>CM050508.1:116858271-117513271 GCA_027563665.1 Antrozous pallidus | reverse complement strand
CAGTTATGGGCGACCAGGCAGGCAGGAAGAGGGGTTAGGGGCGATCAGGCAGACAGAGATGGTTAGGGGTGATCAGGCAGGCAGACCAGTGAGCAGTTAGGAGCCAGTGGTCCTAGATTGCTAGAGGGATGTCTGACTGCCAACAGTTAGACATCCCCAAAGGGGTCCCTGATTGGAGAGGGTGCAGGCTGGACTGAGGGAACCCCTCCTCTGTGCACAAATTTCATGCACCGGGCCACTAGTAGTAATAATAAATGTGACTCCATCTCTCTAAGCATTCTTCTCCAGTTCTCTGTAACAGCACCACATGCTCTTCAGTGTCTGCCAAACTGGCCTTTTCCCATTTCATCCTCCGTCTCTGTTTAGATCTTCAGAAACGTTTTTAAAAACTAGACAGTACCTTTGATCCAGAAACTCCCACCTGGGAGCTAAGCAAACACACTAATCTGCAAGAGGAAAACCACTGCTCGCCTGGTGATGTCCTCGCAGCAGTTTCTGGCCGGTGAGGACTGGACAGCAACTCACATGCAAACAGTAGGAGGAGGATTATGTAACTTGTGGTATTTACAAGAAATAGATGATTATGCAGTCAACAAAGCCACAGGTGACTCCGCCAAGACAGGAAAACACAGCTGACAGTCTCAAGTTTTAAAAAAGTACATTGTACATATAGTAGGTAAAGTATGCACAGGACAAAAGGAAGTGCACAGAATATTAGTTACTGTGTTAGGTGAGCAGCTTTAAGCATGATTTCCCACCTGCTTTCATAATTAAAAAAATAAATAGCACTCAAGAAAGTGAGTTAAGAAAGATTAAAAGCTGAACTTTTTCAAATTTGGAAAAAGACCTCTTTCACCAGAGCGGTAAAACTGCTTTTCGTTCTACCCCATTTTATGTTTGTCTCTTTAGGTATGACGTTTGCTTTTTATTATCTGTTGATCTCATTTAATGCTGTCTCTCATGCAGTCTTTGCATCTCTAGATAATGATTACTTCTTCAGTTTACTTTGAGATGACAGTTGTATAATGGCTATAAGACTAAGGCATATATACTTAGTTTTATAATTATACTAGAGTCCTGGTGCACGAATTCATGCAAAGGTGGGGTCTGGCCAGTCTGCCCCAATCATACTGATTGGGGCCAGGCCAGTGGGGGGGAGGGGACGTGAGAGGTTGGGTGGTCAGCTCCGCCCCTGATCAGGCCGGTTGGCCAGCTGCAGTGCCTGTCATAGTGACTGGTCTTTCCAGTCATTCTGGTCATTTGGCTTTTATATATATAGATATATATTTAAGTATCATTTCATCAGCCATTTCAGTCAACGCTGGGGGGCATGAGCCTTTCCTTCTTTACAAGGGCCAGTCCTTTTGAAGGGTTCAGGTGGTAAGCACCCCACATCCAAGGAAGGGGAGTGCTGGGCTGCTCCCTCTGGGGTGGGGGCTGGAATCTATATCAGGAGGTGACTCCCTCACTCAGGTCTGCCTTGTCCTTCAGACGCCACAGCGCAGGCCTGAGAGCTCAGAGTAGTGTGGCTTCCTACTACTGTCCATGGAGAGAGGCTCACATTTTTATACCAAACTGAGACCTCTCCTCCTGATGGGGAAAATGAGACATTTTGTGGGAGGAGGGTTAACAGCCTGAATCTGTGCCAGTAACCTAATGCACATTCTTGTTAGCCTATAGACTAGCCACTGCTCCTTCCTTAATCATCTGGTTCTGCAACACCTGTTTACCTAAGTGCTGCTCTGACTTTCCAGAG
Source organism: Antrozous pallidus (assembly GCA_027563665.1). Lineage (NCBI taxonomy): Eukaryota > Metazoa > Chordata > Mammalia > Chiroptera > Vespertilionidae > Antrozous > Antrozous pallidus. The sequence continues at coordinate 117,511,515 of CM050508.1, read as the reverse complement.
GCCGTAAGCCATGAACAATGCACAACCCTCAGATACAGTTGGCAGCACTGGCACTAGGCCTTTGGTCTCAAGGCCCCCATCCCAACACACAGGCCTTTCTGCAAAGCCTGGGAAAGGTCCGGATGCCCCATCCCATATTTGGGGAATAAAGAAACCAAAGGCTATAAAGGGAGAGCTTCCTCCACATTGGCTTGTTCAGGATTTAGAGGGAAAAAACAGTTTCCCGAGTCACTGTACAGGTACATGGGAAACATCTGAAAATAAATGGTTTTCCTGGTACTCCTGTGTATTTTTGGTCGCCTGGTAAATTCTATAACATTCCAAGCTCCAGGTTTAAACACTGAGTTATGCCTCTGATCTCTCCTCCAGGACGTCACAGCCTTGATACAGCCAAAACAGCTCTTTCCCACAGACAAGGCCCTCCTTCTGTGCCACACGCAGTCAAGTCTGAGCCCTCTTCTCAACCAATTCCTCCTGAATCTGCCCCTCTGCCTTCCTCCTCACCACCTTAGTCCTAGTCCATGACCTGTAGCCTCCATGACTACAACTTCCTCCAGCTGGTCTCCCCCTTCCACTTTGGTCCCCCCAGCCCCTTCTACACCAGGCGGCAGGAGTGAGCTTCCCATGGGATGAGTCAGGTCAAGACACTCTCTTGCTTAACCCTAGGGCTTCCCACCCCTCTGAGCTTGAAGATCAGAATCCTACTGGGCTACAAATACATGTAAGATTGGCTCAAGCCCGTCTCCTGAGCCCCATCTCAGTTTCATATATTTATTTGTCTGTTTATCTGTCTTCATGTTTCCTTTCCAATGGAATGTAGGTGCTGTGGGGGCAGGTCACCACTCTTGTTTCACTGTCATCTTCGCACACCTATGACCGGGCCTGGCATGTATATATGCTCAGCCACAGTTTGTTAATGACATAATTAACTTTGTGCTAACACTGACTTTCACATAAGCTCTCAACCGGCTCCATGCGACATTCACACACAAACCAAGGAGCCTGGTCTTCCTGAAGGTCCCAGAGTCTTGTCTGCTCCAAGCAGCCCCTAGGCCTCCACCTTGCCACAGCCAAATGCGGCTGTGCTGTAGCCAGGAAACACGTATCTTTTATGTTCGCCTGGAAGCAGCACCAAGAGTCCTTAACAATGTCCCAAAGTGGGGCATAAAGTGGGGTGGGGTCATATAACATGGACAGGGTGTGGGTCATGGGCAGATGGTCTTGCAACCAAGAATTCTGAGAAGTTAAAATCCACCCAAAGTGACATTTGAGAGATTTGATACCTTTTCAACCCAACAGCAGAGAATTCTGTTTTATCTCCATTGAAAAGGTCACTAGGAATAGAATGAAACATAAAAAGAAGGATTTTTTTCTGGCTTGAGACTAAAAGGCTTTTAATTAGGTGATGGCTTTTTGCTGAAAGTGGTGCTTTATGCGTATCTGGCCTTGGGGGTCCCCTGCATAGGCTTCTCCCGCAGACCCGCCAGAAGAGGGGTGGGATCCTCAGGCAACGTGACACCTTCAGAGCATGGCCTCCCTCGCCTCTTCAGATTAAACAGTTTTGGAGTGTGGACGTGTCGGACACGCTGTCAGGGGAGAGGGGCCAAGGGCCAAGTGAAGTCCTCGGGTGGGTGAGAGAGGACACAGGCCTACTTGAGTGGGCATGTAGACGACTGGTCTACAAAATGGGAGTAAGGCAGGTGGGGGGCAGGAACCCACAGGCAGGGTGGGCAGGGCAACGGGAACATGGAGAAGCTCTCTTCTGGTTGTTCTGTGTCCAGGAGTAGGGGTTGAGGTCAGCGCCCGAGTGTGAGCAAAAGGAAAGCCTGCTGGCGGTGGAAGAGGGGGTGGGGAATGGCTGTCTAGGAGAGGGCTAGGAGTGCTGCCTGGAAGGACGGGTCGGCAGCAGGGAGGGCCCCTGAGGTGCGTGGTCCTGAGTGGGGACGACATCTGTGGGCAGTGGCCGGCTTTCCCTCCAGGACAGAGATTGTGCCTGCAGACTAGGTGGGCTCAGGCGGACACCAGAGAGGGGTTTTGCCAAGCAAGCATAATGAAGACAGGGTAGGCAAACGAGTTATAATATTTGCCAGGCACTGACTAAAATGATGAAATATGGGGTCTTTTCATCCTAAGTGTATTTTGGTGTCATGTGATTAGTTACTATGTCCATAATTGCTAATATTTTTAGTTAGGAAAAAAGAGTTGCTCAGATGAGAATGAAGCAGAGCAAAGAAATACGTATGGAAGCAACTGCAAGTCTATCCTCCACGCCTGCCAGGTGCTCTCCCCTCTCACTCTCCTGGGGACGGGCACCTCCAGAACATGGGGCCTGAGGAGCCCACCCCAGAGCTTCAGGGCCTTTGAATGGGTTTCCTTGTCAGAGTGTGTCTAGCTTTCTAAGGCCTGGCTTCCTCCTTCTCTCTGTATTTTTTAAAATGTTTTTATTGGTTTTAGAGAGAGAAACGTTGATGAGCTGTCTTCTGCACAGGCTTGTTTCCTGACTGGAAATGGAGTCAACTACCTTTTGGTGCATGGCAAGATACTCAGCTAACTGAGGGACACCAGCCACGGCCTGGCTTTCTCTCTTCTCGAGACCGAGTACACTCCACAGTGCCTTCTGTAGGTGCGATGTGTGTTAAAATACCAAGGGTGGGAAGGCTGCCTGGGCTGTCCATCTGTCGTAAGTTAAACTGTGTCCCCACCAACCCAATTCTTACGTTGAGTTCTAGCCCCCAGTAGCTCCAAATGTGCCTGTATTTTGAGCTAGGGGCTCAAAGAGGTGATTAAGTTAGAATAAGGTCATGAAGATGTGTCCTAATCTAGTACGACTGGTGTGTTTATAAGGAGAGGAGATCAAGGCACAGACACACAGAGGGAAGATTTTAGAGTCGGAGAAAGAAAACGGCCCTCTGCAGGCCAAGGAGAGAAGCCTCAGAAAAACCAGCCCACCAACACCTTGCTCTTAAGCTTTCAGCCTCCAGAACTGAGAAGCACACCCCTGCTTTTTCCGCCCCAGCCTGTCCTGGCAGCCCGGGAAAACCATTACACCATCCAAACTAGGTGGACTCTTTCTAGGATATTACTAAGCTGTGTCAAATATTTAAAAACTGTTTTATAAAGTACAAGCTGAAATGTTCCAGAAATATTTCCTCCTTAGCATGTTCATGCATAAGCAAATTACTGGTATGTGTATTCGTAGGCTTAAGCATATAGTATCTGGCTTATTTCATATGTATTTCGTTCTGTCTGATTGAATTCTTTTGTTATTTATATTAGCTCCCAAAAGTTGGAGCTAATATTAAATCCATCAGATAAATAAGTAATTGAATCCGCGAAGCCATTTGATCTGGGTGGGTGTGGTTGTGCACAGCGAGAGGACACATTGTGAGACAGGGTGCAAAGGTGGCGAGTCCTGTGCGTGCCTGTGCATAAGCTCTGGGCAAAATGCTTCAAGACCCAGCCACCGGAAGGCTCTGGATATGAGTGGATGTGAGCGGCAGCACCTGGGAAGCCTCTGACACTGGGAATGGGCTTTGTCTGGCTCCCTGGTGGGTGGCCAGGATGGCTGGGCTGAGGCAGAGGGGTGGGCAGAGGGTGGACGGGCTGCCCCAGTGGCTGGGAAAGGAAAGAGGAGCTAGGCAGGGGAGCCCTAAAATCTGCATGTAAGTTCCCAGGTCCATGACTGACATCTGGACTGTCCACACGAGTCTAGGGAGGCAGTGGGTGCTAAGGGAGGAACAAAATAAGATGCAGCAAATTTCAAAAGATTGACCTCTGACCACATGTTCTGTGACCACATGCAATTAAAGTAGAAATCAACTTCTTGGAAACTCCCAAGTAGCTATAATTGACATTATTGAAACAATTAATGAACTTTGAACATGGACTGAGGATTAAGGAATAATATTGTATCAATATAGTGTCCAGATTATGATAACTGCACTGTGGTTGTGTAGAAGATTGTCCATTTTCTCAGAAAATAGACCTTGGATTGTTCACAGGTAAAATGGAGCAGTCTGAGAGAGGAAGAGAGAAAGAGAGAGAAGGGAAGGGAAGGGAAGAGGAGAGGGAGAGGAGGGGGAGAGGTAGAGGGAAAGAGAAAGAGGGAGAGTGAGGTGGAGAGGGGAAGAGAGAGGGAGAGGGGGAGGGGAAGGAAAGGGGGAGGGAGAGAAAGAGGGAGAGGGAGAGGGAAGAGTAAGGAAAAGGGTATATGTGAAGGAGTGGTGAATCTGAGCAGAGCTATATTGGAGTTCCTTGTAGTATTTTTATAACTTTTCTGTAAGTTTAAAATTATATAGAAATAAAAATACTTAAGAAAACCTACCTCTGGTCCAATGTCCTTATTTGTTTATATCAGAGATTTGAGGCAAGTCTTTCTATAGCATGTACACTGAGTGGCCAGATTACTATGATCTCTGAACGCATAATAATCTGGCCACTCAGTGTATATCCTATATAATAAAAGGCTAATATGAAAATTGTCCTTCTACCAGGAGTTTGACCAGTAGGCAGGCTGGCCAACCACCCATGTCCCCTCCCCCTGGCCAGGCTGGCCAAACCCCACCCATGCACCAATTCATGCACCAGGCCTCTAATCCTATCAAGTAAAGAGGGAATGTGCTAATTGACCATCACTCCATCACAAAGATGACTGCACCCACAGCTGAGGCCAAGTTCCCATAAGGAGCCTTAAGGAGCAATCAGCAGGGATCTGAGGTTATGCCCTCCCTACCCCCATGGGTCTTGACAGGAGACCCCAGGCCATGTCCCCCACCCAGCAGGGCTTGTCAAGGGACCCCTAGGTGTGCTTTCTGTCCTGGTGCTAGGCTAGGGGACCTCAGGCTGCTCCCCTTGCCCCAGCACCAGGTCGGGGAACCTTAGACTGCACCCTCTGCCCCAGCACCAGGCCAGGGGACCTGAGGCTGCGCCCCCTGCCTCACTGGGCTTGACAGGGGACCTCAGGCCATGCCCCCCACCCAGTGGGGCTTAACGAGGAACCTCAAGGTGCACCTCCAGTGCTGGGTCAGAGGAATTCAGGCCAGGCCACCACCCAGCGAGACTTGACTGGGGACCTGAGGCTGCACCCCCCTGCCAATGGAGCTTGATGGGGGACCTCAGGCCATGCCCCCCATCTGGCAAGGCCTGATAGAGGAGCTCAAGGCACGCCCCTTGCCCTGGTCTGGGCTGGGGGACCTCGGGCCATGGCCCCCTGTCCCGGCGCCAGGCCAGGAGATCTGAGGCTATGCCCCCTGCCCTGCAGGGCTTGAGAAGGGTGGGACTGGTCGGGTCTGGATATAGCCCAATGGGGTGTGGGGCTGGCCAGGTCTGGGTCTCACTCGATTTTGAGGTGCATATGGGTGGGCAGGGACTTGACTCTGGATCCCATGGTGGGCCCCAGACTCTGACAGGAGGAAGGTTTTCACATACATTTTACTAATTTTCTTTCACATCTGACACTTCTATTATAGAGAAAGGGCAATAGCAATATTAAATTATTTCCTCTAATGAATCCTCTTTTAATGTGCACAAATTTTGCACACCAGGCCATGTATACATATACTGAATGGCCAGATTATTATGCGTTCAGAGGTCATAATAATCTGGCCACTCAGTGTATGTCTCCTCCATGGCGGTGCGGTGAATGGCGAGGATGGGGCTGTGCACTGAGGCAGGGGCCTGTCCTCCATGTGGAGGACACAGCCGGTCCCCACTTTGGCCTCGCTCCTTCGCATCTTCTCTCTGCTATTTGCCTCCTAAGTGGCTGGCCCTTGTGTTAAACGGCAAAGTGAACACAGAAAGCCCTAGGCAAGGATTAGTGTCCACTAGATAAATGGCCAGCTGCTGGTGTCATCTTGTCCCGAGAGCAGAAACCTCCAGGTTGGAAAGTGAGAGAGCAGTGTCCCTGCAAAAGGAACGTGGGGGTGACAGATGAGGGGGTGAAGAGAATGAAGAGGGAAGGGGAATGTTGCCTCACACAATTACTCCGTGATCTGCTTCTATCCTGCATCTCGCAGGAGGAGGGGCGGAGCACCAGGATTTCCCGCATGCCCAGCACAAGAGGTCCTTGCCCCTGGCCTCTTGCCTGGGAAGAAGGCCTTGTCATTATAACCCACTCTCACCCGTCTCCGTGCCAGAGAAGATCCTCCCGTGGGTCTCTGTGGGCCTGAGCCCGCCCTGCCAAGGACTCTTCCTCAGCCTGCTCTGCCTGGGAGGTGGGAGCCGGCCTCCCAGTCACACTCGCCTGCCACAGGAGCCCCTTGCGCTGGGCCCGCAGGGCGGGGACTGCGTCTGCAGAGCTGTGGTGGGTGGTCATGGAGGCCTCGCGGGGAGGTTGTGGGTTCCAGCACACCTAGCCACCTACGATTACCTAGCACCATTTTTTTTTATTTTACTGTATGTGCATTTTTATATTGTGATAAAATATACATAACATAAAATTTACCATTCTAAGGATTTCAAGGGTACAGTGACATCAAGCACCTTCTCAGTGTTGGGCAACCATTGCCACTGTCTAGTTCTAGAACTTTTCATCCCCTCAGATGGAAAGCCTGCACCCATCAAGCAATTACTCTCCACTCCTCACCCCTCCCCCCCCCCCGCCTCGCCTCCACTGATCTGCACTCGGCCTCTATGGATTGGCCTATTCTGGACACTTCCTACAAACTACTCACACACTGTGTGGTCCTTCACTCATCATATGTTTGAAGGATCATCCATATCGCAGCAGCACCTTATTTGAACTGAATCGTATCCCACTCTGTATGTTACCCAATTAAGTTTGTCTACTCATCTGTCAGTGGGCAGTTTGATTGTTTCTCCAACTTTCGCTGCTGTGAATAGAGCTATGGTGAATATTTGTGCACAAGCTTTTCTAAGTATTTGTTTTCAGTTATTTTGGGTGTGTGCCTGGGAGCGGAATTGCTGGGCCATGTGTGAGGAGCGGCCAGGCTGTCTTCCCAGCATCCTTTAGTACATGCTTCTCTGCTTCATAGGGCAGGTTTGTTTCTGTTGCTGGCAGCTAAGAACCCTAACATCTCATTCCCATGCTACTGGTGGAGAACTGGGGTTCAGGAGGTTGAGTGGTTTGGCCAGGGCTCTGGCAGCTAGGAGCTTGGTCTGGCTCAAATCCTTTAACAGTTTGGCTCAGGACCCTGGGAAAGGGAGATTTTTCTTTCCGTCTCACCGCCTACATGATATGGCGCAGTGGTTCCCCAGAGGGGTTCCAGAGGCCAAGGTCTCCATGAATTATCGACTGGGGGTCTGGGAGCTATTTTGAATATTTCACAAAGCTTAATGGAAAACTTCCATTTCCCCATAATGAAGCCACTCAGGCTCTCTAAAATGTCAAGTTTCTTTGCTTTTGGCAGGAATTAAATCAACCCAGGGTGGTAATCAGAGTTGTCTCCTGCTGATCAGAGACTCTGGCTGGCAGTTATGTATATCTTTGATTAATTTAAAAAATGGGAAAATGAATAAATTATTACTTGATAAATGCAGTTGTTTAGTAGATGAAAATCTCTTAAAACATGGGTCCTTGGGGCATGTGCAGAGTTGGGACTCAGAGCAGTTTCTTGATGATAAAACAAACCATGAAAAGCACTGGGCCAGCAGCACCCTGGCTGGGCCCGCAGCGGGGGCTGGTCTCGGTCCCGCCAGGGCAGCGGGGCCTCAGGCCAGCAGCTGCATGTGAGCCCTGCCTCTCGCTCTGGCACCAGTTCCTTCCTGTGGCTTCCTTCCCTGGGGAAGGAAGTAGCAACAAAAAGCAGATTTCTTTTCTTTTTAGAAGCCTGCGTGCAGTCTGCCTCCGAGGACCCCAGCAGTCAGAGATAAGAGGTCCTGCAACAAGACACCTGAAGGCAAAGGAGGCCACCCTCCCGCTCAGACTCTGCCCTGCTGTGGCCTCTGTCAGCCAGTCCACAGCCCTCTGTGTCAGCCCAGGACTGCTCCTGGTCCTCATGGCCACTGCCCACCCGCCTCCTCCTCACGCCTGTGTGCCCTCTCCGCACACGGCCCACCACCCTGAGGCCTGCGCCCGACACCGGAGCCACAGTGTCTCCGTGGGGGGCCTGGCTGTGCACCATGCCTTTGGGTTGGCATTTAGCTGGAAAAAGTGCCAAAGGGCTCAGCATTTTGACTTCTGTGACGCCAGTGCAGAAAGCCCTCGGGGTCAGGATGTTGGTTCTGTGTGATTCTGAAGCAGCCCCTCCTCCTGTCGGCGTACAGCCACCCCTGGGAGGAGTGCAGCCCGTCCCCCTAACGCAATACGAGCCGGCATAAACCAACCAGCACCGCGAAGAGCTGGGAGATACTAGAATGAAAGGCACCTGGCATAGTAAACACACTCTGTAGCAGTCAGTCCTGAAGGTGAGTCTTTGTGTCCTTGCGATTGACCCCCAGCCCCCAGGCCCTCTCTGGCCCGCGTTCTGGCAGAAAAGCCGTGCACGGTGGCCAGCGGGAAGCCGTGGGAGCGCTCAGTGAGCACTGTCCGCACAGCCCGCAGACACCCACACCCTCACCTGGCCTGGCCTCCAAGCTCGCTCGGTCCACTCTGGCCTTCACTGGTCCTCTGGCCGGGGACAAGTTTCCCTCCACCTGTCCTTCACCGCCCCCACTGTTAAGCCCCACTCAGAGACAAGGAAGCAAAATACGGGAGGAGAGATCTGGAAACGGCACCGTGGCACCAAGAGAAATGGGCCCCACCATGGGGTCGCTGCGGCTGCTGGCTGTCCAGGAGTGGGACGTTTTGGGGCCAGTCTGGGGGCACTGCTGGGAGCCTGTAAAACAGCACTTCCCGCTCCCCGTAGTTTCTCCGGCAGAGCCCTCGCCACCCCAGAGGCTGGAAACGCTAGAACAATAGTCCGTCTCCGGGTGTCCCTGAAGCTGGTGTGTGGGCGGGTGAGCACTCCCAGCCAGTGAGACTTAAGGAAGGCTGAGGAATGTCTCCCTGTGACAAAAAGAGCTTTGTGAAGACCAGCCAATACCGCCTGCCCTCTCCTTCCTGCTTGGGGGGTTGTGTGATGTGCTGGCTGCTGCTTTTGCAGCTACATTGCAGCCACCAGGGAAGATCCGCCCGCACCCCGCGCTGGCGAGCGCAACGCCCGGCGAGCCTGGGTGTCGGTGCCGGCGCTGAGCCTGGCGGCTGTGTGCCCTCTCCAGCTCTGAGGTGGGTAGTGCGTCAGCGTAGGCTGGCTGTTCCGCCACTTACAGTTGAAATCACTCAAATCCAGCAGGTCATTGACTTCTCCGGGCCCTACCAGTTCCGCTCCAAACGGGGCCCTGGACAAATGACCTCTGAGGTTCCTCTGTGTTTGGCTCTGGGGGCCTCTCGGTGCCACAGGCAATCCCCAGACTCACAATCCTTCCTGCTGGGGCTGTGGCCTCTGACCCACAGCTGACTTGCTTCTCCCTTTCCTGTCTCCTTCCAGGCCCCGTGGGCAGCTCCCGTGCCACGCCACCTGGTCCTGCCAGGAGTCGGGGTCCCAGCCTGCAGCTGCGGCTCAGCAAGGGGAGAGGCCAAGAGCCCAAGGAGCCACATTGGAAGGTGCACCTGCCTGACTCCAAAGCCATGTCCTCTCCCCCTTCCCCAGGCTTGCGCCACCTTGAGAACTGCATGAGGCAACTCCACTAACGGCATTCTTCAGGCCTGGAAACCCCGAGATAAAAACGATCCTGGGCTCACCAGCACACACCACTGGGAGCTGCGAGGGGCTGGCACAGAGAAGGCGGTCACCCGGGTGCCTGCCCAGGCCAGACAGCCTGGGCGCGAGGCAGGGCAGCTGGCGTGGCTGTGCCTCCCATTTGCAGTTCTGCAGCCTCCGTACGGGGCCACAGAAGCTCAGGGAGCTGATTCTTTTCGTGCATTACAAGGCGCTGCCGCTTCTGCGCTGGCCTGGGCCAATGGGCAGGGGGTGAGCAATGCACAGGGACGGGCGAGCTGGCGGGGGGTGAGCAGCTGAGCATGTTCACTTCTCTCCCTCTGGTGGGGCGGCGGCTCCATGCCCATCATCCAGGTGTGAGTCCCTCCACAGTGGCCTTCTATCCACTGGGAGGGCGGGACAGGGGCAGGTGGGTGGGGAGGGAAGGACAAGGGGCGCTGCCTGAGTCCATGGCTTGGAGGGCAGACAAAGGAGAGGAGACAGGGATTGAAAGTGCCACTTGGATTACCCCGATTCCCTTTAACGATCAGGACTTCCTTTGCCTGGCAGACCTGGGGAAGCGATGACTGATGACTGCAGTTCAGTGAAACCCCTTCACAGACCACCCACGACCACCTGCCACAGGGCTGGCACGTGGGCCAGGCTGGGCCCGGAGTCAGGGCTGGATGTGCTGTGTGTTTCTCCGTGAAGGCAGACCCTCAGGGAGCCTAGCAGACTAGCACCCAGAGCACAGGGAGGACCTCCTCTCCCTCCTGTCCTGTGTTGTGGACAGTCATGTCCTGTCTCTTGCGTCCTGCTGGCTGCACGTGCCGAGGTCATGGCCTGGCAGAATCTGGTCTCATGGAAGGACCTCTTAGCTGGGGGACCCCTGAGTCTTGGTCACGAGTCCTGGTCTTGAGGCTCACCCACTGTCTCTCGGCTCAGATGCCCTCCCTGTGTCCCCCTCAAGGGACTGCCCCAACGCCGGGGTCCATGGAGGCTGGGGGGAGGGAGGGACTCTGGCAAAGCACACTCCACAGCTCCCTCCATCCAACACACCGCAGCCGGCCTCTGGGCGTGGCCACTCCCTTGGTGGGGGATGGGGGGTGGGGGGTGAGGGTGAGGGGGTCTGTGGTGGCGCCCTCTGCTCAGAGGCCTAAAGAGAAGGGGGTGGCCCCTCTGTCGTGGGGTCTGTGTTAATTCCCTCAGGCTTCTGTAACAGAAAACACAGGCTGAGTGGCTTAAGCAAGAAGTTGACTGTCTCACAGTTCTGGAGGCGGGAAGTCCAAGATCCAGAGGTCAGCAGGGCCAGAGTGGACAGAGACAAAGACACACACGCGCACAGGCCCTCGTTTCGGGGAGTGGGCTGAGGAGGCACCTTGCTTCCCACTGCATGTTGCTGAGGATGCGCCCGTCACCGCATCGTCATGTCTCCCCTTGTGGCACGGTGGGGAGACCAAGGCGCTGAGTTCCAGCTCTGCACCCCTGACTGCTAGCCCTGGGCCACCGTTACTCCTCAGGAGATGCAATGTGCTGGTCAGCTGCGCTGGAGATGCTGTGAGGCTCACAGATGTCGGAGTTTCACACACGGTTCGCTCGCTCTTTACTGAGTGCGCACCCGTGCGAGGTAGGATGGGCAGGACTATCTCCTCCACGTCAGAGTGAAGGAAACGAAACCTTGGGGACTCCTGATGCCTCGCCTGTGGCACAAGCGGCCTCAGGCTTGGTCCGGGGCTCCACAGGGCTTCCTGCTCCCCTCTCCTCCTGAGAACAGTCTCTGGCTCAGGACTGGGCAGGAGAGGGACCAGAGGAGGGAGTCCTGTCTTGAAACAGGGTATTGGCTGATAGCTTTCTTTCTTTTTTTGCTTTTAAGGCAGTGGGGCATTTCTGGGCATAGCAGCCACCTAGAAACCTCAGAGCCGACACCACCATGAGTTGTTGAGTCAGGACACACCTCTGGAAGATGGGTCCCCTTGCAGGAGCCTAGACATTCACTCAACTTCCCTCTGTCACTCAGCAGCCGATTTGCCATCCCAAGCAGCTGTGGCTGCAAGTGGAAAGCTGTGACCACTTTGAGCATCAGGCGACAAAGAAGAGCTCTGATGGCTCTGACCTAGAACCCACTCCACGTGCCTGTGACCTCACTGCGAGGGCCTGAGGCTGTTACTCGGGGCACCCTCTGCCTGTGCCGCATCTGGAGTGAAAGTCTTGCACTGACTGCCAGAGGCCGTGCCCGGGCATGGGCAGGGCAGGACTGGAGCATCCGTAAGAGTGCAGGCTGGAAGCAAGAAGACCTCCTCTAGCTCTGACTTCACAACACCCACTTGGGGAATGGCGTCCTGAATGGTACCAGCCCGGGGTTTGGAGGACTGGATGAGGTGACGGATGTAAACTCCGAGAGGGCTGACTTCTCACGTGGAACAGCGGACCCCGTGCCGGTGGCTGAACCGACGGGCAGCACGGTGCCCGGCACTCCGTTAAGCGTTAGCTCCATCATCCTTCCCACACTTCGCTTTACTGCACTTGGCAGATACTGACTTTTCACCAACACTGATCCAGACTCCCCAGCAGCAGAAAACTGTGGTGCTCTAAAGCTCAGATGAAAATTAGCCTGTTTAAGCAATAAAGTATTTTTTAAAATATGTCTTCATTTATTTTAGAGAGAGAGGAAGCGAGAGGGAGAGAGAGAAACATGGATGAGACATCAGTTGGCACCTCCTGCATGCCCACAACCCTGGCATGTGACCGGATCTGGAACTCGACCAGTGACCTCTTGGTGCATGGGCCCGCACTCAACCACCGAGCCACACCAGCCAGGCACAGTAAAATATTTTTAAATTAAGTATGCACTTTTCAAAGACCTATTCCATTGCTTATACTTACTAGATGACAGTCTAAACATAATTTTTATATGCACTGGGAAAACAAATATTCCCGCGAACCACTTTATTGTGATACCGGGCTGGTATTTGCTTTATTGTGACATCCACTTTATTGCGGTATTTGGCTTGCAGCGGTGGCTGGGACTGGACCTGAAATGTCTCTGAGGTCTGCCTGTCCGTGCCATGGACAGGAGAGGGCAGACGGCTCTGCTGGTATGGAATTTCAGGGGTCATGGCCAGAGTGGAGACTGGAGAGCTCGTGCGTGGGGACAGAGGGGTCTGGGCGTGTGGAGGCCACCATTCGCTCTGTGAGTTCACTCCTTAGCTTCCGTGTGGAAGAGGTTGTTTTCCATGTCCTGATGCTGGACCGCCCCTGGCCAGGGGTGAGCTGTGCTGCTGGCTTCTGGGGCGGACAGGCCAGAGGGCACAGCTCAGGGGTCAGTACATCAGGGTCCCCTTCAGCGGGGAGGGAAGAAGCAGGGGACACATGTGCAAATGGCCATGGGAGGGTCCCTGGTCCTCAGCTCTAAGATGTAGCTGCAACCTCAGCTACCGCTTCTGGGCCCTCAGAGTGACCAGGCTCAGTGGGTCTGGCACCGAAAGACACGCTCAGGCTGCAGTTGCTGTGACGGGATCAGCTCTGCGGTGAGGAGCGGTGTCCTCAGTCAGGCATTTTGTTGCTCTGGCTGGACTCAGTGTCTTGTGTGAGGATGGGAACTGTGGCTGCTCTCTGGGACTTGGCCGAGGCCTGAAGTTCACGCTCTGCTTCCCCCACCCCAACAATCCTCAGAGCAGCCATCTCCTGCTGCTGCTCTGTAGGTTCTGGGGTCCCGGCTGAGTGCGATATCCTCACCCCACGCTGGGCAGGTGTGGCCCATTGTCCCCACCCACAGAGAGGGGCTGAGGGACCTCGGAGGCTGCCCACCCTGCTCTGCTTGAGGAGGTGGATATCCTCGGTCTGCAAAGGGACCGTATTTTTCTTTCTCATTACTGACTGTCCTGTGGAAATGACATGAAAAAGTCAAAAGCCGGGTGTTCCTTGGGCTCCCTGGCTGGGCCGACCACTCTGGGCAGGAGTGCCAGGCGCAGCCCTAGAAGTACACACATGCACTGAGACAGGAGTCCTGAATGGGAGGCCATGGGAGGCTGCCACGTGGGGGTGCTCCTGCTCAAGCGCCCTGCTTCTTTAGGCTGTTCCTCAGCTGTAAAATACAGACCACAGCTGGTTCCACAGCACGGAGGAATTCTCCGGAAAGCCCGCTGGGAACTCCCCAGTGCCAGCCTGCCCTGCCTGGCATCCCCGGCTGGCACAAGCATGGTGTTAGATCCTGGATGGTACCGTTGCTCATTCTGTTGGAGAAGACCGGCACACGCCTACCTGGCCTTGGGACGCAGAGGTCTCTGGAGATGCAGCCACAGCTGGGTCAGGGATGGTCGGCCATGCCAGCCCAGGCTGCAGAAGAAGAGACACAAATGACCCTGGTTCCCACGCAGACCTGCCCACTCGAGGAGCTGTGTCCAGGAGGCCCAAGCGCTGGGCAGCGGTTTGGATCCAGGCTTCGGTGTGGGACTGGGGGTACAGCTGCCCTAATTCCCATGACAACGCAAGGGAAAAGCCCAGGTGGAGAACACCCTAAATGAGATGCAGGCTCATTCCTTCCCTTTGGAAGCAGCTGCCTGCCCCACACCGCGGGCTGCTAATGGCCACCGCTCATCAAATATTTATCCGGCCTGGCAGCTCCCACGCAGGCCAGGGAGGGGTCCGATGATTAGAACTGTCAGGAGTGCAGCAGGCAGACTACAAAGTGTCCGGGATGGAAAGAGAAACATCAAAGCCCACATCCTTCCATAAAGGTCGCCCCTGGAAGCAGAGGCCTCCCATGAGGACATGGGGCTATGGGGGAGGGGGGCAGGACGCTCGGAGGGCCTGCAGGCTGCGGGGCGCGCCTCTTTCCTCCCTGGGCAGAGGCGTCGGAGCTCAGCCAGGGCCGAGGCCTGACTCCAAGCCTCGGGTTATGAAAAGCAAGTGGCTGTCTCCCCAGTGCAGGGCTGTGACTCCCTCACTTTCTAGAGGGCCCTGGCGTTTCAGCAGTGCCCTGCCTGAGGCCTGCCCTTTGCGAGCAGAAAGGGGAGAGAAGAAAGGAATGGAAGCTGATTCAGAAAAGCTTCCGGAGCCCGGAGTTCTGTGGCTCCGCTGTGACCTGGGGGCTGGGGGCGCGTCCCTTCCTCCTGGCATTTTCAGGCAATGGGGCCAGGGCGAGGCACCCAGCATGCACCCCAGGCCTCCTGAAGGAGAGAAGCTCTCCCTCTGCTCCTTTCTCACCTCTCCTAAAACAAAAGACAAATGCAGTGTCAACAGTTTCTCAAAAGCGATCCTTTATTGTCTGAAAGTCCTAAAACTGACCCTTTTATCAGAACAATATCCTTTTCTTTTCTTCAGTGAATCCGAGAGACCCAAGGGCCGCACCCCTGATGCGGCTGCGCCATCAAAACCTGCCCTCCACGGCCAGGAGCCGCACCGCGGCCTCCTGCACGGCCTGGTGGACGCGAGTCACCTCCCTCTGGGACAGCGTCCGCTCCATGTGGCGGTAGGTGATGCGGTAGCAGTGGCTGGTCTTGTGTGTCCTAGAGAATAAAAGGGAAAGTCAGTGAGTGAAGGGCACGCATGCCTCCACCGGCTCTGACCGGATCTCCCAACCCCAGGAGAATGGGGACGAGCTGTGGGGACTCCTGCTGGCAGCTGCTTCTGTTATAGCCACAGGGAAGGATGTGGGTAGGGCATCCTTGGCCCCAATTGGACCAGGTGCATCCAAAACCCCTGGGAGGAAGCTGATTAGGAATGTGGTCGTGGGCCAAGCCCTGGAACTGTGGCTCAGTGGGTGGGAGATTGCCCTGGGCTCACGGGAGGGACTCTGAGAACAGACAAGTCCAGGGACCAGTGCCAGCACCCCTGAACCTTCCTCACATCCGAGGAAATGTGTTGGAAGGCCTACTGCAGTCTCTGGAGGCCCAAGACCGACCCAGGGCTCAGGCTGGCCGGAGAGCTGGGGCGGGCCGCAGTGACTGTCAGCAGCCCTTCAGGACATGGAAAGCACAGACAATGTGCCATAGAGACCACGTATCCTCTCTGTGCCATCCAGACCACCACTCTAATCCTCTGCTTCTGCCGGGTGGGGAGCTGATTTTCACGGAACAGCGGTGGCTCTAGACGGGCAGGCGTGGTTCTGGACCGGCAGACAATCTCACAGGAAGAGCTTGCCACCAGCTGGCAGAGAACCCGTCCCAGCGGCCTCCTCCTGGCCATGCAATGGGGGGTCTGAGCTGCCCTCTTCTTCCAAGGCACGCGCATTCCTCTTTCGCAGTCCCAGCCAGGGCGAGCCAGTTATGCCCTCCCTCACTGCGGGTGGAGCAGCCGGGCAGGCTGTGCTCTCTGGCAGGGGAGGCGTGCTGGGCCTGCAGTAATGCTGGGCTGGTGGGTTCCCTCTGGGCCCCTGGAAGACCCATAGGTCCCCCTCGCTGCCACCTGGGTCTGTGCTGCCAGAGGACTCCTGGCACTTCACAAGTCTGTTCTCAGGGGCTCTCTCCTCTTTCCTCTCCTGCCTGTCTTCCTGCCAGGCCCTTGGCTGAGTGGAATATATTAGATCAATGAGGGCCGAGCCTTCCGATTTGCTCCTTTGCCTCCTCTAGTGTTTCCTGGACTGAGAAGGCCCAGTTGTCAGAGGCCCCGTGTAAGGCTGGAGGATGCTTTCCCTCAGTAGGGTCCCGCAGTGCCAACCGGGCACACAGGCCGGACCCCTCCACCAGCCGGGCCAGATCATTTCCTGCTCATCCCCTGTTGCTGGGAGCCATGCCCGACCCACACGCAGCTGCTGGGAGTTGGCAGCAGCCATGTGCTGGCCACCATGCCCGCCCTGAGTCTCGGTGTCTTCTCCAATGACAGACAGCAGCACTTGCCCAGCGGCCTTTCCACACGGGGCGGAGACCTGTCGGATAGGGACCGCACATTAAGTGCCATCCGAGTGCCAGGTGCCACTGTGGCAACTGTATTTTTTCACTGGCTCATCCTGAGCTGAAACGTTGGCAATAGGGCCACCTATGAGCTGAGATTTCCAGCCAAAGAAGAATGGGGAGCAAAGTATCTTCTTGTTTCTATGTCTTTCAAGGAAGACTCCCGAAAGGATTACTGGGGTTCAAACAGCTTCTACAAAACCATTGGATGAGTTAGATGTACATGAATCATAGCGTATGGATTAATTTTATAAGTTGAGAGGATAGTATTTGTCAGAATATTTGGTGATAATTTAGAAGATTCGGCTGAAAATTAACCAGCCTTTTCTGAACATCACTGAGGAGAGAGAAAGACTTCCCTTTCTTGTTTTCTAGAAGTTTCTGTGTGGGGCTTTCCTGTGGTGGGATGTGCTCCTGTCCTTTTGCTGGTTGAGAGCTGAAGGGGGTGAGCTAGCAGCTGGCTGTGAGGGGGATCTGGGACTCCCTGTGCTAAGCACTGAGTGGTCTAACCACGAAGACCACGGGGCCACGAGCGGAGGGACTATGCTAATCACACACCATGCTAATCAAATAAACAAGACGACAGAGTCCTCAACAGGAGGAAAGTCTTCCGTGCCCAGCCCCGCCTGTCTGGATAAGGGCTCAATTGATTCTTTTTGTATCTCCTGTGCAGCCTCTTTTAGGCCCAAAACGTCTCAATCTTTCATCTGCCACGACCCCCACTATCCCTCAATAATAGCAGCGGCAGCAATATTTATGTAGCTTGTTATGTACCCTTTGCACATGTTGACTCATTGAAGCTTTACAACTCCATTGGGTGAATATGATTGTTCCCATGAGACAGGTGCGAAACCGAGGCACAGAGAGAGGAGCAACCTGCCCAAGGTCATGTGGCTGATAATTGGGAGGGCTGGACCCCCAACGGGGCCCTCTGGTGGGGATGTGAAACGGGGCAGCCACTGTGGGAAACCGTGTGGTGGTGCCTCGAAAACTTAAACGTAGAGTTACCATGTGACCCTGAAATTCCACTCCTGGGAACATACCCAGGAGGGTTGAAAGTAGGTGTTCAAGTAAATGCTTGTACGAGAATTCTCAGCAGCACTGCTCACGACAATAAAAAGGAGGAGGCATCGCTCCCATCCGCCCCGTGCCAGGGTGAGCGGCAGACAGCAGATGTGCCCACCTCAATGCCTCCCATCACTGAGCTGAGAGAGTGCTGCCCACGCTTCAACATGCAGGAGCCTCAGCACAGGCCAAGTGAACCAAGCCAGACACAGCCCACCACCCCTGTGGGGCCCCATTTATATGACATTCCAGACGAAGAATCCATGGCAATGGGAAGGAAACTGCTGGTGCCATGGGTCGAGGGAGAACTGTCTAATGGCACAGGGTTTCTCTGGGGGTGATGAAAACATTTTGGAACGAGATGGACCTGGTAATTGCACATCATGAATGTACTAAATGCCACTGAATTGTGCACTTTAAACATAATTAACTTTATGGGAGTTTTACCTCAATTAATCAAGCTAGAGGATTTTGTTTCAGAGACCAACTATCAACTATGACACTGGACTGCTCCACCACATTCCTCATCTGCTCCCTTTCTCAGCTCTGACCTTTTCCTCTACCCCTACCTCCCGAGGAAGTGGTGAGGTTTGCAAAGGATTGTTGTGTTCGAGGAGATGAACCTAGGCCGGGTTCCCCTCCAGCTCTGCCCTTTGGCTAACGGAGAGGGGACAAGCTGGAGAGGGGGCATCACTGGGATACAGGGTTGGAAGCGCCTGAAGGGGGGTGTTAACGAGGTCTTTCCTACTACTGGGCCACTCAAGGCGGCTGGGAAGCCACAGCTGCGGGGATGGAGATGCACCTGCCACAGCCTCAGTGCCACAATCTTTAGGACAAGAAATCTCCCCCAAAGGAGATAACAGTCTGCATGACAATCTGTGGTTTTTTTTAAAAAGGCAAATAAAAGTTTGTTTTTGTTTGTTTGTTTTTAATGTACTTCACAGCTTCCACTCATAGGCAAAGTAAATGAGAATAGCCATGCTGATGCGAGAGGTCAAATTTCATTATAATGAGTTTGAAGAGAGTCTAAACGTCTTTGTGTGTGTGTTGGAATTTCATTACTTTGAGATATTGGCTAAAATGAATTGGTCAGTGACAAGAGCTTGAATTTTTAACAGGGATTTTAATGTCAGAATCTTAGAATGTTTGAGCTTCCAGAGCTCTAACTATCATCAGTTCACTCACAGATTCATTTAGTCAATCAGCAAACAGCAGGCTCCAGGCACCGAGCTGGGCACCCAGGACTCAGGGTGCCCCCGGGGCTGGGGCAGCAGCCCGGGAGGACGGGTGCGGGCCTGCACACCACACCGTGACAGCTCAGGACAGCCAGCGTGCCCACCCAGCCTCCCGGACCCGAGGTTTGCTCCTTTAGCAAATGACTTTCCCTCGGTGCCTCCCCATAAGCATTACCTGGTGCGATTTGTATGCGCACAGTATGGGCGCTACAGAGCCTGCCAAAGGGAGCCAGCCCATGCCGCCCATTAGGGGCTCACTTACTGCCAGCGAGGACACAGGGCAGGAGGACAGCCCACGCTCGCCAGTGAGCAGCAGGGTATGAGTGACGCACGGTGCTCTGCCCCACCACCCCCACCTCTTCTGCTAGCCCTGGCCTAACATCAGCTCTCATTTGAGATTCAGCCTGGCTCCCGAAACTGGACACATGACTCGCACTCCCGAGCTGTACTTCCACGTGGACTGCATTCTCTGCTCTGCCATAGTCATCAAGTCCAGTAGACCCCACCGTCGGGTGCATGCCCAGCTGCTCCCGCAGTGGGGGAGCCAGGGCCGAGGGGCGGCCGGGTGGGACGGAGGGTGGGCAGGGCAGCAGGCAGACATTCTGTATTTTAGTGCCTCTCCTTCCAAAGCCCTAACCTTGGAGCTAAAGAAAAAGATGCTTAAGTGAAGCACCTAGTTAAGTATGGATTAGCATGGGATCGCCAACATTTTAGATGTTTAAAGGGAAGCTGTCCCAGGTCTACCTTTTTTTTCCTGAGCAACTAAGAGATGAACTTAACAAGTTTCAAAAGCACAGCTGCTCTCCAGTTCTCAGTGTGCCAATGAGAGCCTGCCCGAAAGGACACGGGGCTTTGGGAGGTGTCACTGGAGAGAAGGACCAGGGGGCAGAGTGACAGGAGGGCTGGGATACTTGTTTCACACAACCACTTGGGATGAGCGGGATGCAGCATCCATGGGCTGCAGCCCACACCCAGCTCCTGCACCATTCACGAGGGTCTGCTTTCCCATCTGTGGCAAGAGCAGTGACTTCACATTCTTGAGGGCGCTCTGGCACCACCCAGAGCAGACAGTCCATGACCAGCGGTCTCTGCAGTCACCACCTCCTCATGTGGGACTCCTTGGCCGGAGAAAGTGCTCAGAGTCCTGAGGATGGGACGCCCCGACTCTCCTGTGCAGAAGCTGTCGGAAGCTCGCACGCTGTGCCCTGTGCCCGCCAGGAGGGTAGGGCCTGGCATGCTTTCCCAGGCAGGGTTTCAGTCAGCAAGAGGAGCAATGAGGCAGGAAAAGGACAAGGGAGGGAACCATTTGTTCATGGCCAGCCCAGAAAATGCAGACTGGAAGGAGGCATGGTGGTTTGGAGAAGAATCCGACTTTGCAGCTAGAGACCTGGGCTCAGTCCCTGCTCTCACCCTTTGCTCCCTGTGTGATCTGGGCAGCTCACCGACTCCTGGAAGTGAGGACAGGAACATCTGCTTCCAGGGTTTGTGCTGACACAGCGAGGGATGCCTTCAGATGCTCATTCAGAGCCTGGCCGCCCAGAATGGGTCCTTGAGAGCTACGGCTTGTCCCATCTCCCCCTTTACGCACGGAGCTCTGACCGTGGGGGAGGACTGACCCTATTTCCTATGAGTTTCTTTGAACCTCCCTAAGAGGGCTTGGGCCGGGAGCAGTGTCCCTCCTGGAGAGCACGCGCACCGTGGCTGTGGCTGGGAGAGCCAGGAATGGAGTCAGGGACAGTGACAAAGTATTGCTCAGCATTGGGCACGACTTACACAAGTGGTCTGGAAATTAGGCAAATAATTTCCCCCTTTACCTTCTCCGTATTAAAAAAATAAAAGAGGAGAGAATGAAGATCTGACAAGACCTGAGCCAGGGTCTCTATATCCCTTTTCCCAACTAACAGCCTTGAGGCTTCCTAGCACAGAGGCACCCCTAGTGTCCTAGGGAAATAACAGGCCAGGGAGGCAAGAGGCTGGGGTCCCAGTCCAGCCCAGCAATGTCATTTAAGCTCTCCCAGGAGAGGGTGCACTAAGGCTCCTTCCGGCTCTAACACCCCAGCGTCAGCCAAGAGAACAGAGATTTCTGACATTAATGTACCTCGGCAGGAACAAGCCAGCCACCAGCCACCATCTGCAAAGCCTGCACAGGATGGAAGGGAAGAGGGCTGATGTGAAGAGGAATTTTCAGGCAGGCTAAAGCACAGATGAGAGATGCATTAGTGATGAAAGCAAGAAGGAAGTGAGTTGGCCTGCACTCCCCAGTGGGCCGTGCTGAGTGCCCCCGTCCCCCCCACTTCCCAGCCATGAGCCTCGGAGTCGCCTCCCCCACTGCTGCTGTGGTTACAGTTTTTTCCCCGAGGGATTGCTGTTCCCTGGAGTCAGTCACAAGAAACCCAGCCAGGGGTTCTCTGACAGTCATTGCCTCGGGAAGGCAGCCCCAGTGGCGGCCTTGGTGAAGGAAGGGAGAGCCAGCATGGGAAGGAGAAACTGGCTGGCGCAGCTCGCATGGTCCTGCTGCCACACCAGCCCCGGCCCAGCCCGGCCCAGCCCGTCCGCCACCACAACATCGGCAGCTTCAGAGCTCCTTAGAGACACAGTTTGTAGGCAGGAGAAGCATTTTTACATCAAGCTCTTGCCAAGTCCTCAGGGAGGTTTCAACCACCCCCCGCCCCCCCCCCGCAGTTCTATTCCTATCAACCCCAGTAACGTTTCCTGTACTTCAGAGTTAGCATCTCATGCCAAACACTGGAGAGTGGGCCAGTGTTCCTGGTCTCTAAACGCACGTGCACATGACAGTAACTGTTCTGGGGAGATCTTCTAATAGCATCTCCCACGGAGAGTGCAGAGGCACGCCTGGCCCGGTGCTCCCGCTTCCCAGCCACAGGCCACTGCCCAATTCCCATTCTCTCATCCCATTCTAAGACATGGACACTGAACTCAAGGGATTTCTGAAGGAAATGAATGAATATATATAAAGTGTTTAGCACAGTTCAGGCTTATAGTGAACACTTGGTGTTGCCGTTTCCATAGCCAGAGATTATAATTATAGGCTTCTGCTTTGAGCCACACAGGAAGGCCCGAATGACCTGCAACAAATCACCTGAACTTCAACTTCCTCGTCTCTAAAAAAAGATTACTAATATAATACTACAACGTGGAGGGAACTTGAAGACATTATTAAACAACACAGACCAGTTACAAAGGCTGAACATTACATAATTCCACATATATGAGGTATTTAGAGCAAATTCATAGAGACAGAGAGTAGAATGATGGGTGCTAGGGGAAGGGGGTGGGGACGGGGAGAAGGTGTTTAAGGGAGACAGAGCTTCAGTTTGGGAAGATGGAAAAGTCCTGGAGATGGAAAGTGGTGATGGTTGCACGACAATGTGAATGTACTTAATGCCACTGAACTGTACACTTAAAATGGTTACTACGGTAAGTTTTGTTACATATTTTTTTTATTACAATAGAAAAAATTTGAGGATAGTTGATCCAAATAACTGAGTTGACTATTACTAGAAATGCAAGTTTAGACTCACACGTTTATTAAAAACAAACCAACAAAAACAGCAGCAATGAACCCCAGGTCACTGGTCACTGACACACATGTGCAGGGCACTGTCGGGGCGGTGGTGATGGTGGGGGGACTGGCTCCATCCTCCCAGATAGCAGCTCTCCCTGATTTCATGAACTCGCAACTAAGCTGCCCTTCAGATCATGCAGGTGATTTTTAAGATCCCTCCTTGTAATGCTAACAGGGTTTGGCCAAATGTGAAAGTCGTTTCAGCTGTTTCATTATCTTCTCAACCATCCTCTTAACATTTCTAACTTGAAGCAACCAACATCTCATGTTGCACAGATTCTCAAAGCTCTGTGCTTTCTGGTTGTGTAGAAAATTTGGAAGAGATTTTATTTTTCTCCCTGGCCTAGTGGACGAAACCAAAGTCGGCAGCACTAACTTTAGCTCCGCTGTCCCCGCAGCTTCCCCCGCACAGCATGCTGACACTAGTGTGGACGAGTCAGTTTACACTAGAAGATTGTGGTAGCTGAAGTGCTACCTTTGGTCAGCAATTATTTATTCTGTGCTGAGGTAGACTCTGTGGATTATGCAAAATAGGGACACAATTTGCTTGATCAATACATAAATATTCATGAAGTGGCTGTTCTGTGCATGGCACAATGGCAGTGTGAGGGGGGAAAAGTCTAAAAATAATACAAAGAAGGATTAGATTAATAACCCCATACTTGGGGGTTAAGACATTCACGCATGAAAAGATACCAATAGGACAAAGCTATTGACACTAAATATTAAATTCATTACAAGGACTGTAAATAACATCAGTCAGAAAAGACTTATCAGAGATGAGACTAGATTTTAAGGTATGAGTAGGATCTTAAAGTATGAAGAGGATGGGGTGCATTCGAGCTGGCAAAATAACATAAGCGGTACTGGCAGTGGGTGCATTCATTGCATTTCCCCTCTTCCATTTCAAAGAAGAGTTGCCGATTGTATGTTCTATAAATGGTCCAATGAGGAGCTGTCCACAGGAGGCATGACCTGCCAGAGAGGGTGATGTACAATGACATCAGAAAGTGGGCATGGTGAAACAGGAAGTGACTGACTCTGCCTGGGAGAGAGCAGACAGTCTCACACATCGGTGCCAACTGAACTGGGGTGGGGAGTATGAGACATAAATTTGGCACATGCATAGGTGGTAAAGGAGAAACGCCATTTCTGTAGAGGCGCAGACGGAATCGTGAGCACACGTGGACAGGCTGAAGGAAAGATGAGTGGTTCAGTGTCTGGCTGGGGATAGAGGATAGACTACAGAAATGGTGGGCAGGAGGCTGTGGGGTTGGGTGGGCTCACAGAGGAGGGCCTTACACACCTGGTTCTAAGAAGGCTCAACTGAAAATCCATCAGTAAGCAATCAACCACAACAGCGAGTCGAGGACCAGGTCCCTGCAGAATCCTATGGCTGGTAGGACTTACTTCTGACAGTTTCCCTGCATCTAGAAGCTATCCCTCAGTTACTTTTACATCTCACTCCTCCCAAAATGACAGAGGGCTGCTGAAACATTACGGCAGCTGTTACTAGCAGCCACCCAACCAAGGAGCAGGCTGTGTCTATCCTCTACCCATTACACATGAGTAGAATCACCCATGACTGTATTATGGGTGAAATAGGCTAATTACTTTAAGAAAGACTCAGTGTCCAGTTAATTATAAGTGAATTACATATTAGTGAGGAGAAATTTACATACATTTCCAATGACATCTTTATTTTGCAAATACTGTAGTGCAGGGTCTAATTAACAGCACCATCTCTCAACAAATAGTGAGAGTACAAAATAGGGACTCAGCTGGCATGCTGAGTTTCCTCTCTCTCTAATGCTCTGGGCTGCAATATGGCAGTGATATACTGATTAAGCATTCATCATACAAGCAACATGTTTCATGGATGCAATGAATCCATGAAGGGACCCTAAAGGGACCCTAAAGATTTGCTTGAGTGTTTTCTACAAAGCCTATGCTGATTGCTTCTGGAGCCATTCTGGTGGAGAGGGGGTGCCATTTTCACTGAGCCCACCAGTGCTTTGTGTTTCTACTCCTTGGTCCTGTTTCACTCCAGTCCTTCTTCCCCATGACAGCCCTTCAAACCCCTCAACTCACTGTCAGCAGCAAAGCAGCAGGAGGGCCTTTACTAGGGACTCTCAAGACCACTGGTGGCCAGAGTGGGAAAGGGTCTTTGAGGCAGAAAATGTCATATTTAACACCACTGCCTCTAAGTTTAGATAGCCTCTGTCTATCCACCTGCCCATCCATCATCCACCCATTCCATTCATTGATCTGTTAGTTCATTCAAATGAAGTGAACATGTACTATATGCCATGTATTCGACTGGGTGCTGAAAATCTAATGGTGGAACAAAACAAAACAAAACAAAATAAAATAAAACAAAACGACCTGACTTCCTGAAACTCACAGTCTAGCATAAGGGACAGGCATTAATGAAAGAATTACAAGGAATTGTAAATTGCAACTATACTAAAAGGGTTTGAAAAGGAAGTACAAGGAGCTGTGAGGCTACATAAAGGGTAGGTCAGAGAAGGTTTCTTGTGTAGGTGTCAGTAAGCTGAGCTCCGCAGAGGGTAGGGTTTAGTGAGGTGAAAGGTGAGTGGGTTAATGGTGGGCAGAATTCCTGGTAGAAAGAATGGTATGGACAAAGGCCTGTGATCTGAGCTCAAATCCTAATTTCTCCTCCTCTAAACTCTATGATCTTGGTCACATTGCTTACCCTCGCTGGGTCTCGGTTTTCTCAATTATAACTTGGAGAAAATAATTCTGCATTAATGCAGAGGAAGCCTTTGTAAACTCAATCTAGATTAGTTACTATGAGCTCCAATACCTGAGGGTTTCATGGTTTAGGTATTTTCTTTTCTCCAAAGCAACAGAATCCCAATCTCCCACATGATACCCTTCAAATGTGTTCCCTCTGAATCATTCAGTATGCACAGTTAAAGGTAAAGCTGCTTAGTAGAGGACAGCGAAGACCCCACCCACTCGGCCTCTACTTCCTGCCCCCCCTCCCCCCGCCCTCCAGAGGCTCCTCAGAATCCCCAGGCCTCCCAAGAAGGCAATTTAAAAACCACCCCAAATTCTGCAATAGAGAAAAGCAAAGCTCGGAATTTGCCTCAAAATGTACAAATGCAAGTGAAATTTGCTTCAAATATGATTGGGGCTCACTTGGAAGAACACATTTTTCTAAATAAAGAGAAATCCTGGCTCCCATAGAGCTTACGTAAAGGCAGCCAGGTGCAGCAGAGAGCAGGCAGCTGTGGAGAGCAGGAACGGAATCTTATCCCACAAGTCCCCTTTAGAGGACAAATGACTTAGGACAAGTCCCTTAAAGGCTCTGAGCCTCAGTTTCCCTAATTTACAGAGTGGGTTGTAATTGCCTTGCAGTGTTATTGAGAATTAGTAGGTTTTTAAAGCACTGCAATTAATATGACTATTTAAATTTATCATGCTAAAAGAGAGATTTTAATTTTGCAAATAGCCAAACAATATTTAGGGCTAAAATGGTAAGGAAATAATCTAATTGAATAATATTCCATATATGTTAAAGGAAAGCACAGCATAAAATATAAAGTAATAAACAAACAAGAAACAAAGAGGTCCAGATAGCCTTTGAGACAAAACAGCATCATACAGTCTCAGAAGCAGCTGGAATGACTGCACTCCCTGCTTTACAGTCAGACCAGCGTTTGGGCTCAGTCCGAAGGGCCTGCTTTTGGCACAGGAGAAGGACACGGCGACTCCAGGCCACCTCTGCCCTTGAGGGGCTAGCACGAGAGAACCACACCAACAGAAACCCGCCCCAGAACCTTGGAAACACTTTCTAAATTCCAAATATTTATAACATTTTAAAAAGCTTGTGGCTCTGCCATTGCAGAGTCTGTATAAAATTGAAGACATTTTGTTAATAATATGAGTGACAATAGGAAAATTAAGTTATAAGTTATGCATCTTCCAGAACATTGCGCCCACATGCTCTCCAGGTTATGGCCCACATGGCAGACCTGAGAGATAGACATTGTCACCTCCCACAGCAGGGGACAGGCCCGGAGGGTGAGGTGACTTGGGGAGGCACCCGCTAGAATGTGACCTGGCTGGGACTTTCCTTGCCTCCTTCTGCCAGACTCTGCTCAACTCTATCCTCGGTGCACTCTCTTCAATTTATTAATGTCTGTCATGGTCACAATTGCTCTTAAACAGAGATATCACAATAAACAATTATTACTTACCAATTAGATTCTAGGATGCTTTTAGAAATATGACATTGACTTTATCAAGAAAAGAAGAGAGAATTTAGTAGTAAATATTACTTGGCAAAGGAAGTGCAGAAAGTATAACCAAAGCAAAGCAAAGGTGAAAGAAGAAAGAAAAAGTAAAAAGAACAAAAGAAGAATTACGTGTTTAATACTAGGCCCTTAATTCTGTCTCATTTTATCCTCATAATTAGTAGAAAATATTTTTTTAAAAGAATAAGGTTGTTGAAGGGAAAGACCTGGCAAACGCAGAACCCAGTCCTGCAGGTTGGGAGTGGACTAGCGGGTGAGAAATCTGACTTGGGCCTGCACCAGAGCGAGAGGAAAGCCTGATCATGCCCATGGTGTGCCCGCCCGAGTGGGCAAGACCACAGTTTCTTAGGGAGCAGAACTTAGCAAATAGAACACTCTAAAAGAAAGTCTCGGGTGTGGCTTCATACGCAATTCTAGATTAATAACGGCTATGAGCCCTGGCCACTGTGGCGCAGTGGTGGAGGGCCATGGGTTTGACTTCTGGTCAAGGGCATATACCTGGGTTGCAGGTTCAATCCCCATCCCTGGTCGGGTGAATGAGGGAACTAACCAACCATCTGATGTGTATCTTTCTTCCACCAATCAATCGATCTCTCTCTCTCTCTCTCTCTCTCTCTCTCTCTCTCTCTCTCTCTCTCTCCCTTTACTTTCTCTAAAAATCAATGAAAAACATATCCTTGGGTGAGAATTAACACCCCCCCATAATAATAATGGTTATGATTTATGGGTCACTTTCGATGTCTCTGACCGGAATCTAGATGCACATCTCATTTAATTCTCATTGCAATCCTATCATAATGGGAATCATGCCCTATGTTTTGCAGGTGAGAAAGACATAGCTCACAGAGCTTAAAAGTGACTTGCCAGGTCACTCCAATAGCAAGTAACAGAGGTGTGATCCCAATTAGGTGTCCACCTGCCTCCAAAGCTACGCTTTTAACCTGGGCTGGGGATAGTGCCTGATTCTAGTGGCCTTATCACTCAACCATATCACTATTTCAAGGCAGTAGTTAGTTTCCCAAGGCTGTTCCCTTGATGAAACTTGAGGGAATAGCCCTAAAATGCATTTCCATGAGAAAGCAATTTTGCTTAGGGCCAGGGTTCAAGCCCACAGCTCCTTTGGTGGTCTGGCTTTGATGCTTCGATAAATCTGTTGACCTCTCCAGTTCTCAATAAAACAGGAGTAATGGATTTTGGTCTTAACTAGTCCCTCAGTTAGGAAAAAAGTGAAGTTATGCCAGCAAAGCATTGTCAGCAACTCTGGAGAAAAATGCCAATAAAGTAAAGGTCAGAGTCAATAAACTATTTCAAATATTATTGAGCTCTACTGGTCCATTTTCAAACTCAGTGAAAAGAATCTCTTTTTGGTATTTTCCTACTTCAAAAAAGAAAACAAGTTTACATTTCTGGTGTCTGGAGAAAACAATTAGCTTTCTGCAGTTATACCCAGTCCCTTATAAACATTTAGGCAAGATTCAATAAGACTGCCCATTAATTTCAAAGGCAAAGTGTCCAGGCTCTCAATCCTTGGCTCGACGGGCAATGCGACACACTGTCCTGCCCGGCAGAAACTGCTGGTGTGGTCCAACGGACTCCCTTACTTCATGCTACATTTTTCACTGGGAAAAGGAATGGCTGCAGAGTTGGGCACAGTATGTTCTTTGGACAGATTGTTGGAACAAGTGATCAAAAAGTATGTCTTTCTCTTTCCCTACCAGGATCTATTCCATGTATGGCAATTAGTTAAGAATAAGAAGTAGTGAGCTAAGAAGGTTCCAGAATGATGGCAGAATAAGATAAACTGGAGATCCTACTGCTATATACTCCCAGATGTGCTGAATTACATATATGAATATTGTCTTTAAAAAAAAAAAAAGAAAAGGAGATACCCCGGCCAGTATGGCTCAGTTAGTTGAGTGTTGTCCCATTCACCAAGAGGTTGCTGGTTCAATTCCCAATCAGGGCACGTGTCTGGGTTGCAGGCTCATCCCCAGTAGGGGGTGTGTAGGAAGCAATGTCTCTTTCTCATCAATATCTCTATCTTTATCTTCCTCTCTCTGAAATCAATAACAACATGTTTCTTAAAAGTAGATAAATGAGTAGATAATATGAAAGCAAGGGGGAAATGTTCAGATGAAAAAAGAAAAAAGTTGCAACCGTAAGTGCCCAATGCTTCAGCTGCCTAGAGTAAGAAACAGCACTAGTCACTGTAACTTATAATTCAGAATTTAACAGCCACCTGAGAATAGAAGGCTTTGGTCCACATAAAGTCAGGAGTGGGAACTGTGATCCTGCACAAAAATGGTATCCTAAAGGGCTGCATCCTTGATGTAACAGTAGATATATATCACAGAGAGGAGAAAAAGAGTCTTATCTCTCCCTGATCCTGAGAACATTGAAAAGGAGTCTACCCTGAGGTTCAAAATCCAGATCTGTGTTGCAAGTGGATCTGGGTTCCAAATGTACAGCACCTCAGACCCTTAAGCTGAGAAGTCAATGTAAAACCATCCTAGAGTTGTGTTAGCCCTATGCTGTCTAAAATACCTGGCAGAAAAAAATGCAGAACAGCCTTGGAGAGAAGGCTGGCCACATGGGATTACCCCACAATCAAAAAGTACATGGCACATGAGGAAACTATCCATTATTTGCCAGTTATTTAGAGGCCTTATCGTGTATGGGGGAGGAAGGCATGGGAGGTTGGTCAGCAGGGGGAGGGGGAAGGATGGAGAGGGACTGTGGGAGGGTGGCCACCAGCCCTAAGGAAGGAGCTGCCCCTCGGCCCCCCTGGCAAAGGGGCTGCATCCACCACCATCCACCCCTGGTTCTCTGTCCCAAACCAGGCCAGAAGGCTCCAGTGGGGTCGAGAGTGAAGGCAATGGTCGCCAGGCCAGGCATGGAACAAATGGATGCTGAGGCCAATGCTGCCCCACTACTGGCGGTTCCCTGCCTCCCTCCCCCTCCTTCCCTCACAACTGCAGCAGGTGGTTGTCCCCTGGAGAAGGGAGAAGACGGGAGTGAGACAAACCCTTGTGTTGAGGGCTGACTTTCAATAGATCACACCGAGGGAGCTGCTCTGCTATGAAACCTCAACCCAGAAGCAAGTCCATACAAATGGTTTAGCACTAGGGGCTGATGGGGGCCAGCTGGCCAGGGGGAGAGGCCGCAGGAGGTTGGCTGTGGGAACGTACTGAGCAGGGGCCAGTGCACATCATAGCAGTCATTCTGGTCGTTCGGTCTTAATGGTAGCTTAGGCTTTTATATCTATAGACTAGATATTAAAGGTTAATAAGCTAAGTGTCCAACTGTCCGACTGGTAGCTATGATATGCAATAACCAACAGGGGGCAGATGCTCCAATAGGTAGCTATGATGCACACTGACCACCAAGGGGCAGATGCTCAATACAGGAGCTGCTGAGCTGTGGTGACTTGGCAACAGCAGTTCTCAAGTGATGTACCTTGGAACCAGAGAGGAGAAAGCCCGATTCCAGGGTGGTCACCTGAGAACTACCCTCTCACAATCGGGATGTCGGAGAGCCGGTTTTGGCTGATCCGCGCAGGCCAGGCCAAGGGATTCCACCTGCTGGAGAGACCTTGCTCATTTCACAGAGCCTTTAGAGCCAAGGTATCACCCCAGGAATGGCCAGCTGGGAAGGGAATGCAGGAGGTTGACTTCAGGGAGTGTCCAGCCTGTCTCGCCCAGTCCCGCCCCACTAGCCACCTCCTAATTAATTTCCTTTCAATGCGCATGCATCTGTGTACCAGGGCACTAGTTAGATATAAAAGACAGAAGAATTAGTACCCCAAGAATTTTAGATGCAAGAATAATCTAAAAAGTGGTTTAAAATGATTAAGTATTAATTTAAAACATTCAAATGTTTAAAATAGTTAAAGGCATAAAAGGACCATGTGAAATAACAATATAATTAAAAAGAGCAGGTTTGAAAAAGACCTACATAAAAATGCATAGCTATAAAAAATAGCATAATTTGCAAATGAATGGAAGGGTTATACAACAGATTAGACACAGCTCAATGGATAATTAGTAAACCAGAAGACAGATCTGAGTAACTGTTTAGGATGCAGTAGAGAGAAATACAGAGATGGATAACATGAGAGAGCATAAAAATTACAGAACAGAATATGAGTACCAGGAGAAGAATATAGAAAGAAGTAAGAGAAGCACTATCTGAAAATATAATGGCTGAAAATTTTCCATAATTAATGAAATATCAGATTCAGGAAAGCACAGTAAGTTCTAAACAAGATAAAAGAAAAAATGTCTGCACTGCATATATTGTAATTAAACTACAGAACACCTAAGACAATAGATGACCCTGAAAACAACTAGAAAGGAAAATTAGAGATCTATCAAAGAAACAATTAAAGAAATAGGTGACTTATCAATATCTACAGAAGTTAGGAAGTAATGGAATAATACCAACAAAATGTCAACCTATAATAATTATACCCAGCTAAGATGTTATTCCAGAATAATGATGAAACAAAAACATTTTGACACAAAGTGAAACCAAATGAGAAAGTTTATCACTCAACACCTCAATCAGTGGTAATCAACCTTTCTAATGCCATGACCCTTTAATACAGTTCCTCATATTGTGGTGAGCCCCAACTCTAAAATTATTTTTGTTGCTACTTCATAACAGTAATTTTGCTACTGTTAATGAATCATAATGTAAATATCTGTGTTTTCTGATGGTCTCAAGTTCTACAGCAGCCGTTCTCAACCTGTGGGCCACCATCAGAAAACACAGAGATTTACATTACACTCGTAACAATAGCTAAATTACAGTGATGAAGTAGCAATGAAAATAATTTTATGGTTGGGGGTCACCACAACATGAGGAACTGTATTAAAGGGTCGCAGCATTAGAAAGGTTGAGAACCACTGCCTTAAATGAAGGACTGATGAGAGGAATATTTCAGGAAAGAAAGTGAACTCAAAAAGGATTAGATGTAGAAGCCAGCACTGATAATATGATGGTTCAGATAATAACCCAATGAAAGCTAGACTCACTCTGCATCAGAACTATTTTTAAAGCTATCGTTTCAGATGTCCCAGTTTTCCAGAGATAGTCTCCATCTTAGATGCTATTCCCAGAATTACCCTTAATTGGAGTAAAGAGCTCAGGGGAGCTGATCTCCTGTCCTTGTTATTACCACTAGTCCCAGGCATCCCTTGGAAACTGACTACTCACTGAAACACACTGTGAAGCAGGACAGCAGGAATACAGCCCAGGCTCCGGGTCACACAGCTGTGCTCTCAGCACATACTGGGTGCGATTTCTTTCGGGCAAGTTACTCTCTCTAAGCTTAATTTTTGTCACCTTTAAGTGGGGCTAATAAAACATACTTTATAGATATGTGTGCATAAGATCTTAACACAATGCCTGGCACAAAATAAATTCACAATAAAAGTTAGGAGTTACTATAATTAGATATTAGCATTATAAGCTTTGCTAATTAATTTGTTTAATGAGCAATGCATACATTTATTTAGAATAACAAAAGGTTAAGTGTCCCCAGATTTAGTTAAAAAATAAACAAAAACATTAATATTAACTGAAAATTTACTGGGTGCTGGTGCTAATCACACTCTCCCTGATCTGTGAGTACGTCTAACGCGTGACACCTAAACAGGCCTCTATCAGCACCATCACCGTGGGGTCCTGGCTCAAGCTGGACTGCTGGTGTTTATTAAAACTACAGGGAAGTGGCTGGTGATTGGCTGAAGATACATCCTGATTGGTTTTGTTTCTTAAATCATTCTCTGCAGCTACCTCTGATCACAGGAAAAATCAAAATAGAGCAGAAAAGACAGATCTATTATTCCCTTTTCATCAGATAGAACAAAGCCACAAAACTTATACGCATGTTAGCATGAGGAGGTGATGGGTGGCAAAAGAAAGACCTGATAACTGATGGGTTTATGCCATAGTTGGTCATTTTTATAATTCAATTAAAAAAACCACACACCGCACTGACCTTAGCCTCTAGGTATAGATATAGGCCTATTTAAGTGACAAAAGCAATAGCTCACAAAACAGACAAATGTCCAAGGAGCAAAGCTGCAGAGGGATATACTCTTTTGTTGGCAGACATTGAGCCGAGTTCTACAGCTGCAAGAGAAGTGAACATTCTGGTCCCTCAAGACATATGCCAGAGAGGGCACCTTTCTCTTTGTTATCAAGGAATAAGTTGATGTCCACTGCAGGGTCCCCTCTGGCCTTCTTTTCTCAGTGGTTGTGGAAGTGACTTTGATTCATAATGCTTTCACAACAGCACGTGTTCTCTCTCTCCCCGTCTCCCTTTCCCTCCCTCTGCCTCAGTGCCCCCAAATCAGGATTGAAATGACTTTTAGTTGCTGAGTTTCTACTTTGTTTTGGGCAGTTTCATTAAACTCTCTTATATAGAAACCATCTTCTTACATAGGAACTACCTTCCTCAAAACTCTCTTACACGGTATACTCCCATGGTAACAACAGGAAAATTGAGAGCCAGAGGGGTTGTGTGTCCTGCCCACCTCACCTGGCCCACTAGCTGGGGTAGTGTCTGCAGGGACCTCTCCAGGACACCCATTACCTGCCTCCTAAGATGTGGCTCTGGGTGAGAGATGTTGGGGTGCACGGGAAGGAGGAATATGTGGAATATCAGGAGGTTTGGGTTCCTGTGATGCTGGCCTTCCCCTAACCACCTGGGACTCGTGAGCAAACCCCAGCCTCAGTTCCTTTATATGGACTAGCTGGTTGCTAAGATCTCTGGCTCCTCCATTCCACAAGTCTCCAAATGCTTCCAGTCAGTCACAGGTAAAGACAGATGAAGAGCTGGAACCGGGGAAGCATGTTTCCAACACACCATGCACCTGCTGTCTGTCCTATCCCACCCTGGCTGTGATGACTGTGGGGAGCAAGCAGGTCATGGGCTGGGCGAGCTGGCTGCTTGCGGGTCTGAGGGCAGATTTTACTAGAGCTGTTCTGAGTAAGTAGCTATAAAGCTGCTAATTGGATTCGGTAAGTTGCTGAGTCACTGTCGGGTAAGATCAAGTTGCTGGCACGATAATGAAGCCCATCCTGTCAGCAGCTGAGAACATGTTCTTTGTGATCAGGAAGAACAGGAGTGAGCAAAGATGTGCCCTGGATTAGCTTTCACAGTCCACGACGAGTAATTAAAATCAAACAGACCACAATTTGAAAGCACCCACCACAACCTTATTTTGCCATTTGTCTTTTAATTAAATGTGTCCCACATTTTAGCTTTATCTCTACACAGATTTCTGAGGGGGCTGAGGAGAAACAGAGCTCTCGGAGCTCTGATGTGTTGGTTACAACATCTCCTTGGAGGAGGATGGTAGACAGAAGATGCTCAAGTGTTTCATATAAATCACTAATCTCTCCTTCCTTGAGATCTTCATGTCACCATAGAGATATTAATAGGCCCGGCCCTTCCCAAAACTACCTCAGGCACACTAGGGGCTCAGGAGCACCCTGAAAAGAGGAGCCAGGGAAGAGCTGGTGAAAGGACTTTCTTCCCCACTCCCCCCATCCCCTAGCATTGATAGGGTGATAAGTGGGAGAAATGTACCTTATGTCAAAAAAGAAATGTCTGATAGGGCACTCTGGCGCAAATGTGGTGGAAGTAATTTTTCAATGGAAGAAATTCAGAGAGTCCCTTTTTGTGACTCCAATGGCTTATCACAAATGAGCAGTAACTTAGTGTGGCACGTCCAAGGTCTCTGTGTGGAATCAGGGCCATGGAACAAGGGCAATGGGCACTGAGGATCATGGGGATGCAAACTGTCTTCTGGGCACAGCCTGGGTAGCGCTCCAGGCCCGCTCAGGCTGCCACCAGGCTCACCCCAGAGGCTGACATAGGCCAGGGAGAAGCCTTCATCCTGCCACATGGAATTGAGTGTGGAGAACATAGTCTACTTTAAAGATTCAGAAGGATCCATGATGGAATTAGATTTACAGACTCCGTTAGAGGATTTCTCACTAGAATGAAGTTTGGTGAGGCAGAGTTGAAGGCAGTTCACATGATGGACCATTAAGTTTGCTTTGCTCAATAGAAACAGTTGCCAGTTTCTTGCTCAGACTGCTGCATTTTTGTTATGCAGCCAGTGCTCAGAACAGCGGCACCTGATCGCAGGCTGGAAGTGGCCATTTGCCTAGTAAACTGGAGACTGAAAGCCACGTCCACAACCAGTGTCACCTCATTGGCTACTCCTGGCTTTCCTCCTCAGCTTGACACGTCAAGGAGGGTCTCCTTCTACGATTCCCTGAAATAGTTAAAAACAGCGTGGAGGGCCCTCTATGCAGAGTCATGTTCCGGAGTACCATTTCTCAGAGCAGTGAGCTGGTACCTAGAACACATGTTCCAACCCAGAGGCAACACTGTACGCAGTGTTAGGTATCAGCCGGCCTCTCCAAATACACCTACCTTATCATGTTTATGAAGTTTAACTCAGCATGGAAAATAAAGCAAAAACTCTAGATTGAGTTCTAAGTTGAGTTAATAGGGTTTCTAGTAAAGCAATATTCAAATGGTGAAGAAAGACTTCAAAATCCTATAAGTATGGGTTGACCAAGAGAGATGTTTAGAGATGAGTTGGAAAGTTGAAAGAGAACCTCATCTTCTAAGTGTTGCCTTCCTTCCCCGACAGAAATAAGAAGTCACCAAAAAAAACCCCTCAAAATGTCCTGCCACCAAATCTACTCCTGCATTCACAGCATTCACACTTGTCCTTTTCTCTTCCCTTCCCGTCCCTCCTCCTGCCTAAGGCTGGCCCCAGCAGGGAGATGTGGGTTCCTCTACTGGACATGTCTACCAGCGATGCCTTGTCTCTCCCTTATCTGCAATCCTCCTCTCTCTGGGCCCTCCCACCACTGTTCCAACAAGCCTAAGTGTAGTCTATCTTAAAGAAACTTAAAGGGACTCTCTTTCAACTGGGCCTCACCTCTGGTTATCATTTTATCCCCTATCTTTCACAGCCAAACGTCTGAAAATGTCTATCTCACTGCTCCATGTCCTCCTGCCCCACTGCAATTTTGTCCGATCAAGAGGACAAGAACAGCAGAGGTCCAGCTGGTGCTGCAGACACCACACGGGCTGGGTCTGCATCCAGGGGAGAGAAGGGCAACTGGCCAGCAGCTCCTGAGAGGGGACCTTGTGAGCTGCTGAGGACGCTCTTCTCCTTCCCTCCCGGGACCCTCTCCCGCCCAAACTTCCATTTCACCAATTTCCACTTATTCTGCAGGTTTCTGTCGGCAGTTACTCCATCGGGAAGTTTTCCCTCCCCGTTTGCATGCTGCCCTGGCATCCTTGTGCTGCTGTATTGTGATGGTCTGTCACTCATTTGTGCCTAACCCGGGCCCCTACTACCTCTGGGAGGCAGCAGCTATGTCTCTCCTTTCAGTATTGGATCCTGAGCACCAAGCATGATGCTTGGCCCATAGGAGGGGGCGCAAGATATTTGTCAAATGACAAAAAAACACACTTCCTATCATTGGAGCACCTGTAGGGAGTAAGGGGTAAGAGAGCAGTGTTGGGCCCATAGCAAAACTCAATGCACACTCACTACCCTCAGCCTAGACCACATTTATGGTGCATTAAGAGCCAGTCCACATCAAATGAGGGCCCCATGTGTCTTCTGGTCTCCCAGCCTGCAGCTGCCCACAGCAGCATCTCTATGGCCTGTCTGCTGGTAATTAAGCTTGCAGAAAACACCTTACACAAGGCTTTCACAATGCTTAGTGCATGGTCTCAGGGCAAGCGCAGTGAGGCTGATCTCAGGGCTCCAACAGAGCCCAGCCTCCTACTCACTGTCAGTTGCATTTGTCCCAACTGCAGTCAGAACAGGCCTGAGAGGGAAACCATAGCAGGGGGCAAGAGCAGAGGACTCTTGTTGGCCTCCACCCTCACCAGACTCCCTGTGTCTGGTTCTCCTTCCTCCACCCTATTCTCCCCTTCACATCTTTTAAAAACATAAACCTGACAATGTCACACCCCTGCTTACAGTGCTTAATTAGCCTGCCACCACCCTTGGGATGAAGATAAAGATGTCCTTGCAGGCCTGGCCAGGCCCACACCTTCACTTTTCTCTCCCCTTGCTCTTGCAGTTGGAGTCACACAGCTTTCTGTTGGGTTTCCCTTCAAGGCATGCGCACAGGCTGATCCTGCCCAGAATGCTTCCCAGAGGAGGGATTAGTCTGAAGGGGAGATGAGGTGTGATTTGGCACTCTTGGGGCTCCCCTTTTTCACCAGCCTCTCCTCCAGATGTACGCCCACCTACAAGGTGGGGAGTAGAGGTGATTTTCAGGGAAGGTAAGTCAGGGAGCCTGACTGTGCCTATAGATTGAGGCATACCCTTACATTTCACTGTATCCTATCTAATAAAAGGGTAATGTGCAAATTAACCATCACTACATCACAAAGATGGTGGTGCCCGTGGCCACAAAATGTTGGCACCCAAGTCCTCTCAGCTCTGCCGGAGTCCCCCAGTCCTGGGTGAGAGTGGGGAGCAGCCGCTGAACACTGTGTAAGCGGCCTGGCGGAATGCTTGCTTCCTCACCCAGCCGCGGATGGGCCTCTGCCCAGGCCAGTACGCAGATGGGCCTATGGCCATGGAGAGCCTCTGGGCAGCAGGCAGGGAGAGTCCAGGCCCTGCAGAGAGCTACTGGTGCACAGATTCGCGCGCAGGGTTACTAGTCAATAATAAGACTGTATTTTGATCTTCACCTGTCTGATTCCTGAATGTACTTCTCAATTCCATCTGAACTCCATGAAGAGGAGGATGCCACTTATTGGTTCTTCTCCAGATAGTAACAAACCCAGGCTGTCCATGTAAGTGAAAAAGCAGTCAGGATCCACAGTGTTGGCCCATAGGCAAGTCTGCATTTGTTGAAGGGGTGAATGAAAAGTATTCAGGACTGGAGGCAATAGCTGGACTCACTTATTTCTGGGTTACTGTTCCACGCTGTCGATGACTAGCAGTGTGTCTTGGAATAAGTTACTCAACCTCTCTAAGCCTCAGTCATGTTATTAAGACAACATGATGTGTGGCATGCAAAGCATTTAGCAACGTGTCTGGCACACAATAGCTCTCTTCATTTTCAGTTTTACTCTTACTCCTGAGTCCCGCCATGCCCAAGAAAGCTGTGCCAGACCCCGCCTGCCCTCACCGTTCTTGGAGAGGAAAAGGGTCAGGTTCTTACAGCACATCTGCCATGAAGACAGTGACTCCTAATGCTCTTCAGATTATTTTATCTTTACAGTTTCTGCCCTTTGTTCTAAACATACTATCCTTTTCACTAGAAATGAGGCCCTGAAACATACTTATTTCTTCCTTTTGTTTAAAATGGGATGCATCATTGCCTCACTTGGTCAACTATGAAAAAGAGGCTCCAGAATGTCAACAGTAGAGGTGTGAGGGAGAGAAGGCCAAACCACTGGGAGGATGGATGCCTGCTGCCCTAGCAGGATGAGGGTGGGAAGACACAGGCAGGGTTGGGGAGTGGAGGGCAGGAAAGGAAGGCAGAGAGGGGCTTTCATGGGCTTTTCCTTGAGGTGAGGATGGAGATGCTTAGGGGCAGATTTTGAATAAAATTATTTGTTAAATTAATTTCAGATAAACTCTTGGTCTTAAGAAGTGGTTCAGGGTAAAGCACAGAATAGTAAAGAAAGAAATGAGCTTGGAATGGGAGAAAATGGAGGCTTTAATAAAGGTTTTAAGGCTAATCTATCTCTAAATGCGCTAACTGAAAACAAGTGTCATCTTTGGAATCTAAAATGGTATAACCCCACATATTTCAGTAATCAATGAGAAAAGATAATTCAGCAGCAAAGTGAAGGCTGATGGTGACCGCAGACCAACTCTGTGCTTTTGACTACTATCAAGCCTCATAGCAGGGCCACTGAGGTGGCCTCTCCAGCACCCACTCCACCATCCCACACTGTGGTCCAGCCTCCCAGATGGTTCCTCTGATCCTGCAGACTGCATTCTCGCTATGCAATCCCCTCCCCATCACAACAGAGCTGGACTGTGTGACCAACAGAGCATGGCAGACACACCAGTATCACTTACTTTCATACCCATGTCTAACCCAGAAGCAGGCTCTAGCTTCAGTGCACAGCCAGAATATTACCACTTCTCACCACTTCCGTCACTACCATCTAACCACTGCCAAGTCTGGCTGGTCTTCCTGCTTCCACCCTTGCCACTTAGAGTAGCCAAAATAATGCTGGTAAAACATGTTACAGCATGTCACCTCTGCTCAGAATCTTCTAAAATCTGCCTACTTCATTCAGAGTAAAAGCCAATGTGCTTTCAATCGCCCACCAGACTGCAGGACTGGCCCCACACCCTCATCATTCCTGCTGCTCTAATTGCTGTGGCCTCTATGGGTTGGTGCCCACGGCACCACCTGCTCCTCAGCTTGGGCTATGCTCCTGAGTTAACATCCATCTTACTTCCCAACTTTTCATCCCAGCATGTATCACAGTTAAAATAGTGTATATGTTATTATGCCTCTCCTCACTAGAATATAAGGTGTTTGTGGACAGTACTTTCTCTTTAATTTTGATCATTGCTTTGTCTCTAAGCCTGACAAATAGCAAGGGATTAATGCATCCAGGCATGCCTGAGGTTATTCTGATCACTACAGTAAGGTGAGTGTTACAATAAAGCGAGTCATATGAATTTTGTTTCCCAGTAAATATAAAAGTTATGTTTATATTATATTGTAGTCTATTCAGTATGCAACAGCATTATGTATAAGATAGTGTACATACCCTAGTTGAAAAGTACTTTATTACTAAAAAATGCTAACCATCATCTTAGCCTGTTGGAAAAAATGGCGCCAATAGACTTGTTTGATGCATAGTTGCCACAAACCTTCAATTTATAAAAATTGCAGGATCTGCCAAGTACTGTCAAACAAAAAACAATGAGACAAGGTCTTTCTGGATTCACAGACATTGATTACTATTAAGTGATATGCAAAATTGAGGGGACAAAAATGAGTAAGACGCACCTGCCAGAAGGACACCTCCTCAACCAGGTATCTGGCCAGCTTCCTCCGGCCCAATCCATCAGTCTAACCAGCCAAATGAGGCTGCTACCCAGGGGCTGGGCCACTATTCACTGAAGCCTCAGGTCTGAGTAGATGCTGTGTGCAAAGAACTTTGGTTTGGAAAACGAACAGCAGTTTGCCACCCTAGTTGGCAGGGGGTCTTTGAATGTTAGGAGCTAAATAAGGAGAACAAGAAGCCACAGTCTGGATTATTCAGGGTGGAGCAAAAGTAGGTTTACAGTTGTTTATATGGAAAATAATACAGACCTTGACCAGGTAGCTCAGTTGGTTAGAGTGTTGTTCGTCTCAATACCTCAAGGTTTTGGGTTCAATCCCAGGTCAGGGCACATACAAGAATCAATCAATGAATACATAAATGTATGTTTCTCTCTCTCTCTCTCTCTCTCTCTCTCTCTCTCTCTCTCTCTCCCTCTCCCTTTCCCTCTCCCTCTCTCCCTCTCCCTCCCTCCCTTCTTCCATCCCTCTAAAATCAATGAATAACAAGAAAGAAAATAATACAATAATTAATAAATAATAATACAAGAATAAACTTGGTGTTTTGTAGACTCACAACTCTAAATCAACTTTTACCCCACCTTGTACTAAATGTGAGAATCAAAATAGAGCAAGCAGATAAGAACTTGCCACTGTCAAACACATGAATTAGATGCCATTGGGATGGAGGACATGCACATGTGTGTGCGTGCATGCACATCGCCTCTTTCATGCCCATCTAACAACCCTGTCTTTGCTCACAGGTTGGGCTCTGACTTCTGGACGAAAGCCTGCGGGGCTGTGGGCTGGTCTCAGCAGTATAACAAGATAATTATCTGCTGACTGCCTGGGAGTGTAAGGTAGCAAATAGATTACTTTAGTAATTAAAATATGCAAGGAGTCATCAGGGCTGGAAGATACTTTTTGTCATTTTAATTGAGGACTCTAAATAAGGGTTAAGATATGAATTGGAGAGGATCCTCCTGATTAATCTGGCTCATAATTAAAGGGCATTTGGTTGGAGGCTTGTCTCCTCATCACAGGTTTTGGGGTTCGTTACAGTGTGAGCTTTTGCCAGTGTTCTC
This sequence comes from Antrozous pallidus, assembly GCA_027563665.1. Lineage (NCBI taxonomy): Eukaryota > Metazoa > Chordata > Mammalia > Chiroptera > Vespertilionidae > Antrozous > Antrozous pallidus. The sequence goes on along the minus strand of CM050508.1, from coordinate 117,470,656 downwards.
TGACTACCACACAGTGTCAGAGGGCTCACATTGGTGTAAAAGGTAGCTGTAAAGGCCCATTGATGTGTTTATTCTACTTGTAGCAACAGACCTCTGTGTTTTATTCAAACAGACCTTTTCATTCTCTTGTCTTTGAGAAGAAGCAATAAAGAATCCATTACAAGAAACTTACACTAACAGAAACTGGTATTTTACCTTTGTGGGACATCTGCTGAAAATAAAAAGATCATTAGACCACAGGCATACACAATGAAGCGTGTCTACTTTAGATCACCACCACAAAGGTGAGCGTGCCCCTCGAAGGAAAGACTCAACCCTCACCCACAGTGGGGAAAGGGGCAAAAGGGAGGCCGTGGCTATTACTTTTTCCCAAGAATGCTAGAAACCACTCTGTAACTTTGGATCCCAGAAAATCTCTTTAGAGGCCTTTTTCCCCGCCTGAGAATTTGGCACCAAAAGAGCCAGAGAGTGGAACAGGGCTAATAATAACTGTATGGCTGCTATAGTTCCTAATTCAGAAATGGAGTTTTATTTTTTTAATGGTTCTTTTCTAGGATACCATTTTGTGGGTATATTCGTGGATGTTAATCCTATATAATAAAGAAGTAATACGTAAATTGACTGCCAATCCAACACACAAGATGTCCTCCCCCCCCCCCCCATGTGGACACAAGATGGCCACCACAAGATGGCCAACAGGGGAGGGTAGTTGGGAGGGACCAGGCCTGCAAAGGAGGACAGTTAGGGGTGACTGAACTAGCAGGGGAGGGCAGTTAGAGGCAACCAGGCCTTCAGGGGAGGGCAGTTAGGAGGGAACAGGCCTGCAAGGGAGGGCAGTTAGTGGCAATCAGGACAGCAGGCAGAGGTGGTTAGGGGTAATGAGGCTGGCAGGGGAGGCAGTTAGGGGTGATAAGGCAGGCAGGCAAGTGATCAGTTAGGAGCTAGCGGTCCCAGATTATAAGAGGGACGTCCCCCGAGGGGTCCCAGATTGAAGAAGGTACAGGCTGGGCTGAGGGGACCCCCTCCCCACCCTGTGCATGAATTTTATGCACCGGGCCTCTAGTTTGGTAATAAAAAGGTAAAGCAACTTAATGTGCTGCCTACCAAGAGTTTTCTGTGACTCTGACCTAATGATACTTTCTATGCTAAAACCATAGGACCTCATCTACACCCCCCCCCCACCAGCTCTGGGGGAGCTGTGGGGTCACTGAGCACTTGCCCTAGGCTCTGGCCTTGTATCATTTTGGTCCAAAGGCAGAGAAATGGTGGGCTTCCTATTACCCCTAAGAAAAGTGAGTGCTTTCCTGATGAAAGGCTGGATATGGGATGGAAGGGAAATCATGACAGGAGAGCACAGCTGAGGAATCAGGTAGAAGTGGGTTTGCATCCCAGCCCTGCTCTGCTTATAGTCCTGTGACTGGGTAAATTACTAACCCCCAGCCCTGCCTTTGCTTCCTCACCTACAAACATGAATACATGATGCATGAATACAGTAGTACCAATCTCAGAGAATTGCTGCAAGGAGTAATTTGCAAACATACTGATTCAGTCGGGATGGTGATGGCTGTGGGTATCAGAATCCCCAATTTGAATAAGCTCAAATAATTCAGCAGTGTGTTGGATTCCATTGTTTTGTTCCAAGTGGGACATGGGCGTCTTGTCTCATAGCAGGCTTGGTTCCCCAGCCTCTTTCTCAGCTCCCCTCACCTGTGTATGCCAGCTTCACCCCAGATTGCATGGTCAACATGGAAAGACCTCTCATTCACACAGGAAAATGTCCTCCCTGAGTGTGTCCCTAAAAATGAAGAGACACTCCCAGAAACCCAAGATGTCTCACACCTCTCCTTACAAATCACCCATCCCAAGTGGGTTTGCCAATCCCTGTCACATGTGAGGTACCACACACTGATTGGCTTAGAAATGGGAGGAGTGGAGAGAAGTGCAATGACCCTCATGAGCTGAGATTAGTTAGGGGCCTCCCAGAGCAGGGTCAATGCCCCAGGAGGAAGGGCTGCCATATAATCTGTAAGAGTAGAAAGATGGTGAGGAGAAGTCTAGTGAGTATTACATAAACATTAATGTCCCTAGCCTGTAACCGGCCCTCAATGAATAGAAACCATTATTGCAGTAGTTGTGTTATTAATAGACATTTATTAAATTCCTGTTCGTGAAATAAGTTTGTTTTTTACTTCCTCAAAGGAGACTAAAACAACTAAGTTTAAACTCAGCGTGTGTTCAATGAGTATGCTTTCTCGGCCTCCATTCAACCACTCTTCCAGCTCCTCCAGACATGGTCCCTACCAACAGTGGTCTCCCTCATGAAGCCGCCCTGATAGAAAAGTAATTTCAGTGAAATGTGAGCCTTTAGTAGCAGCCTTAGAAATGTGTTTTTGTTTTAACTCAGGCTTGTTACTGATCAAATGCTACCATAAAACTTTCATAAGGCTATTACAGAGCATGGCTATCACCTTCTAATATTCAAGTTGTTTTGCACAGCTGCAATGAAACAACAGAACTGGGAGCATTGATTAAATGCTTTTGTAGATCAATACAAATGCTAGCCTTTTGGCTGCTGTAAGAAAGGGAATGCAAGATCTTGGCCTCATCTGCTGCCCTCAAAGCTTACGGTCAACGCCCCTACGTGAGGGATTGCTGCTGTGGATTTCAGTCTTGGAATTGGTTGGACAAAAGAAGGTCTCCATAGTTTCCAATGTGATGGATCAGGTTAAAAGATTAAAGTTACCAATTTAAGTCTGTCTCATCCAGGGAATTTTAGAGATGAGAAAAGTGAAAGTTTCAAAAGGGAGTGTAAGTTGCCATTTAATAAGATATTGGAATTTCTACAGAACTTTTCTAAAGGTTCTCAAGAGGACTTAATTACAGCCAGGAGACTTCTCAAAACGCAAATAACCAGATAAAGCCTAAATTGATAATGTTACTGACCTATTGGATTATATAACTGTACTCCCAGCCCCATCCCTACACAAACATATATGCACCTGCAGACACCTTACTGGCTCTCAGGCAAAAGTGTAACTTTTCTTGGAGGCAATGTGAGCCCATTTCTACACAGGGCTGTGGACTACTGTTTCTCTCCATCTGCACCCAAGAATTCTTTCAAAGACTATGGCATTGTTTTTTCTGTATAAAGAAACCCTTATGGAATAGGAAGTTTATCTGTTTGAAATAACATTATCAGATTCCTTTTTCTTATTTCCAGTACCCTCAAACATATCATTTTCTCTGCAGACACTCCAAAACGATGAGACAAGTAAGGAGGGGGAAGTGGTGGTAGGGGTTGTGACAGGACAAGCTGCAACCAGCCAATCAAACAATCCAAAAAATGAAACAAAAAACAACAGAAAGAAAATTCTACCAGATAAAAAATAAGAGGAAACATTGTACAGTTAAAAGAAAGATCTCCAACTCATCTAAAGGCTTTCCACCAGCAGAGTTCTCATTGAGGTGAATGCTTCGAAGGCACTGTGTATGATGGGAAATAATAAAATACACTTCACAGAAAACAGGCTACTAGTTTTTTGAGATTGTCATCCTTCTCCCCATCCTCACCCCTTAGACCACCAGGGGTTTGTGGACCACTGGTGGTCCGAGGGGTCAGAAAGGACCATTGTGGGCTGACTTGGTTTTTTGTAAAACTATGTTTAGAAAAAAAATATGGGAAGAGCAGCAATACAGGAAAAAGGGATAACACAAGAGTTAAGATGATAATTAAAAGAAAAATTGTGGGAGGGTGGAAACCTGTACCAAATTCGATCTGTGGGAAACGTAGCACCAGCTTACTCCCAGAAAGCCCCTGCATAAGGTACATTCTGGCACAAAATAATGAGAAGATTCTGAAGCAAGCCAGCCTGGACCTTCAAGTAAACTCAGGGGAAAACCTGGCTCCAAAATGCTCATTAATCTTAAAATTGAAAAAGTCAGATTAGAAAATTGAGGAGGAACCAAGATGGCGGCATAGGTAAACAACTATACTGCTGCCTCACAAAACAATTTCAAAACCACAACTAAAAGACAAAACGGACATTATCCAGAACCACCAGAAAGCTGGTTGAGTGGAAATTCTACAACTAGAAGGAAAGATAAAAGGACACTGAGACTCAGAGGAAGTGTGGAGGGCAGAGGTGCTGAGATGCAAAGATGCAGAGATATGTGCAAGTGGAAAGGGTGGGCGGCTGAATACCTGGCTGGTTTTCTCAAACAGGAGGGAGAGAAAGGCTCCCCACTGCGCTGAACCCCAGTTCCGGGCAAGTCTCGGGGAACCTAGACTCATACGGGGTGAAACTGGACTGTCAGGAGGAAGCACACTGAGACTTGGGAGCTGCAGAGGCATGCAAGCTCATGGAGAGGGCGAGTGGCTGCTCTCTCGTTCGGAAGGAAAACAAAACCTCCGGACTGCACTGTACCCTAGTTCCAGGTGAGACTTTTGGTATCTAGACTCATTTTGGGAGAAATTGGACTGTCTGGCAGTGGACAAAACTTGAGGGTAGCTTTCTCTCAGAGGTGCATGCAGCCATTGCCGTGGGACACGGAGACCCAGGCGCCACTTAGGGCAGGGCTGATGGGAAACCAAGGCTGACTGCTCAGCCCGGAGACTCCGCCCCATCCAAGCTGAGCACAGAGGCTCTCCCAGCATAGACACAGCTGATCCTAACAGCCAATTGGCCTGGAGGTCAACCCCTCCCAGTGATACCAACAACAATCAAGACTTAACTACAACAAAGCTAAGCACACAGCCCATAAAAGGGTACACCAAGAGTGTCCACCTCAAGTAACTGGGGAAGCTGAGCCACTGTTTGCTAGAGGGCACCTAACACACAAAGCTACTCAACCAACTCAGGGAAGCAGTGAAAATGTGGAGACAAGGAAACAGATCACAATTGAAAAAAATGGAGGAAAGCAAATTACTGGATATAGAGTTCAAAACCATGGTTATCAGATTTTTCAACAATTTCCTTAAAAAGGCTGATAAATTTAACGAGACCCTCAAGGATATGAAAAAGGATCAACTAGAAATTAAGCATACACTGACTGAAATAAAAAAAATATTATACAGAGACCTAATAGCAGACTAGAGGACTGCAAGAATCAAGTCAAAGATTTGAAATACAAAGAAGTAAAAACCACTCAGCTGGAAAAGCAAAAAGCAAAAAGAATCCAAAATATTGAAGATAGTACAAGGAGCCTCTGGGGACAACCTTAAGCATAACAACATCTGAATTATGGGGGTGCCAGAAGAAGAGAGAGCAAGATACTGAAAACCTATTTGAAGAAATAGTGACCAAAAACTTGCCCCACCTGGTGAAAGAAATAGACTTAAAAGTCCAGGAAGTGCACAGAACCCCAAACAGAAGGAATCCAAAGAAGACCATACCAGGACACATCATAATTAAAATGCCAAGAGCAAAAGACAAAGAAAGAATATTAAAAGCAGCAAGAGAAAAACAGTTACCTACAAGGGAGCACCCATATGATTGTCAGTGGATTTCTCAACAGAAACTATGCAGGCCAGATGGGAATGGCAAGAAATATTCAAAGTGATGAATAGCAAGAACCTACAACCAAGATTACTCTACCCAGCAAAGCTATCATTTAAAATTGAAGGTCAGATGAAGTGCTTCACAGACAAGAAAAAGCTAAAGGAGTTCATCATCGCCAAACCAGCATTATATGAAATACCAAAAGGTATTCTTTAAGAGGAGGAAGAAGAAAAAGGTAAAGATAAAAACTATAAACAACAAATACATGTCTATCTACAAGTGAATCTAAAAATCAAGTGAATTAAAAATCTGATCAACAGAATAAACTAGTGAATATAATAGAATCAGGGGCATAGAAAAGGAGTGGACTGACAATTCTTGAGGGGAAAGGGGTGTAGGAAGAGACTGAACAAAAATCGTACACCTTTGAATGAGGACAGTGGGGGAGATAGGGGCAGAGAGTGGAGTGGGTAACAGATGAGGGGAGTTATAGGGGGAAAAAAGAGGAACAATTGTAATAATTTGAACAATAAAGATTTATTAAATAAAAAAAAGAAAAAATCAGTCTGTCTTTCTCCAGGTCAAATCTGCAAAGAAACTTTCTGTCTCAAGCAGACTAAAAAAGTGTTGGCCAGTGCTGAATTCAAACATACAGATAGCTAGCAGATATCCCAGGAGGTGCCTGACCCCGGAAGTACCTGTAACTAAAGAGAAGTCGCTCAGTGGAGCTGGCTAAGAAGCTGTTCAATGGGTCCAGCTGCTAGTGAGTGTGAACGGTAGCCTGCAGATGAAGAGTAGGGGCATGAGTGAGTGGGCTCACCAATGATATCAGATGGATGGTTCAGGAATTAGTGCACCCCAGCGGGTCCAGGGCAATGTCCCCAGCTGCTTGGCATGCTGACCTACGCATATGCCAAAGAATCACAGGAAACCAGATAACAGAAGCCAAAGCTGTAAAGGGAGGCGGGTCAAAGTCATGGCCAACCCTGCTGTGTCACAAGTCTTCTCGTCAGTGCTCATGCGTGCAGTGTGGGCCAGTGTGCAGAGACAGCTGGAAGCACGAGGCCTGAAAGTGGGAATATGGTCTTATTAGAATCTGGTTAAACTCTTCCTCTTCAAAGTTAAATGATCTTTTGCCCTAAGAGTGAGGAATTGTGATGCCCGTGGGCTTTCTTTACAGATGTGGATGGGGGCTGGCGTGGTGGTGTGGGCTGCCGAGGCCCCGGGATAACCTCAATGAAAGGTGAGGTGGTCAGAAGCCAGTCACGTTATTCTGCCCACCTTCTGCCTCAGGGAGGCTCCTGGTGAGGAGGGCAGAGTGCACAGACACTCCTTTTGCCCAAGACACTACAGAAGATGGAGCCAGTGAATAAAATGCAGCCCAAACCCTGGAGGGCCAGTCCCCAGCAGTGCTGCTCCCCATAGGTGACACTGCTGAGTTGTTTCCTGTCTTAATTTCTCAGGTCACTTGTCTGTCTGCTTAGTGGGGATAAAAGGCAGGTTTCTCAGAGGGTGTCCTTGCCCCGGTGAGGCATGGAGATGCTGCTCTGTCTTCTTGCAGGTAAGTAGTGATATTCTGCAGCACAGCATGGGGAAATGGAGGTCCCTTGGTGCATCATGACAGTCCTGGGGCTGCTTAAACCAATCAGTGTTGTTGCTTAAACCAAGCTGAAGGTTTTGTATTTTCAAAAAAAGCAAATGATAGAGATTAAAGATTTAAAAAAAAAATTAATGTTTTGCTTTAAGCGGGAGCCACTACTTTTTTATTTTGTTAAAGGATACTTTTTTTGTCAAGGATACTTTTCCCATTGATTTTTAGAGAGAGAAAGGGAAAGAGAGAGAGAGAGAGAGAGAGAGAGAGAGAGAGAGAGAGAGAGAGAGAGAGCAACATTGATGTGAGACACACCAACTGGCTGCCTCCTAAAAGCTGCCACTGTTTCTCCTAACCAACTTTTAATATATTGTATGTAAAAAGCAACCCTTTGTTTTGAAGTATTGCCTCCAAGAGAGGGATCAACCTATAGGCCAGGGTACTGATTTTGTCAATGTTGGAAATGGCCGAGTTAGAAGGTAGGATTCTTGTTGTTTTGACCCATGCAATAACTTGCAAGGATCTCTAGGGCATTGTGCTGAATGAAAAAAGCCATCTCAAAAGGTCACATACTGCTTGACTCATCTATGTAATAGTCTTAGAATGACAACATTACAGAGATGGAAAGCAGATCAGTGGTTGCCAGAAGATAGGGGTGGGGGAAGGAGTGGGTGAGGCTATAAAGGAGAGTGGATCTATATCAGATGGTGGCAGTAGTCACACAAATGAACACACCCACACCAACACTCTCATGCACACATACACACACACACACACACACACACACACACACACACACACACAGCCAACCTACTGCTTTCGTTAACATCTTAAAAGTTGAAAATATTGAGCTGGGGTTAATTTCATGTTTCTGTTGTAGTTGCTTTTTGTGGGTGGTGAGATGGGTGAGGCCATTTTTCATTATATCTAAAATGGCTGGCGTGGCTTAGTGATTGAGCATCAACCTATGAACTAGGAAGTCATGGTTCAATTCCTGGTCAGGGCACATGCCCAGGTTGTGAGCTTGATCCCCAATAGGGGGTGTACAAGAGGCAGCTGATCAATGATTATCTCTCATCATTGATGTTTCTAGCTTTCTCTCCCTCCTCCCGTCCTCTGAAATCAATAAAAATATATTAAAAAATTAATTAATTAATTAAATCAAGGCAATATCTATCTATACAATAGAGGAATGTGCAAATTAGCCAGGATGCCATAACACCACTACTGAACAGCAAGGACCTGAGGCTCCATGGTGCCTAGCTGGGGTAAGGGACCTCAGGCTGCACCCCCACCTGGCAGGGCTTGACAGGGGACCTCAGGCTGTGCCCCTTGCCTGGCAGGGCTTGACAGGGGACCTGAGACTGCATCCCCCACCCGGCACCAGGCTGGGGGACCTGAGGTTGTGCCTCCCACCCAGAGGCTTGACGGGGTGGGGCTGGCCAAGTCTGGGTCTCCTGCACTTTTGAAGCATGTGTGGTTGGTGGGCGGGGACTTGACTCTAGATCCCAAAGTGTGTCCTAGACTCTGACAGGAGGGAGATTTTCATATATATTTTACTAATTTTCTTTCATCTCTTGACACTTCTATTATAGAGAAAGGGCAAATAGCAATATTAAAATGTTTCCTCTAATTAATTCCCTTATAATGTGCATGAATTTCATGCACCGGGCCACTAGTGGTAGTATAAAAACCAAACTAAAGCAGTGCAGAGATAGAAACCTCTCAATGCTGATGCATTAGCATCCTGCCAGTTCCACGGAGACAAGGCTGTAATGATCACAAACGGGATATATACAATGGAAATACATCAGTATCATTTATACAATGTCCCCCTGCCCAACGTTTCCCAAGGCAGATGTTCAACACTTTGCACCAAACCCAACCACACCTGTTGCTGTGGCCAACATCCCTTCCATCAACGCACAGACTTGTGTGGTTTGTTAAATATTTTGAACATAAGTCTTGGTCTTATATGACTTCTTTTTGTATCCTAGAGAATGGAAAACAAACAGACAAAAAACAAACAAACAAACAAATGCACAACTCTGATGAAAGTTCTATACTTTCAGGAGTCTTGAAACTTGCAAATTTTTTTCTAAATGTAGGGTCTGTGATAATTGTTTTTGAATTTACTGTTGGAAAGAAATCTGTAGCTTCATGATTTGTAACTAACTCTTCTGGCTGTTACCATATGGTGTTTCCTTGAATAAAAACATTTTGCAGAAATAATGATAAAAATTAATCTTTTATAAAAGTTAGGTATTTCTGGCAATTAAAATACTCCTTATAATTATGTAGATAACTATGTATCTAGTAAATAGGAAACATTGCTGTCCTTTTACTTCATTTCTGGGTAAAAATGATGCTCTGTACTGTGTCATTCAACATTAGGCATTTCCAAATATTGTATTCTGCAGCTTCTCTTTAGACTGCAGCAATGTGTATTCAAGGACCCTGTTCTCTTCGCATATCCTTCGCATATCTCTTCGCAAAGGACCCCATTCCTTTGACTATTTGCAATAGAACAATACATTTCATCTCTTCAGAGCTCTGAGTCCCACTGATGAGTTCAGCTACATGCAACAACAGAAGCTTCCTTGGCTTAAAACACACTGACTAACATCTTGAAGTGTGCAGACCCAGCAGCTGTCTGGACCCTTTCTTTCCTTTTTCTTTCCCACTGTCCTGAGCAAGCAGGCTGCTGTCTTCCTGTAACATTCCTAATGGTTGCAAGATGGCCGCTCCAAGCCTCATGTCAGTGTTACAGACAGACATGGAAGAAAGGCCTTCAGGAAAACTCATCCAGAAATCTCTGCTTATTCTTTGGCCAGACTGGGTTAAACAGTCACTTCTAAGCCAGGGATAAGAGTTATGGATGAGGGTTAGCTCAGCCAACCAATACCATCTGTTACCCACACTATGGCAGAAAAGGAAGAGGGGCTTGCTTGCCTTCCTCTTAGATCTTATTTCTGAATTGGATTCTATTTATTGTTTTCCCCACTATCTCTTAGGATCCCTCTGAGTGATTCTGAGTGTATATAGATGAAGTTTGGTTACTCAATTTCACCTTTATAAGAATTAACTGTGTGATCTTCTTTTATGTGAGCTTGAGTGTTTTGCTAAGACATGGTACCTATGGGGTTTGATTTCATTTCCTTAGGACAATTCATAGGGCAAAGTAAAGGTAAAGAACGTTAAAATCAATGTGCACCAAACTTATCTGATTTAGTGTGGAGGGAGGGTATAGCCTCATGTACTAATGGCAATCAGAGGGACAGAAAAGAGACCACGAATGCAAATTATTCTATGCTACAGATGCTGAAGCAGTAAATTGGTTTGCTATGTACTTACCCATCAGACTTGCATGACTCTCCCCTCTGGATTGAAAAAGGAGTGTTCTATAACTATGATAGTTTTAAATTTATAAGACCTGAGCTCATGCTAGCCTATGTTTAAGGTTCTGCAGCTATCTTTATAGTAGCCAGGGGTACATATAGTGTAAAAAAATCCCTTGAGATTAAATTGGAAATGTTTCTTGCTTTGTTTCAATGCTAACATTATCAGGTGGGCTTCTGCATTTCAACATAATCTTCAAAATACCCAGGCAACGTGTCTAGGAATAACTGTGGATTCAATCTTCTGAAAGGCTTCTGATTATACTGTGATGGTCATTTTTAGGCAACAGTGTGAGGAGGAGGAGGAGGATCTACCTATAGACAGAGTGTATGTGCTACAGATAGATACAGTGTTCTATTCACCGATTCATCCATCCTCTTTATTTGTAGAGGAATTCTCCAGACTGTAATTATTTATCCTCATTTTGTGTCCATTTCCTTACGTATAAAGTGACATAATTGCAAGAATTGGTATGAAGAGTAAATGAGATAATGCTGGACTTGCAGTCACAATGCGCAATACAATGCAAGATCTTATGCTGTTTCCTGTGATAGCTATCCTACAAATATTGGAAGATTTTGAGGCTGGAGATAATCTCTTTACTTAAAAAATAAAACAAAACACAAAACCTTTTCTTGTTCACTACTCAACTTGTTAATTAACTTTCCTTATTTAAATACTAGAGGCCTGATGCACTAAATCTGAGCAAAAGTAGGCCTTTGCAGCCGCAGCTGCTGCCCGCATCCGTCCCGTGGCTCAGTCCTGCGGCTGCAGCCCCACTTCATCCAGAAGGACGTCTGGTCTAATCAGCATATTATGCTCTTATTATTATACATTGGCATTTATGTTTTCAACATTTACACCATCCATTCATTTTCATGTGATGCTGTCACCAAGATTACTGTCATTTTAGCCACCAGATATTTACTAGCATCTTTATCTTCTGTAAAATCAGATTGAAAAGCAAACATGTGTTTTGGTAAGTGTCTGCATGTTTTGCACCTTCAGAGCACTCACACTCACCCTGGAGCGATTCCAGTGGCTCCCACCCTGGGAGAGCCCCTCTGGAGACAGTCCGGAGCGTCTGGCGGGAGGAGAAGGAGGCAGTTTCCAGGGGGGCACTGAGAACTACTTGGTGCAAGAAGATACCTTAGTGATTATTTTCCTTATCTAGCCTCATTATTGTTAGTAGAAATTATACTGATTTGGAGCTAATTATTTTTATTCCAATTTCACTTTCTTCTTTCTTCAGAAATGTCTCAAAGTCCTGTTTTACTTTATTTGCCATCAGCACTAAACTAGCATCGCCATGATAAGATCCAAGAAAAGCTGCTCAGGCAAGTCAGGCAGTTACCTTGTTGGTTTAAAATTCTACGGTAATTTAGAGGCAGCTTCACAAATTTAATGACAAGATTCATTCAGAAACAATTCCAAAGAGAAATTCATCCAGAAACACAATTCCAAAAAGAGGAAAAAAAAGATAATTGTACAAAGCATTTAAAGTATTGTCTGGCTATATTAAGTGCTATGTAAGTGTTCGTAGCTGTAGTTATCACCTTTGTTACCGCAATCATCATCATTATCACAATCTCCTTGCTGTCCCTTTAAGGAGAGGGATTCTGATCTGATGGGTCCAGTTCCAGGACACAGCTGAACAGATGAGACTTCACTCGTGAGGGATGGCTCTTCCTGACACTCTTCTTGCTTGGATCTCTGTGTGAAGAAGGTAAGAGGACCAAGGCCTGCTTCCAATTTCCAAGTACTTGAAGTCTAAAGAAGGGCGAGCTTTTTCTGCTTTGTCTGCCTCTTTGTATCTTCTTTTCTCAGGAGAACTTGTATTCAGGACCTTTGGTCTCTTGCTCTCCAGTGGTACAACCCTGAGATCTGGTCTGGGGGTGAAAGGGCTCTCTTGGGCCTCTAAGACAGGCCTCCTGCTCCAGCCCAGCTTTCCAAATTCTAAGATGGATGATATCAGACTGTATCTCCCACTGATCATAATATTTAAATCTGCCACTGGGACTTGCTAAGAAGTGATGGCCACTGCGATTCTGATAATCCCCAATCGCTTAGTTATGATACCAGCTTAGCATTCTTGAGTCCCGCGATCATTTCTAATGACAGTAACATGTGATTATGACAGCTGGTGTTTCTTGTGTTCTTGTGGACTTACTATGCACTAGACATTGCTATATCAACTCACTTAATTCTCACACCTCTGATGAAGAGGCTGTTACAATCCCTATTCTATACATGCAGACAAAGGAGCTCAGAAAGGTAACTGACTTCACAGGTGACTTGGCAGGAAGTATGCTGGGACCAGCACCTCGGGCTCTGACCCACTGCTGTGGGGGCCCATCAGTTTGCAGCAACCATGGGTGTCTGGCTTGCATCACAATATTGAAGAAAAATCAGATTGGGAGTACAGTGTGGACTCTACAGTTTTGATAAGTCCGGCCCTGGGCTACTAATCTTTATATGTTCTTGGGCAAAAGTGGTGGGTTATATTAAAGATGGGAGAATTGGTGTGATTACTAAAATCAAGGCGTGGTTGTTGGGAGGAGAGAAAATAAAATAGATTCTGACCCCACTTGGGTCTACAAAATAATTCTGATATTTTAGAAAGAGAACCAATGGTTAGGATGAAAAAAAGAAACATCTTTTTAGGGTAAAAAAAAAATCTGCTTTTTAAAGGCCATGGTACTACAAAGATTAAAGAAAATATTCCATGAGATTCCCTGCTAAAATTTGAAATGATTCAGGACACACTTCCCTTAGATTGGGAAATGAACACCATGTGACCGGCAGAGCTTCAGTTTCCGGTTGAAAATCAAATTCCATTTTCACTTGTGGGTATTTCATTCATCTTTGCTTTTTTAATTACATACCAGAAAGTGCTACTGTAATTTCCTCCCTGTGTAATGACAGCATTATTCATCAAAAAGCTTTTAATTCTATACAAGAACTGCTTCTCTTCAAAAATTTGCTTTCAATTTCTTCAGAGGCACAGGGTGTGAGTTTTTGACCCTAGGGTTAACTATCTGCAAGAAAGTTAAAATCACACAAAATCTCATCCTGGGAAAGGGAGCCTGAGCAGGACCCTCCTGTTAAGCTGTCTTATTATTAATGGTGGGCAGAAAGCAAGGTGGCTTGGGCACCCCACACCCTGTCCTGTTAAGACTGAGCTCCTGGGGGTGGGGGTGGGGCAGGATTGTCTCATTTCCAGCTGTATTTTCAGACCCTAGTCCAGTATCTGGCACACAGAAAAAACTTGGTAAATCTTTGCAAAAGTGATTTAAATTGAGGGAAGAGTGAGTGGATAATTGGCTTTGAAATATTCCTGATTAAAAAACAAAAAACCCCACAGTGTATAGAAAGTTCCTATTTATAGAGAGAAAAATAAAGGGAAGCAATGAGGAGACTCCCTAGAGGCCATCAAGGGACTAGTAACTGGGGCTTGCAGAGTGTGGCTTATCTGCGGGGGAGAAAAAGTTGATGTGCCCTCGGGATACAGTCTCTTCTTCCCAGACTCTCTCTTCCTAAGGGTGCACCTGCTCTACTCTCTTGATGGGCCGAGCATCCCCTCATTAATTTGTTTTATTTAAATTAGGAAGCATTACTGAACAATACCTGAAACTCGAGGAACTGGACTGGAAGGGAGTAGAGCCACCAAGATAAGAAGAATGACAGCTACCATGTGCTGCGTGCTCACCATGTGCCAGGCACACCTGTACACATTTCAGAGCATTAACCCGTTGATCCTCACCCCACCCCTAGGAGCCGAACCTGAGGAGGCCCTGCTGTACGAGGGGCCTTGTGTGCCTTACCACCACAGCCTGAGACCCACCTCGCTCATTACACTCATGTCTTGTTCCCAGAGCCACTTATAAACACATCTGTCACTTTTAAGAACTGCTCATTCATTTTTGCATCCCCAACACTTAGCACAGTGGCTGGCACCTGACAGGTGCTGAGTAATGTTTTAGGTTTTATTTAAGTGACTAATCCAGTGACAAAGATGCACATTGAGAAGCAGTCCAAAACCATGTACAGAGAGCTGCAGAGGGCAGCATGTGCGAGGGGCCAGGTGGAGTGGGGAGCTCTGACATCCTGTGTCAGTGTGGGAGTGGGTCAGTGGGACCCCAGAGGAGGAGAGCCGGTCCAGGGAGACAGAGGGTGTGGGGGGCAGGTCTGCATGCCACACAGAGGCCCTCGCAGCATGGGCTGCGTGTAGGTCTGACTGGGCCTGGCCACAGTGCTGCCCAGACGACACCTGATGCCATTAATCATGCTGAGACATTGAAAAGGGAGTTCCCAGCATGGCTAACCCAGGTTGAGGGCCTGAGAGAAGCCAAGGGGCCCACTTTTATGAACTATATTTAATGAGACACAAGCAGCATAGAAGACCTGGCTGCTTCAGGCGACGTTCGCTGCAAAGGGGCTCTGCGCTCCAAGCACACAGCGCGGCCCAGTTCTGCCCCCGTGACTGAGCACTACCCACTAGAGCTGCAAAGTGTAGGACAGAGTGAAACTGTTAGTTAGCAACCACACTTTGGGCGTGAAAATGTTCTACCTATGTGACCTGTGGCTTCAAAGCCCAGGGGCAGGAGCCAGGGCCTGGGTGCAGAGGGAGAGCCCAGGGAGGGTCTGGGCTCACTCACCCTGTGGGAGCCAGGCTACAGCCTAGCAGAGACTGGATGAGTTTTGAGGCTGTATGGAAAGAAGAGGGGAGCCACAGAGAACAAGAGGAAGGTAGAGGAGGGGGGAGGAAAGAGGAAGGAAAGGAAAACAGGGAGCTCTCTTCTCCTGGGTCGTGGTCCCTATGGTCTGTCCAATCAGTGCAGTTTCATATCCCATCTTCTTTGTTTCTTTAAAAAAAACACCGGATCCCAGATTCTCTTAAAAGCCCAAGTTTGTTCTTTCTCAAATCAGCCGAATTTCCTGAGAATCTGGGCACGGTCACACTACACGCCCAGGGTTCTGTTTCCTTCACACAATGCGTGTGTAGTCTCGGGGCCTGTGCTTTCAGGACCAGATTGATCAGACCGTTTTCCAGCTCCAGCACACAGGAGCTGTGTGTAATGGAGCAAGTTACGTAACCTTGCTGTTTCAGTTTCTTCATCCTTAAACTACCTCATAGGGCTGAGAGAATTAATTGAATGAATCCATGTGAAGCTCTTAAAACATAATAAGCACACAATAAGATGACTAATTCACAATAAGTAGGGGAGGCAAAATTACTGTTAACGAGAACTATTCAATAGCAGTGAGAGTGAAGTCCTAGCTCAGCCTCTGAAAGATGGCCAACTCCTGTGTAACCTGTCCTTCTGACACAGGTCTGTCACTTGCTGCTCCATATTTACCATCCAGACCTTTCAGAGCATGACACAGGTGACCCGTCCTCCTCGCTGATGCTCCTCCCAGCCTCCCCCCCCCCCCCCCCCCCGCCCCGCTCCACTCCCAGAGATCTCAGCGCTAACGCTCCTTCCTGAGCTCTGATCTGCCTCCTCCTCCAACCTCCTCACCCTTCTATCTGGAATCTCTGCTCCCAGTCTTTTCCCTTGTCCCGCAGCTTACTGCCCTCTCCAGGAAGCCCAGTCTCATGCTAGCCCTGCTCATGAGAGCGGCCCTGTTTTCTCCTCTTCTGCAGATGACAAGAGCGAGGTTCAGGGAAATGAAGTCTAAGGCCGTGCGGTCGGTATGCAGTGCAGCCAGATTTACGTTCAAATGATCCAGCTCCACAGACACTACTGTTCCATGAATTGGATCAATGGTTTATTAGCTGGTGAGCTGCGTAGACAGATGGATGAATCAATGGGTAAATAGGTGAGTAAATGAACAAATAACAGAGTTGAGTGTTAAGAAGGACCCATCCCGCTATATGGATAGGTGCATGCTTAAAATGGGTGGGCTGCCTGGCATGACTCCTGTAGAGCAGTGGCTCTTAACTGGGGAGTTTTGCTCCTCGGTGACTCTTGGCAATGTCTGGCAACATTTTTGTCACAATCTGAAGGGGGGTAGGTGTGCAGGGCTCCTGGCATCTAGTGGGTAGAGGCCAGGGATGCTGCGAACAACCTACAAAGCACGGGCCAGCACAATGAAGAATCATCGGCCCAAGATGTCAATAGTGCTGAGGCTGAGAGCCCAGCTTTAGAGGGATTTAGGTCAATCCCTTGGGAAAGACAGGTTTTTGAAGGTAAGTGAAGGAATACAGTGAGTAATTTCATATTTGAAAACCTGTGCCCCTAAAAAACAAAAAGCAAACAGAAATAAAAAACAGCAGGGAACCTTGCTTTAGTGGAGGAGGCACAGGCACCTGTGAGAGAACGACAAGCCCATCCCCTCAGGGGAAAGGAGAAAAACACTGAGGACAGAAACAGAACTCTGAATATAGAGGAATACAAAGTATTCTGATATAGCCTACACTTTCCAAAGAGAAATAAATGAGCATATATCTCATTTTTGAGAAATATACATAGTTGGACATGCATATGTCAAATATACATAATTGTTCCTTTTCTGAACAACCTTCTCTGCTCTAAAAGCATGTGCCTCCCTGTGTTCTCCCCCCACTTCCTTTGAGGATCCTGCTCTAGTCTGCTCATGCCTGAACTCTCTGCCAAGTCCATGCCCAGCCCCAGGGCAGGCTCTGGGGCCTGACATGGCTGGTGCCTGCCCAGTCAATGGGCCTCATTGGGCACTGTCAGAGACTGATGGGGCTCTGGGTACACCTCTCCGTTAGCACCGGCGATTCATTTCAGTCACCCTGAGAGGAAGCTGCATCAACATACACTCAAACCAGGTCCAAACACCAGCTGCACGGCCCGCTCTTCCCCAAAGCAGGAAGATTGATTCTGTCTGGGACTAAATGCCTGCTTCACTTAAGTGCCCTCTCAGTGAAGTTGTTGGAGACGGGAATAATGGTCCTCTGCGGCAGGCGTGAGCAGGCAGATGCTGAGAGCCGTGGGGACTGACTGCCTGAGTCCAGGCTGGCTGCGGCATCACCACTGCCCTAAATGTGCTGGAGACAAAGGACATTCCCCTTTGCACCACCTTTCAAAGTTAATGAAAGGAGCACTGCTGAACCCAGACCGGGTTTTGGTGGTTTCAGGTGGGACAGTTTCAACACAGCAGGCTCGGCAACCCCAACAATGCAGGGTCCCTGGATGGAGAGCTCGAGCTGCGGCAGAAAGTGGAAAATGTTACCTAAAAAGCACAGCTCGTGTTGGGCAAGTACCTGGTTACTTCCCGAGGAAACCCAGCCACAGGAGGCTCAGGACAGCCAAACAGTTGCTGTCACAGAGCCTCCATTCCCTGCCTCCAGCTGGGTTCCCTGGTAGCACAGGGAGCCGCCCACACTGGGCCTTTCTTTAGGACTTAAACCAGTCCCTGCCCTTGTAGCTCTCCACAAGGCAAGGTGCTTCTCCTGTCACTCGCTGCAGGGGGCAGTCACGTGAGCATGTTCTCTGCCTTGCCAACAGCAAAACCCATTTTGAAGACAGCATTCTTTCTAGATGACAGGAATTATTTCTCCCTATACCTCACCGTCCCCTCCCGTCATGCAGTCATTTCAGCTTCACTTCAAAACTAGACAAAGTAAAGAAACAATAAAGCTGTGATTCTGAAATCCATAATCCCCCGCCACACGTCAGTGTGAAGGCTGCCCAGTCCCCTCTCAGCACATCAGCAGCCGATACAAGCCTCTTCCCAGCTATCAGACTATTCTGAAATAAACCCAAATTATTGGGTAGAAGTAGGCCAGACATAATTCCTCTATTTAAGTTTCTCATGAAACTGTATCCCTGTGGTTGGAAACTCCTGCTACAATTCAAAATTAACAAAGGATGCAGACAGTGTTGATGAAACATTAATGATCAATTTGCAAATGTTCTAGGACCCCCTGAGTTCACCACAGGTTCATCAATGCAGCATTCACCCTCTTACTTTATTCTTTCAATTATTTAGCATCCATTAAGCACCCACAGTAATCTGAGCTCCAGCAACCTTTCACCCCATTCCTTCCCCTGACGGCTTCATTCAGCTAGTGTCCTTCTACTGCATAGGCCAATCGACCTTTGCCTTAAGGCAGGAAGCTCATTTAGAAATCGCTCTTTGTGCATTACATTTCCAAGTGCTGAGGACACATGATAATGACCAGGTTATGACAGAATCTCAAAGAACTTTTCCAGCTGTTCCAGTGCATCAGAAATGGACCTGAAGGTGAGATCCAGTAGTACCTCTGAATTCTTCAGACCCACTTTGACTGGGCTTCATGGACTCAGCCACTCAGTATTTGCTGAGTGCCTGCAGTGTTCCCAGCACTATGCCATGAAGGGCAATGCAGCCACAGCTGTGGTGGAGGGCTGAACCATGTTCCCATCACAGAGATACGGGCCACCTTATCTCCGTGATGAAGCAGGAACCACCCAGGAATGAGGACTTTGCGATATGGAAAGGACACCCCCTTGCTGCCTGCTACAGACTCTTATGCATCTCCAGTCACCCAGACTGCGTCCAGAGGTCCACTGGGTGCGCTTTCTTCACAATTCCCTGAGCTCCACAGGGTAGCATTCTGGTCTTTACTTCAGCAGAAAGCCCCTGCCCTCCTTCTGGCATTCAGCATCTCTGAAAAGTGCTAATATTATACATGACACTGCTTGCTACCACAGAGGACGTCACAGGCATGCTGAAGGTGGGTACAAACACAGTGCCCTGCAACCAGGGCAGAGAGAAAGCTCTGGGCTGAGGAATGTGGTCTGACCTCATGGCAGCGGAGCACTGGAGCTGGCCTTGCCTGACCATGCTCACCAATAAGGATGACTAATGACAGCCCCTGCGCTCACCATCTATTTACTATTTGTGTTTCCCCTGCAGGGGTGGAGGAAGAGGAGAGGACCTAAGGCAGGTGCCATGCGCGAAGGGGAGGTGGCCCACACTCAGCCTTTTAAAGTCAGGCCCAGAAAGGCTGGTGTGACAGTCACTTACCTGCTCAAAATCCCCTACTTTCTTTTCAATTAGTGTTACTAAAATAATGATGACAAGGATGATAACCTAATATAAGGTGATGCTTTTGTAGCACCTTTCACACATCAGGCACTATTCCAACAGCTTCCATGTATCAACTCGTGCAGTCTTCACAAGCATGTCTGTATTATTATTCCTGTTTCACACACGTGGAGACTGAGGCACAGGTAGTGGCCAGGATTTGAATCTGGGTAGTCAGGCTGAAGAGGCCACACATTGAACCATTTTATAATAACTTCCTCAAAACTCATATCTCATTCTTTCCATGCTCAAAACTCTTTTTTCACCTCCTATTTATTACCTAATTCAGCTCTAACTCCTTAGCCTGGTCTCACCCAACCTACCTCCAAGTCCCTTTGTAGCTTTCTCCCCACAAATCCCCCGCAGCCAGTTCCATTCCATGCATGAGGCCTGAAGCATGAGCCTGAGGTCCAAAGCATTACTGTTCTCAGCTAGTAATTCTTAGTCTCTCCTGCAGGCATCTTGGCCTGACCTTCTCCCAGGTTCTGCATATTCAAATCTTACCCATTTTATGTTCTAGGAGCTTCCTCTTCCCATAGTGCTCATCTCCCACTTCTCTGAATCCTGGAAACAACGTTCTATAATACCTCCTTCCAACCTTGACATTGAAGTTTTGTGCAGGAAAGGAAAAAAGGATTGTAACGCACAGTGCACAGCTGAATGTATTTCCTCTTTTCAGTAGTCTCTCTTCCTGTTGTCCCTGAATTAGCCCACTGTCCCCCATCTAACATTTTCCTCTCCCCTGAAGTCGAAGCCCATCCTGTATTTCTGACTGAACCTCTAAGCTGGAAGGAGCAATTTTGGAAGGGCATTCTTTCTGCTTCAGCTTCCTCCTAGGGCCTCTGAGCTTTGGAAGGAACAGAGTGGTTGGCTAAGCATTTTTTCTCTTAGGTTCATTTTGCTAGAAATTTCCCTTCTTGTGAAATGAAAACAAACAGGTACATATTTCAACATTCCTTAGTCCCAGTCAGGCCTTACTTATTATTAACCCTACCCTATCTCTTGAGTTAGCATGTAACCCAACCTGCAACAAAGGGAACAGATCAGAGGCCATCTCTGATCTCACTGCACAGCCCTAAGAAGCACTCTGAGCAGGACAGAAAAGCTGACTGCCTCCTTCTCAACCCCACCCAGAGCTTTTGCCTTCCTAGGTCCTGACCCTAAGGAACTAAGGCATAACCTGTACTTTTTACCTGGTATTTCTCTCATTTTGAAAAATATCTACATTTTCTACATAACCCCAAGCTTCTTAGAGGCTGACTTAATGCTCTATTTTTCTTTATATTCTCTGTAGTGCCTCATACAAAACCTGTCACTTAATAGATGTTCAATAAATATTTGATGAATGAATGAGTTTTCCCAACAGGACCAATATTATAAACACATGAAAGATAAATTAATATAAAAATAATATTTATATTAGAGAGCACCAAGATGACAGCAAAGGTAAAGAAAGAGCTGGAAAGAGAGATCCCCATAACTTTGGGCTGTAAAAACCATCAGGGATTGTGGCTGAGTGACATGGAGGTTGCTGGAGACCCAGGCAGTTTCTCTTAAAGGGCTGGTGCTTGAACTTACATGGACTCACTCACTCTGAACTCCAGCCCTAGGGCAATAACTCAGGGGGATCCAGAAACATACGGGGAGGAACTGGATTGTCTGGCATCAGAGCAAAAATTTGGGGACAGCTTTCTACCAGACAAGGATAGTTGCAGGGGTCACTGTTCTTATTCTGAGACTTTCCCCATTGTAGAGCTGATTGTTAGCTACATCTGAAGTTCCACCAGCCTGGCTCACACTGTTCACTCTGACCTGGTGCTTCCATGGTACCCCAACTCATCCAATTTGCAGCCCCACCCAAGCTGTTTGCAGTGGCTTTTCCACATGAATGGCCTGTCTTGGCTCAGGCATCAGACTTGCCTAAAATCTCTCAAACAAGCAGCAGCTGGCATCACTGTGCCCCATACCTATCAGTAAGAATCCCTTCCTGGCACATTTAAGCCCAACAAAAGTAGCAGCTATCTGCAGATTGCTTTATAGCTCCTGCCAGGTGGCTGACTTTGGACCTCCAAGGAGGCCCCAGATCCAATGCACCCAGAGGACAGATTCAAACCATACCATATTACAACTTTACACATCCACGAGCTATACATTCAAGGGGCGGACTCAGTGAACACCAAAGCCCCACTGAAGCAAGTCCTGCTCCATAGTCCTGCACAGCAGTTTTTCCACTGTAGTTACAGCTGTTCCTCACAGCCAATTGGCCTGGAGGTCAATTCCTCCCAGTGATGCCAACAGCAATCAAGGCTCAACTACAAGAAGATAGTGCATACAGCACACACAGGGGCACACCTAGAGTGCCCAGCTCAGGTGACAGGGGAGGCTAAGCCACTGGGCCATAAAGAACATCTACTATACAAGGCAATTCTACCAATTCCAGGAGACATAGCAGCTCTGCCTAATACATAGAAACAAACACAGGAAGCAGCCAAAATGTGGAGATAAAGAAACAAGTCACAAATGAAAGAACAGAAGAAATCTCCAGAAAAAGAACTAAATGAAATGGAATCAAGCAAATTACTATATACAGAGTTCAAAACAATGGTTATAAGGTTGTTCAAGGACCTTAATGAGAGCTTCAAGGAACTTAGTGAGACTTTCAAGGGCCTTAGTGAGAATTTCAAAGACATGAAAAAGCATCAGTCAGAAATTAAGCATATACTAACTGAAAGAAAGAATAATTTATAGGAATTCAACAGTAGAGTAGAGAATTCAGAGAATCAAATCAATGATTTGGAATATGAGGAAGCAAAAAACACCCAATCTAAAGTTTTGATGAGTGCTCACTTTGGCAGCACATATACTAAAATTGGAATGATACAGAGATTAGTATGGCCTCTGTGCAAGGATGACACGCAAATTCATGAAGCATTCCATATTTTAAAAAAAGAAGGAAAGAAGACTAAAAAGAAAAAATAATCAAAAAATATGAAGATAGTGTAAGGAGCCCCTGAGACAATTTCAAATGCACCAACATTCACATTATGGAGGTGCAAGAAGAAAAGAGAGAGCAAGATATTGAAAACCTATTTGAAGAAATAATGACCGAAAACTTCCCTGATGAAAGAAACAGACTTACAAGTGCAGGAAGCCCAGTAAGTCCCAAACAATAGGAACCCAAAGAGGTCCACACCAAGACACATTACAAAACCCAAGATTTAATGAAAAAGAGAGACTCGTAAAAGCAGCAAGAGATTAACAATTACTACCTACAAGGGAGTGCCATGTGACTGTCAGGTGATTTCTCAATAGAAGCTTTGTAGGCTAGAAGAGAGTGGCAATAAATATTCAAAGTGATGAATAGCAAGGACCTACAATCAAGATTATTCTACCTAGCAAAATTCTCATTTAGAATGGAAGGTCACATAAAGAGCTTCAGAGAGAGAGAGAGAGAGAGAGAGAGAGAGAGAGAGAGAGAGAGAGAGAGAGAGAGAGAGAGAGAGAGGAACACTAAAGGAGTTTATCACCATCAAACTAGTATTATATGAAATGATGAAAGATATTTTTAAGGAGAGGAAGAGACAGAAGAAAACAAAATAAAAAATATGAACAATAAAATGGCAATAAATACATATCTATCAACAACTGAATCTAAAAAGCAAAATAAATGCACAAAATATCTAATGAACAAAATGAACTGATGAATAAAATACAATCAGAGGCACAGAAACATGCAACAGACTGACGAATCTCAGAGGGAAGGAGAAAGTGAGGTGGGAAGAGATTAACCAAAGATCTAATATACATACTAGAGGCCCAGTGCACAAAATTTGTGCATGGGGGGGGGGGGTGAAGGGCCCCCTCAGCCCAGCCTGCATTCTCTTGCAATCCGGGACCTTTCAGGGAATGTCAGACTGCCAGTTTAGGCCCTATCCCTGCAGGATCCCCGAAGATCAGGCCTAAACTGGCAGTTGGACATCCCTCTCACAATCTGGAACTGCTGGCTCCTAACTGCTTGCCTGCTTGCCTGATTGGCCCTAACCATTCACCTGCCTGTCTGATCACCCCTAATTGCCTCCTTCTGCCTGCCTGATAACCCCTACCCACTCACCTGCCTGCCTGATTGCTCCTAACCACCCTGCCTGCTAGCCAGATCACCTCTAACTGCTCCCTGGTGGGCAGGACCAGAGGCGCTGAGTGGCTGTGGTGTTCCACTCTCTAGTCGTTCTGGTAGTTCCATCATTTTAGTTGCTGGGCTTTTATTATATAGGATATGCATCACCTATAGATACAGACAATAGGATGGTGAAGGCCTGGAGTGGGGTGGGAATCAGGTGGAGGGGGGGGCTATAAGGGGAAAAAGGATGACATTTGTAATACTCTCAACAGTAAAGATTAAAAAAAAGGCTCAATAGTATTTGATGTCAATTCTTTCCAGTCGAATCTATATATTTAACATAATCCCAATTAAAATTTGAGCAGAAGTATTTGTAGAAATCTACAAGCTGAGTTTAGATTTTTATGGAAAAGCACAGGAATGCCTTAAGCAATTCTGAAAAAGAACTAAGTTAGAGAGCTCGCACTCTTTGATTTCAAGGCTGACTATAAAGAAACAGTAACTGAGCCCGTGTAGGATTAAAGAAAGGATACAATTAGATAACATAAGTAACAGACATCCAAAATATGATATATGTGACAGCTGATTTTTGAAACAGGTAAAAATTAAATTCTGTTGAGAAAGGAGAGTCTGATACTCAACAGGTATTGGAACAGTTGGATGTCCATAAGCCAAAAGAGTAAAAAAGGAACTTCAATCCACATCTTTCACCTACTGTAAGAATGAACCCAAAGTGAATTTAACTGTAAAATCTGAAACTAAAAACATTTAGAAGATAAACTTTGTGATTTAGGATTAGGTAAATATTCCTTAGATACAAACCAAACATGTGATCCATAAAAGAAAAAAACAATACATTGGATCTTAATAAAAAGGAAACAACTCAATTGAAAAAATGGGTAAAAGACATGAATAGAGAATTCAACAATATAGATGGCAAATAAACACGTGAATGATATTTAGTCAATATCACTTGAAATATGAGCAAAATGGAAGTTAAAAGCAGAATAATTTATCACTACATCTATTAGACAAGCTAAATAACAAATGAACCAGCCAACAAATAAAAATTCTGATAATTCCAAGTACTGGTGAGGATGCTGAACAACTGAAACTATTATACATTGCTGGTGAAATGTGAAATGGTTCAGCCACTTTACAAAACAGCAAGCAGTTTCTTATGAAGTGAAACGTACACTTATCATCTAACCAACAATCCCATTCTTGGGTATATATCCAAGTAAAATGAAAACTTGTGTTCACACAAACACCTACATGTAAATGTTTATTTATATTTGCCCCAAACTGTAACAACCCAAATATCTGTCACCTAGGAAATGGATAAACAAACAGCGGTACATTCACACAATGGAATATTACTCAGCAACAAAAACGAACAAACTACTAATAAAAAACAACATGGATGACTCTCAAGGGCATCATGTTAATGAAATAAATCAGGTTCAAAAAGTTATATATCATTTGATTCCACTTATATAACATTGTGGTGAAGACAACGGTACAGGGGCAGAAAACACCAGTGGATGCCACAGGCTGAGAGTGGCCAGGTCGGCTAAGGAGGCACAAGGGAGAAGGGGATTTCGGGCAGATGGTGGGACTGTTATATATCATGGTTGGCAGTTATTATGTGACCGTATGCATTTGTGAAAACTTGTAGAAACTGTCCACAGAAGAATGATTTTTACTGTATGTAAATATATTTTAATTTAAAATATAAAAGTTAAAGAACATTTTAAGTTCACTGTATACTTAAGAAAGTAGACTATTTTCTGTCGTGGCATTAGTCCACCTGGTGATTTTAGAAAAATGTGCTCTTTTTTTTTTTTTAGTTACCTAAGCCCTGCTTTTTGGCAGCATTTATGGAAACCACCCAAAGAAATTCACTGAACTAATCTCTTCTGTTTGTCCACTGCACACACTAATAACTCCCCACCTGACTCTGGCTCTCATCCTCCCCTCTGCAGTCCCCAAAACTGCACTCTAAGATCACCCCATTCCTATCCATAGTGGCAGCTGGTGTGGCTTCCCTGGTTAGCAGTTTCACTTGATTACCCTTTGAATCCCCACTGCCCTGTAAGGCCTCAGGCATCACATTCTGCCTAAGAAACACACATGGTCTCACCTCAAGGTCTGTGTTTACTAATAATCCTATAATATAATAAAAGGCTAATATGCAAATTGTCCCCTCAACTGGGAGTTTGACCAGAGGGCAGGGCCGGCTAGCCAACTGCCGTGGCCCCTCCCCCTGGCCAGTCCCACCCCAGACCCTCCCTCCCCCGATCTGGGGTAGGGCCGGCCAGCCAAACCCTTGCATCCCTCCCTCCTGGTCAGCTGGGCCTTATCAGCCCCGATCAGGGTGGGCCAGCCTGACCCCACCCATTCACGAATTTGTGCACCAGGCCTCTAGTATTACATAGTAAGACTTCAGAAGACACATTATTGAATACCCACTATATGCCAAGTGTAGCATAGACATTTTATATTGGGGACTCCTAACCGAAATCTAACAAGAGGAGTAGGTATTATATATAGTATTCCCATTTATCAATGAGGAAACTGGGTTTAACTAGCCCAGGCTAGTCACAAAGCTCTTAGCCCGGGACTTTGCTCACCTTGCTGTCTGGACAGCCTCTAATGCAGTGCCTGCCAGTATTTGCTGAGTCAACGAATACGAGAATTTTAAAAAGGGACAAACATATTCTGTGTTACAAGAGTCTTGAGCTAGATTTGGTCTGTGCTAGTTCTGGGGAGGCAGATTTCAACCAATACAAGAAACAATGTCCCCTGACCAGGAGAGCTGATCTTAAATACAAGGGGAGCTGTGGTTCAGGATTGAGCCCAGATGTACTTGATGCCTCTAAAGTCCTTCCATTATGGGCATTCTGGACCCAACTCGCCTGGCAGAGCAGCACTCAGGTGCAGGATGAGCTGTGCTCCTGCTGAACACAGTCTAGGAAGGGAAGTTTCACATCCACCCTCCTCCACTAAGCCTCGGCCTCCTTCTCTCTCCCAATTCCTCTTCTCCATGGCTGTTTAAAAGTCCAGGGACTCAGAGTTGGCCTTCCAGAAACCTGATGGGCTCGGGCGACCCTGAGCCTCACCCGAAGGCATCCCCACACCATGCTCATGTACTTTTTCCTGATGACCACAAAGGGAAGAAGTGACAGTATGGCAACAGAGTTCCCGGATCCTTTCCTGCATGGCGGCGCTGTGTTGGCTCCTTGGCCCTGGTCATGTGCCAGGGGTTGGCAGCTCCTCTGCATCACGGAACCCAGGTCACTCTGCAGCCCAGAAGCTGGGGAGGCGGGCAGTGGGCTGCCACCTCCGGTCTCAAATGGCTGACAGCCTGTGCCAGCCTCTTCCTTAGGAAAAGGGCCTCAGCGGTGGAAGCTGCCTACTCTGTAAAACCCACATAAGAGAAAACTGAAATCATTCAATTTGGGGGAAAGTACGCTGAAATGTAAAGCATTTGTCTGGTGTGATCTCCAGGCCCACTCTCCCTCCGCGGGTCCTGCCCAGCAGCTGTGCAGCAGGTGCGGGCAGGACACTTTCCCCCTGTCCTGGGGACTGTGCCAGTCACCGGCTGGGCCCGCAGACTGCCTGCTGCGGCTGCTTCTAAAATTCATCTCAAGCCACATTTTGGCCCAAAGCCTTAAAGCTTCTTTTCAGGAAGAAAGCATAAAGCCTCCCAATTTTATTTTATTTTTTACTGCTTTTTCAAAGAACAATCATATAAAAGTATAATCCTCAGGCAAAGAAAATTTAATTCAAACATTCTTAAGGTTAGATTCAACAACCTTTTCCTCACAAGCAAAACAAACAAACCACCAACCAAAAAACAACAACAACAAAAGAAACCCTGCTTCATTCTTGGTTTTTCCCTGTTACATAAGCAAAGGGAAAAAAGGAAAGAACAGGGAGTATCTACAGGAAAGAGAATTTTCACTTACCCTGTAAGCACAATTAAGAAGCTTGTAACAAACAGGTTCATAGCTGCATTAATAACCCGATGAAGGGGACTCAGCTCTTACCCCACATTACAAAAGAAGCCACCCAGACAGAAGTCCAAAGTTGCACAGTTGGGAGTGCATGAGGCAAATATCTGAATCCGTGCAGTTTTAGCCCAGGAACAAGTTCTGAACCAGATGCTACAGTTGCTGTTGGCATAGCTATGGTCAGAACGAAGTTGCCTTTTGATTCGTGATGAAATGAAAGAGGTGTTAGGTTTGAAATGTCCACGTATAAGGGCACTGGCACTGTCCTGCCTGGGTTTTCTAAAAAAAAAAAAAAAAAAAAAGTATCTCTCATCCTCAAAATCAGATATTAGCATTTAAGTGCTTTCCTTCAGCCACAGGGAGCCTTTCTCTTCAGACAAGTAAGTAGATGGGGGAGGGGGAGACACTCTCAAATCCCGACTATGATGTCAGAGATGTGCTCGCAAGAGGTAGGGCTCCATGTGGGACTGGAAACGGTCCTGCCACCTTCAGGGGACGGCTGGGAGACACTGGCTTAGAGCCAAAGATTCAAAGTTAACAGGAAGAGTCTAGATAAAATTTCCCTGATCTTGCAACACACTGAACTTGAATCTAATAATCCAGAATTTAATTAAAACATTTTATTTTCAAATCCAAGAAAGGAGCCACATGGCTTAGGGCTGAGAGCCAGATTCCCCTGCTGGGCAGGAATAGGTTCAACTTTCATTAACTGTTCAGTTAGAAGAGGAGACCTGGGGCCACAAACTGAGGGAGGAAAAGACAATGTATTATTTTGGTTCAAAAAGATAAAAATGGTTTTGGTTAAAAGGAAAAATGTACCTTGCATTCTGAACTGTCACCCTTGAATTTGATATTCACATGTGTCCCATTATACACTCACACATTACAGCCTGTTTCACCTGGTTTATGGTTCAACAGGGGCATCATCTGAAAAGACGAAGTCACCAAACACCTGAAAAAAACGTGGCCACACTAGTAGCCTGGGGAACCTTCACAAGAGCCTGTACAAAAATGAGCACATGATGCCCACTCCCTCAGTCTGCTAAGTAAGCTCCTGCCCTGGGCCAGCTGGTGGGCGGGCGGCGCTGAGGACCCAGCAGTAAACAAGACAGACCTGTCTGGTTCCCACCCTCAGGAGGTTTGCAGTCCAGCACAAATGAGTTTAATAAATTATTACACAATTCATATACAAAACAGAATGCCCCTTAATTATTAGTACCTCCTCATTTGCATGCCTTTGCAATATACAGGAAATAGAGCATGATAAAAAGAGGACTCTGCATTCTTGGGAGGCATCTGATTACAGGGATTAGAGAAGCAAGTTCCATTGATGAAAAAAGAATCTAGCTGATGTCCACCATAATAAGCTGCTGGGGAACTGAACCATAGATATATATTAAGCTGAAAGCCCCCGAATCTACTGACTAATCTTAAAAGGACAGAGACAGAGATGAATGGAGAATAGAACACCACCCAGAAAGGATTTCTGCCTCCCTCCCAAAATCAAACCTAAATCTGATTAAGCATCTAGATGTGATGGCCATTGTAGGAAATACAAAGGACAGAAGAATTGTGACATGACACCATCACAGTTCTGCAAAACTTTACAATGTGGGCAACTGCACAGGACAAACAACCCAACTTCTTCAACAGTGAGAGTTACCAAAAAGGGGGAGAGGAAATATAGAGTAAAGGGATCAAAGAGTATTATCAACCAAATGCAAGTGTGGGCCTTGTTTGGATCTGGAATCCACCGACCACATGAAAAAAACATTGAAAACAGGTGATTATGCACTGACTGCATATTTAGTAATAAAATAATTTTTTAAGAAAGTGACAAGAATATTGTGGTTAGTTTTTGGAAAATGCTTTTTTATATACATAAGTATTTATGTATATAAAAAAGTGCTTTTCTTATATACATAAATATTTATAGCTTCAAAAGGATAGGTAAGAAATAAGTACATAAGATGTTCAACATTATTACCATTATTATTATTATTATTATTATTATTTATTTATTTAGCAATAAAAAGAAATGAAGTACTAATATGCTGCAGCATGGTTGAACCTTGAAGACATTATGTTAAGCAGAAGCCAGGCAACAGACATCACATATTAAGTGGTTCCATGTAGATGAAACGTCCAGGACTGGCAAATATATAGAAACTAGTGGCCTGGTGCATGAATTTGTGCACACTGACAGGAAATGAATTAGAAGGTGACTGGGGCGATATTTAACTTCTTTGAGCCTTAGTTTCCTTAAGCGGAAAATGGGAGTAATATAGTTTGCTCAGATTCAATGAAGTTGGTATATTTAAAGCACAGGGAACAGTGCCTGGCCCACATAAAACACTCAATAAACAGAAACTAATTATTCTCAACTTTTTTTCCTCAGGAGCAGCTGCACAGTAATTGTGACTTTTCCTGATGTATTGTTGGCTTTGTCCTTTTTAATTTTTATAATTACCCTTAACAAGGTATTGCGTGTCAAAGACTCCATTTTCTGTGTGGGTTTCTTTGTGGTTTCGGGCTATAGATGAGGATTCAGGAGGAGCAGCAAGAGGTAGAAGAAGACCAACCAAAGCCCCTTGGTCAACTCTGTGCAGGCAGGCCTGCCTCCCTACCCCCAGGGCAGCAAGGCTGGGGCAGCAGAGGCTAAATCCCACCAATGAGCCCTTAAGACCGCTTTCCATGGTGGTGCCACTGGAATAAGAGTGGTTCCGCCCAGAGGTGGCTGCGTGTCATTGCTAACATTAACAGACCTGCCAGATTTCCTCTGGATCCTGCCTTGGTTCAGCTCTTACACCCTAACCAGGCCTCTTAAATCAGCAAAGTGCTTTGGCTCTTTTTCAATAACAAAGGCTCTCATTGCGCTTAAATCAGTAAAACTATGATAAATATTTTATAAATGGCATGCTGAAAGCACAACTCAGGCAAACGCACACATACAATGGGATTTATATGCTCACATATGCCCACCACACAGAACTGCAGAGTTTTCTTCTATTCAAGTGCACTCCAAAACAGATTTTTAAAATGTTGTTGTACTGTACATATCAACTGCCCAAGGCAATCAGCCAAGGAGTAATGCAAACATATGGACCAAATTTCATATGCTTTGAAAAACATGATAGAGCGAGACAGCCATATACTCTTCCACTCAGCTCTCTGGACTGCCACTCGGTGGGCAGGGGCATGCTGGACCTCGGTCAGTTCACTCTGGGGGCCACTCCCATATTTGCAATGACCTGTTCATATATGCAAAGATTCTCATGAAGCAAGGTCTTTAGAGCAGCGCTGTTTTGCATTCTCTCCACCTTGAAAAATGCTCCTTTGTATGCACGACCTTCCCCATGGACACACCCGAATGGGAGACAAGAGGCAGTGCTGAGTGCCTGCCGTGTGCGTGTTATGTGTCATGAGTGTGAGAGATAGTCTTGTGTCGTAAAAAGCAAATGTAAAGTAAATACAGTGATCACATTTGTTTTCCTAAGCATCGATTTTTCCAGACCTCCCCATTCCATTTATAAGGTATGTCCTTCATAAGAATGAACCACAAGTAATCTTTATTTTACTGTTACACTATCTAGACTTCACAAAATTTCAACATTTGCTAAAATGCACAGTGTTGTTCCAAGTCACGGGCATGCTCTCTGGCTTCCTCTGGCTTGCTAACTGACAGAGAAACGTGTTACTTAGATACAACACTGACTTGATGTTAACCACGGAGCTGCTGCCTCTGAGCACACAATGTATTCTCGCCTACAATGTATGTATCTTGCCTTCTTCCTCCTCAAAATGTCAAAATGTTAAAATGTGTCCATTCCCAAAGAAAGGTAAACATAAGCGCTGGTTAACAGACTTACTCATCAAGAGCTTGAAAAATCACTCAGCTAACAAAGGCAGAAGGTGGAAAACCATGGCTCGAAATGCCCCCCAGGGCTTACTCAGAGCCTTCCCTACATCTCAACTCTACCAGAGAGTCAGTCTCTCTCTCTCTCTCTCTCCCCCCGCCCCCCTCTCTCTCTCTCTCTCTCACACACACACACACACACACACACACACACACACACACACACACCCTATGGAACATTAGCAGGGAACCATAATTTTTTTTCTGGGTCTCTCAATTTCATTGCCTTCAGATCTCAGAAACCTTATTCCCAAAAAAGTGATGCAGGCTTTAACAATCTGCAAACAAATGTTTAAAATCTAGGAACCTTATAGCAAAAGAAAAAACACTTTCAAATGTAACTGCCTCAGTCACTGTAAATCAGATATACTGCAATGGGAATTTCTTCACGCAGCCCATCACGAATAACAGAGAACCATGAAGCCACTCCCTGCCAGCACGCTCTCTGTCCTTCAGCCTGAGGGGGGCAGCCGAATCAAGCAGCAGTCACCTGTCTGGCTCTACTCCTAAATGTCCTGAGCATGGGGACCACGCACAGAATCTCCAGCCTCACTTCCATCTTCTGTTGGGACCCCGCACTTCCGACCCAACCAAAGCAAATGAGCACGCAGAGACATGAAGATGTGCATCCTCATCCAAAGAGCAGGAGACTCTCATTAATGAAGGGACCACGCATGACATGGAATTCCTGGCTTCAGACATGGCGATGGGGATGGTGGAGTAAGAGAAGTAGAAACCAGAGACAGGGGAACCAGCAAAGTACTGCAAGAGACTAGCCAGCACATCCGCCAAGGAGGAGAGGAGCTTACAAAGAGGCCCCCTGAGAAACAGGTCCATGTCCTCCCCTCCGAGGGATTCCTTTGGTCTATGTGCATTGTGATCATGTGAAAATGGGCAGGGGGTAAGGAGAGCAGAAGCGGGGCAAATATGTTTTCAGTTTTTCAAGACAGGCCTCTATTCTCCAGGCTCAGTTAAATCAATTTTTCACTTCTTAGGCTAGGCTGGTATTTCTTGGCATCCGAGGTCCATTTTAAGGCTATTTGTCACACACATGAAATATTACTTGATGATTTTTAAAAAGTTGAAGAAACAGTGGACAACAGAAATGAAACCTTTAAAAAATGAATATTACTTTTGGTCACTTTCAGCAAGAACCCTCCCAGCAAGGTGTCTACGTTTAGGTATGGTGAGGGGCACCTCTGGGGTGGTGGGGGGTGGCAGCATTGACATAGCCACAGGTCCTGGGCCCCTGGTACCGTGCACATCATGGCCCTGCCACTTCAGTCGATCACCAAGCTCTCCTCACCCTCATTCCCATAAAGTACTCTGGAGACAGCAGTCAGACCCACAGGACTTCACAGGAAGTGAAGCTAGGAGCAGGATACCTTAACTATTACCCCCAGGATTAGTGCTATATTCCATTTTGCTAGAATACAAAGTCTAAAATGCAATTATTGTCCTTGGGCCCAAGAGCCAGTGTTCAGGGGCTCTGAGAGAGGGAGGCCTGGGGATCCATCCACAGCCACAGACCCCTTGCTGGGAACAGCCCCTGCAATCAATCTGGCTGGAGTCCATAAGCACAAAACGCTTGGGAGCTGAAAGGATAAATAGGTCTGATTTGGGGGAAGAAAGGCTTGAGGGATTCCTAATCTATTCTTTGTCTTTGTTTGCACAACCCCTTTGTTCAAAATCTCCAGTAGCTTTTAGATGCAGTTAGCAACCCTGACCTCCACTGCTTTCCTACTTCCTTCTCACACACATGAAGACAGACAAGGAAAGATACAAACTTTCCGAAATCAAGCCATTTGCACTGCAGTTCAGTTTTGTTTTGCTTTGTATGAAATCCTGTCACGCTATCCTCAAAGTTAAAAAGTATAGTAGTTCAGTGATGAGTTCAGGCTATTAAAAATGTAGAATATATCTCCTTGAAACCACTGAGAAACCCTCTGCTGGCATGGCCACCACCACAGGGACATGCATCTACATTTCAACACTCCTGGGAGCACATAAACAAAATTCCATGTATGTGGAGTCGAAGAATAGGCAACATTAACCTAGGCTGACAAGTCTGGGAGTGGCCTCTGGGAGGAGGCAAAGAGTAGGACCAATTGGCAAGGCAAATGAGGAAACTTTTTGGGGTGATGTGGGTGTTTTATATCTTATTTTGGAAGACGGTCACATGACACATACCATTGTTGAAACTTACAGATGTTAACAGTTGAGACTGGTGCATTTTATAGAATATAAATTATATCACAATAAAGTGTGGTGAACACCAACCCCATTGTAGCACAGGACAGAGGGCAAGGATTCTCTGTATGTGCAGGGACAGCGCAGTGCATTATGACAGGAAGCAGAGTGGGCAGACTAAGCCGATTTCCCACAAAAAGGCTAAAGCTACAAAGACTATGCTGAGGCCTGAATGTGCTGAGACCAACTGCAGGTCTAAGAGAATGTAGCCACTGAAAGGAGAAAACATTTTGAACTGGCAGGAGATAAGAAGAGAAAGAGCCAAGTGATCTACTTTTAAGCTTCATCTTTTGTTTTATTATAAGACAATAAAATCTTGAGTATAAAAAAACACAAAACAACTGTGAGAGGCAAGCTGCTATTCTGGTGTCTGGTGCCACTGGAGACCTCTTGCTCACGCCTGTCTTAGAGTGGCCACTGTGTGAAGTCCTGGTCCCTACAGGAGCCGAGCGGGAAGGCCAGGGGTGGGGGCAGGCTTCCTCATTCACAGCCATATGTTATATTCCCCGTGAGAGAAGACGGGTCTCCTTGGGCATGCTTCCTGGAGTGATAGGCTGTGCAGAGAGCAGTTCTGAGGCACGTGCAACGGCAGCCCCGAGGGAGGGTGAGTCAGGCCTCAGGCCATGGCACTAATACCCGGTATTTGCAGAGAAAGGCTCCAACTCTCAGAGGGCTAGTAGGGGCAGAGCCCAGGTAATCCAGATGAATTAGAGTTGTCCCTGCCGCCCACGCTGGGGCCCACAGCAGCTGCAAACTTGTCACAACCTGGCAGTCCATTTGTTTGTCACCTGCCAAATCCCACTGATCCTCTGAGTCCTCGTAGTAGGCTTTCCAGACTCTGACGCTTACTTAATGTTCACAGGAAAAAGCAACTGCTGTTTGCGGGGCCCACAAACGTCTTGTTGAAAATTAACACCTTTCCAAATAAAAGCATAAAGATATGAAAGCCATCTGGAAAGAAAACACTGCCTTGAGCAAGATTCTATGACAGGTGTGTGGTGGCAGCACGGTCTCTAAAAGGTGGACTCTGTTCCGTGAGCCATGTGCCGGGCAGGCACGACCCCTGAACATGCCTGTGTCTGACATTCTCATTTCCTTAGAAAGGCAGACTAGAGGTCATGGATATTGATTTGATTGTCTCAAATCAAAGCCATGTGTCTCTCAATATGTGTCAGCAATCACAAGTTAAGTGAGATGAAGCAGTGAGCATAATGACAGCAGATTACCATGGCTGTTGCTATATATATTTTTTAAAAGGGCCTCTAGGTTTATAATCCTCAAAGTTACAAAACAAAATCAAGCACATTCTTCCCATCATCTACTATATTTTTATTGTTCAATAAAGAATAACACAAAATAAAAACATAGCATAGTGAGATATCCTTATGCTGTTGCCTGAGATAGTCAAGTTTTAAAATATATTTAAATACATAATTTAGTAAATTATTGTGTTCAGGTCTCCATAACTTGTAGTCATGTAGGCATCTAAAAGAATATACATGGGCCCTGGGCAGGGGGCTCAGTTGATTGATTGTCATCCTGTGCACCAAACGGTTGTGAGTTTGATTCCCGGTTAGGGCATATATCAAGGTTATGGGCTCCACCCTGGTGAGGGTGCATAAAGGAGGCAGCCGATGGATGTTTCTCTCTCACTTTGATAAAACATATCCTCAGGAAAAAAATGTAGATATGGTCCTAAGACATGTCCAGTCATTACAGGAGACACATAATGTTCGGTGATTTCTGGTAACAGACTAAAACTGCACTTTCTCTGAAGGCATGGAGAACACTTGGAGGTGGGAGGTCAGTGGCATCGTTAGGCAACGGTGCTGGGGAGGATTGGGGCACACTGAAGGTGGCTGGGATGTCATTTGGGTTCCTGTGCAGCAGTGATTCTCAAACTTCTGCACAACAGAATCACGGGAGAGCTTTACAAACCCTGGGGCACGGCCTCACTCCAGAGCTGGAGACAGTGCCTGCAACTTTGAAAGCTCTCCGGGCACTGCACACGTGCTGCCGCACTGGAGAACCAGTGCTATGGATAAACGTGCCTCAAGTTTTAACACCATGTGGACCCCCTGAATTTGTTAGCTGCAGATTCTGGCTGAGGAGGTCAAGGTGGGGCCTCGAGAGGCCGCATTTCAACAAGATCCTGCTGCTGCTGCTGCCCCTGGCCTCTGGACTAGCTCAGAGCAAAACTATAGACAATGGGAAAGACCACAGATTTCTGTGCGAGGGGTGATGTAATCAACTATGAGCTTCCACAGATGAATCAAGCACAAACAGATTTAAAGACGAGGGTACATAATAGGAGGCGAGTAAGGAAGCTTCTGAGGAGATGGAGGGGGGTAGAGAAGTCTGAAGGAGTCCTGGCAGCAGGCCCACTGAGAAGGAGCCCTGCCATGTTCAACGCCACCCCACAGAGGCTGTTGTTGCTATGGGTGGACTTGCAAAACGACCTAATAGGCCCTGGCCAGTGTGACTCCGGTGGGTGAGCATTGTTCCATGCACCAAAAGGTCACCGCTTGGACTCCCAGTCAGGGCACATGCCCAAGTTGAGGTCCCAACTGCTGGGAGGGGGCGTGCAGGAGGCAGCTGATCCATGTTTCTCTCTCTCTCTCTCTCTCTCTCCCTCTCTCTCTCTCTCTCTCTCTCTCTCTCTCTCTCTCTCTCAAAAAAGCCTTAATAGGATTGAAAGGATCATGTAAAACTATATTCTACTTCACTATATGGTCCTTCCCAGCAACCTGAGCAACTGCATAGCAGAACGTGACTGTGAATGCCAGTGCTAAGCCTTATCCTGGTGGAAAAGACTTTGTTCCCCCTATCACCCCTCCTCTCCTCCAGACACTTTTGGATTGCCAGTGCCTGCCCACCGGCAGTTGAAAGAACCCGTAGCTGGTGTTGAGCAGGTGCTGTGGGCCAAGCTGCACTCATCACGCTCAACTGTCCCTCCCTGCAATCTGACTACCAGTAACAATTGAGAAGGCAAAGCCCAGCTCCCAGTGTAGGAATGATATGGAATGCACAGTGCCCATCAACAGATAGATGGAATGAGAAATACACTTTCTTGGGTTAAGAGGCCAAGGTTTTCAGGTTATTTGTTACTACAACGTTAGCTTAGCCAACCTCAACTGACTGATCAAGTGTCTTCAACAACTGTGGGCCAATCCCAGAACCCACAACTGTGGCAGAGGTGACCTGAGGTTCCTCATGGCCTGGCAAGTCTTCTGATGAATTGCCCAAATTCCATTTAGAGGAAGGATGTTGCTTTAAGGCTCTGGTCTTAAAGATGCACATAACCCTCAGGACTACTGGAAAACTCTACAAGTCTCTACATCTCAGAAGTTTCCTAAGTTCAGCTTTCACAGTAAATAAGACATTTCTGAAATAAGTATTCTTGGCCATGGTGCCTTATCTTTCTTCCCTAGATGGCAGAGAGAATTCAATATTGTTATCTGGCTTTCACCTCTGCTCTATTTCAATCCAGACTCCTGAAAGTCAGTTTTTCACATGCAGAGTTTTAACTAAAGAGCATGACACAAACCTATTGTTAAGAAGACTCAAATAATATTGAATGATTTTTTTAATTAAAAAAAATAAGTGTTGCTTTTAAGTTGAGGATTTAGCTTGATATTCCTTTCAGACCTTCTATTTCACACCAGACCAAAGACAGTGCAAAAGGTGCTAAACTTCACCCTGAAATTAGATATCTGAAGTGTGCAAATGAATGTAAAACAGGTTCAGTGTAAGCACAGTATTAAAAACAATGGCCTGAAAGCACTTCAAAGGCAACTTACCAATTTTAATTGTAGCTCATGATTTTGTCTTTGTTTACTGAAACCAATATCGGTTTCCCAAGTAAATAATGAGTAATGTCCCAGGAAGACTTCTTTTGTATTACAGCATCAGGAAGTGGAAAGAGCACTGCCCTGGGTACTGGATATTTATTTCTAAATTAAATTGATAAATAATTGAACCCAAACCTCTCAATTATAAAACGAAGTTAGACATTTTTTTCATCTACAAGGTTTTGTGCAGTTCTGGTTTAGGATTTCCTTCAGTGGGGAATGTGACCCTATCTTGCCTGCAAATCTGAATACTTTTCAAAGAATGCTTTCAGTTCTACTCTCAGGCTCTTAAACACCTTCCAATTCTCCACCCATCAGTCTGTTTCCTTTACTTTTCCTATAACTCAATTAAAACAAAGTTCAAAATTTAATATAATCAATCATCAGTTCAGCTATTAATTAGCTCTCTTTGCTTAGACATAATCTTATCATTGTTATCTGCATTTAAATGTACAACTTATTAAAATAACGCTAAAGTAACATTTTTTCTTTGAACTTATTGGTATTTTCTAAATTTGGCAATGAATGTATCACTTTGGTAAATAGGAAAAAGATATTAAAATATATTGGAATTGAATAACATCTTAGAAAGTGTCCCCTCCCGCCCCCCACCTTCCCCCTATTTCTGTTAGGCTGAAAAATTCATCCAGCCAGAGACCCATTCCCAAGAGATTATAGTTGGGTTTGATACAATTTTTTATTGCCTTTATTGATTATTAAGTTGTTGACATCTGTTCTCTAGAGTTGAATAAGTTCTATCTATCAATATGGGATGACCCATATATGGCTGCTTCTTACAAACTGGGCCCTAAGGAATGAATGAATGAATGCCTTTCACAGTGGATTTTAAAAAGTTTTCATTAAAATTTTAGATTGTATAGACTGAATGGGGTATGAACTGAAGAGAAGCTATCCCTAATTTCAGTCCCCTTTTGAAGAGATAACCATTAACAATGTTCTTTTTATCTTTTTAGATATTTTCTAGGCACAAAAAGTCTACATGTTCATAAAACCAGAAAAATGGGTAATAATCTACAGACTGTTGTACACATTGGCTCCTTCAGTATATATTGGACACCTTTTCTTATTGGCATATGTGACTCTTTATAATGACTGCCAGTTTTCCACAGTATGAACATTCTATAATTTATGTTGTCAGTCTTACTGAAACAGTTTTAGCATAACTTGAAACACTGTACACACATCCTTAAATGCCTGTATTGAGACATTTGTAGATTAAATAAAATCTGTACTTTAAATCAAGTGTGTACTTTAAGTTCTGATAGAATCATGAAACTAACTGCCTTCCTGAAGAATCATAGGGATGTACACATTCACAAACAATGCAGAGTGACAGTACCTTTCATGCCATACATTTGACTATTAGCACTGAGTATCATCAATCTTTACAATCTTTGCCAATCCAACAGCTGAAGAAGAGAACTTGTAGCTATTAATTTGTACTTCTCTAATCAAGCGAGCACTGAAAACGCTTTCCTATCTCCTCTGCTTACTAGCAGCCTGTGTTTCTCACTCACTGATTGATCAAAGCTCTACGTTATATTAAAAAAACTGGCATGGAAATTCTGTCTACCTACTCACCTAGTTTAAGTGTTCTTGAGTCAATATTTTAGAACACTTTGTTGAGTAGAAGCTTTAAATTTTTATGTGGATAAATTCATCACTCTTTTCCTTTATGGCTTCTGAGTTTCCTATTAGGGTTATTTTTCCAAGAAAGGGAGAACTGCTTCTGTTTAATCTGTGATCTGCTCAAGGTAGTCAGAGAGGCTGGCTCCATTAGTTACATATCGTGTGATCTTCCATAAGTTGCTCATCAATTTCCCCATCTGTAAACTTGGGATAATAAAAGCTACCTCCAAGGATTACTGTGAATAATGTAGTTATGACTCAGTGCACAGCACATGGGAAGTGTTCAATAAATGGTGGCTCTGCTTCCCTTAGACTTCAGACATAATCATCAATTGACAGCTCCAGGGAGTGAGGAATAGGCCTGTGCTGAAGGCACACTTCACCAGGAGGCAGAGCCGGCCTGGGAATCACAGCACACAGCTCCAGGCCCTCCTGGCTGAGCCACTGCCACAGTGCTTAGGCTGTTTAATGCCCATGAAGCAGGGTCGTTCTCAGCACAGTTAGTTCTTAGAGTGCTTTGGGATCTAGAGATTTTTTTAAAAAAATATATTTTATTGATTTTTTACAGAGCAGAAGGGAGAGGGATAGAAAGTCAGAAACATCGATGAGAGAGAGACATCGATCAGCTGCCTCTTGCACACCCCCTTCTGGGGATGTGCCCGCAGCCAAGGTACATGCCCTTGCCGGAATCGAACCCGGGACCCTTCAGTCCGCAGTCCAAAGCTCTATCCACTGAGCCAAACCGGTCTCGGCTAGAGATTTTTTTTTAACACTTTGGGATCAGAGCTCACGAAAAAGAGCCAGGACAAATGCCAGGGGCAGCTCCATGGGCACACACAGCTTTTGGGTAAGCACAGTCTCCACCTTAACTTGGAGAGAACAAAAAGAAGTTGCTCCAGAGCAAAGAACAGAACTGACACAGAAATACAAGTATGAAGGCTCTGTGCATCTCACAGTCCTCTGTGAAATGAGAATTCATAAGCATCACACATGTTGGCAACTTCCTTCCCGTAAGAAGAGAGACACTGCGTACATCTAACTGAAGGGGCATGCTGCATACTCACAGCGGTCTCTGGTCTGATTTTATATATCATGGCCAAACAGATCAAGAAAATAAAAATAACAATTTCTTCAACAAACTCAATTGTTTTAAAAACATGTTAGTTTAAACGAGTATGAAGTCAAATCTTAATCAATTTTTATATGAGGGAATCTACTTTTCCCAAGCATTCTAATCATAGCAATAGCACCATTATTCAAGGAAAAAGGTAGCCTGGATTTAAGTTCCATAATAAAACTGCTCAGAGTGGCATGAGCTCTTTTGGTTGAACTTTAATTGTTAAGTACCTAAAAATCATCATATGGGTTATCCATTGTTAACTCAGCACTTGGGCTTACCGTTCAGGTACCAGGTCCAGCAGACACTGACATGGTGTCTACTAGAAAAACTCCTGTACACACATTTTCAGATGTGTTTCAGCCAGAGCTCAACTCATCCATTACCTATGGAGCCCTCCACATGGAGTGTGGCACAATCTCTTTCTCAAATATGGCAGTAATGTTATAGTTCACCCAGTTTGCTCTTTCTCTGGTATGATATTGACAATCCTACTTGAGAGGTGTAGGCTATGTTTTCTCCCCTTGCAAATGGACGGCTTTTTGTCCCAGCCACCACCATGGGCACACTTGTGCGTGAAGATGTCTCAACTCTAGCCCAGTGGTCGGAAAACTCATTAGTCAACAGAACCAAATATCAGCAGTACAACGATTGAAATTTCTTTTGAGAGCCGAAAACCAACTTCTGCGTATGGGCCACGAAGTTTCAATAGCACTGTACATGAGCGCCCACACATGGTATTTTGTGGAAAAGCCACACTAAAGGGGCCCAAGAGCCACATGTGGCTCTCGAGCTGCAGTTTGCCTACCACTGCTCTAGCCCCACCATCAAGCCATTTGCATCTTCTCAGACAGGCCTCAATATCACAGAACAGAAACAAGAATGCCTGAGTACACTACAGTTAGTGCTTTATGCCACTAAGTTTTGGGAGCAGTTTGTTACACAGAAATAGATAACCAGATTTTTACTCTAGGTTTGTTTGAAAACAGGCCATCTTGCAACTGCTAAGGATAAGTAGTTCCCCAAAGCACCACAAAATTTCCACAGGAACAATGTGAACAGATTAGTAACCTGCCCATTAATATCCTGCTAAACAGCCACATGCTCCCTGCATAAAAGCCAAAGGATGGAGTCCCCATGATGCATTGGCTTGTAGATGTTAGTGATGAGGGGGCAAATCTGGTGAGGGTTTTCCAAAGGGAAATAAAATATTTAGGTCACTTGCCCTTCAGATGCTGCATTTTTTCTCATTCATTGGTTCTAGCTGACAATGTTTGACAGTTGTCTCTGTGGCTGTTTAAGCTGAAAACCATTTAT
Organism: Antrozous pallidus; assembly: GCA_027563665.1. Taxonomy (NCBI): domain Eukaryota; kingdom Metazoa; phylum Chordata; class Mammalia; order Chiroptera; family Vespertilionidae; genus Antrozous; species Antrozous pallidus. The sequence goes on along the minus strand of CM050508.1, from coordinate 117,428,892 downwards.
CCTAAGAACATTAAAAATGTATGCCAGCCTGGACCTGCTATATATAACAGTAAGCTAATAGAATGTTACTAGGTCCAAAGAGTACAATAACTTATTATTGTTAATATTTATTTTACAACACAGGTGAAATACAAATTCTCTGATAAGGGATCTAACATAAAACTCTGGGTGGGGAACAGAATATATAGTATTAACTTGAATCTATAAGGACCCTCATTTCTGGTGGCAAAGGGGAGGTGGATAAACAGCTGGAAGATGACCAGGCCTGTCACTGTGCCACTGATCTGGTCTCCATGATGTGGTCTAAGTTTCTGGAGCAACGTACATGGTATGAAAGTAAAACAGCCACACACATATCATATCTCACATGTTCACATGGCATAATTTCAATATATTATTATACATATTTTTAAAAATATATTTGTATTGATTTCAGAGAGGAAGGAGGAGAGAGAGAGAGAAACATCAGTGATGAAAGAAAATCACTGATAGGCTGCCTCTTGCACGCCCCCAACTGGGGATTGATCCCACAACCTGGGCACGTACCCTGACCAGGAACTGAACTGTGACCTCCTGGTTTACAGTTTGATGCTTAACAACTGAGCCACACCGGCCAGGTTAGTATACATAGATTTTCATGGCAGCATCTATTATAGACTTTCTTTTTTAGGTACCTATAAAAACAGTTTAGCATTCTTCTGCCTAATATTGGTTAGCAATAAATAGAGTAAACTTTCTAAACATTAAGTATTAATTTTTCTGCATGTTTATTTTACTTCCTCTAGGTTGTAAAAACTGTGCTTTATGCCACAAAGTTTTGGGAGCAGTCTGTTACACACAAATAGATAACTAGATTTTTACTAACAAAGTAAATATGAATATGACATCCCAGTGCCTAGCTTAGGGTGTGTGCAGAATTCACGCTTAGCCAAAAATTTCCAATAGAAAAGAGGTCAAAAAATTTGCATGGCTTAGGAAAGTTTACACCAATGGCTAGTTATTATATTAAAAGCTGACATTGAGATGAATTTTAAATAGAAGATTCATGGAAGCAAAACTGTCATCACCACCATCATCAATCCTGCATGACCTCTGCAGACATCTCCCAAGCAGCCACCATGGCCCAGTGCTGTGCGCTGTGACCAGGAGCCCATCCATCTTCCGTGGGCACGCTTCCTTTTGGGTGCCTGGGTGTCACATCACCATTTCGCATGGGACTCCTGAAGCAGTGGAAAGTGACTTAAGTGTCTACCAAGTAGCGATGTGGGAATGGTATCTTAAAGTTCTCCAATCTAACTAATATTCTTTAAAAATTACAGTGTCTATTCTTCTGGATAGGTTTATTTCACCTGAAAATATGGGAAAATGATGTCAAGGAAACTAGACTTTTGAATAGGAGGTAAGAGACTCACTATGTGCCTCTGAATGTGACCTCACTGTGGTCCTGGGCGGGACCTGCAGAGTCCAGTCAAGCAAGGTGCGGCTGGCTGCTCCTCTCACCCTCTGTCCAGACCCTACAGCCAAAACCTCAGACTTTACTCACTACAGGTTGACTATAAAATGCCTTCTCTGGCCCGAGGAGTCTGCAGCTTGAACTGTTCCCCAAATGAAGTTCTCCCTATTTTCTGCACAGCAGTCAGACAGGCTAGCTAAATGTCTCTGCACAGCACTCACCCACCAAGGTCCCTTGCCTTTGGATCAAAGCTACCCCATTATAAAAGTGACTTGCATGATGTTGCAGAGGCCTGTTTAGCTCAATTGTTACACATGGAGCTTGTTTGAAGGGTTGGACAGGACAGTTTGAAGCCAGCCATTAGATCTATTAACCCAGATCGGTTCAATATTTCGGTCTGGGGGAAAAAGAGGGAGAAGCGCACAAGAAACCAAGAGGGAAATCTCAGCTCCTGTGCCTGGCTCATGAATAATGAATCTTTTTGGCAAAAAGCAATTGTATTTATGAGGGAAAAATATTTCCTGAAATGGCAGAAATTAAGAAACTATTTATTGGTGTTGTCCTCAAACACCAGCCCCACCTCCCTTCTGCTTTCAGCCTGCGTTCCAGGTGGACCGGCTCCTGCCTCTGGAGCTGGCCTGCATCTATGCGCTCACGTCCTTGGAGGTGTGCTGCTTCTCACTGCCCTGAGCCTCTCTGAATGCATCGTGTTTTGGATAAAGGACTGTGAGTGTTTTCAATAAATTATAAAAGGACACTGTTCTTGGCTCCACTCAATTTTTAAAAACTACTACAGGGACAGACTGACATATTTCCCCTAGCTGGTGGGTTGGCAATCTGAAAGCCCTTAGAACTTTAAATTGAGTCTGAGGAGCCAAAGAAGCCTGTCTTAATAGAGTCCTTTCTCAGATATAATAGAGTTAGGCTCCTGTTAGCAAGAAAAGCATTCATGGTTTAGATTAGCTCCCTAAATTGTTCTTTCAAAATATATCCTACTTCTTCATTCATTGTGTAACATGTCTCCTTTAGGTGACAGTTGTTGGGACTCTTCAAGACGGTATTTCAAAGGGCAAAAAACTTTCTGCTGACTAGAACCATTAGGCAGTGCTGGGAGGGAGAAGGCAGCTTCTTGCTGTGGCTTTTCATTCATATGGCTGGCTCAGTTTAGGGTAAGGAGGATGGAACTGTCCCCTGGAAATGAAGCACAGTGTGATAATAGTGTGAAGGGCAGTGATAATAAAAACAAACCAACCGCCTCAGCTGACAAGAATCCTCAGAGAATGAAACACAAATTTAATTTTCCGGATACTAAGGGATTCATCAGCATATGCCTTTGTTTCACTCCTGAAGAGGCTGTTGCTAAGCCATTAGTTTTTAGCACTGGTGCACCCTGCTTGCTTGGCTGGTGATGAGTGTGCAGCAAGTGCTGGGTGCAGGGCGGGTGAATCGGTGGCCTTTGCTAACACTATAGAGCCAGTGCAGGAAGGGAGACCCTCTGATGGCCTGGCCTTTCATACATGCTTCAGGTCATGGCTCTAAACAGGAATGCTCTCTCTGCGGGAGTGCAGGGAAATGAGGACATAATGGTGTATCTGTATTCAACTTTAAATGGTTTACAAAGCTCTGAAAGGCTGCCCGACAGATATTCAGGCAACTGCTACTCTGAAAGGCGAAATAATGTGCCTATGAGGTCTCTCCACTGTCCCATGAAACCCCTTCCCTGCCCTGAAGCCTTAACCATGGAATTCTAGAAATTAGCAACAGCTTCCAGACTGACTTCACACACTCAGGTCTGATGTGGGTAATTTTTTCACTACAAAATAATAAAACCTATTCCTTCTCCCTCCCAGAAAAAGTCATCACCATTCACCTGGTGTTTCAGTCCCAAACCTGGGAACCATCCTTGTCTCCTCACTCTTCCTCATGCCCCACATAAGTGCATCCCATATATTCCTGAACCTATACCTATACCTAGTCTCCTAGGGCAAGAGATCCACCTTCACCTCTCATCTGGACTGCTGAACCTCTATTTCTCCTCCTGACCAACAGTCCACTGCCTACCGAGAAGTAGGAAATCTTCTCATAGTCCTTAAAACTTGTCCTCATCCTTAGAAGACTTCCCTTATTGTGGTTCACACAGCCTTACATTCCATGCTCCCTGCCCACTTGTCTGAACTCATTTTGTCTCACAAACATACCGAAGTTGTTCCTGCCTCAGTTCCTTTGCATGCTCTGTTCCCTCTTCCTCCCCCAGACCTTGCATGACTGCTCCTTCACTATCCCTGCCTCTTCTTAAAATAAGCTATATCTTTCCACTTTACTCTCTGTCTCTGTACTCTATTCTCCACTGAAGTATCACTATTAAAATCACACTGCCAATGAACTTGCTTACTTGTTTAGTGTCTGCCCTTCCAGAGCCCAGGAACCCAATGAGACGCCTGTGTACTGCCCACACCTGAACCGAACCTGCACACAGCAGGGCACAGCATCTGTTTAGTGCATGAGTAAAAGAGTGACGTGCAGTGGAGGGGAGAAAAGCTAAACCTGGACCACTAAGGATTAAACAGGTTTTTTAGAGCCTAACAGAGTATTTCTACATTGACCTTGTGCAGAAAAAGATGGTGGATTAATGGTCCCTTTAGATACAGTCAACACTTTCCATAGTGACATCTTTGAAGGTGCATTCCACCACCCCTCCCTTACATTTCTCTAGAATTTAAAATATTATACAACTACACTTAAAAGTAAATGAATAAATAAATAAACGGGCTTAGCTCAGAGTATGGCCTATGGCGGGTGTTCAATACACATTTGTTGCTGAATTTAAAAAGCATTTATCACCTGTCATAAATTACTTTCATTTTCCCATACTTCTATTTCCTTTCAATGTAAGTATATATTTTTACATTGTTGCAAACTGGGGCTGGAGAAAGTCATTTGGTCTGGCTCTGCCAAGGCATTAGGGGTGATTTAATTTAAATTTTTGACCAGATATTGCAGGCCGATTTTTAAGCTGATACTTTTGTATGACCCACAAATGATGTCATAAATATCCAAATGGCCCTTGGCATAAAAAAAGGTTCTCCACCCCTGTTAAACATGTATAGGTACTCATCTGTTTTGTTTTTCTTTTGTAACACTTTTTGATGTTAAAGGCTAGTCTTTGTAATTAATGGCCATGTAATGTTCCATCAAGATGATGTACAATAATTTACTTACCCATTCTTTTCTTTGAAGGTATATGGGCACTAGAAACTCACAAAAAAGTGCCACCTGAATTGAGGTAGTATGGGAAGTGTGCTTTTAGCAGAACCCAAACCACATTCTGACCAGGGTGAAGTATGCATGATGGTCTGTTACCCAGTAGCCTTAATTACAACTTCTATTCACATTAATTTATTACAGCAAACTGCAGGTTGTTGTTAGAAAACTCAAATCACTTCATAAATTGTTTATGAAAGAAAGACTTCAACCACTGCCCAAATGCAGCCAGCCTCAGGAAACTGCAGCAAAGGAAGGAGGGAGGGAGCAGGGGAGGGAGTGGTTGAGGGATATGACAGCTGCAAGGGAGCCGAAAAGATATGAATAAATGCAGTGTCAGAGTGCATTTTATTTCTTTCATCTCTTGGGAAAAGTCAGCAGTTTGTTAGCAGATGGATCAGCCAAAGTCAGAGGGGGAGAAAAGGCTTGTATATCCTGGGGACTTTCCCATCTTGCATTGTTAAAATGCTTGATAAGCTGCTGTAAAGGAGTGAAGTTCTCTTCTTTTTCCTCTTTATATAACTTTCCCCTCTTGTATACAAGTGAAATGCTCATTCTTTGAAAATAACTTGGGAGATAAGAGAAAGTATAAAGAAGAAAGTGAAAATCATCTGAAGTTCAATAACTATTATTCCATTTTCCTTACGGAAACATATTTATAAAATTAGAACACATTCTTCTCCTTACTCTTTAAATCTATTATTTTATTGGGAACCCTTTTATTTCAATGTCCATAACATCTTTTAAATGTTTCAAATATATGCAAAATATTTTATTGTTCAGATGAATAAGGCTTAATTTATGTGTTTCTCAATGGGTATCATTTCAGTTGTTTCCAAATTTTCACTTTTATAAATAACTAGAGGCCCGGTGCATGAAAATTCATGCACTGAAGGGGTATTCCTCAGTCCAGCTTACCCCCTCTCAGAGTCCAGGAGCCCTCAGGGGCAGGAGGCGACCCAGCAATCAGGAGAAGGCAATGCCCCATCACACCTCTGCAGCTGCCACTGCTGGCAGCACAAGCCTTGGCTGGCCCTGGTTACGTGAGCCTTGGGCAGCACTGGGAGACTGGCATCTGCCATCTAAGGCGTGCCTGTGCCTCGGGCCGGCCCTGGGCAGCTGGTGTCTGAGGGGACTGGGGGACTCTGGAGGCAGACACGAGGAGCAGCTGTGCCTGCTGCCCGCCCTGGCGGGGCTGAGGGGACTGGGCACCGCCATTCTGTGGCCATGGGTGCGGCCATCTTTGCAAGGCATGAGGGTCAATTAGCACATTCCCTCTTTATCAGACAGGATAATTCATAAAAGTCTTTGAACTCTCTCAGATAAATTTTCCTGAGCACATATTTTTAAAGGAAATTATTGGGTCAGAGGTATGGTCACTTTGAGGTGGATTTATATAGACTTGGATGAGAGTGGTTATATCACTACTTTCTCAACAGGAGATACCATTGTTTTATATTTTAAACTGTGAATGAAAAATGAAATCATTATTTTAAATGACATTTCTTTGATTACTAGTGAGGCTAAATTTTTAAAATTTGTTTTCTGGCTATAAATTTAGATGCACTGTTTAGTGAACTGTTTTCTATTGAATAGCCTGTTTTTCTATTAGAACAAGAAATTTTTTTTCACTGAGCCACTATAATATTACTTAAAGCAAAAAAAAAAATCTATATACATTTTAAATACAAGTTTGCAAAAGAAAAAAAAAGTGCATGGAAACAAGATTGTAAGGATACACACCAAATGTTAACCACGAGTTATGGATTAAGGTGGTGGATGTGGGCGTATCTGCTGAATTTTGAGAAGCATAATAAAAAGTTAACTCTAGATTACTTTCCGTATAAGCTGCCTGTGGTGATGATGGCAGAAAAGACAGGATAGATGTGTGAGCCAGAGCACCTGTGTGGAAAATACAGAGCTGACTGCTTACCTTTTTAAATTCCAATTGACCACAATTTTCATGTAATGTTTTCCCTAGTACTGTGGACAAAAGGGGCCATGTGGTAAACCTGACTAGCACAAGGGAGGCCTGTGTGGTGGCCTTACAAACTCAGAGATCTAAAGTGACCAAGTGACAGCCTGAAATGAAAACTTCCTAGCTAAAAGTGAGTTATGGTGGCTGGTCGTGTACTAGACTGGTATCTTTTTTGACAAAGGTCAATCTTTACCTTAACTAAGCCTATCTATCTTCTTTTTGCATCTACAACTACTTTTGGAATATCAGATAATACCCATTCTCCAGACCCCTCAGGGCACGATCTTCCATCTGCGAAGAGACCACTGGACCCCTATTGTTTATCTTGTCTCATATACCATCTCTATGTGCTGTGAATGGTAAATGTTAACTACTCTGCACCCACCGCTGGAAAATAAATATTTGTCTCTTCATTTTACTTTTCATTCAATCTGTGATTTCCTCACTTTACTTTCTCCCACCTCTCTGATCTACCACCAATTCATTTCATGTAACCCTCCTTATGTTTCCTTCTTTATGTGTAAAATAAGGTGCAACGCCCTGGCTGCTGTGGCTCCGTTGGTTGGAGCCCTGTCCCATAGGGTGCAGGTGTGATTCCCAGTCAGGGCACATAACTAGGTTGCAGGTTTGATCCCCAGTCAGGGGGCTTATGGGCAACAGCTGATCAGTGTTTCTCTTTTCCTCTCTCTTTTCTTCTTTCCCTCCCTCTCTCTTTTTCCTCCCTCCCTGTCTCTCTTCCACTCTCTCTGAAAAACAATGAAAAAAATATTCTCAGGTGAGGATTACCAACAACAAAAAATAATAAAACCAATAAAAAATTTTTAAAAAGGTGCAAAACTGCCATTCTCTGGAGCATTTTCTCAATCCAGTAAGATTTTGCTTCTTGGCAATTGTTGTCAGTTTGGCTCAAATAAATTCATAAAAATACTTACTGATTTAGATGGTTCTTATGTCAATACTAGGTCCACCTCTGTCACAGACAGAAATATCTCCCAGGCATCCTTTTCTATCTGACCCTGTGGATAAACAACGGCGGGTGATATCTGGATGAACTGGAGGACTGCACAATCCGTGGCCCCGGTCAGAGTTACAGCCTTGTTCTCCTGTCTCCCCACCGGAAGGGCACCTTCACTCAAGGCCACAGACAGAAACACCTCTGCCTGCCCTGATGTGCACTGGTGGGGCCCCTCAGGCGGAAACACGATGTCCAGGCACACACAGGTGCTGTGGCCCTCGGTGGTTTCTAACAAGCTCGCTGAGCCTCAGTATTAGAGCTACACTGGAATGGCAGCCGCTAGAGTTTGTTGAAATCGAATTTTCAATATGTAGCAGAAAGAAAAAAACTGCTATTAATCTATAGCTGAATGCAGCTATTTTCACATTGAGTTAGAAGATAAAATTCAACTTTGGAGAGAAAACAAGGCTTTAGTTTGCCAAAACACTATAATGAATTTTCATTTTGTAATCAATAAAAAATAAAGAAATGAAAAGTAAGGACTTCAGGAATGAGAAGTTGAAACAGAGGAAGCTAAATTGCTCTACATAGTCAAGTAAAAAGATACCATAGTAGGAGGTAGTTATAAAGGAAACTAATTTGGGGTTTCCTAGGCCAAAGAGATGACAGTTTTGGGGAGAACAGGCACCAGGGAAAGCCAGGAAATGATAGTTTTCTCTAAAACGACAGCTGCTTCTTGCTATGTAGAAACAGACAAGAGATGACCCCTTAGTGACTCATTGCGGTGACAAATCCCTGATAAACCGTCACAACTGTGATGCAGAAATTCAATTTTAGTTTCCTCTCCATGTCCAATTCTTTTAAAAATAACATTGCATTAGCTTCAGGTGTAGAACATAATCATGTATTGCATAATGATCACCACAATAAGTCTGGCTAACATCCTCACCATACATAGTTACAAATTTTTTTTTCTTGTGATGAGAAGTTTTTTAAAATATATATATATATATATATTTTTTTTATTTCAAAGAGGAAGTGACTGGGAGAGAAACATAGAAACATCGATGATGAGAGAGAATCACGGACCAGCTGCCTCCTGCGTGCCCTGACGGGGATCTAGCGCGCAGCCTGGGCGCGTGCCCTGACGGGGATCTGGCGTGCAGCCTGGGCACGTGCCCTGACGGGGATCTGGCGTGCAGCCTGGGCGCGTGCCCTGACCAAGAGCGGAGCTGCGACCTCCTGGCTCAGGGAGAACACTCAGCCACGGAGCCAGGCTGGCTGGCTGAGGAGAACGTTTAAGATTTACTCTCTCAGCAACTTTCAAATACGCAATATATTATTAACTGTAGTCACCGTGCTGTACATTACGTCTCCATTATTAAAGTTATATTTATATATTTATGTAGATGTTTTGCTTATTTGTGATTCCACATAAACAGGAGATCATATGGCATTTTTTTCCTCTGTCAGACTTATTTCACTTAGTTTAATGCCCTGGAGGTCCATCCATGTTGTTGCAAATTGCAAGATTTCCTTCTTTTTTATAGTTAAACTCGAGACCTGGTGCACAAAATTCATGCACTGTGAGGGGAGGGGGTCTGTTAGCTGGCCTATGCCCTCTAGCAGTCAGAGAGCCCTCCGGGGATATCTGACTGATGGCTTAGGCCTGCTTCCTAAGCCATCAGTTGGTTATCACCATCACTGCTCCTGCCACCACTGCTATATTTGTCAGCTATGAGCCCAGCTTCTGGCTGCACAGCGTTCCCCCTGTGGGAGTGCACTGACTACCAGGGGGAAGCTCCTGCATTGAGCGTCTGTCCCCTGGTGGTCAGTGCAACTGGTCATAGCAACTGGTCGTTCTGGCATCAGGCTGATACCGGGTCTCTGACATCACCCAAGGAGTCCCAGATTGTGAGAAGGCACAGGCCAGCCCGAGGGACCCCACCAGTGCACAATCAGGGCTGGGGAGGGATTTGGGAGATTGCCAGCCAGGGAGGGACTGTAGGAGGGCTTCGGGGTGTGTATGGCCTGTCTTGCTCAGTCCCGATTGGCTGGACCCCAGTGGCAAGCTAACCTACTGGTTAGTGTCTGCCCCCTGCTGGCCAATTCACGTCATAGTGACTGGTCGACCAATCAACTGTCTGCCTCCTGGTGGTCAGTGCATATTTTAGCAAGCTGTTGAGTGGCCTTAGCAAATCATTAGCATATTACACTTTGATTGGTTGAACAGCCAACTGGACAACCAGACATGTAGCATATCAGGCTCTTATTATATTGAAGCCCAGGGCATGAAATGGTGCAGTCCTGCCCACCCACACTGGTCTTTGGTCATTATAGCGTTAGGGCCACTGGGTTTTTATAATATAGACTAGAGGTCTGGTGTACAAAATTCATGCATTGGGGTGGGGGGGGGTGTTCCTCAGCCCAGCCTGCACCCTCTCCAATTTGGGATGCCTTGAGGGATGTCTGACTGCCCAACTGCCCATTTAAGCCCGATCCTGGTAGGATTGGCCCTAAATGGGGAGTCGGACATCCTTGTCACAATCCAGGACTGCTGGCTCCAACTGCTCACCTGCCTGCTTTCCTGATTCTCCCTAACCACGCGGCTTGTCAGCCTGATCACACCCTAACAACTCCCCTGCCAGCCTGACTGATGCCTAACTGTTCCCCGCCAGCCTGATTGCCCCTAACTGCCCTTTCCTGCAGGCCTCATCCCCCCAACTGCCCTCTCCTGTAGGCGTGGGACCACCCCAACTGTCCTTTTTTGCAGGCCCGGTTGCCCCAACTTCCCTCGTCTGCTGGCCTGGTCACCCGTAACTGCCTTCCCCTGCAGACTTTATCGCCCCCAACTGCCCTCCCTTACAGGCCTGGTCCCCCCCAACTGCCCTCCCCTGCTAGCCTGATTGCCTACAACTGCCCTCCCCTGCTGGCCACCTTATGGTGGCCATATTGTATCCACATGGGGGCAGAATTTTTGACCACATGGGGTGTGGGGTGGCCTAGGGGAGGGGCCTGCGGTGATTTGCAGGCTGGCCATGCCCTCCAGCAACCCAAGCAGAGGCCCTGGGATCTGGGATTTATTTATCTTCTATATTTGATACTTTGTAGCCTTGAGCAGAGCCCAGGATCAGCCAGGGCAGGCGGAAAGCTTGGCTTCCTTTTATTGCTGGGGAAACACAAGCCTCCTGCTCGCTCCAAGGCTGGCTGCCATCTTGGTTGGGTTAATTTGCATAGTTGCCCCTGATTGGCTGGTGGGCATGGCTTATGGTTATAGTGAAGTGGTTAATTTGCATGTTTCTCTTTTATTAGTGTAGATAGGCAATGAAGCCAGTCTATCCTCCCCATAACTCTGTATGGCTGCTATGAAACTACAAGGAGGCCATGATTGTAAACACTTTTGGAAATATATTCTGATGGCCTTGACCTACCATTTATTGGAGGGTCATTGTGTGGTCGGCTTCATGGATTCCTTATCTGCAGCAGGAGCTTAAATACAGATGCTCCTTGGCCTTATGTCTCTTCCCACTCTACACTCACCCTGCGGATCTCACCTCAGGTGCTCTTGTCCACACAACTCCCCCACCCACTTAGAGTGAGTTTTCTCCACTCCTTTTTCCCCATTATTCCCTCCTCAGCCCCTCCCACCACTAACATGTGATAATGTGTATTTTCAGTTTGTATGTGCTCTTGCAAAATGCAACTCTTGTGCAAACATTTTTTAATATGCTTTTTCCATTCAGCACTGGGTTTTAGGTCCTGCCCATGATGCTATAAGTACCATCTCTGCTTTGTGGGACTCAACTCCATGGCGCCCACGCACTCCCTGAGGATGGAGGCCCAGGTCCTCCTCTGGCAGGCACCAGAGAACACTGTGATAGACTCCTTCATCCATCGCTCCCTTATGGACCTTTGTTCCCCGCCGGGCCTACCTGGGGCCACTACAGAATCTCTCTCTCTGCCAGTGAGGCAGATCCCTGCCCACTGACCCCCTGCCATCCCCTCGGGTGCACCCTGCCTTTGTTGCTCTGTGCTCCTCGGGCTGCCCGCCTCCTGGCCAGCTGCTTTGCAGAAGCCACGAAGCCCGCCCGGGAGCCACCCCTCGGGTAGAGGCCTGTCCACGAGGCCTGGCCGCACTCCCAATACTGTAAGTCCCCGCCCAGCCACGCCCGCCATGCTCAGTCGTTATGTGATGGTATAATGGACAATTTACATTCCTCTATTATTATATTACTAGAGGCCCAGTGCATGAATTTCGTGCATGGGGTATCCTAGGCCTGGCCTGATATCAGGCCAACTTTCCTGGCTGTTGGCCCCACACCCCCTTCCATCCACCTCCGATTTCCTATTCACCATCAGGCAATCAGAGCCTGCTGATTGGGGGGAGGGACCAAGAGGTTGGCCGTTCCTGCCCCCTTGCCAGCCCCATCCACTGATGCCAGTCGTGGGGCAACCAACAGGGTGGGTGCCTTGGCCTGGTGCCATCTATGTCTATTGCCACCACCCCTGGTTTGCCATTCCCCATCAGGCGATTGGGGTCTGCAGGATGGGGGAAGCTCCTGCATTGAGCATCTGCCCCCTGGTGGTCAATGCACATCATAGCGATTGGTCGTTCTGCTGTTAGGTCACTTTGCATATTACCCTTCTATTATACAGGACTATATAGGATAATATTCCTGTGTGTGTATCACAATTTCTTTGTCCATTCATCTATCAAGGCACACTTAGGTTGCTTCCATATCTTGGCCATTGTAAAGAAGCTGTGAAGAACATAGTGGAGCATATATCTTTCCAGGTTAGTGTTTTTGTTCTCTTCAGATAATTACCCAGAGTATAATTGCTAGGTCATTCGTTAGTGCTAATTTTAATTTTTTTAGAAGCCTACATACTGTTTTCCATAGTGGTCATACTAATTTTACATTCCCACCAACAGTGCACAAGGGTTCCCTTCCTCCACATTCTTGCAACAAGTTATTTCTTATCCTCCTGATAATCCTATATAATAAAGAGGGAATATATTAATTGACCATCGCTCTGTCACAAAGATGGCTGCACCCACAGTTGAAGCCAAGTTCCAATGAGGAGCCTTAATGAGCAATCAGCAGGGACCGGAGGCTACGTCCTCCCCAGCCCCATATGGCTTGACAGGGGACTTCAGGCCACATCTTCCACCTGGCAGGGCTTGACAGGGGCCCTCAAGCCATGCCCCCTACAATGGCGCCAGGCCAGGGAACCTCAGGGTGCTCCTCCAGCCCCAGCACCAGTCTGAGGGACCTCAGGCTGCACCCCCCACCAAGTGGGGTTTGACAGGAGACTTCAAGCCACACCCCCCAGCACCAGGCTATTCGGACCCCAGACCACAACCCCGCCTAGTGGGGCTTGATGGGGAACCTCAGGTTGCGTCCCCCACCCCAGCCCCAGCATAGGACCAGGGGACCTGAGGCTGCGCCCCCCCCCCCCCTTCGCCTAGGCTTGACAGGGGACTTCAGGCCATGGTCCCCACCCAGCGGGGCTTGACAGGGGACCTTAAGTGCACCCCCAATGATGGGTCGGGGGAGCTCAGGCCGCGCCCCCTGCATAGCAGGGCTTGATGGGGAGACCTGAGACTGCTGCCCCTCTGCCGATGGGGCTTGACGGGAGACCTGAGGCTGTTCCCTCTCTCCCAATGTCAGGCCAGAGGACCTGTGGCTTCTCTCCCCCAACTGGTGGGGCTTGACAGGGGACCTCAGGCCATGCCCCCAACCCAGCAGGGCTTGACAGGGGATCTCAGGCCATGTCCCCCACCTGGTGCTATTGTTGGGACTTGACGGGGGACCTCAAGGCACACCTCCCGTCCCTATCTGGGCTGGGGGAGCTCAGGCCCCATACCTCTATCCTGGTATTGGGCCAGGGGACCTGAGGCTATGTCCCCTGCCTGGCAGGGCTTGAGAAGGGTGGGATTGGCCAGGCCTAGATCTATTCCACTGGGGGCAGGGACCAGCCTGGTCTGGGTCTCACGTGATTTTGAGACGCATGTGGGTGGGCAGGGACTTGACTCTGGGTCCCATGGTGCACCCAGACTCTGACAGGAGGAAGGTTTTCATATACATTTTACTAATTTTCTTTCATCTCTGAGACTTCTATTACAGAGAAAGGGCAAATAGCAATATTAAATTATTTCCTCTAATTAATACCCTTTTAATGTGCACGAATTTTGTGCACCGGGCCACTAGTCCTATCTAATAAAAGAGTAATATGAAATTTGACTGTACCTCCACTACACCCAATAAGCCATGCCCACCAGCCACACCCACCAGCCAATCGCAGGGCGATGACAGGGTGCCCAGGTCTGAAAAGGGCCTTTCCGGCCCTGGGTTGGCCATGCTGGGCTGTGGGTAGGGCCAGCCAGTGATAGCGGGGACCTGATCACAGGGCCCTGCAATGGCCAGGTGCCGGGCCGGGCTGTAGTCAGAAGACAAGAGACACACTATACACAGGAATAAACATAAAGATTACAAAAGATTTCTCATCAGAAACAGTGTAAGGGAGAAGATAGTAGAGCAACATCATTAAAATACTCACAAGGGGGAAGTCTTCTCAATTTATAATTCTAGACTGAGTGAAAATATTTTTAAAATAGTTTAAAATAGTCAAAATATATCTTAACTATTTTAAACTATTTTAGAAATAGTTAAAAATATTTTTATGTATAAAAGATTGAATTTTTTTAATCACCAGCAGATTTGTAGTGTAAGAAATGTTAAAAGAAGTCCTGCAAGCAGAAATAAAATTTTGCCAGATACAAATAATGATCTATTCCAAGAAATGGAAAACACCAAAGACAGTATATGCATAGGAAAAAATATAATAGAAGTTCCTTATTATTTAAATATATTTAAAGATAATTAACTATTTAAACAAATAATAATGTAATGTCAGTTTTATAACATCTGTGTAAGTAAAATACATGACAACAATAGCACAAAGATTGCCTGGGAAAAATGAAATTTTGTTACAGTGAAGTTTCTATACAAGATGTGAAGTGGTAAAATATCCACTTGAAGATAGACTGTGACAAGTTAAAATCCTATATAATGAAGAGCTAATATGCAAATATTCATCACACTTTCATGCCACCATGCACAACGGCTCAGACACTCAACACTGGGGAGAGAAGAATGGGGACCATCAGGCTATGGACTGGGAGAGGAACAAGCCACCCACTCCACGGTCTGGGATGCCAACAGCTGTGCCTGCCTCTCTGGCCCAAGAGAGGGACAAGCCACATGCCCTGTGGTCCTGGGTACCTGCGGCTGCCTGTGGCTGTGGCTGGCCTGAGTGAAGCTGGCCCGGGTCCTGGGTGCCTATAGATGGCCAGAGGGAGGGAAGCCTGGGTCCCAGGTGTGGGGCAAGGCAGAGGTAGTTAGGGGCAATCAGGCCAGCAGGAGAGCACTTAGGGGCGATCAGGCTCGTAGGGGAGCAGTTAGAGGAGATCAGGCAGGCAGGCAGAGGTGGTTAGGGGTGATCAGGCAGGCAGAGGTGGTTAGGCGCAATCAGGCAGGCAGGCAGAGGGGTTAGGGGTGATCAGGCAGGCAGGCAGAGGCAGTTAAGGGCGATCAGGCAGGCAGGCCAGTGAGCAGTTAGGAGCCAGTGGTCCTAGATTGCGAGAGGGATGTTCAACTGTCCATAGTCAGACATCTCTGACTGCCAACAGTCAGACATCCCTGAAGGGGTCCCTTATTGGAGAGGGTGCAGGCTGGGCTGAGGGAACTGCCACTTTGTGCACGAATTTCATGTCCCAGGCCACTAGTCCTATATAAAAGGCTAATATGCAAATTGACCAAACGGTGGAACCATTTACTATGATGCACACTGAACACCAGGAGACAATCAGTGCAGGAGCTGCCCCCTGCTGGTCAGTGCACTCCCGTAGGGGGCGCATCACTAACCAGAAGCTGGGTTCATGGCTGGTGAGTGCAACGGTAGTGGCAGGAGTCTCTCCTGCCTTTGTGGCAGCACTAAGCTGTCAGTTGGATATCCCTGAGAGCTCTCAGACTGTGTAAGAGTGTAGGCTGGGCTGAGGGACCCCCCCGCCCCAGGCCCTGAATGCATGAATTTTGTACACCAGGCCTCTAGTAGCCATTATACACTAGGGGCCCGGTGCACAAAATTCATGCACTGGGGGGCGGGGTCCCTCAACCTGCCCCCTCTCACATACTGGGAGCCCTCAGGGATGTCCAACTGATGGCTCACCGCCAGCCTTCCCAAGGCCTAAAGCAGCCATTGCCCTGCTCAGCTCAACCCCGGATGCCTGCGACCATCCGGCCCTGGGGGCTGGGCGCTAACCGCCACTTCTGCTCACAATGCCCGGGGGCCGGGCATTCCCTGCCACTGCCACCACCACTGCTGCTGCTGCCCCTGCCGTCGCTTCCCCTCACAGTGCCTGGGAGCTGGGCGCTCGCTGCCACCACCATTTCATCTCCACCCCAGGGCCTGGCGCTGGCGCCACTTGGCCCCACCCCCGCTCCTGATTGGCTGATAGCATAGCCAATCAGGAGCGAAGGTACGGTCAAATTTGCATGTTTCTCTTTTATTATATAGGATGTGAGGTGATATCTCATCATCTGTGTGTGTAAGTTGGTGGTGGGGGGGTTGTTAATCCTCACTGGAGGATATTTTTTCCATTAATTTTCAGAGTGTGGAAGGGAGAGGAGAGACAGAGAGAAACATCAATTGGTTCCCTCTCACATGCACCCGACTAGGGCTGGGAATCAACCCTGCAAGTGCCCTTGACCGGAATTGAATCTACAACCCTTTAGTCTGCTGGCTGACACTTTAACCACTGAGCTAACTGGCCACAGCTCACTGTGATTCTGATTTGCATTTCCATGATAATTAAGGATGTTGAGCATCTTTTCATGTACCTATTAGTCATCTGATGTGTTCTTTGGGAAAATGCCCATTAAGATCATCTGCACATTTTAAAAATCAGATTGCTTGTTTTTTGTTTTGTTTTGTGTGCTTGTTTGTGCTACTGAATTGTATGCATTCTTTGTATATTTTGGATATTAATCCTTTATCAGATATATGATTGGCAAATATTTTCTCCTATTCAGTAAACTGTCTTTTAATTTTGTTGATGGTTTCCTTTGCTGTGCAGAAGCTTTTCTGTATGATGCAGTCTTATTTTTCATTTTGTTGTTTTTGGTGTCAGATTAAAAAAATCACCAAGACCGACAGCAAGGAACTTAATACCTTGTTTTATTCTAGGGTTTCTATGGTTTCAGGTCTTATGTTCAAGTCTTTAGTTCATTTTGAGTTAATTTTTGTGTATGATGTAAAATGGTGGTCTGGTTTCATTTTTTGCCTATGATTGTCCTGTTTTCCAAAAAATACTTATTGAAGAGACTGCCCTATCCTCATTGTATGCTCTTGGCTTCTTTGTCATAAATTAATTGACCATATATGTGTGAGTTTATTTCTGGGCTCTCAATTCTGTTTCATTGCTGTATGTGTCTTGCTTATATGCCAATAACATACTGTTTTTATTACTATAGATTTGTAATATAGTTTGAAACCAGAAAGTGTGATGTCTCCAGCTTCAGTCTTTTTCCTCCCAGCTTTATTCTTCTTTCTAATTACTGCTTTGGCTATTTGAGGTTTTTTTGTGATTCTATACAAATTTTAGGATTATTTGTTTTATTTCTTTGAAAAATAAAGGGGTTGCATTAAATTTGTAGATTGGCCCTAACCGGTTTGGCTCAGTGGATAGAGCATTGGCTTGCAGACTGAAGGATCCCATATTCGATTCCGGTCAAGGGCATGTACCTTGGTTGTGAGCACATCCCCAGTAGGAGGTGTGTAGAAGGCAGCTGATCTATGTTTCTCTCTCATTCTATCCTTCTAACTCTCTATCCTTCTCCCATCCTTCCTGTAAAAAAATCAATAAAATATATTTAAAAAAATAAATAAATAAATCTGTAGATTGCTTTGAGCAGCATGGACATTTTAACAATATTGATTCTTCCAATCCTGAGCAGGTAATATCTTTTCATTTATCTGTGTCTTCTTCAATTTCTTTTATTAATGTATTGTAGTCTTTAATATATATGTCTTTCACCTCACTAAATTTATTCCTAGGTATTTTATTATTTTTGATGCAATTACAAATGGGATTGTTTTCTTACCTTCTATTTCCAATAGTTCATTATTAATGTATAGAAATGCAACTGATTTTTGTGTACTGATTTGGCATTCTGCATCCTTACTGAATTTGTTCATAGTTTTAAGTGTTTGAATAGATTCTATAGGGTTTTCCAAATAAAGTATCATGTAATCACTAAGTGGTGATAGTTTTACTTCTTCATTTCCAATTTGGATACCTTTTATTTATTTTTCTTGCCTAACTGCTCTGGCTCGAACTTCCAATACTATATTATATGGGAGTGGCAACTGTTGGCATCCTTGTCTTGTTCCTGATCTTATAGGAAAGGCTTTCAGCTTTTCATGGTTGAGTATGTTAACTGTAGGACATGTCATATATGATCTTAAGTTGTATTCCCTTTAAACCCACTTGGTTAGAGTTTTTATTATAAATGGATACTGAATGTTTTTTCTGCATCTATTGAGATGATCATATGACTCCAATCTTTTGCAAGTCGTTGCATTATGTAGGGTATCCTAGGGAATAAAAGGGGTGAGATAATCAATGTTGTGGAGAAGTCAACAACCTGTGGGTTGTTGACAGGACGGTAGAGGTGATGGAGAAAGTGTCCAGAAATAAAATTTAGAACTAAAAATGACATAAAAACCCCTACAAAATCTGCATAAACATTCATCAAGGCATGTTGGTTAAATAGGACTTAATGTTTTAATTGCATTTTAAGGGAAAGGGTGAGAGAAAGCTCATGACCTGAGAGTATATTGGTTACAATTATATTCCAGAGCCAGTGATCACTCATTTTAAGGGCCTACTTGAAATGTCTTACAGACATAGTCTCTAAGGCTATACAGGGTATCAGTCCTAAAAAAAGAGCATAGCCTCAAGGAAACAGTAGAAAGTAATAGGTGTGCTTTGTCAACTCTTGTTTCTGGCTTTCAACAGAAGGTCCATAGCAGCATGTCACCTCTTTACCAGCAAAAATACCTGGAAGATGCTTTCCGAAGGCCTCTGGCAAGAGGTAAGAAGAGCTTAGCTTATTGTTCCAACCACAAATCAATGGTTTCAGACATTCCTCTGATCCAAGAGGCACTACTTCTGGGTCAAGACAAGATTTAGCCTCAACATTGAGTATCAGACAATGGACAAAAGCTCAAGAAAACACAAGGAAGATATCTCTGCATTCTGTCATCTGATAGAACTTTTTAAAAAATCCTTGGGAAATCTAAAATTTTGAAGAGCGAAGGGCTGAAAATTGAAAACGAATTATTTATGATATTCTCTTTGTAGCTAACAGATTTTAACTAGCATATATCAAGTTCTTTTCCTCCATACCACTTATATACCACTCAGCTACGTAGCTCCTTCTTGGATATTTTTAAGGATGTAGGAATGAGATATGTTTGAAGCTCCAGAGGCCTAGGAGATGGCAGAAGTAGTTCCCAAGCAGCCCTTGTACTACAAAGAGTGGCTGGGTAAAAAATGAGGTACACTCCTCCTCAGAAATTATCTACTTGGAAATTAAGAGGCTATCTACACTAGTAGCTCAGGGCACAGAATTTGTAACATAGATTGTAAGTAAAAGTGTGTCTTCTCTGTTGTGAACTTAGAACCACTAAAGACACCAAGACCTGAAGGGTGGAACCTTGCTGGCAATTTCCCTCTTAAAGAATGGACTGCCATTGGGCTGGGAAAGCCTTCTCCTCCAGACACCAATCTTGGGTATTCTAATCCTTCACCTGCTCTCCTCCCAAGTCTGTAGAGGATGGTGACCTCCAAGAACTAAGGGAAATGCTCTTTAACAGATGTACATCTGCTAGGTCTTTAAAATAGTATTTTTCCTGCTAAAAAAGTAATTTACCTGACAACATCTCCAGAAAATTGGGTGGGGATTGGTAAGAGAAAGGGATGTCAGAGGCCAGAGAGGAACATTTTCAAGACTTTTATCTAAAAAAACATTTGTGACACACAGTTTCTCACTTTCATTCAACTGTTCTATATGTATATTGGTCAACTTCCCTCATGAAACTTCTCTGAGTTCTCAATTTCTACCACTGCCACCGGAATCCTCCCATTAGCTCAGCTCAGAACCTTGAAGGCAGACTCCGTGATACCACTCTTACTTTTCTCTAGTTCTACCTCTCTGTATTTTTCATCCATCCATATTTTTTTGCAGTTTTCAATGGCATCATTTGAATCCATACTCTTATTGTTCCATCTGGATTAACTCACTGCCTGACAGACTGGTCCATTCAGTCATTCATTCTACACCCGTTTGCTGCACATCTCCTCGGTGCCATACATGAGTTATTCTCACCCTCAGAAATTTTACAATCAAGTGAATGCAAAAGACATGTAGGCAAACATTTCAAATAAGTGCACGGCAAAAATAAAAGTGTTAGAAATGTACACCTACTCAATTATGTAAGCACAGGGGAAGAAACAATGACTCGGCTTTGGCAACAGTCCCTTGGGTGCATCCTCCTCTCTGTCCTACTCACTGAAGCCACTTTGATTTCCCAAAGCCATGTTGCAAGGTCAGTGTCATTAAAGGAGTCATCAGCATCTGCAGGATTTCCTTTCACACAGGTGGGTTGAGTATTGAAGACAGCTGCTGTGTCTTTGTGCTACACTCTAATTATTATCCAGTGTTTGGAGCAGACCATTTGAATGCCCTGTCTCCAGAGAAGTCTGTGGGGTAGAATTTTATTGTGTTGCCTCTCTGCCAAGTTCTTAACAGATATTAAAGTGTGAGGGCCAAGGCCGAGCAAGATGGGAAGAAAGTGCTTGTTGAAAGCGAGCCAGGGCATGGAAGAAGGCCGGACACAGACATCACCCTCCTACAAACCCTCCTTTTTAACTTCGGTTGCTTTGGTTTCAGCATTTATATCAGGTCCATATAAAAAGAAAACCAGACATATGGTTTGATAATTTGTTTTGATTCACAAATTTATATAACAGTTTTATAACAATATAAAAATTATTCATCTTGGGTTATTCATTTCAAAAGTTTTTAATTAAAAGAATAGCAGTTCATGAAACTAACACAGAATAATCTTAGATGTGTGGGTACTTTAAATGTACATATGCCTCTGAATTTAAAATAGATTTTTAAGGAACTATTTTGGTCACTCAAAGTAAAGCAGGACAAAATAATTCTTTCCAAGAGTAATAACAATCTTTTGGTTGTTCCAGGAACAACTACACTCTGTGGTTTTCTCAAATGGAATTTTTTTTTTTTTGTACCAGGTGAATATTGAAACATTTCAGTTGGCTCAAGTCTGTCTATAGTGACTTCAGAAAGCAGCAAATACCATGGGACAATGCAAGAGGAAGGGAGGAAATCTTGTAGCCACTGTCACCAAGGCAAGACACAGCATACATTCAAGATTGACTATGGATTTTCCCTTACTAATGTATAATAACAGCAAAGACTAAGCCCCATTAAGTTTGTAAGCATTTAGTAAATAATTAAGTGACTCCATATAGAATTTTTAACTGCTTTGAGCCTTTTCTAAATAAAATCCTATTTCTAATCATAGAATGTATCATTAAAAGGCACATGGCACACACTCTACCTTAATGTGACATTGTGAATGTCCTATGGCTAGCTCTGCTCTCTGCAATAGTTTTATTAGGATGTTATTAAGAATTTAATCAGACCTCCAACTAGGACACCAGAGGCATGTGCAACAAAATATATTGTTAGTCTCATGATTTAAAAATGAAAGATTACATAAGTGCATATTTCTAAATATGTATCAAATCTCATATGTGTGGCATTATTAGGAGAATAAAAGACAGAAAGAGAATCAAATAAATGAAATCATCAATAGTAGGTAAGTACAGAAACCCCTCTTTCAACTAGTGCTCCATTCAGGTAGGTTTCCTTGTTAACTGAGGCTGACATCTTAAAGGACCCTTAAGAAAATCTTCTTGCATACTTAAAAGGAGTCTATTAGATTAAATTTTTATGTACCAAACTTGAGTCAGGTTGTTTTGACTGCTATTCTATTATTTTTTGTATGAGCTCCACCAAATTCAATAGTAGTTATCTTTAATTTATACTTGAAATGCCTCCTTCATTCAATAAAAAAGTGAAATTTCCTTCAGGTGGGAGAAAACCAATGAATTTTATCCATAGTTTCAATGAAGCATATGCCACAATTATGACCAAGTTTTGCTCAATATGTGGGAAAGGTGATTAAGAAGACACATTCTGTGAATTGGAAAAGAAAATGAAATTTAACTTCCAGCTAGATAGGTTAACCCAAATTAGTCCAGACTTATTTTATTTATCCGTCAACTTATCATTCTATTTTGGTGAAGCTCTGTTTAATGTTTTATAAGTTACTCTTTTAAAATGAAATATGAGAAACTTGGAAATTCAAACCCAAAACAGATAAGCTATATAATGACTGGGTCATGTTCTTACTACACTTGCTCTTTGATTATGCTAATTTAACCAGTCTCCTAACACTATAGTTGGCATATGTGGAATGGCAGGTAACATGTTTCATGACTGAACAAAGGATTATTGTAGACAATACTACAGTGGAATAAAAATACAAAC
Source organism: Antrozous pallidus (assembly GCA_027563665.1). Classification (NCBI taxonomy): domain Eukaryota; kingdom Metazoa; phylum Chordata; class Mammalia; order Chiroptera; family Vespertilionidae; genus Antrozous; species Antrozous pallidus. The sequence continues at coordinate 117,406,534 of CM050508.1, read as the reverse complement.
ATTCAGGTGTGTATGGCTTTCTCACCTAGCCATTCTGCTAGGTTTTCACTTAAAAGGAGTATATTCTCTGTGTCCTATAATTTTTTGTTATTCCTCTCCAGAGCTTCTTGCTTTGAAGAGAGATATGTAGACTTGGGACACATGCTAACTAAGTCCTCATGCTGACTGAGAGCACACATGCTGTTACCCAGTACCTGTCTGTCTGTCCATCCACCTATCTACCTACCTGCCTACCTACCAACCAACCAATTTCTGTGTGTATGCAAATGTGCTACATTTTTTTATTTACTTAGTATATGAACATATGCAAGTGTAGCAAATACCTTTGTCACCAAGACCTTATTGACTACCTGTGTTGTGCCAGTGGTGTTTTTAAATTTATTTCCCCCTAAAAATGCAGATTAGAAAACCGTTTTCTAATAAAAATTCCCCAAATAACTGGGACTTCTTAGGTAAAAAGAACAGGGGATTAAAAGCAGCAGCAGGAGAACGGGCTCTGACCTCAGCCCTGCCACTGCTTCCTGGGACTCTGGGCGTTTCCCTTTGACTGCGCAGGTCTCTGCCTTTCCATTTGTAAAATAAAGAAGTTGGACCAGACAATCTTTTAAAAACCCCTGTCAGTATAAAATGCCACAGTTCCAAATATGGAAATATTTTATAATGTTGGAAACTGGCAAAAATAGTACTTTTCCCAGAACTTAAATGATATTGATCTCATTTAGGTTATAGGCATTCTAATGTGAGAGGGCAAATATCTGCCTTCTAACTCTTGCTTAAGAATCAGAGCCTAGGCAAAAAGAAATTAGGCATCAGAGAACTGTTTTTGAAGAAAATATATTTGAGTGGCCGTAAATATTTTACAAATGTAACATGCCATAAAATACAATGGTCCAATCATCACTCTTTGTGTAAGGCACTAGGTAAGTGGAAGAGGAAAATTGAAACAAGACTTCCCAGCTTCTAGTCTATTGCACTGGCTTGTTTCCATATCACCCAAGGGTCAGCCTTTAGTGTCTTCTATAGTTCAGCCAATTAGCACTAACATCCTGGCTAATAGGTTTTCTCTTACATACCCATCAAACATATCCTCAACAAGAAGTTAATTTTACAAGAATATTTACAAATGGAGAAAGTTTGGGCTCTTACCTAATATTAGGTTTAGATGTAAAAAAATGGTGTGAATCTATCAACATGCAGCAATTTCTCCGATTTGTGACATCTGCTTTCCTATTTCTTTTTTTCTCCCCAAGAAGCATTCACTGACTGAAAATATTTTTAAACAGACAAAAAAAGAGGACATATATTCAGGACAACTGGTTTCTAAGTCAGCTGGAATATAATATATACATAAATCTTTGACTGGACTACCAAACCTTGATAAGTCCTGCTTCAACATTTTCATTAGTATTTGGTTAACTTAAAAAATTACATACTTAATTCATGTAAATTATTTAAAAATGAAAATGAACAAGGAAAAAATATTAAAGAATATCACAATCCTACCATCCAGATATAAGCATAGTTACCATCTTGTTGTATATCCTTCTAACCTTCAGAAATGTACATATATTACATGTCTATATCTCTATCCATATACAGGTGCTCCTTGACTTACCCTGGGATATGTCTTGATAAAACCATTATAACTTGAATATACCTAGCCTACAAAATCTCATTGCTTAGGTCAGCTAGATTCTACTAAATGCATATCTTTCACATCATCAAGTCAAATCTTAAGTGCAGACATACCTTGATGTCCCGAGAGCTCCGAGATTATGTTGGCACAGGAGCACATGCACAGTATACTGATGTACCAAGCTGAGAAGCTCAGCTCTACATTTCCACAGCTGGAGTTCATCTGGAACAAGCATTGCCAGCATGGCAGTGATGCGGTTTCCCTCTTTGGAAGGCCCCTGTGCTTCTGATATATGCCCCTCTCTCCCAAAGAGCTGGCAAGTCCAACCAGTACAAGTTCAAGTGAATTCTGCATGAATGCAGGGAGCACAGAATTCTTCACTGCCAAGTAAACCATTGTAATTACATCTCCTCTCCCTTCCCCGGACACTTGTACCAGGGTAGACAGGCCCAGGTGAATGCATTAGGAAGGGCATGAAGGAATGGTGTGCTGACTGAGTCCTGATTACAGAAGGAGGCCACCAGTTCATTTCTGTCCCACAAAAACAGCTGTCCCCTGCTCCCAAGTACGTGCCAGGCACTGTGCACAAGACAGAAGACATGGCTTTCACAACATACACATCTATGATGACACTCAGCATGACAAATATAGGCTTTTGCTTTCATTGCTTATGTTTTCCCAATGTCCTTTAAGGTAGGGACCACATCTATTCAATCGTTTGCCTCTCCTGGATGGTAAGTACAGTATGGGGCACACGGAAGGTGCTGGGTCTAACTTGATAGTGGCCGATGAGATAAATTTATTGCACAGTTATAGTCTCCATAGCTCTTTGGTGATGCTAATTACACACACTTTCCCCTAATAAATGGCTAGGAATTTTGTGCATCAAAGCAGGAAGGCCCAGAGGGCGCATTCACTGCAGTGGCCCATCTCATCCCATTGCCACGCAAAGGCAAGATATGGTGGCGACCAACTCCAGGGGAAGAAGAGAAAGGAACACATGTTGTCAGTGGCAACCAAACTTAGTTTCCAGCATGAAGCACTGTGGCCTCATTCTGAAGGTCCAGCTACAGCCTAGCCCTGGACTGCACCAAGCAGTGACACAGGTATGACAAATGCAGATGCTATTTATAAGGTGGGGGGAGGGTGTTGGGAGGGGGAGGTACAGAAAGGCTTGATTATTTTTCCCTGAATTTAAATAGCCTAAATATTCACTTTGATATCAGAATTCTGGAAAAGTCAACTGCCCTTGAAATTAGGTAACATATACAGTTTACTTTTCATATCACAGCTTGCCCATTAGAGTCAACTTTCATATGGCCAAAATTTATTTGATCAAAACGCAAAGCAGAAGTTTTCAGAAGAGTCTCGGCTCAAGGGAAGCAACTGCGATGCAGTGGAAAGAACTCTAGTTTGAGAGTTAGAACACTCAGTCTTTTTAGCTAAACCACCCTGGACTGAGTGGCCGGGATCTGACCAGGTTAGTGAGGCTGGGCCATCTGTGCTAGATGGGATCCCAGGGGGGCATCTAGGCCCTACCCTACCAATTTTGCACTTGGGACTTGCTGAAGGAAACTGTACTGCCCCAATGAATCTGCATTAGATTCCATATACTTCTATCTTCTCACTCCTCTTCCCATGGAAGGGGCTCTGCTGTTTCCTAACTTTCACACAGCCATCTGTGGACTCCTGTGTCCATTCACACATCCTTCTCAGGACTTTTTCCCAATGTCACCATCTCTTGAGCTATTAGAACAACACATATATTCCCAAAGTAGATACATGATATTTTTGTGGAAAAGTAGGCCAATGTTTCCTCAAATCCTCATTTCCTCTCCTGGCCTGGCTCCTGTCTTCTGGGGAGCAATCTAGCCACAGTGATTCTTAAGTTTTGTTCTTAGACAAAGCTGATGGCTCAGTATCCCCCTGTCAGTGCTGATGTGACCTCTCCTGTGGATATCCTATCAAAATCTTTGGTAGGGTGAGCCATTGAGCTCAGGAGAGCTCTCACAAAGTAAATTCTGCTGTAAAAGATTTCATTCAGTGGAAACATCTTTAAAAGGTTAAACTAACCTCTGGCCTGGCTCTTTGAAAAGGTTCTTTTCCCTTTTCTCCAGAACAAACACTCCTCCAGGCTGGAAGGCCCAGGAAGAAGTAAGAGCTGTGGCCCTATATGAGAGGAAGGAGGCATGAAAGAAGAGACCCTAGCCAATCAGAGAAATCGGGCTCTCTCACCTGGCTCTGGATATGAGGGTTTTCTGGAACCAGGAAGAACTGAGCGGAACTCCTTTAAGGCTGAGCTCTCCTCTGGCTACATCACACTAACCCAGTGCCTGGCTAGCTCGTTAACCAAACACTTCGAGCAACACACTGCTCAACTCTGGCGACAGGAAGCACGAGGACAGTGTGGGAGTAGTTCTCACATCATGTTCTGGAAGCTGGGTTGTGGAGCCTCTTTCTTCTCTCTGAGGGACTCATGGACACTGAAACTGCCTCCTCCTCAGCTGCTGGCCAGGGACAGGCCCCAAATCAGTTAAATTTAACTGTAATAAACATGCGGCAAGTGAACTATATTTAACTATAGCTGCTACCTCAAGGTTTGTCTTGAGACAGAACAATTTTAGCTTATGCCACTGTAACTCCCCCAAGGCAGAAACTAATTACCTAAGGATTTACCATAATTAGGTCACTGACAATAATTATTTATAACTAGAGGCCTGATGCATGAAATTTGTGCAAGGGGCTCGGCCCTCGCAGCCACAGTGGCTTGCCTTGGACCTCACAATCGAGGTGACTTGCTTCAGCCATGGCTTCATCTGGAAAGTCATCCTGTCTAATTAGCATATTATGCTTTGGTTATTATAGACTAGTGGCCTGCGGCACAAAATTCGTGCATGGGAGGTGGGGATGTCCCTCAGCCCAGCCTGCACCCTCTCCATTCTCGGACCCCTTGAGGGATGTCCAACTGCTTGTTTAGGCCCAATACTACTGGGATCGGACCTAAACGGGCAGCCGGACATCCTTCTCACAATCCAGGGCTGCTCACCTGCCTGCCTCCCTGATTGCCCCTAACCACTTCTGCCTGCCAGCCTGATCATCCTCTAACCACTACCCTGCCAGCCTGATTGATGTCTAACTGCTCCCCTGCCAGCCTGTTTGCCCCCAACTTCCCTCCTCTGCCAACCTGATCACCCCTAACTGTCCTCCCCTGCAGGATTGATCGCCCCAACTGCCCTCCCTTGCAGGCCTGGTCCCTCCCAACTGCCCTACCCTGCTGGCCTGATCGCCCACCACTCCCCTCCCTTGCAGACCTGGAACCTCCCAACAGCCCTCCCCTGCTGGTCATCTTGTTGTGGCCATCGTGTGTCAACATAGGGGCAGGATCTTTGAACACATGGGGGCAGCCCTCTTGTGTGTTGGAGTGATGGTCAATCTGCATATTACTCTTTTATTAGATAGAATAGAGGCCTGGTGCATGGGTGGCGGCCAGCTTGTTTGCCCTGAAGAGTGTCCTGGATCAGGGAGGTTGGGGCAAACAGACTGGCAGGGGAACAGTTAGACATCAATCAGGCTTGGCTTCCTCCATTGCTGGGGAAACCCAAGCCTCCCTCCTGCTCTCAGTGGCTGCAGCCATCTTGGTTGGTGTTTATTTGCATAATTTGCTCCTGATTGGCTGATGGGTGTGGCTTGATCAGATGTAGGTCAATTTGCATATCACTCTTTTATTAGATAGGATGGTGAATATGCACATCTTTTATATAGTCAGGATAGATTTGGAATACATAGTCTAGGGTGGGCACTAGAAGGACACTAAAAATAAACATGTTTCAGGCAAATGTAAATTCAGTGAAGCTGTCTGATTTCAGTCTTCATTGAGATTTAGCAATAATTGTGAAGAGTCCCAGTTGTAACTTTGCACTGACAGTAGCACAGGGCTACTAAGAAAATGAACAATGTAAGTCAGATGATGAGCCTTTTGAGAGCATAAACTGCATGGAAACACTTGAAAACTGTGTTTATTTTAAGGTATAATGGGGCTCTGGTGTAATGCATGCTAATGAGAAATCATGTTTATCTATCCATTAGAGCAGGATCTTACTCAGTGGCATTTGGCTAGGAGAACAGTTTGTATTTCCGAAAGTTCCTAAAGCAATAACAGCTTGTCCAAAATGCCATTCCTTGGCAAATATTCTGACACAGAGGCCCGGTGCAAGATATTTGTGTACAGGTGTGGTCCCTAGGTCTGATGGAAGCGCGATGGAAGCACAAGTGTCTGGCATGGAAGGGCAGGTCCCAGCTGACTGTGGGCCCTGGACGGCACCTGGGCCCTTGGGCCCGTGTACTCTCCTGTCTGAGCCATTGGGCCCTTGCCCAGCTCCCTCAGTGCCTGGAAGGTAGGCTGCGGCCCTGCCCCCTACTGGTCGCTGTCTTCTGAGTGATTGGCAGGGCAACTGGGCCCCACTCACACCCGCCTTGGCCTGGCACCACTGCTCACCTGCTCTACCATCCTGCCACCGTCCCCTCTTGTCTGGGCCCATTGGGGCCATCGGCGCTCCACCTCCTCCCACTGCCAGCGCCACATTGCCAATACCTGCCATGTTTCATGCTGCCCCTGATGGTCAGCGCATGTCATAGTGAGTGGTCAAACTCCCAGTCAAGGGGACAATTTGCATATTAGGCTTTTTTTATATAGGATCTGACATTTCATATATTCTGAGTAATCTCATCATTAAAACCTTTTCATTTATCCATTCATCCCTTATGCACTTATTATGCATCAGCTGTGGGTCAAGTACCATAAGTGTTAAGGACAATGAGACCTGGTCTCTGCTCTCTAGAAGCTGAGAGCTGGGTAGGAGATGCAGCCCTGTGAATAAGTGACTTCCTGCAGTATGACATCTGCAATGGTTAGTGAAGGCACCACCTGCTCAACACACATTAACTAGTCAATGTTGACTTAGGTGATTCCAATGTACAGAAGTAACTGTGACTTGACCCATGAGTAAACAAACTGGCTATGGCTGGCCCAGCCACTGAGTGCCCTTCATAAACATGTGCATTTGGGGAATAATCACCCATGTTTAGGTGTATAGATGATTAAAATGCTACATTTTATTTATAGATATGTATAAATGTCTGTATATGTACACACACACACACATATATTTGATCTGGAAGCTTTGAACTTTTTACATCTTGCTTCATTCTATAAAGTATTTAAAGAGGCTTACAAAAGAAAGTACACAATTCAAGAATATAAACTAAGACTCAATATGAGGTGTGGACTGTTACTGACATCTTTCTCAAGCAGAATCACTTCTGCCTACTCCCCCTCCCCACCCCTTGCCCAGTCCCTTCGAAGGCTGTAAGCCATGCAAGTGGGCAAAAAGAAACCAGAAGGTTGGTTTAGAATGAGGCAGATGTGTGCTTCAGCCAGCTTAGCTCCTCCCCTTCATCAGTCTGGACCGAGGTGTGGGGTGCTTCCGAAGTGAACAAAATGCTATCCTAGGAGCCCATCTGCTTGACACTTTGAGGGGCATGTGATGGGCAGGTGTGACTTGCAAGACAGGACTGGGAAACTTTTGAGTTGTGGCTGAAACATCATCAAACAGTATCAAAACCGCTTTTCCAACACAGAAATGGGGAATGTTAAGAATAGATTCATTGAGATCAGGGAAAAGGGCAATGTACATAGCAAACTGTGAAGACTTCTGTATAAACCAGTTGAGCTTCAGATTTGGTTCTGAGCCTCTGTAAAAGGGAAAACTGTGAGTTACACAATTCTTAGAATTAAATTTACCTGTACCTTTACTATCTCTTGGTAAAATTTCTCACAAACGGTTTTATAGAGGGGGCGCTGAGTGATATAATAGACAAGATCCTCAACAATTTTCCTGCTATACATACAGTAATGTATTTCATATGGCTGTTTCTCACAGGATCCAATGATAGATGCCACGTACACACCAATGTGTACCTATCACAAGTACCTATCAGTGAAGGCAATGGTATGGGAGGCCAGAATAACATTGTCTTCTTGGTGTTATGAAATGATCCCATTTGTCCAAATAGGATTATTCTTTCTTAGGGGGATAAGAATTAGCATTTGTTTGCTTTTTAGGTACTGTGCTAAGGAAACCTTATATTTATTATTAAAATGTAATGCTCCTGAAAACAATATGCAATAATGTTACCATCCCCATTTTTACAAGTGAAAACACGGGAGCCCAGAAATGTGAAGTAACTTGTTCAAGGTACACAGCATAAAAGGTGAAACCAGGACTCAAACTTAGATGTCCTTTGCTCCAGCTGTGTCTAAATAACGAATAGCCGACTGGCCCAGTAGATGGAGTGTCAGCCTGGTTCGAACCCAGTCGGGTCATGGAGCTTGGTTGCAGGTTTGATCCCTGGCCCTGGTCTGGGCCCGTGCAGCAGGCAACCAATCAATGTGCCTCTCTCAACTTTTTCTCTCTCTGTCTCTTCCCCTCCCTTCTAGTATTTCTAAAAATCAATGCAAAAATATCCTCGGATAGTGATTAACAAAATAAAAGAAAAAAGAATAACACACTGATTTTTTTTTGCATGAATTAGCAGTAAAAACCATCTAAAAATAAATTTTTTAAGCTAAGGCTTAGAAATGTTTCCCCCACTGTTTTCTCTGATTGTCTGACTGAAATGACCTTTCAGCCAGCTGGTTCATCATCATGTCTGCTTTTTGGAAAAGTCCGAGTGTGCTGGTTCTACCAAGCTTTCTCAAAGACATCCCCACACTGTAGTTGGTATCTCGTTATTTACACTGGCTGCTGCTCTCCAACAGGACAGCATGAAAGTAAATTAAATATTGGTTTATGTGGCTACATGTGAAATACCTGTCACACAGAAAATAAACTCACACTGTATGCAAGTCATCACCATTTATAAGTAAAATTGAACATAACTGAAGTTACTAAACCCTACATCATCTCTTAAGGGAAAAGCCAAATTTAACAACCTCTTGTCTGTTTTCAGCCCTACTATTTATGTTTGGCGTGGGGACACTTCTGAAGGAGTGGAGCTGAGGAGTGGCAGAGAGAACTCTGGTGACGGGCAAGAGAGGAATGTACGCTGTGGGGGAAACACTAAAGCGGGAGAAGGTGAGGAAGTGCAGCAGCTCAGGAGACGGCAAAGGTATACTAGTATTTCCTCACCAGTCAGGAAAGGTATACTAGTATTTCCTCACCAGTTTCCTCTCCAACTCTAGGAGTTGGTTACCAGCAGCCGAAACATTTTGAGAAGAGATAGCATCTGTCTTCATCAACCCACTAACGTAAAGGCGTATTTACCACCATAAATGCAGCCAGAAAGAAACAAACTAAACCAAGCCAGCATCTGCATCTCTCGAGGCTGGGCCTCTATTTCCCACCTCTAAAACACACTGGGCAGATCCCTTCCAGGGCGCATCTCGCTCTACCATTCTATAATGCCATGGATTTGGCTGCTGGCTACAATGGTGCTGATCGTTTTAAGGGACTATCTTTAATGCCAAATGATACCTCCTTTTTTCTCCCCAGCTTTTGGTTTTGTTGGTGATGATCTTAACCACATTTTAATTATTTTGTTTCTTTTTCTATTTTTGTTTCTCCAGTGTCTAGCTCTACATATGCCTGGTACATGTCAAATCTGCATTGTGTACTCCACACTAATTAATTTCTCTCTCTCCTTTTAACCGCCAAGCCTCCTGGCTTCCAGCCCCGGACAGGAGACCGTACTGTTGTTACAGTCCAGTCTGGATGCTCTCCTGTTGAGAAGTCACTCATGGGGCACCTGGGTGGTACCTCTTTCAACTCAAAGCACATTCTGGGGTCTTCAGAGTTTACTAAGCACATTAATGTGCCTTGCTCTGTATTTAAAAAAAATGGTGGCTCTTAGTTGTGTTGTCTTTCAAGAAGAACTAAATGTCTAAGTTAGTTGAGGGAATTACTGAATTCTTCTTTGTATAGCTCACCACTCCTATTAAAGGAGATACACATAGAAGGTACCGTATTTGGGGGCTAATTAAAATCTGTGAATCAATAAACATGTTAGTGTTTCCAAGCACAGTACCCTAGACCTCCTCTAGCTATGAACCATGCTTCCTTCCTTCTGGATTCTACATGGGGCCATATATACCTCCCCTTTTTGGGTCCCTTCAATGCCAATGCCTATACAATTACAACTACCTCTTTTGCAAACCCCGTGATATTTGGACATCACCAATTCCTGCCATTCAGCAGAGTGGCACCGCCACAGAGACAGAGCAGGAAACTGTCATCTGCTGCCGAGATGCCGCTCAGCAGTTGGCTGGTGACTAGCTTTTCATTTACCCACTTGGATTCTGCCAGCTTTTGTTCTGTGAAAGAATTAAAAGGGGCAATGCCATATAGCTAACTCTCAAAGGAAATAGCTAAAAGAAAGAAGAAGCACAATTTCCATTATCTTTCCAAATGGTTATATGTGTTTCAGCCCCTTATGTTTCAGAAAACTGTGTAATGTATTTTTCTATATTCCAGGTCACTGGGTACCCATTTCTGGCTCAGACATCCTAATGTGAGGGGAAAATGAATCCAGTCGACACATAAAGCTTACAGCCTTATTATCGAGCAGATAGAGACCACACATACCCACGCCTCCTTCAGCTTGATGTTCCCATGTCAAATCCCCCAGCAGTGTGAGTACTACATTTCCAAGAAATTTTCTCTCACTGAAGACAAGGTGCACTGTGTCCCAACCCAGTCAGCATTCTCCATGCAATCTCCCAGCTGTGTCCCGGGGGCTCAAGCAGCATGGCAATTGCCTGCCCCTGGAGAGGGCCCAGAGAGCCAGGGTCCCATGTTCACCCACTGTGGCGCCTCCATTCGTACTTGTGAGCTGAGGTTCCCATGTTCAGGCTGAAAGGGTTCCCCAGGCAGGCCATGAGCCAGCCCTCTGGCCAGCGGAGTCTCAGGGCAGGTTTCCTTGGGACAGCAGTTTCATAATGACCACTCTGCTTCTGTTTACACACACTCAGTGAGGGGGACTTGCTCCTTGTCAACCTATTATAATCTTCTCCCATTGGTCTTAGTCCTACCCCTGAAACAAGAAGTAGTCTCCCTTTTCATCATGAATTATCTGTTTTAAAGGATAAAAATAAAAGGAAATGCCAGCATCATCACAGATGGGATACAGAAAACCAAGGGAAAAGACTGGCAGGATCAAATTGATAAAGAGAAGTGTCTCTGTGAAACCAGTCGGACAGCAGTGAAAATGACACCTCTAATCTCTCTGTACCCACTGCCCTTGAACAACCAGGGGGCAGACCCCCGGGGATCTCCAGAGGTCAGTTATAAAATTCAACAAGAGTAGAGTAAGCGCATAATCTGCTGGAGGTTCCATGATAGCACAGAAGGTACAGATATGAGGTTCCATTTTCAACATTTCATCTTCTAACAGAAGTACAGGCAACCCTAGAACAAAACATAATACACTGTCTTCTATTCAGAGAAGCTACAGTCATGGAATTATGGGTTACTTTGTGCTTTTGAGATAATGCTTTTTATGAATTAATTATTTATTTAAAACAGAAGTGGAGGAAATCAAGGGCTCTGGATATTATACCAGGGAAATTGCTGGGGCAAGACCAAAGGGAAAACTGCAGACTCTGGGTCATAAAACCACGTTTGAGGCTTGGGAGTCAGCTTTGTGGGGTTGGCGGGGAGAGGAAGTGCAGCTCATGGCTCCCGTAGGCTGGCTGTCTTGAGGACCAGGTCAGCCCAGAGGATGATTTCTGAGTGGGGCTGGATTGAGGGGTTCATTTGGCTGTAAGCCACTCAAGCAGTCTTTATCCCCAGCCCTTTCTCTCTTCCAGTGCAGAGGAGTTCCTCTTTCCAGCACTCAGTTAGCATAAGGATGAAATCCATTTCACAGGACACATAGTAAACTGACACAGGAGACATTGTTTTTCATTTCTAAAATGAAAAAGTTTTTCTTTAAAACCCAAGACTGCACTTCCTTTGTGCTCAGACTGCATTTCCACTGCTGCCCAGTCCACAGCGGGCGGAGCTGAGGAAGGCTTAGGAAGGCTGTAGCTGCCCGTGGGCAGAGCCTGTGCCCTGGGGATGTGTGAGAGCCTGCAGGGCACGGCACTGGGCAGCATGTGCACTGCCATCCTTTGTGCCTCTAGCAGACACACTGACAAGCCCAGGAGCAACCAATAGTGCTAAATAAATGTTTCCTTGAGATCTACAAGGCAGGACCTGGTCTACCTTCACTCCATGTCTGACTATGGCTTCCCTTACATCCCACAAAAATATTTTTATTGTCCTTTAGGAAAGGATTTCTCCTTATCTCCCTTACCACTGGAAAAGCACTCTGAGTAGCTGGGCTGGGACGAATGACACATTTGCCAGGGAGCTAGCCCTACTCCTTCATCCACACCAACTGTCATTATTATTATTATTATTATTATTATTATTATTTATGTTTTCTCACATCCTTTCTCTTCACTTTTAATGCTCTCAAGTTCTCTCCACTGTTTCTTTAGCGATTGACTCTGATCTCTTTAGAAAACATTCTGAGTCATTAACAATACAAAATGCTAAAGAAAGCTTTCTGCTGGTAGGCCAAAAGCCAACCCTCTTCAATGTCAATGTCAGGGCCTTGCAGTTAAGGGTAGCACACAGTGGCTCGGAACAGTACTGCATTTTTTCAGCCAGGGATGCCATCCAACAGACTTAAGAAGAATGAAAGGTCAAGCAGCCAATTCTGCTGCTACGTGGTTTAAAAAGGCTGAAAAATAATGTTTTCATCTGTGCCAATCTGGCTGAAGAGTCCCTGTATCTAAGAGCCATATAGTCCCAGGGGGAGGGGAGATTGTTATTAATGCAAAGGGAGTGAATCTTGCTTATTACATACATGGGAGATAAGTCAACATTCACATCATAAAAGGTATTAATTATTATTGTGAATCCTATTAATTTAGACATTATGACAAATTAGACACAAAATAACCTACTTTTGGAGTTGCACGGGATGAAAACTAAGTGTTTCTGAAATAAAACTACCAAGTGGAAGTAACAGAAGATAATAGCCTTCTGAAGCACTGATATAGCACTGAAAGTAACAGAGTGTATACTAGTAAAGTACTAATTAAGTGCTAGGCACTGTTCTGAGAGCTTTGTCTGAATTAACTCTTTTGACCCTTGTAATAATCCTAGGAGATGAGTGGTATTAGCTCTATTTTATAAAAAAGGAAACTGGGGCACAAAAAAGCTGTAACTGCCCAAGGTCACAGCTGGTCTCACACGGCCAGGTCCAGCACTCAGACCCAGGCAGTCTGACCACTACGCCCAATCGTATGTTGCTGGCTTCTTCTTCTGTATCAGTGCTTCAGAAGGCTATTATCTTCTGTTGCTTCAACTTGGCAGTTTCATTTCGGAAACACTTAGTTTTCATCACATGCAACTCCACAAGTAGGTTATTTTGTGTCTAATTTGTTATAATGTCTAAATTAATAGGACCTGAAACATGAGTCAAAGCATCGCTTTCTTGGATAATTATAATTTTAATTAATAACTGAAATTAGAATTATGTGTCTTTTTATATATTTGAATTCATCTAGAGACACTTGTCCCTGAGTTAGTTCAAATAGTAAATGCCAGACATGGGAGTGGCTCAGAAGGCAGGACCTCCCTCTAGGGCCCCACCCCCAGAGGAGTCAGGGAGGCTCCTTTTAAATACCAGGGGCAACTTGATGCTTTACAAGCTGACGGGATGGTAACCCTTCCTTGCCACTTGAGTGCTTTTAACAGACAGCACAGAGGTGTCACGAGAATGATGGTCATATTTCATAAACTACACTCTGCGCCTCACAGGGGAGTCCCTGCAAAACTAAAGTAGTAATATGCATACAGAACAGCAACACGGTGTTAATTAAGAATGGGGAAAATATAACAAATGAAAAGTTCTGTGATGAAAGAGCTGACAAGAAGATGGAAAAAAAGTTGTGAATTTAAAAACATATTGAGGCAGAAAAACCATGGTAAGGAGTCAATCAAAAGTACAGTGGCCTATATCCATGTCAAACATAAACCCAAGTAGAAAATCTAAGCAAAACAACATTTTTCTTCTCTTTTTCATTCAATGTAAAATACATTTTTGTGTTGTTTAACATAGCAACCTCACAGGAGATTAGTTCAATATAGGTTTCCCAGTGAAAAAACGGGTTGGAATGTCAGCCCTGGGAGATACTCAGGAAGGATTTGTGCTTGAGGTCAAATCGCAGGGGACAGTCTTACCCTCAACCACCAGCACCCACCTTGCACAGCATGACTTCTTGGTTTTGCTCCTGGTCCCTCTACCACACCATTTCAAATGTTCCCTGCTACCTCAAACTGCCCTGACCTGAGTCCCCTCATTTGTCCTGGAGAAAGTCCGACCATCTACTCCGCAAGAGCAAAGAGGAACACTCAGGTAGTGAGAACTTCAGTCACTAAATTGATAAGCAGGTGTTACAGCCACCAATTCTGTCTCTCTGCCTTTCTGCCGGATCCCAGCAGCAAGCTAAACTACCGATTGGAGCATCTGTCCCATGGTGGTTAGTGGACATCATAGAAACTGGTCGACTGTCTGCTCGCTGCTGATCAGTGCATGTCACAGAAAGTGGTTGAGCTGCCTTAGCATATTATTAGTATACTAGAGGCCCAGTGCAAAAATTCATGCATGGGGGGTGACCCTCAGCCCAACCTGCACCCTCTCCAATCTGGGACCCCTCGAGGGATGTCCGGCTGCCCAAGAACTGATCCCGGTAGGACTGGACCTAAATGGGCAGTCAGACATCCCTGTCACAATCCAGGACTGCTGGCCCCAAACTGCTCACCTGCCTGCCTGATTGCTCCTAACCACTTCTGCCTGCCAGCCTGATCACCCTTTAACCATTCCCCTGCCAGCCTGTTTGCTCCCAACTTCCCTCCTCTGCCAGTCTGGTCACCCCTAACTGCTCTCCCCTGCAGGTTTGATCACCCATAACAGCCTCCCTTGCCAGCCTGGTCCTTTCCAACTACCCACCCTTGCTGGCCTGATCACCCACAATTGCCCTCCCTTGCAGGCCTGGTCCCTCCCAATTGCCCTCCCCTGCTGGCCTAATCACCCACAACTGCCCTCCCCTGCTGGCCTGGAACCTCCCAACAGCCCTCCTCTGCTGGCTATCTTGTGGTGGCCATCTTGTGTCCACATGGGGGTAGCCATCTTGTGTGTTGGAGTGATGGTCAATTTGCATATTACTCTTTTATTAGATAGGATTATGCTTTGATTGGTTGAACTGATGACTGGACAACTAGACACTTAGCATATTAGGCTTTTATTATATAGGACTAGTGGCCCAGTGTACGAAATTTGTACATGGGGAGTTCCCTCAGCCCAACCTGCACCCTCTCCAATCAGGGACCCCTTGGTGGTAGTCAGACATCCCTCTCGCAAACTGGTACCATTGGCTCCTAACCACTCATCTACCTGCCTGCCTGATTGATAGCCAATAACTGCCTCTGTCTGCCTGATTGCCCCCAACTGCCCTCTCCTGATGGCCTGGTCACCCTCAACTGTCTTTTCTTGCCGGCCTGACCTCACCCCAGCTGTCTTCCCCTGCCAGCCTGATCTCGCCTCTAACTGCTCTCCCCTGTGGGCCTCATCACCACTAACTGTCTCTGCCTGCCTGATTGCCCCCAACTGCCCTCCCCTGCTGGCCTTATTGCCCCTAACTGCCTCTGCCTCGGCCCCTGCCACCATGGCTGTGTCCAGAAGGAAGTCGGATGTCTGGAAAATGGCCAATTAACCAGTCTAATTAGCACATTACCCTTTTATTAGTATAGATTATTAGTATAGATAAGACTATATAAGATAGGATTGCTTAAATGGGGTGGGGGAAGTCTTTTTTGGCAAGAGGAAATGCTCTTGGCAGACAAAAAATACATAATTCCTATATCTGGACTGATAGCCAGCCAACCTATCTAATAAAAGAGTAATATGCAAATTTGACCATACCTTCACTACGCTACTAGCCAATCAGGAGTGGGGGGTGGGGCGGAGTGGCAGGGCCAAGTGGTGCGAGGTGGGGGGGGGGGCGGGGCCGTGGTGTGCGGGACGGGAGGCCAGCGGGGGACAGGAGGGTGGCAGGGGACAGGGCCGAGGCACGCAGGACTGGAGGCCTCAGGACGGGAGACTGGTGCGGCACGCGGGACAGGAGGCCATTCTGGGGTGCAGCACAAGGCTGCCGAGTGACAGGTGCCCCTGGTGCTGGCAGTCACCACCAGAGCTAAGGCCTGGGCGAGGGGGCGGGGGGGGGGGGCGAGGAGGGCGGAGGCACCTGGCGAGCATGGGGTTCCTGGGGCTGGGTGGTTGCTGGAGGGTTGCCAGTGGCTGGGGCTAAGGTCAGGGCTGGGTGGGCGGGGCCAAGGTGGCTGGGGCAGAGCTAGCCATCAGCCCCATTGCAGGATGAAGGCTGGGTGCCCAAGGCCTAAAGTTTCAGCCAGGGGTGAGGGGTCAGTAGGACATCCCCTGAGGGCGCCCAGTATGTGTGAGGGGGCAGGTTGGGCTGAGGAAACACCCACTCCCAGTGCACGAATTTCATGCTCCAGGCCCCTAGCATGTACTATAATGCCAAACTGGTCATTAAGAATTTGAACCACTTTCTTACACCTTAAGACAAACAGCTGTTGCCCTTAAAACCCCGCCTCAGCCCCCACCTTAGGTTCTGCCTTCACAGTTCACCCAGATTAGGTTCTGATTGGTCAGTTTCTATGCCAATCAGCATCAAAAGCTCAGCCTCCTAGGCAGCTATTGGCTCCTTGTAGTTCACCCAAATTTGGTTCTGATTGGTTGGTTTCTATGCTAGTAAGTGTCTCTTGGCCTATCTTGGGCCTGATCAAAGAGGTGGGGCTGATCAGCAGCTGCCTCAGGCTGCTGGTGAGAGGGATAAACTGCTGACCTCTTGGAGAGAGAAAGAGAGAGGTGCGGCTGCTGGTGAGGCCTGGAGAGGCAAAGGCTGATTAGCCCCACCTCTCTCTCTCTGAAAGGTCAGCAGTTCAGCCCGCTTGCCAGTTCCTGCCCATCCAAGCCTGCTGTGTGCACAGCCTGGACTTTAGTCATCCCTTCGGCCATTTTGGACATTATGGACCCTGGCTCTTTACATATATAGATTGTATTAATCATAGTATTTCACACGTGACTTAAAAAAATATCCTATATTGCTAATTATATCAGGCATTGCTAGCAAGGATCATGGTACAGGAAGAAAGTCCAATGTGGGAAATTTAGGTAAGAGTCTACCAGTATATTGTAAAACATTATAGGGAACTATTATAAAACAAGGGTGGACAGCGATGAGTAACATGGCAGCTCAGGAGGCAGTCATTCAAATGAAAAGTAATCTAAGTCTGAAATTGGCTATGAGCATATATAAAATAAAATTTTTGTAATCAGTGTCTACAGAAAGGATGATTAAGCAATTTGACATGAATTTAAAATTATCTAATAACTGGGTTTTATCTTGGGGGAGAAATATTTAATTCCTCCTAAAATTCATCTCCTTGAAAACTTTTGACAGAAATTCCAGTCAAATATTTTGCTAGCAATGTATCTATCTCATTCTGGAAAAATTTAGTTGTTCAATGGAAAACTGTTGGCAATTTCCCTCCAGTTTACACAATGTAAGTGTCAGCATAGCAATGACAATAAAATGCTATGCAATATATATTTCCTAAAGAAGCCCAATGTTTCCTCCCTTGAAGTGTCCACATGACTTTTTTTAGTTTTAACTTCTGGAGATGAAAACCATTGAAAAATGTGTTTATGTTTCCAATCTCTTCAGAGTAGTAACAATAATCCTATCTAATAAAAGAGCAATATGCAAATTGACCATACCTCCGATCAAGTCCCACCCACAGCCATGCCCACCAGGCAATCAGGAGCAAATTATGCAAATAAATCCCAACCTAGGTGGCTGCTGCCACTGAGAGCAGGAGGGAGGCTTGGGTTTCCCCGGCAATGAAGGAAGCCAAGCTTTCTGCCTGCCCTTGCTGGCGTAGGCTTCCACTCAATGCTAGAAAGTTTTAATTATAGAAGATACATAATCCCAACAGAAAAGGCACCAGCCACGAAGCTGGAGAGATAAAAGGCTAGGGTTGCTGGGGCGATGGAGGAAGCCAAACATCTGCAGCCCTAGCCTAGGCCTCCACTCTAGGCTACAAAGTTTCAAACAGAAATGGCTGTCACCAGGGAGCGAGCGGAAGGCTTGGCTCTGGTCCAGGCTACAAAGTTTTAATTGTAGAACATAAATTAATTCCAGATCCCAGGGCCTCTGCTTGGGTTGCTGAGGGGTGTGGTTGCACTGCAAACCACGACAGCCCCCTCACCCAGGCCACCCCACAACCCAAGGGAACCCTCACCCTGATCCAGGACATTCTTCAGGGCAAACCAGCTGGTCCCCACCCATGCACCAGGCCTCTATCCTATCTAATAAAAGAGTAATACACAGTTTGACCATCACTCCAACACACAAGAGGGCTGCCCCCATGTGGTCAAAGGTTCTGCCCCCATGTGGACACAAATGGCCGCCACAAGATGGCCAGCAGGGGAGGGGAGTTGGGAGGTTCCAGGCTTGCAAGGGAGGGCAGTTGTGGGCAATAAGGCCAGCAGGGAAGGGCAGTTGAGAGGAAGAAGGCTTGCAAGGAAGGGCAGTTGGGATTATCAAGCCTTCAGGGGAAGGCAGTTAGGAGTGACCAGGATGGCAGAGGAGGGAAGTTGGGGGCAAACAGGCTGGCAGAAGAGCAGTTAGACATCAATTTGGCTGGCAGGGCACTGGTTAGGGGCTGATCAGGCTAGCATGCAGAAGTGGTTAGGGGCAATCAGGGAGGCAGGCAGGTGAACAGTTTGGAGCCAGCAGTCCTGGATTGTGAGAAGGAAGTCCAACTGCCTGTTTAGGCCCGATCCCAGCCGGGGGAGATCGGGCCTAAACAGGCAGATGGACATCCCACGAGGTGTCTCATTTGGAGAGGGTGCAGGCTGGGCTGAGGGACATCCCCTGCCCCGTGTGCATGAATTTTGTGCACCAGGCCTCTAGTCCTATATAATAAAAGAGTAATATGCAAATTGACCATACCTCTGATCAAGCCACACCCACAAGCCAATCAGGAACAAATAAACCCCAACCAAGATGGCTGTGGCCACTGAGAGCAGGAGGGAGGGTTAGGTTTCCCAGCAACAGAGGAAGCCAAGCTTTCCACCTGCTGTTGCTGGCGTAGGCCTCCACTCAATGCTATAAAGTGTCAATTACAGAAGATACATAATCCCAAAATAAATGGCGGCAGCCACGGAGCTGGAGATAGCAGAGGCTAGTGTTACCCGGGCGATGGAGGAAGCCAAGCTTCTGTAGCTCTAGCTGGCCCATGCCTCCATTCCAGGCTACAATGTTTCAATTGTAGAAAGTAAATGTCCCAACAGATATGGCTGCCCCCATGGAGTGAGCAGAAGGCTTGGCTCCACTCCAGGCTACAAAGTTTCAATTGTAGAACATAAAGTAAATCCCAGATACCAGGGACTCTGCTTGGGTGGCTAGGGGGCATGGTTGCCCTGCAAGCCACTACATGCCTCTCACCCAGGCTGTCCCATGCCCCAAAGGAACCCCCACCCTGATCCAGGACAGCCTTCAGGGCAAACCAGCTGATCCCCACCCATGCAGCAGGCCTCTATCCTATCTAATAAAAGAGTAATATGCATATTGACTATCACTCCAACACACAAGATGGCTGCCCTTATGTGGTCAAAGATCTTGCCCTATGTGTACACAAGGGGAGGGCCATTGGGAGGTTCCAGGCCTGCAAAGGAGGGCAGTTGGGGATGATCAAGCCTGCAGGGGAGGGCAGTTAGGGGTGACCAGGCCGGCAGAGTGGGGAAGTTGGGGACAAACAGGCTGGCAGGGGAGCAATTATACATCAATTAGACTCACAGGGTAGTGGTTAGGGGGTGATCAGGCTGGCAGACAGAAGTAGTTAGGGGCAATCAGGGAGGCAGGCAGGTGAGCAGTTTGGAGCCAGGAGTCCTGGATTGTGAGAAGGATGTCCGACTGCCCATTTAGGCCCACAAGAGGTCCCAGATTGGAGACGGTGTAGGCTGGGCTGAGGGACATCCCCCAACTCCTGTGCACAAATTTAGTGCACCTGATGCACAAAGATTCATGCTAGAATGGGCTTTCCTTTCCCTGGCTGCCAATACCGCCTTTCCACTCCGGCCCAGCTCCTTTCCCCTCTAGCTCCGCCTTCCCACACTGCCCAGAGGCCCTGAGAGACCAGGGATGGGGCAGAATACCTGTGTCGCAAGCATCCTGCCTCACTCGGTGACTATGTATGCAAATTAACCACCATCTTTGTTTGGTTAATTTGCATGCCACTCCTGATTGGCTGGTGGCATAGCGGAGGTATGGTCAATTTATATGTTTGTCTATTGTTATTTAAGATATATATACATATATATATTTAAATTATATGCCCCACAAAAAATAGGACTAGGGCCTAACAATTGAAAAGAATTTTTAAGGCTTTTACATATTATTACATAGTATCATTATATGTATATTCATATTATAAATAATATATGTAAATACACAATACATATAATCTGCATACATACATTATACATATATATTATATAATATATAAATATGTAATATTTTACTATCTGTATCTATGTAATGATAAAATATCTGATAAAAGCCAATCAGGATTACCAAGAGGTACACAATATGGTTGGCCAGGCACAGGCTTGTTTACTCTCATTGGGACACCCCACTTGCATGCTTAAAACAGTTGTATCAGAAAACAAGGTTAAAGAGAGACATGTGTTAAAGAAATGTCTAGGATTTGTTTGAAAGTGTCACTTCTCTGGAAGGTGGGCAAGAATTGGAATAAAAGGAAAAGTAGAATCTGTGTTTAAGCTCAAGCACACTAGTCACTGAGCTTATTTTCTCTTATTTACAAACCCCTCCAACAAGCTAGGGACTGATCACAAATGTGTGGCAATGGGAGCCTGGAGACCGGGCACCGTGCGAGTGAAAGGGGATCAAGGTTTCCACAGGGAAGGGCATTGGCCATTAGCACGAATGAGACTCCAGACTTGGCTGTGGAGAAGGAAGGATACACAAGGTAGCAACAGAAACAACAAAGAGACTGTCTTTTTTCCTTGCCTTGCATATTATTTGAAGACAACAGAAGAGTTTCCAAGAAAAATAGAGATATTGTGTTTTTTTTCTCTAGTGTAAATAACTCCTTAGTTTATATACAACTAGTGGCCCGGTGCACGAAATTTGTGCATGGGGGAAGAGGGCCGGGAGATTCCCTCAGTCCAGCCTGAACCCTCTCCAATCTGGGACACTTCAGGCCTCTGGCTCCTAACCACTCACCTGCCTGCCAGCCTGATCCCCCTGACTGCTCTCTCCTGACAGCCTGTTTGCCCTAACTGCTCTCCTCTGCTGGACTGGTCCCCCTAACTGCTCTCCCCTGCTTGCCTGATTGCCTCTAACCTCCTCTGCCTTGGCCCCGCCAACATGGCTTTGTCGGGAAGGATGTCTAGAAGGACATCTGGAAGGTCTCCAGGAAGATGTTCAGTCTAATTAGCATATTACCCTTTTATTAGCATAGATACTACCTTGTCCTAAAAATGCAGGTTGTTCCCAGGTTTTCCTATCATGGAAGGGGACCCCACAGTAGCATCCTGGGTTCTGACCAGGGCTTAAGTGCTTGTGCTTTATCTCAGCAGCTGTGATTCCTAGAAGACTCTTGGCTATACCTTGAACATTTCTATCAAATTTGCCAAGTCATCCTCCAAAAATGTCAAACCACTTTAAACTCCCACCATCAACCATGCGTGTGCCCTCCATCCCACTTTGATACCAATATCATTGATTTCTCCCTAGAAGCTTCCCTCCCGTCAGCTGGGAACGCTTGATACTTGAGCCAACCTCATTGTTCAGCTGGGGACTTGATTTCCCGAGATAGAATTATGGAGGAAGAAAAATAGTTTTCCTCAACCTTTCTGAGTTCTTAGTGGAGGCCCTTGTAATGAAAGACAGATTGCCAAGAGAAAAACAAAAGTTCATTAACATGTGTACCTCATGTAAATGTGGGAGATCTCAGGGAAAAATGCATAACTCCCCAAGCTGGCTTAGAATGCAGATTTAAATACCTTCTTCCTAGGGAAAGGGAACAGGAGATGTAGGCCTCCTAGAGGAGAGTAAATGATTTTTAGGAAAGATGAATGGGGGTGGAGAGAAATAGTTTGTAACAAAGTTTGGGTGTCCTGTGACAGGAGTCAGTCTTCTCTGCCTGATGACACTTCTCCCATCAAGGGGACCTATGACATTTAAGCTCCTTTAGGGGGGTCCAATTTTAGACAGATCAGGAGACTTCAGTGAAATCCTCTGCATGCACTTGCAGTTTTTCAAGAATCTGCAGCTCAAGATCATCAATATAACAATAAAGCATATGTTGGGGGGGGGTGGCATGTTCTCTGACCTTCAGAATAAACCCAACAATAGCTTGTTTCCTCTCTCAGATGATTTGCCACAGTAGGTTATTCCCTGGAGACGGCATTCTGGGAATGGTCATAACATACCTTGTATGTAGAAAGGTGTGGGCCACATCACTAAGTAATCCAGGGACAGTTTTCTCATCTCGAGAAAAGGGAGATAAAGTTATAATAGTTTATCTCCCTTTCCACAGGTTTCTTGTGGGTTTGTGTCTCAGCTGGCCCCCCCCGCCCCCCCCCCCCCCCAGCAGCCCCAGTGCCTATGCATGGGGCCTTGTGGCTGCTGGCTGCCAGGCCTGCGGGTTTGTATCTCCAGTCCACCCCCCTCCCAGCCCCTAGCCCCAGGTCTGCACTGGCGGGGCTTGGGGCTGCTGAGTGCTGGCCTCCCTGCTGGTTTGTATCTCCAGTCTGGGGGCCGCTGGGTGCTAGCCTCCATGAAGGTTTATGTCTCTGATTCGGCCTTTGCAACTCCAGCACTTGGGTGGCAGAGCTTGTGGGTGCTGGGTACCGGCCCCCTGTGGGTTAATGTCTCTGATCCAGGGGCTATTGGGTGCCAGCCTCTCAGCAGGTTTGCACCCCGCATGCGCTCTGCCGGTGGAGCCCCGCAACAGCTCAAGGCCTAAAGCCCCTGCCCCGCCCTACCCTGCTGCTTCCACGCCGCCCCCCCACCCCAGTACTTCAAACTCACTCTTACAGTGGGTCTGTCAAGAGAACTACATTTCCCAGAATTCCTGGCACCCACGATACCCTGCACGAACCAAGAGCACCGTGAATTTTCTCCACCTGGTGGTGGCCACTGGGGTCTCCGCACACCCCAGAGACTGGCAGCAGCCCCCCACTCCCATCGTGGGTGCTGGGCTGGGGGGCATGCAGGGACCCCGGGCAATCATTTGCATGTGATTCAGGCACCATAAGTGTAAGGAGGGCCGGCCCTTAAGTACCTTGTGGGCCACTATTATAGGGCAGTGGTTGCTTTCACTGCACTGTTGCCACACCCCTGCCAGCCTTGCCCCTTGTGTGCTGGCCACGCCCCTGCCCTGCCCCACCCTCTGCTCTGCCCTGCCCTGCCCTGCCCTGCCCTGCCCCGCCCCCTGCTCCAATTGGCTGGTAGCATAGCCAATTAGGAGCCAAGGCACGGTCATATTTGCATGTTACTCTTTTATTAGATAGGAGGATATACCTGTAGTTCCAAGTTGTTTTCAGAGTGATGACTCACAGTCACTACAAAGATAACTTGTTTCTTAACTATTTTAAATCACTCAAAATTTTCTCAAATTTCTTAATTGATGAAGTTATGCATTTTGAAAGCCAGTCCATAAATATTTAGGGACAGAGAAGGGGAAAAAAGACAACCAGCTGATTTAAAAGTTTTTAAAATTAGCTTCTGGGGTAGGCAAAATTATGATCCTTCCAAAAATGTCCACATCATTATCCCTGGAACCTGTGATGACATACCTTCCAAAGCAAAAGGGACCTTGCCACCGTGATTAAGTTAAGGATCTTGAGATGGGGAAATAGGGTTATCTGGGTGGCCCAATTTGAGCACAAGAGTCCTAAGAGGGAGCCAGGAGGGTCAGAGTCAGAGAGGTGACAAGCAGCAGAGGCTGGAGACAAGAATGCAGGTGGCCTCCAGATGAGGAAAGGAAAGGGAAGGGATTCTCCCCCAGAATCTCTAAAGCAACAGCCCTGCTGATACCTACACTTTAGCTCCATGGTTGGCAAACTGCGGCTCTGAGCCACATGCAGCTCTTTGGCCCCTTGAGTGTGGCTCTTCCACAAAATACCAGGGCCTGGGGAAGTCTATTTTGAAGAAGTGGCATTAGAAGAATTTTAAGTTTAGAGTGCTACTGCATTAGTAGGAGACTAATATACCTACTTTATAGTGAAAGATAGAATCCTGGGAATAAAAATGAATGTAAAAAAAAAAAAAAGAGGGCTGTCTTAAATGATACGCTGGGAACTCAAGCCCTACTAGATTTAATAAAGAGAACATTTGGCTAGAAAACATGAGATAAAAGCATGTAATTAGAAAGAAAGATGTCAAAACAGCTCAAACGCAATGAAGTAGAGGGCTTCCAACCTACTGAGAACAGGGACTATGTAAGTCCTTCCGCACAAGCTAAACAATGGCTGGACTTCCACCCTCACAGTTTCTGGTCTTTAGTTCTCAAGACTTTTGTCTTACAAACAACCTTACAAAAACCTTCAGTTAATCTAAGAGGGAAAGGCTACTCCAACCCTAGGGGCAGTTATCTGACATCTTTCTTTGAAGGACAGATATTTTAAACAGCAACTCCAGGAAAGCATTCTATCTAATAAAAAAGTAACATGCAAATTGACTATACCTTTGCTACACCAACCAGCCATGCCCACCAGCCAATCAGGAGCAGAGGGCGGGGCCAAGGTGGCCAGGGATGCAGGGGGGGGGGCGCCCGAGGTGGCCGGGATGGGGGCGGGGGGGCGCACGCAAGCCCGATGCACCTAGGGCTGGGGGGTGGGGCCTATACTCTGGCCAGGGAGAAGGCCTGACACGGGAGGGGGGCGGGGCTGAGGCCCGTGCTAACTGGGCTCGAGCTAGCTGGGACAAAGGCCCAGGCTGAGGGATGGGGGGGACCGAGCCAGCCATCGGTCCCATTGCAGGGCAATGCCTGGGTGCCCAAGGCCTAAAGCCTCAGCCAGAGGTTTTAGGCCTTGGGCAGGCTGGGGTGAGCACGTAGTAGGACATCCCCTTAGGGCTCCCAGTATGTGTGAGGGGGCAGGTTGGGCTGAGGGATCACCCATCCCCAGTGCATGAATTTCGTGCACCAAGCCCCTAGTTTAAAAATAAGTTGCAAGAAGGCTAAGGGCCGAGCCAGTCTTGTCCACCTTTCTACTCACTGCAGCCAGCCCAGTCCTTCCATGTAGTAGGTGCTCAATGAATAGCAACATATTTGAGTTAGTAAAGCATCTTTTCCCAAACTGTTTTGGAGAGATAGGGTTTGCTTGTAAAGGTCACCTGAGTTGTAAACAGAAGATCATAGTAATCCAATATACTTAAAAAAACAAACAAACAAAAAAACAAACCCTGCATAATTCCCCTGTAATAGGAAGGGAAAAAGTACAGTAAAAAGTGATCCTCTAATGAGGATGGATCTTGCATTGACACGATGTGTCCACCATCTGGACACCATTGCTGACATGTACACATGAAGAACTATTTGACATTGAAACTGGGACTCAGAACAGTTGGACATTGAAACTGACACTCAAACTTTTTTTGTTCTTATACATTTATTTCTAGTATGCAGAGGCAAGATATTTTTGAAGAAAAAAAAATAGGAGAGAGTGATTGATATAGAGGCAGGGAGGCATTGAACAGGCTGTCAAGCTACAGGGGGAAGGCTGGGATGGATGGGAGGTGGATGCTGGGGGAGATCACCTGAAGGACTTGTATACATGCATATGAGCATAACCAATGAATGAAAGACACTGGGGTGGGGAGGGGGGCAGGTGGGGACATGTGCTGGGGGGTAGGGGAGGCTGGGGGGAGGATAATGGGAGAAAAAAAGGAAAACATATGTACTACTATTAAGTATAAGTTATACTGTAAAAAATAATTAAAAATTAATTAGAAAGTTAAAAAAAAAAAGTGATTCTCTAATGAGAGGATCCAGATTCATAATATCCAAGGTTTTCCCAGAAGTGAAAAACATTTTAAAATGAATACAAAAACTTGGATATTAATATAGATATATATGCATATCTATACTAATAAAAGAGAAAGATGCAAATTGACCGTACCCCTGTGACAGCCACCAGATAATCAGGAGTGAATATGCAAATTAACCCAACAAAGATGGTGAGTTAATTTTAATACTTAGGCACCCAGTGGCCTGGGTCTTGGGATCATCCTTGGGATCCAGGCTACTCTGAGCCTGTAGGCCTGAGCCTAGGCCCTGAGCTGCCGGGGTCCCAGAACGCCCCTGGCCACTCCTGGCCTAAGGGCCTTGGCACCAAGGGGCGAGGGCGAGGCAGCAGAGGATTGAGCAGAGCTGGAGTGGAGCCGGGGGTGCTCTACACAAGCCACGGTGGAGGCTTGAGCAGAGTTGGGGGGTGGGTGGCCCCTGCCCAAGCCATGGAGGAGGCTTGAGCAGGCCTGGAGATGGGGAGAGGGGCAGGGGGAGGGGGTGTGCCGGCCTTGGCTTGCCAACAGTCCTGCCTCGGCACATGAGCTACAAAGGAAACACCTTTTCTGACTGCTCATTGGCTACGCTCCCTGTACGCCACTGGGAATGTTCTTCGTAACTTGGGTAATAAGAATCCAAAAAGGTGATGATCAGGGTTTTTCCACCTTAGTTCAGGAGGAAAAAAGAAGGTTCGCTACTGGAGGGCTAAGAAATGTCATATCCTGCCCTAGCCAGTTTGGCTCAGTGAATAAATGCCTCGGCCTGCCGATTGCAGGGTCCGGGTTCGATTCTGATCACGGGCACGTGCCTAGGTTGCAGGCTCCTCCCTGGCCGGGACCCAGGTCAGAGTTCATGCAGGAGGCAACCAATCAAAGTGTCCCTCTCACATTGATGTTTCTTTTCTCTCTGTCTTCCCCTCTCTCTTCCACACTCTCTAAAAATCAATGGAAACATATCCTCAGGTGAGGATGAAAAAAAAAAAAAAAGAAAGAAAAAAAGTCATACTTTATTAAAGACACATCTTGAAAATGCCTAAAGAAAGTTTTTTAGTCATTTTTTCATGGTGAAGGGACTGGAGTCCAAGTTGATAAAAACACCTTGGTGGCTACATTGGCTGCAGCAGCAGGGTGATAGGGCTGGCGCCTCCCCTGATCAGCCCCGTCGCCTTCCGCAGATGGAGGCCAGACTGCGGCTTAGGCCAGCCTGCTATGGTAAGAGGCGACAGGCTGGGCTGAGGGACCTCCCCACCCCCAGTGCACGAATTTCGTGCGCTAGCCCGTAGGACATATATAACAAATGACGTATAGCATGGTTTATAAATATGTACATTTTGTCTCCTTCACACATACAAAACGCAAACTCTGACTTTGCAAATACTGGCCTCTTGCCCATGTCTGAGGTCCCCAAACAAACCTTTACAATGTTTGATGCCACTGTTTCCTTACCGACTGTCTGGGGGAAGCTGGTCATTACCACCAGTCAGAAAACGCATTGCATGAGGCTCCCCAGAGGAAGGGAGATGCTCTTAATGCCCATCCCATTAAACCGGAGGTTTCTGTAACCGCATCAGCCACTCCTTAGATCTGGACATTGGCTATGCTTCAACCCAGGTGCCCAAAAGGGTCAGCGGAGCTAACAAGCAGTGATCAAAAGTCTCTGTCAGCAAAATTCCCTACTTTTCTCTTTTCCATACTTTGAACATTAGTGACTGAAAAATGAAAGGGCTGAAAGGCAGCTGGGCAATTTTGAGAGAGAAAAGGGGTCAGCCCATAGCCATATGCCAGTCTTTCATTTCTGCCTGTGCCTTGAAAGTAGAAGAAAGAAGGAAAACTAACATTTGTAAGTTTCTAGGAAGATAAATGTATACTCTAACAGCACTGCAAGGTATTCCTTTCCAAAATTCAGTTTTCTTACTTTTTTCTCTTCATTTTTTTACTTTTTTGTTTTCCTAGTCTCTCTCTTTCTCTCATTTTCTTACATTTATTAAAGTTATACTTGCATTTATTTGAAGAGCCAAGTAAATCAGAGGTGTATTAGAAAAGACAGCACCCAGAGCCCCAATCCTGCCAGCCAGCTCCCCAGAGGCAACCTGTTTTCAACTCTTATAGTTGATTCCTTTAGTATTTATCTCTATACTAGAGACCTGGTGCATGGAATTTGTGCCCGGAGTGGGGGGTTCCCCCTCAGCCTGGCCTATGCCTTCTCACAGTCTGGGAGCCCCATGATCATTTGCCCCAAAGAGGTAGGCCCTGCCAGGGCTCCACAATAGATCACCCCCACAGATCAGGCCCAGTGGCACTGCCACTGCCACTGCAGCGGGGAGCCTGGGCCTCCTTCTTTGGGGTGATCGTGGAGCCCCACAATTGATCACATTGTCAGCCAGTGACCTGGGCCTCCCTCTGCAGGATGATCATGTGATTGATCATGTCCCACAGAGGGAGGCCCCACCCACTTGGCGCAGCCTGCCAGTCGGTGGCCTGGGCCTCCCTCTGCAGGGCGATCCTGGGGCAACGGCCGGGCCCCCGACCAATCACATTGCACCTGCCTTGGCTGGCCTGGCGCCAGTGGGTGTCATAGCGTGACCGTCCAAAAGGTCATCTGGAAGATCGTCTGGACGACTGTTCTGCTGTTCGGTCTTTGGTTGATTTGCACATTATGCTTTAATTATTATAGCTCTTTAAAGAAGATACTTTTATAGCTACTTTGTGGGATTCTGTTTGTTTCTTAGTTTCAGGCATTACATGTTAACTCTCCATTGTAGAAGGAAAGCACTGGGCTCTCCTTTCACACCCAAGCCCACCACCTTTCTCTGCATACACAGGTTCCACATCTTCCCAAAAGCAATGTGCTGAGATTCTGTTGGCTCAGCACTCAGAGTTCACACTGTGATGTGAGAACACATACGTGATGATTACCTTCCCTTTTTTCTCCCTCGCTGTAATAACTGTTGACTTTTCACCTGTACTGTTTCTGCAAATGTGTGCACATCCATGCTCTCCATAGGAGGGATGCATGGTATAATGGTTACGTGTGTGTGCTGCCTGGGTTTAAACCTTAGTTGCCACTTACTAGCTTTGTAATTTTGGACAAATTATTTAAGCACTGAGTACCTCAATTCCCTCATTTGTAGAAGGAAGATAATAATAATTACCTACTGAATAAAGGCTATTAGGATTTAATTGTTAATGCATGCTTGCTCAGAATTGTATTTCTTTTTTTACCTGAAGTTATTTTCCCTTGATTTTTATAGAGAGTGGAAGGAAGTGGGAGAAACACACAGAGAAAAATTGACATGAGAGACACATTGACTGGTTACCTCCCACATGGGCCCTGACCAGGGCCAGGAATTGAGCCTACAATCAAGGTATGTGCCCTTGACTGAAATTGAACCTGAGATCCTTCAGTCCACAGGCTGATGCTCTATCCACTGAGCCAAACCAGCTAGGGTCACGGTGACTTCTTAATATACGGAAGTGGTGATGACTATTATTAGGTATCCAATTATTATATCCTGCTGAAATAACTCAGAGCATCTGATCGGCTCAGTCTAGAGGCTCACCCTCGGGAAGGCTGCACCACAGCTGGGGCGGGGATGGCAGTTATCTCCCATGGAGGTGGGGAACCTTGCCTTTCTCCTATGTTGGCTCTCCTGCTTGGGGAGCTTGTCTTGGCTTACTTCACTTTTTGGTGAACATATTTTAGCAGTCTCAAAGTATCATTCTTCTACCCTCAGGTTTGATAGATGGTATGACTGAGCATTGGATTCTAGGTTGAAAGTTATTTTTGTTCAAGCTTTGGAAGGCACTGTTCTTCTGGTTTGTAGCCCTACTGCAAGAAATGACATCATTTTAATTTCTGGTTAACATTCTGTCTTTCTCTCAGCTGTTAGGAGCTTCTCTTCTGTCTCCATTACTGTCAGGCCCTGAGGGTCTTGCTGTGGTTCTAGTTTTTCGGTTGTACTGGGCTCCCGGTGAGCCCTTTCACTAAAGTGTACGTCCTCCAGTTCTTTTTTTATTTTATTTTATTTTATTTTATTTTTTTATTTTATATTTTAGTGGATTGTTGAGGATTTCCTATATACAATATTATTTCATCTATAGTGTTAGTTTTACTTCTTCCTTTTCATTCTTTCTTTTTATTGTTCAGTTTACTAATTACATTGTTTTCCCTTTTTTATCCCCCTATATCTTCCCTCCACCCTGTACCTATCCCACCCTCCGCCCTCACCTCCCCCTCCCCAATGTCCTCTCCCATTGTTGCAAGATTTTTGTCCAATCTCTTGCTGTACTTCCAACAACACTTTTCTCCCCAAGAATTGTCAGTCCATTCCCTCTCTATGTCCATGTTTCTGTTATAGTCACCAGTTTATCTTGTTCATAAGCCTATCAGTTCACTTGATTTTTATGTTCATTTGTTGATAGATGTGTATTTGTTGTTCATAATTTATATTTTTACCTTTTTCTTCTTCCTCTTCTTAAAGAATATCTTTCAGCATTTCATATAATACTGGTTTGGTGGTGATGAACTCCTTTAGCTTTTTCTTATCTGCGAAGCACTTTATCTGATCCTCAATTCTGAATGATAGCTTTGCTGGATAGAGTAATCTTGGTTGTAGATTCTTGCTCTTCATTATTTTGAATATTTTTGCCACTCGCGTCTGGCCTGCATCGTTTCTGTTGAGAAATCCGCTGACAATCGTATGGGTGCTCCCCTGTAGGTAACCAACTGTTTTTCTCTTGCTGCTTTTAATATTCTCTCTTTATCTTTTGCTCTTGGCATTTTAATTATGATATGTCTTGGTGTGGTCCTCTTTAGATTCCTATATTTTGGGGTTCTGTGTACTTCTTGGGCTTTTAAGTCAGATTCTTTCACCAGGTGGGGAAAGTTTTCAGTCACTATTTCTTCAAGTAGGTTTTCATTAACTTGCTCTCTCTCTTTTTCTGGCACCCCAATAATTCGGATGTCGGCATGCTTGAGGTTGTCCCAGAGGCCCCTTACGCTATCTTCAATTATCTGAATTCTTTTTGTTTCTTGCTTTTCCAGCTCAGTGGATTTTGCTTCTTTGTATTTCAAATCTTTGACTTGGTTCTTGTGGCCCTCTGGACTGCTTTTAGGACTTTGTGTAATATTTTTTATTTCAGTCTGTGTATGCTTGATTTCTAGTTGGTCCTTTTTTTTATCTGTGAGGGTCTGGTTCGTATCCTCAGAGGTCTTGTTCATTTCCCTGAGGGTCTCATTCATTTCCTTGTAAGTATCATTCATCTCCTTGTAAGTCTCATTCATTTGCTGGTTGGTCTTGTTTATTTCCTGGTAATTCTCATTAAGTAGATCGGCCTTTTGTAGGAGCCTCTTGAAAAGCCTTATAACCGTGGTTTTGAACTCTATGTCTTGTCGTCTTTTCTCCTCCATTTCTTTCACACCTGATTTCTTTCCATGTGTCTGCATGGTGGCTGCTTTATGTGGTGGATATCCTCAAAGGGACAGTGGCTCAGCCTCCCCAGTTACCTGAGGTGGGTACTCTTACTGCAATCCTTTATGGGTTGTATTCAGTGTTTTTGAATTTAAACCCAGCTTTTTGTTGTTAGCCCTAGGAGGGTTTGACCTCCAGGCCAATTGGCTGTGAAGGGAGACTGTGTTCAGGTTGGATGGGCGGAGTCTCTGGGCTGCGCGGCAGCGGCAGCGGCAGCTGGGTCCTATGTGGCACTCGTGCGCGCGGGTCTCTGTTGGATGGGGATGGCTGCAGACACCTCCAAGAGAAAGCCGCTAGTCTCTTCCCCTTGCCAGACAACTCTGCCTTTCCCCAAATGTGCCTGCACACCAAAAGTCTAGCCCAGGGCTGTAAAATAGATGGTTTCCAGAACCAGGAGACAAGTTTCCAGGGGGCAAGTCGCAGGTTTGCGCGACCCTTGGGACTAGGGGCCTCTGCCGCGCCCCGCTTCCAGGGTGCATCCCCCAGACCTCGGACCTCGCCCAGTTCTGGGGAATCTGTGCAGGGGGACTTCTCGTACCCCGGATCTCGGACCTCGCCCGGCTCGGGAAATCTGGGCAGTGGGATGCCTCCGCCCTTCCCCATCGGAGAAATCCGGCTGGTCCCTGCTCCAGCCCCAGCCCGCGTGACCACGGAGGCACCTAACCTGTTTCCGTCTGAAAGGCTGCGCTCCTGCCGGTCCTGAGTCTGTGTCCCACCTTTGCTCCTGTTAGTGGAGTTTACATTCAGCCAGCTTTCTGGCGATTCTGGGTGCTTGTCTGTTCTGCTGTTATGTTGTAGTTCTTAAATCGTTGCGCGGGGCAGAACAATAGGTGTTTGCTTATGCCGCCATCTTGGTGTCTCCCGTCCTCCAGTTCTGGGGAATTTTCCTTCATTGTTTCTTTGAGGAATTTCTTTCCTCAGTTCTCTCTTTCTGAAACCCTTACTTGGATGTTGTACTTGCTGCACTGTGTTCTAACTTTTTCTTTTAAGGCAATTCAATTTTAGTTTTCAACTCTTCTAACTTTTATACTTCTGATATCTCATTTCTTAATTTTCAAGAATCCTTTCTGTTCTCTGAATATTCCATTTTTAATGAGTTTTTTTCTTTGCCTTTGTTACTAAATATAGTATCATCATTTCTTACTCCTCTGAGAATGTTAAAGTCCTTGTTTCATGTCCTCTCCCTTCACAGCCTATGGTTCCTTCAAGCTGTGTTTGCTGGTTGTGCTTTTACTGTGGTTCTATTCTGGTAAATACCGGGTGCATTTCTTGGACGTGTGCTCATGTTTCAGCATGAGCTGCCGGAGTCCTGTGAGTTTGTGCATGCACAGTGCACCTGTGGGGGCGGAGGGGGAAGGCCTGCTGAATGAGGGGCTCACTGGAAAGTAATGTGTAGGTTCTGCTTCCTGGGGAATCCCTGATGTTAGTATATTAAGCTGTTTTCTTACAGGCTGATGAGATGCCTATATAGTGGCCATCCCAATCTCCCACCAGGCAACAATGAGGTACTGATAATCCTGGCAGCTGGGATGTAAGGAGGTTAGTTGAAAAAAAAGCAGAGTGTCTCAACATCCAGCTAGTAAACTTTCACTTCAGCCCAAACCAAAGATCTTCTGCCTTGTCCTCTCCAGAGATAAATTCTAGGCTCCTATCAAGATAAAGGCTTGTTGGTCATTGGGCTGTTGCAGGTATGCAACACAGAACTGGCGAGAAAACCTGGGGCCTGTTTCTCAAACACACATCTAACTGACAGTCCCATTTCAGCCCTATCATTCCCCTCAGCCCTGAGGTGACTGGTACTACCAATTCCTGAGACTACAGGGTATGGAGAACACTGCACTTCAGGTTGGAATGCTGCTTGCCTGTCCCCAGTGCCAACCTGGATTTTGCTTTTTGGTATCTGTGTTGGGGGCGACCTCAGTTGACAAAGTCCTGAGAAAAGCAGGTTTAACAAAGTGGCCTGTCTGCCCCCTAGAGCACGGTGACTCTCTAAACACAATAGTTTAGTAAACATGCATTCTGCCCCCCAGAGCACAGTGACCCTTAAGTACAATAGTTTAGTAAACATGTTGCCCTTGAGCACTTAGGAGTACACAAGGAGATAGCTAGGGGTTCAAGGAGCTTCAAGCTAGGATAAGGAGTTTTGTGTGAAGGTTAATGCTTCTCAAATTATGGGAATGATGAATGTGTTATGTAATCAGCACTGAATAAAAGCTTGGAGGAAAATAAACTTGGGGCCGCAGTCTGGAAGAAGGTTTGCGGACCCCCAATCCCATTTTTCTCTATCATTTTCAATCCTCACCCCCCTTCCAGGTGCTGTACAACTGATGCCGGCTGGCTCCGGCATATCGGCTTAAAGTAGTTTCCACTTCTCTTCTCGGCTTCCAAAATTATGTAGCTGATGTCTTCTCTCCCATTGACTTAATTCTTGATTAATTTATGCCTCAAAAAACCCCCACTTTATTGTAAGAGCATTCTGAGAGGTAACTGAGGTTAATGTTTATGCACAATCTGTCATCTTCAATCACAAGTCTATTAACCTTACTTCTTGGATAAGATAACTGAGGTACCAGGAGAGGGTAATTTGTTGAAGTTCACAAAACCAGTAAGAAATGAAATCAGAACCTGAACTCAGATCTGTCTGATCCTAAGGCCCACCTTTTCCAGGAAAGCACATGCCTCAGAGGTGGCCAGGGCCTCTTCACAGGAGCTGGCTAACAGGGACGGGCTCCACTCTGAAATCAGTACCAGGATAAATACCAAGAGACCTCGAAAATGCAGGTGACATCTCTCAGCCTCCTGCTGCCCCACACGCCTTCCACACATTGTTCTGAATGCCTGCCTCCCCCTCGTCCCCCACCCTTTCCTCCGGACTCAGCCCTCTGACTTAGTTTGAAATAATTTCCAACAGGGAGGGGAATGGTGCCTAATAAAATGAATGCCAACTGTTACCTTTTCCAAAAATCAAAATACTTCTGAGAAATCAAAGAAACCCCTTCTCAGAAAATGTCTGGGATCTTCTTTTCACCAAAAAGGCAATGAGAGAGATGCCATTGCTTTTACCTCATGTCAACCTCAGACCCCTGTGACTGATTTATCCTGTGGATCCACATAAGGACCATCCCTTCTGTACAGCTAATGGATAAAAACACGGGCTCCAGAGTCACACAGGCTGGAGTTCAAATCCCAGCTTTGTCACTCACTACACTCATTAAAGATGACAGTGTGAACTTGGGACAAGTTACATAAGTTCTCTAAGCCTTGAGATTTCATCTAAAAAATGGTAACAGTCAGAGCATTCACTTTATAGGCTTGCTGTCAGTTTAATGAGATATTGTTCAATAAGCATTAAACATAACATCTAGGAGTGTACAGTTCATAAATACTGATATTTTATTTTTCTTATTACCACATTCAAGAAATATTTATGCATAAGAAAAAAAACTATATATGATGATGGATGGTAACTAGACTTATTTATGGGGGTTATTTCATAATATATACAAATATTGAATATATATATATATATATATATATATATATATATATATAGTGTTACATGTCAATTATACCCCAATAAAAATGTTATAAATCCACTTAAGATATATTAAACTATCTATGTTCAGAGACTTGTGTTATACTTTGTGGAGAATACAAAAATGAACAAAAAATCAGCTCTATCTTTCAGCAGTTTGTGAAAGATAGGGTACTAATAGGGCACACACCACAGGTATCCAGTGTGGTGTTACTGGAATGGATTACCCAGAATGCCGCATGCATAGTTCCTGGCCGTGCAGTAAGCCTTGGGGGCCACTGGAAGCTGGCCTTCAGTGTTCCAGGGTTGCTCCCAACCACTCAAATCTTTCAAGCAATGTATATTGAAGACAGAAACTTTAGTTACATAAAAGTTTTAAAAAGTGAAATGATGCAATGTATTTAAAGGATACCAGAGATAAGCAATCTATCTACATTTTTAAGACAATGACATAAATTGAAAAATACGTATATAGCACCCAAAGGAATGTTCATTAAAATATATGTATAGTGTGGATGACAGATATATGCACAGAACAAACAGATGCTAACTACATACCTTTTCACATAGGCCATAACTCAGAAAGACTCACTAATTCAAGGAGATCAGCCAACCACCACTGTAATGACAGAAATGAGCCCTCTGACAAATTGAGCCATGGTGTGCTTTTGGTGATTTTAAAAAACATTTTGTAATAAGACTGTTGAAGAGAATGATGAGCAGCAACTAATTAACTAGCAACCCACAGACATCATAAATATACTAGAGGCCCGGAGCACAAAATTCGTGCAAGGGGTAGGGGATGTTCCTCAGCACAGTCTGAATGAACCCTCTCCAATCTGTGACCCCTCAAGGGATGTCCAACTGCAGGTTTAGGCCCAATCCCAGGGATCAGGCTTAAATGGACAGTCAGACATCCCTCTCACAATCAAAGACTGCTGGCTCCAAACTGTTCATCTGCCTGCATGATTGGCCCTAACCGCTTTTGCCTGCCAGCCTTATCACCCCCTATCCACTCCCCTGTTATCCTGATCGATACCTAACTGCTCCTCTGCTGGCTCAATTGCCCCTAACTATTCTCCCCTGCCGGCCTGGTTGCCCCTAACTGTCCTCTCCTGCAGGCCTGGTCACCCCCAACTGCCCTCCCCTACTGGCCCAGTCATCCCTAACTGCCCTCCCTTGCCAGCCTATTTGCCCCCAACTGCCCTTCCTTGCAGGCCTGGTCACCCCCAACTGCCCTCCCCTGCTGCTCTGGTCACCCCTAACTTCCCTCTCTTGCAAGCCTGGTTGCCTCTAACTGCTCTCCCCTGCTGGCCCAATTGCCCCTAACTGGCCTCCCCTGACAGCCTGGTCACCCCTAATTGCCCTTCCCTGCAGGCCTGGTCACTCTCAACTGCCATCCCCTGCAGGCCTTCTCCCTCCCAACTGCCCTCCCCTGCATACCTGGTTGTTCTCTACTGCCGCCCCTGCATTCCTGGTCACCCCCAACTGCCCTCCTCTGCCTGCCTGGTCACCCCTAATTGCCCTCCCCTGCAGACCTGATTGCCCCCAACTGCCCTCCCCTGCAGGCAATCTTGTGTCCACATGGGGGCGGCCATCTTGTGTGTTGGAGTGATGGTCAATTTGCATATTACCTCTTTCTTATATAGGATTAGAGGCCGAGTGCACAGGATTCATGCACTGGTGAGGGGTGTGGCCTGCGGGAATTGGCCTGCTGTGGGAGTGCTGCTCATCCTGGTCAGCTGAGTAGCTGTGGACCCACCTCTGAGCAGCTGCTCCTTGGTCCAGGATCTTCCTTGGAGCCAGAGCACTCACCTTTCCAGGGGACCTCGTCAGGGTGGGCCCAGGAACAATAGCACTGAGAAGTGGTGGAGTAGGCCTTAGTCCCATGGCAGCCACAAACCTGCCTTCCAGCCTCCAGTGTGCAGAGGAGGCAGCGGGAAGCAGGGAGAAGGAGCCTGGGGCAAGAAGGCCAATCGGATCACAGCCCAGGTTCCTGCCCATAGGCCTGGGGTTCACACTGGGAGCAGCCGCTCATCCCAGTCAGCCGAGTGGCACTCCCACTCTGGTATCGCACTGACCACAGGGGGCAGCTCCTGCATTGACCATCTGCCCCTGGTGGTCAGTGTGCATCACAGCGACTGGTCAACCAGTGGTTCTGGTCATTCTGCATTTGGTCACTGGGCTTTTATTAGGTAAGATGGGACAATGTTTTATTTATTCATTTTTCCCTTTTTATTGAATTTATTGGAGCGAACACAAGTTAACAAACTATGCAGATTTCAGGTGCACAATTTCATAACACATCACCTGTATACTGCTCTGTGTGGTCACCACCTCAAGTCAGGTCTCTTCCATCACCATCTATCCTCAACATACCTTCTTCCACCTGGCAAACAATGTTGTTTTTTAAATATATATTAGGTTTTTTAAAAAATATTTTTTATTTATTTCAGAAAGGAAGGGAGGAGAGAAACATAAATGATGAGAGAAAATCATTGATCAAACATGCTTCCCTACTGGAGGTTGAGCCTGCAACCTGGCATGTGCCCTGACTGGGAATCAAACCATGACTTCTTGGTTCATAGGTTTGT
The DNA here is from genome assembly GCA_027563665.1 of Antrozous pallidus. Taxonomy (NCBI): domain Eukaryota; kingdom Metazoa; phylum Chordata; class Mammalia; order Chiroptera; family Vespertilionidae; genus Antrozous; species Antrozous pallidus. Next base: position 117,369,069 of record CM050508.1, on the reverse strand, counting down.
GCTCAACCAGTGAGACACACCGGTTGGGCAACCAATGTTGTTTTAAATAGCAATTATTCATTCAACAATCATTGACTGAGTACCTACCTATTAAGGGCCAGAAATTGCATACAGCATGAGGAATACAAACAAAGTTCTTGTTCCCATGGTGGGTGTTTGCTGGTGGATACTAAACATGCTAATAAATAATATTGTTATAGAGCTAAAATGCTATAAAAATAAAAACAGGTAGTGGGCTTGGCCTTAATACTGCAAATAAAGAGAGTTGGGTAAAAAAAAAAATCTAGCAGAAGATTTTTTTAAAAAGCATCAGAAAGGGGGTGAAGGAGTTCTGGTGCTTATAAAATAGAAACCAAGGAAGGACACTAACCTAGAGGATCCAGGGTCCCAGAGACCCTCCTTTCCTTTTCCTTCCCTTCAACCTACAGTGAATGGGTCTCAGTCCAGGAAGAGGGAGGCCACCTCTGGCTCCTGCTCCAGACACACTGAGCCCTGACCCAGCAGTTGGGTGGAGATAGGATATATTGAACCAGGACAGTTCAATGGGCCTAGGGGTTTAGAAGCTCAGGCAGCCACAGATGACATGGAGATTTGGGGATATCTCATATTTTTGCCAATGACAGCAGGGACTAAAGGCATCGCTTAAAAAGTCAGTCCTATTTCTGAAGTTTCAATGAAGCACTGACATTAGTGAGCTGGCAAAAGAGGCTGGCAACTTAGAGATACCAGGGTTGGCACTTAACGTGGTGAATCTACCCTGGTTCCCAGTATGTGACTTTATTAAAGGGAATCTCTCTGAAATTGTCCTATGTCTCTCAGACTACTTATAAACCGAGCAGTATATTTGTTCACGATGAGAAATGTAACTGTTGTTGAGGTCAGAAGGCAGTGTGCCTGACACTTCACGCACATTAATTCATTTAATTCTCCAAACAGCCTGAATGTAGTAGGAACTATAATTGCCTCCATTTTACAGACCAGGAAACTAAGGCTCAGAGAGATGAAATCAACAGCAGGTGAGTGCAGAGCTGTCAGGGGACCCAGGCAGTCTAGCTTCTGATTCTATGCTCTGATTCATTGTTATAAACTAATTGCAGGAGCTGTGAAGAGGAAGAAGCTAGCCTGGCCAGCACGGCTCAGTAGTTGAGGGTTGAACATCCGGTCGAGGCATGTGTACAGTTGCCAGCTTGGTTCCTTGTGTGGGGTGTGCAAGGGATGGCAGATTGGTGGTTCTCTCTCATGGTTGATGTTTCTGTCTCTCTCTCCCTTTCCCTTCTTCTCTGAAACCAATGAAAATATTTTAAAAAATAAAATAAAGAGGTGGAGAAGCTAGAAGGTTGTTTGAACCCTTGGATGTGTGGGGGTATCATTCATTGATTATTCTGTGGAAGTTGAAGCACATGTTTGTGTTTTGCCAGGGTTTAATTCTACTCATTTCACCATATGTCCTTTCTACAGGAAACATTATGTTTTATTTTTAACCTCTTTTTGCTCTATATTATACAAGGTGTGGTGCTTGACAAGTCTCTCTAAATTTCTGGATGAAGAAAGCAGTGATTTGGGTAAGTTTGATATGATTTATAAATTTTCCAAGATGTTATAAAAATCAGAGGCAATTGATATTCGGAGGAACCAAGATGGCAGCATAGGTAAACACCTATTTTGCTGCCCCACACAACAATTCCAAAACTACAACTTAACAACAAAACAAACATCATCCAGAATCACCGGAAAGCTGGCTGAGTGAAAATTCCACAAATAAAAGTAAAGATAGAACACTGTGACTCAGAGGAGCAGCGGAGCACAGCCTTGAAGATATGCCCAGAGAGAGGTTCGGAGCTGTGTGCGCGCGAGCGGTAAAGGGCGGATGGCAGCGAACCGAGCTGGTTTTCTCCAATGGGGAGGGCGGAGATGTCCCACTGCACTGATTCCCCAGTTCCAGGTGAGGTCCGAGGTCCGGGGAAGGCACGCTAAAACCCGATGTGGCAGAGGTTTGCGAGTTTGAGGAAAGTGCGGGTAAACTTGGAACAGCAGTTTGCATGTAAACTTGGGAATAGAAGTGCGCGACTGCGCTTAGAGGACTCGTGACTTGCTCCCTCGTTCAAGAGACCACCGGACTGCTTTGTTTTACAACCCTGGGCGAGACTTTGGGGGTGCAGACTCATTTAGGGAGAGGTAGAGTTGTCTGGCAATGGGTGGAGACTGTCGACGGCTTTCTCTCGGAGGTGGGGGCAGCCATTACCACCCGGCACAGAGACCCACGTGTCACATAGGGTGGAGCTGACACTGCCTGCTCAGCCGGGAGACTCTCCCCATCTAACCTGAACACAGCTTACCTTCACAGCCAATTGACCTGGAGGTCAAACCCTCCTAGTGCTAACAACAATAATCTAGGCTTAACTTCAACAAGACTGTGCAACCCATAAAGGGATGCACCAAGAGTGTCCACCTCAGGTAACTGGGGAGGCTGAGCCACTGTCCTTTAGAGGACATCTACCACACAAAGCTAATGGACCAACTCAGGAAAGCAGCCACAATGCAGAGAAATGGAAAGAAATCAGGTGTGAAAGAAATGGAGGAAAAAAGACGACTAGACATAGAGTTCAAAACCACAGTAATAAAGTTTTTCAAGAGGCTCATAGAAAAGGCCGATGAATTTAATGAGAACTACAAGAAAATGAACAAGACCTCTGAGGAAATGAACAACACCTATGAGGATATGAAAAAGGACCAACTAGAAATTAAGCACACACTGACTGAAATAAAAAAAAAAAAATTATACAAAGACCTATAAGCAGTCCAGACGACCACAAGAACCAAGTCAAAGATTTGAAATACAAAGAAGCAAAATCCACTCAGCTGAAAAAGCAAGAAGCAAAAAGAATCCAAATAATTGAAGATAGTGTAAGGGGCCTCTGGGACAACCTCAAGTATACCAACATCTGAATTATATGGTGCCAGAAAAAGAGAGAGAGCAAGGTAATGAAAACCTACTTGAAGAAATAGTGACCGAAAACTTCTCCCACTTGGTGAAAGAAATTAACTTAAAAGCCCAAGAAGTGCATAGAACCCCAAAATATAGGAATCTAAAGAGGACCACACCAAGACACATCATAATTAAAATGCCAAGAGCAAAAGATAAAGAGAGAATATTAAAAGCAGCAAGAGAAAAACAGTTAGTTACCTAAAAGGGAGCACCAATATGATTGTCAGCGGATTTCTCAACAGAAACGATGCAGGCCAGATGGGAGTGGCAAGAAATATTCAAAGTGATGAATAGCAAGAACCTACAACCAAGATAACTCTATCCAGCAAAGCTATCATTCAGAATTGAAGATCAGATAAAGTGCTTCGCAGATTAAGAAAAAGCTAAAGGAGTTCATCACCACCAAACCAATATTATATGAAATGCTGAAAGATATTCTTTAAGAAGAGGAAGAAAAAAAAAGGTAAAAATATAAGTTATGAACAACAAATACACATCTATCAACAAATGAATCTAAAAATCAAGTGAATTAATAAGCTGATGAACAGGATATACTGGTGAATATAACAGAATCATGGACATAGAGAGGGAATGGACTGACAATTCTTGGGGAGAAAAGGGGTGTGGGAAGTGCAGCAAGAGACTGCACAAAAATCATGCACCTGTGGGAGAGGACAGTGTGGGGGAGGTGAGGGTGGGGGTGGGATGGGTACCAGGTGGAGGGGAGCTATAGGGGGAAAAAAAGAGGGAACAATGTAATTAATAAACTGAACAATAAAGATAAAAAAAATAAAAATAAAAATCAGAGGCAATCAATCCATCACCGAAACCTTTTAGATCACGCTCGTCAACATTATCTTAGGTTCAGGATATAAATATGTTTATGCTCTATCCTAGCTTATGTTAATTCCATTTTGAGGATCTGGTGGATTATGTTAAATTTCAGTTTTAATTCCAAGTATTCCTTCTCATATTTGCCTTCTGAACCAACAGTCAACAAATATATTTTATCTCCTATGTGCCCAATACAATGCCAAGGGTACAAAGATGAATAAGACATCAGTTCTTACCAGGAAGAAAGGAAAAGAGGAGGCAGGAGGGGACAGGTAGGCCTAAAGTCACCCTCCCTGCTTAGAATGGAATAAAAGTGAAGACTTCCCTCTTAAAGAGCAGCCAGCAATTGAGAACAATTGTGCCCTTACTATCGGTGAGGAACACAGCAAATAAAACTAAAACAAAAATAAACCTAAATCATTGTTTTTATTCTCCTGCTCTGAAATCTCAAGCTAATCAGTGGAAACAAGTAAAAAGACATGGAGGGTTTAGTATCTTCCATTCCAAGATATTCTCTGATGTAAATATTTCTAGGGACCTAGTAAACCATCATACTTCTAATAAAAAGATTGATAAGCCAAACCATATTAATCATTCTTTTAAAAATCCTTCCAACTTTCTACAGTGATTGAGCCACTGGAATTTGAGGCCACAAGACACAAACCACTGAAGGGCAATGCTGGAGTGGCTGGGGAGACAGAGACTCCACTCCCCCATTTTACAGCCAGGGAGTTGGTTCGCAGAGATAAATGATTGGTCCAAGGTCCACAACTACTTAGGAGCAGAGGCACTGCAGCCTAGATATACTCTTCCCTAACCTAATTCTCATTGCCTTGATATGAAGGGCAGCATTAGACATACTCTAAACACAGTGAGGGATCATGGGAATAAAAATAACATTAGAAAAAAAAAAAAAAAGAAGGGCAGTAGGCTTTCAGTCAAGGTGTAGAGTAGGTAAACACTTCGTTTGCCTCTTCCCGAAACTATAACAAACTTTCAATGCAATTACAGACCACCACCATTGACAAGCCCATGAAGACTAGCTGAAGAGAATGCCTATAACTAAGGATATAAAGAAGAAGCCACATGGAGACTGGCAGAAGTGGGTGGAGATATAGAACAGGTAGGTCCCCCACACACAGTATGGCAGTTGAGAAACACAAGGAATGACTGGGTTTCAAATAAAATGCTGAAGAGTCAGAGGTCCTGCCTCACACTGGGCTCCTCAGCCCAGTCTAATGGTAGGAACAGGATTCCCCACAACATCTGATCATGAAAACCAGCGGGGACTGCGGCTGAGTAAGGAAAAAGGCTGTGGGAGACCTAGAAGCCACAGGTTATAAAAAGCCTGCACACAAAAGCACTAGCTCATAAACTCACTCACTCTGAGGTCCAGCCCAGGGGCAGGTGACTGTAAGGCACCAGGGACACATATGGGGACGGAAGTGCTGGCACATAGCACTGTTCCTTTTGAGTCCTCCCTGCACCCAGCAGGCAGGCATAGATAGGATTTTTTTTAAGAATAAAAGACTCAAAAACATGAATAAGAAAATACAGAAAATATTTGAAAAATATTCTCACTGACAAGGCAAACACATATTAAAACAGTGGAACAACCAACTCTAAAGCTAGTATGAAGGTTAAAAGGGAAATGTAGGAGGATCATGTATAATTATAACAGTAAATTAGGGAATACACATACATAAACATGTATATACACCAACATAAACATGGAGGAGATGAGTAAAAATTGTAGTGATTTCATAATGTGTTTGAACTTAAGTGATCATCAACTTAAAATACACTGCTATAAACATAATTTGGTATATAGGAAGCACATAGTAACCACAAAACAAAAATCTAAAAACATATAATAAACAAAAAGGAAGGAATTCAAACGCAACAATAAAAAGTCATCAACGTATAAGAAAAGAAAGTAAGCCCTGACTGGTGTGCTCAGTTGGTTGAGCATCCTCCTGTGGGCAGAAAGGTCGCCAGTTCGATCCCCGCAGCCCAGGTTGCAGGCTTGATCCCTGGTCACCTTGGTTGGGGTGCAGATGGGAGATAATCAATCAATGTTTTCTCTCACATGGATCTCTCTCTCTCTCTCTCTCTCTCTCTCTTCCTCCCTCCCTCCCTCCCCCCTTCTCTCTCTAAAATCAATACAAACATACATTTTTAAAAAGCAAGACAATTAAAAAAAAAGAAAAAACTACAAAACAACCAGAAAACAATGAATAAAATGGCAATAACTATATATATATATCAATAACTGCTTTAATGTAAATGGACTAAATGTTCCAATCAGAAGACATAGGGTGGTTGAATGAATATAAAGAAAAAAGGACCCATACATAGGCTGCTTACAAGAGACTGACTGTAGTTCAACACACACACAGAAAGAATGTAGGATGTAGGATGTAGGAATGTCGGATGTTTCTTGCAAATGGCAATAAAATACTTATACCAGACAAAACAGAATTTAAAACAAAAGACAATGGGCATTTCATAATGACAACGGGATCAATCCAACAAGAGGACATAATTCTCGTAAACATCTATACACTCAATTTAGGAATACCTAAATATATTAAACAAATATGATGAATACAAAAGGAGAGATGAATAGTAATAGAGTATCAGTAAGGGATATAAACACCTCCTTGACATCAGTGGGTAGAGCAGGCAGACAGAAAATCAAGAAGAAAACAGTGGCCTTAAGTGACATATTAGATCAGATGGACTTAATAGATATTTTTAGGACTTTTAACTCAAAAGCAGCAGAATATACATTTTTCTCAAGTGCACGTGGAATACTTTCCAGGATAAACTACATAGTAGGCACAAAACAAGTCTCAGCACATTCAAGAAGTTTGAAATCATATCAAGCACTTTCTTTGATCATAACGGTATAAAATCTGATACAAGAAAACTAAAAAACACAAACACATGGAGTCTAAATAACATGCTACTAAACAATTAATAGGTAAACAATGAGATAAAGGAAAAAATCAAAAGGTAACGAGACAAATGAAAATAACATAATGAACTAAAACATATAGGACACTGCCACAGCAGTTCTAAGAGGGAAATTTATAGCAATACAGGCCTACCCCAAGGAAAGTTTCAATCTAAACTTATACCTAAATGAACAAGAAAAAGAAGAACCAAACCCCAACTGTTTAGAAGAAAAGAAACAATAAACATCAGAGTGAAACCAAGAACTAATTCTTTGAGAGAATACACAAAATTGATAAACTTTTAACCAGACTCATCAAGAAAAATAGAGGATCCAAATAAAATTAAAAATGAAAGAAAAGTATCAACCACCACCACAAATGAATATAAGGAAATACTACAAAAAATTACATACCACCAAATTAGACAATCTGGAAGAAATGGATAAATTCCTAGAAATATAAATTCGTCCAAGACTGAATTAGGAAGAAACAGAAAATATGAACAGACCAATAATTAAGTAAGTAATCAAAAAACTCCAAACAAACAAAAGCCCTCGACCAGATGGCTTCAGAGGTGAATTTTAGCAAACATTCAAAGGAGAATTAACACCTATCCTTCTCAAACTATTCCAGAAAATTAAAGCCCCCAAACTCAATTTACGAGGCCAGAATTACCCTGAAACCAAAACTAGACATACACACAACAAAAACAATTATAGGCCAATTTTCTTTAAGGACATAGATGCAAAAATCCTCAACAAAATATTAACAAACTGAATTCAGCAATACATTAAAAATCATGCACCATGATCAAGTGGGATTTATTCCCAGGGTGCAAGGCTGATTCAATATCCACAAATAAATTAATGTGATACACCACATAAACACAATAAAGGATACATATCATATTATCCTATATAATAAAAGGCTAATATGAAAATTGTCCCCAAGGGAGTTCAACCAACTGGGAGTTCAACCACTCGCTATGATGTGACCTGACCACCAGGGGGCAGCATGAAAAAAAGGAAGGCCCTTTTTGGCAGCCATCAGCAGGGGAAGGAAGGCCCCGATTGGCCTTGATCGCTGGCCAGGCCTAAGGATCCTACCTGTGCATGAATTCTGTGCACTGGGCCTCTAATCATATTAATAAATATAGGAAAAACATTGGACCATATACAACATCCACTTATGATTAAAATTCTGAGCAAAGTGGGAATAGAGGGAGCATAACAACATAATAAAGGTCATCTATAACAAATCCACAGCTAATATCATACTCAATGGTGAAAAGCTAAAAGTTTTTTATTTAAGATCAGAAACAAGACACGAATGTCCACTTTCATCACTTTTATTTAACTTAGAATTGGAAGCTCTTGCTACAGCCAACAAGAAAAAGAATAAAAGGCATCCAAATTGGAAAGGAAGAAGTAAAACTATCATTATTGGAAGATGACATGAAAATGTATATAGAGAGGCCAGAAAAATCCACCAAAATGCTATTAGAACTAATAAATGAATTCAGTCAAATAGCAGGATACAAATTAATATTCAGAAATCAATTGCACTTTTATATGTTAACAACAGACTATCATAAAGAGAAATTAAGAAAACTGTCCCATTTACAATTATGTTAAAAAAGTAAAATACTTAGGAATAAATTTAACCAAGAAAGTTAAGGACAGGTACTTAGAAAACTGCAAAACATTGAAGAAAGAAACTGAAGATACTAATATACTATGTTCATGTATAGGGAGAATTAACATTGTTAAAATACCCATTCTATACAAAGAAATATGCAGATTCAATGCAATCCCTATTAAAATACCAATGACACTTCTGACAGAACTAAAACAAATACTCCTAAAATTTGTATGAAACCATAAAAGGTCCTGAATAGTTAGAGCAATCTTGAGAAATAAGAACAAAGTTGGAGGTATTATGCTACCTAAAATTACACTATATTACAAGGCTATAGTTTTCAAAACAGCATGGCTCTGGCATAAAAACAGACACAAAGCCCAACTGGTGTGGCTCAGTGGTTAAGTGTCAACCTATGAACCAGGAAGTTCTGGTTTCATTCCTGGTCAGGGCACATGCTGGCGTTTCAGGCTCAATCCCCAGTAGGGGGCATGCAGGAGAGAGCTGATTGATGATTCTCTCTCATTATTGATGTTTCTATCTCTCCCTCTCCCTTCTTCTCTGAAATCAACAAAATCCATTTAAAAACAAACAACAAACAAACAAAAACTGGACACACAGATTAATGGAACAGAAGAGAGAGATCAGAAATAAACCCACAATACACAGTCACTCTATGACAAATGAGGCAAGAATATACAATAGAGCAAAGATTATCCTATATAATAAGAGCCTAATATGCTAAGTGTCCAGTGGTCTGTTCAACCAATCAAAGGTTAATATGCTAATGATATGCTAAGGTTGCTCAACCACTTGCTCTGATGCGTAATGACTACTAGAAGGCAGACAGTCAGCCGGATGACCAGTCGCTATGATGTGCATTGACCACCAGAAGGCAGACACTCGAACCAGTAGGTAGCTTGCTTCTGGGGTCTTGCTGATTGGGACTTAATGAGATGGACTGGACATGCCATGGAGCCCTCTCATGTCCCTCCCCAGCCTTAACTGTGCACTGGTGGGGTCCTTTGGCCTGGCCTGCACCCTCTCACAATCCAGGACCCCTTGAGGGATGTCGGAGAGCCAGTTTCTGCCCGAGCCTGCAGGCTAGGCCGAGGGACCCCACTGGTGCATGGATTTGTGGACCAGGCCTCTAGTCTCTTCAATAAATAGTGTCAGAGAAACTGGGTAGATACAATCAAAAGAATAAAATTAGACCACATCTTACACCATATATAAGAATAAACTCAAAATGGATTAAAAAATTACATGTAAGACCCAAAAGCATGAAACTAGGAGAAATTATAGTACTCTTTGACATCCATCACTCTTAGCAATGTGGTGTTTTTTTTAATGTCTCCTCAGATAAGAGAAACAAAATAAATAAATAGATAAATGGGACCAAATCAAACTGAAGATTTTTTTACACATCAAAGAAAACCATCAATAAAATGAAAAGACAACCTACAGAATGGGAGAACGTATCTGCCAATGATATACCTGATAGGGGATTAATATCCAAAATATGTAAGGAACCGATACAACTTAACACCAAAAAAACAAACAATCTGATAAAAAAAAGAATGGGCAGAGGACCTTAATAGACATTTCTCTAAAGAGGACATACAGGTCAAAAGACAGTTGAAAAGATGCTAAACATCACTAATCAGTGGGAAATTGCAAATTAAAGCCAGAATTATCACCTTATACCTCTCAGAATGGTTACCATCAATAAATCAACAGCCAGTGTTGGTGAGGTTTTGGAGTAAAGGGATCCTTGTGCACTGTTGGTGGGAATGCAGATTGGTGCAATGTGGAGGTTCCTCAAAAAATTAAAAATAGAACTACTATATGATCCAATAATTCTACTTCTGGGTATTTATCCAGAGAAATCCAAAACACTAATTTGAAAAGATATATGCACCCCTAAGTTCATTGCAGTGTTATATACAACAGCCAATATATGGAAACAACCTAAGTGTCTATCAATAGATAAGTGGATAAAGAAGATATGGTACATATATATACAGTAAAACATTAGTCAGCCATAAACAAGAATGAAATCTTGCCATTTGCAACACATAGATGGACCTAGAATGTATTATGCTAAGTGAAAGAAACATAAAAGACAAATGCCATATGATTTCACTCATATGTGGAATCTGAACAACAAAGTAAATTGGCAAACAAAACAAATAGACTCATAGATGCTGAGAACAAATTGATGGTTGGCAGATGGGAGTGGGGTGTGGGGAGGTGGGTAAAAAAAGGGAAGGGATTAAAATGAACAAATTGCTAGTTATAACAATAGTCACCGGGATGTAAAAAAGATTTATGACAGTGGTGCTTTGTAAAACAGTGCTAAAAATAAGTGCTTCTCAAATTTGAAAAAAATTAATCACATTAAAAAGTCATAATTAAGGGCAAAAAGGAACCCCCAAGAAAACCTTACCATTTTCATCATGGGTTTCCCTGCTGCTGCTTCTCTGTCCTCAGTTCCAGCTTCTTATTCTACTAGAAAAGTCATCCCTCATTTCAATCTGCCAAACCATGAAAGACTTACATTTGAAAATACCAACTGAAGCTGAAAGCAGGATGGCCTCCTTGCATCATCCTATTCCTGCACCCCCATCAAACCCTGAGTAAAAACCAAGGAAAAACGCCTCACTCTCAATGAAGTGTGAGACAACCAATCACCACAAGGCGCTAACAATAATAGAGCTGGAAAGCTTCTTCATTGAAATGCATGGCTTATTTATCCTACTGCCTAAGGAAACATATGAGGCCTGTGCAATTAATTTTAATATTTCACACGTGTCAATTATTTGAAGTACCAGGTCGATTGAATGCAGCTGAATGAGCTAGACAACACAATTGCCCAGACAGCAACACAATTCAACTGGACCCATCCCCCAGACTCCCTGCCGCACCCCCACCCACCCTGTGGGGCCCTCTTCTTCAACCTATAGCTTCCACACACATCACCTTTACTTCTGCTGCAGTTCACACTGAGGAAATTTCACAAGATAGTAAAGCAGGAAAATGACTCCATGGCACTGAACAAAATGCTTTTCTGCTGTGGACTTGTCCTTCCTAAATGCATCTGTAGAGCTTGGCCTGAGTGTGGGGACAGAGGGAGGAGTCTGGCATTCTTCTTCCCTGATCCCTCTGGGTTTGTTAATCTCTTTATTCTCTTCCAAGCTAATATTCACATCAGCCACACAGCTCAATTTACTTTGTTTGTGACTTTAATTGAATAAATCTAAAATAACAACAGGCACACTGGCCCAGAGCCTTGGCCAAATTTCTCTTTAGGTACTTACAACACATTCTGAATGTTTTAATTCTCCCTGGAAGCAGCTATAGGCACTCTAGTGCATCCCCAATTTTATTTTATTTTTAAAATTTTCAATTATGGTTGACATTAATATTATATTAGTTTCAGGTGTATAGCATAATGGTTAGACATTTACATAACAAGTGATCCTCCCAATAAGTCTGTTACCCACTTAGCACCATAACATAGTTATTAGATTACTAGAGTCGCAGTGCATAAAATTCATGCTTAGGGGAGGGGGAAGGGATCCCTCAGGCTGGCCTGTACCCTCTTACAATCTGGGACCACTGGCTCCCAACCACTAGCCTGCCTGCCTGCCTGATTGCCCCTAACCCCCTAGCCTGCCTGCCTGATTGCCCCTAACTGCTGACCTGCCTGCATGATCACCCTTAACCACTCTGCCTGCCTGCCTGATCAACCCTAACTGCTCACCTGCCTGCCTGATCACCCCTAACCATTCTGCCTGCCTCCCTGATCGCCCCTAACGTCTTGCCTGCCTGCTTCATCACCCCTAAATGCTTGCCTGATTGGCCCAAGTACCTCTGACTTGGCCCCTGCTGTGGCAGCTTTGTCTGGAAGGACTTCCAAAATGACATCTGGAAGGTTGTTTGGCTGTCCGTTCTAATTAGCACATTACACTTTTATTATTATAGATTACTGACTATACAGGGTGGGACAAAGGTAGTTTTACAGTTGTGAGCACACAAAACAGGTTATTCTTGTGTTGTTATTTATTCATTATAGTGTTGTTTTCTACACACAAATGGTATTCTCTATACTGTATTTTACATCCTCATGACTATTTTGTAACTACTAATTTGTATTTCTTAGTCCCAGCTCCCCAACACCTCTCCCACCTAGCAACCATCAGTTTGTTCTCTCATCTATGACTTTGTTTCTATTTTGTTTATTCTTTATTTTGTTTTTTAGGTTTCACATGTAAGTGAAATCATTTGATATTTGTCTTTCTTGTCAGGCCCTGGTTATTACACCATAGGCAGATTACTATCATTTACTGCTTCAAAGGTTACTAACATTTACTGATGGGAAGTGCTTATAGGATAATCTAGGAAGAATTTAAGCATCACTGAAGGTGGGGAGGATATCTTATCCAAGTCAGTTAGTCAGTTTTTAATGCAAAAATTTTCCATAAGGTTCTATGCTGTGCTGAAATATCACTTCTTCAGAATCGTAAGATCTGAGTCAACAGTGGGAGTTTGTTTAGTCTATTTTCTAAGTTACATTAAGGTGAATCCTCAATGATCCTGAGTTTGTAGCTATTCCCATTTGTAAACATATTCAAAGAACAATCAATATAATTGTTTGTTCTAGCTTCCCTCAATCCTTTGCAAAGGGAGAATTTAAAAACAAAACAAAACTGTATTATTACTTACTGGGAGTAGAAACATAGTGAGACAAGCAAGCTATTGGTACTGAGTTAAAACTGGTAGATCAAACTTCAGAGCCTGCAAGTTTTTCTCCCAAGAATGCCTTCAAGGGAATCATGTGGCTAAGCTGCTGAGTGGCTTTGATCACATGCACAGAAAGGCGGACATTCTTTCAGCTATTTGAAGATAAGCTAAAAGGAACCAATGCACATGACTGGCACCTCTCAAGGAAGAAAGGAGCAGGCTCAAGTGTGTCTAAGTGGTATCCCGTTGTGAAGGGACCCTGTTTACAAATCAGGTAGCCTGAGCATTGCCCACAGTAGGATGGTCCACAGAATAAACATTTCTGCTTCTTGGCATGCAGGTGTTTTCACTGTATATTCTTAAGAGCTTGGAAACTCTTCCTCATGGGTTCATTAAATGTCTCAGCAAGCACTTTGGGACAGGGACCTCTTCTCAATCATCCCACCATGCACTTGACCCTAGCATCTTCTTATGTTTTTCTTTCACTGGCAGAATTATTCCAAGTCTTTCATTCCCCTTTCCAGGCTCCTGTGTCTCATCTTGGACTAACTAATAAAGCCCAGCTAGAAACTGTGTACTAATAAGTCAATGCTGAAACTGGCTCCCAACCCCAGGGAAACCTGATGATAAGATGTAGGTGTAGTAGCCCAAATCCCTTTCTGCTGCCAGTGCATCTCTGAACTCAAGGTCATGCTTTAATGAGAGTCAGATGGCCACCTTATCTTTGTATATAAGGGCAGCTCCTGCAACTTATCTAACACTCTGATGCTGTCATTAATGCTGCCCCAAACAGCTGGGAGATATTCACTAAGTGAATGGGCATGTCATTGTCCTCAAGGTCACTGCCCGGAGGAGCAAGCCTCTGTACTAAACACCTGAGATCCCTGCATTTCAGCTCCTATTTGAAATTTTGCCTTCTTGCATTTGTTTCTAGTCACAGCTCAGAGTGAAATACAGGTAAAGTAATTACTCCTTAGTGAGCTGTGGTAGCTCATTGATAGAAACCATTTTCAGAGGGAATGCTATAACATGGAGTTTAGATCAAAGCTAGATTATTATTTCCCTTACTTGTCTCACCCACATACATCTACTCCCTCCTCCTGGAAAAAAAATTTTTTTCTATTTGTGAAGACAGATCATAAAGAAGTTAAGAGTTTTTCTTACAGTGGCACTATTTATTCCCTTAGTTATATAAATATAAAAAATAAATATTTCTTTGAAAAGCTACTAATCAAGCTTTTTCCTACAGCTCAAGCTCCAAACCCTTAATGTGATTTCATTCAATTCTCTCTCTCTCTAGGATGAGGCCATGTTTATGTCAAGATGCCATATGTTTCCTTCAGGGACAGACCCCAGCAGAGATAGAGTGAATATAAACCTCAAGAATGCCAGGTGCTGGAGTATCATGAGTACGCATTAAGACATAGGTAGTACTGAGGAGGGCCTGTTGCACACAATGAGTTCACTCACTGGCACCATCTTTCTGTGCCTGCCCTGCTAGCACACTGGACTATGAAATGGTTAGCTTCTAACTCAGCACAGTGTATTTCAAATTTGTCCATAAGTTGTTGACAGCTGTGCAAACGACTCTCCTCTGCCCTGGACACCAGGCATCCAAGGTCTGCAACAGAAGGTGGAGTGAGGTGCACAGGAGGAAGTTCCGGGTTTATTTTTTTGCATTTAAAAATCCTTTACCATTCTTCTTCCTGAGTGCTATGATAGATTCTATAAGCATGGACAAAGGTGTAATATGCTATAATGTCAACTCTCAACTACTACTATAAATGGGGAATTAAGATAGTCTGAAAGGTTCTAACTAGAGAATATGTTTTTCAGTGTAACAAATTTATCTTGGAGTAAAACATTAATTAGTCCTTAATATAAATGATCAGAATGCTTAAACAATGGACAAGTGACTTAAAAAAAAAGGACACATTGGAGATCTACAGTATCCAGAAAAGCACTATGCATGGGTTGTACACAGATTCTGTTCTACAGTAATAAACGTGTCCTCTCTAAATAATAAGTTACAGGTGTCTAAAATATGTATTACATGCATGTATACTAACATGTATGTATGTGTTATAAACCATATATATATATATTTATACATACACGTATGTATGTATGTAATAGTATCAGTCTGGCTAAGGGGAACTTAGTCAGTGAATATTTATTAATTGTCCAATCATTGTGGTAAGCACTGAGGAAAACAGATCAGTAAGACAAAATTCCTATTCTTGAGTGTATAGTCTAGTGCAGTACTCAGCAAACTCATTAGTCAACAGAGCCAAATATCAACAATACAACATTTGAAATTTCCTTTGAGAGCCAAATTTTTTAAACTTAAACTTCTTCTAATGCCACTTCTTCAAAATAGACTCTCCCAGGTCATGGTATTTTGTGAAAGAGCCACATTCAAGGGGCCAAAGAGCCACATGTGGCTCACGAGCCGCAGTTTGCCGACCACTGGTTTAGTGGGAGAGATAGGAAAATATTAGGTGCATTAAATTGTTAGAGGCTTTTTGATGAAAAATATATAGGCCCAGTGAGCACCAAAGCTGAACAACTCTCCTTGGAAGACAGGGCAACAGGAAGGTTTCCAAAAGAAAGTGATCCTTGAGTTGTCCATGAAGGCTGCCGGTATACTCTATATTGAACTCTTTGATACCTGGTAACCCATGTTGTTTGTGTAGTAACTCATAGATAACCAGTTTGGATAAGCAGGCATCTCATACTCAGTTCCCTGGGCTGAGGTTAATACTGAGTCTGGGAGTGTTCTCTCCTTAGCACTGCTGACATACACAATACAGTGGGCAGCTCGGAGTACAGAGATGCCTGTTAAACTCAATCGGTTGTGCCCCTCCCCTCCGTGACTGTGACAGGAGGTTCCTGCAAGAAGAGCACCAAGGGAGATGAATGGGATTCTGAAAATGAGGACTGTCTTCCAAAACAGCTGTTTATTCTCCTCACAGTACTTTTCCTAATAGGAGAGAAGTTAGCCAGTTTCCAGCCTGTGCTGGGAGCAGGGCAGAGGGGGCTTTGTCCTAAACCCTCTGCTGTGAGTTAGTGACCTCTGCAAGCAAGCCAGGCCTCCAGTCTGTTACACTGACCTGCAAAATAAGGTTCCTGTGCTTTAACTAAGGGGGATGGTCAACTGCCAGATTTAATTTGGTTGTTCTGCATGATGTGAAGTAAAGTAGAGCTGCTGTGTGCACTTTACTAGTAAGTCCTACAACAACAACTTAGTGGCTGTGTGACATTAGGCCAGCAAATTAAAGAATCGGAATTTCATATAGTACCTCATATAGTCCTCCACTGTACCAGTACACAGTATATAGTACCTCATCCAGCCCTCTCACTGTACCAGCACACTATACAGTACCTCATCCAGCCCTCCCACTGTACCAGTACATAGTACTGTACTTTATACAGTCCTCCCAGTATACCAGTACACTCTATAGTACCTATTAGAGAACAGGAATTCAATAACCTGTGTGTCTACCCCCCTCCCCCCCACACACACACTTAAGAAGAGAGTCCACATGGGATTACAGAAAAAAAGAGACTTGAAAGAAGACACACACTCCTGAAAAGGTTAAACATTATCTTGAGGATAATGTTAAAAACTTTGTCCAATAGTGAAATTGATATTACCAAAATGGAGCATGCTTTTTAAAAAAAATATTCAGAAACCCACCAGATGAGTTTAGAGTGGATTAAAGAGACAACTTACCTTAGAGTAAGTGTGTGACCTTTGGCTAGTCAAAGCTTTGAAGCAAGGGGAAGAAAGCAGGTGATCCTTTAAAACACCTGTGTTTTAGCCCGGTGCCCAGGACCCAAAGCTGCAGACAGGCAGCACAGACACCCAAGGCAGGCCCTGGCCACATCTCTAATGGTGAATGACAAACTGGTTCTGAAGGAAGACCTTCAATGGCACTGTTCTTACTGATCCATCTTTAATGGTGAGTGACGGACTGGTTTTGCATTGGCACTGTTGTCATGGGCCATATGCAAATAAAGAACCAACTGTTGATTAAAGATGAGAGGGAGGTCTAATTCTCCAATTCCCAATAAAATCTGGCCTTTCCAGGCACCACAGAATTTCCCAAAGGTCATTTGTTCATGTTCCTCTACTTAAGCAAGAATCTACTTCTCATTCCTGAAAACCCCCCAAATATTCTGCATATATCTAACAGGATTCCCAGATGAGCTCAAATCTTCAGGAGTTCTTGATATGTTTATATTATAAACATAACATCTCACAGGCACATTTTAAATAATCACTGAGACCATCATGATAACTCCTATGACAGGACATGCAATACAAAGGCTAGTGGCAGGCACTGGGCAGCCAAGCAGAAGGCTGGAGAAACACATGTTAAAATTCAACTACCTTGCTATAAAATATTTGGATGTACTTTTAAGAACTCCATCTCATTTTAGACTTATAATATTGCTTTTAAAGTAGGGTTATCACACCACTTTTAAAATGATTAACCAGTGGCTCAAAGAGGCTTATTGAATTGTCCAAATGAGAGAAAAGATGGGGTTAGTATGCAGGTCTCTTTCAGCTCTACAAATCAATTTAATTGTACATGCATCTTAGAGAAATTTCTTAATTAGGTTTATATTTTTATAATTTTATATTTTAATTATAATTGACCTTCAGTATTATTTTAGTTTCAGGAGTACAGCACAGTATAACTTAAGAAGTAATCACCTGATAAATATAGTACCCATCTGGCACCATACTGATTATATTCCCTCTGCTGTACTTTATATCCTACCAATTTGTACTTCTTAATTCCTTCATCTTTTTCACCCACTGCCTCAACCCTTTCTCCCCACCCCACCCATCCCCAGCAACCATCAGTCTGTTCTCCGTATCTGAGTCTCTTTCTACTTTGTTCGTTTACTGGTATTTTGTTCTTTAGATTCCACATCTACCCGAAATCACATGATACCATAAGCAGGACATTTGTCTTACAGTGGTCAGGCTATATAAGCTGCCCGCATTGTGAGTGCTGCTAGGGCAGGCCTTCAAGTGCCTGCTGCCCTCACAACCCCTGTGTAATTCCCTGTAACCAGGCTGCTTGATCCCAGCAGCAGTCCTCTGATGACTGGACGGAGATGGGTAACCTGAGCTCTGCCGCACCCACAGAGGCCCCTGCTGGTGACAACTCTGTGGACCAACCAGATCCTGTCTCCTGAGGAAACAGGACATGCCACAAACAGAAAAGGAGTGTTTAGGAGCAAGTGGAGAAGGCACCATGAGATGTTCAGGAACCAGAATGGCTGAGCCCTGCACTGGGAACACATAACAGAACATGGGACACGCTTCCTGGGTGCTAGTGAGGCACCCAATGGGAGAGAACTCAGTTATCAGTGAGGCCCACTCTGAGAAGACTAGGGTGGTTTTCTATCTCCCCTACCAGCTTACATACTCCCCCCAGGAAGCATCTGGTCCCTGAAGTAGCTCTTTTCAGTGAAACTCAAGAGAAAAGCATATTATTACTTCAGAGTCCTGTATTAGAATGACCAAATGGCACCATCTCCCTGTATGCGGCACAGCAGACCCAGGCAGAAGTCACCTTCGGAAAGGGTGCTCCTTGAGGTCGCTGCCCACCTTAGACACCACAGTAGGACTGACATGGAGAGCTACCCATTAAGGTTCCTAGAGGAAGCTCTTGAGGGATGAATGCAAGCCTCCCCCTGCCCCCACAACCCAGTTTGTATGTGGAGGTCCCCCTAGTACCTCAGAATTTGGCTATTACTGGAGATAGGGTTTTTACAGAGGTAAGTAAGTAAACAGGCCACATGGATGGTCTAATTTGATGGGTATCCCTATAAGACAGTGGGTCTCAATCTTTGTAATGCCGCGACCTTTTAATACAGTTCCTCATGTTGTGGTGACCCCCAACCATAAAACTATTTTCGTTGCTACTTCATCACTGTAATTTTGCTACTGTTATGAATCGTAATGTAAATATCTGTGTTTTCTGATGGTCTTAGGCTCTACAGCAGCGGTTCTCAATCTGTGGGAACCACTGCTATAAGAGAAGACTGGGGTACAACACGCACAGAGGAAAGACCAGGTGAAGAAGACAGGGAGAAGACAACCATCTGTAAGTCAAGGAGAAGTCTTAGGAGAAACCAAATCTGCCAATACTTTGATCTCAGACTTCCAGCCTCCAGAGCTGTGAGACAATGGAATTCTATTGTTTAAGCCCCTCCCCCTCCCCCCATCTGTGGTATTTATCGTGGTGGTCCTCGCAAACTAATACAGAGCCTTCAAGTCAGGTCTCTATAAAGACATCAAGAGGTCTACAAATGATTAAAGCCATCTGCTGGAAGCAAGAATGACTCAACAGGCCCAGACTGCTGGCTCTGTCGTCAGAGACTGGGTCTCCTTGGGAGAGACACTGTACCTCAGCTGCCTCTGGTCTTCAAGGTGTAATGACCTGGGCGAATAAACACCTAGTGTGCGCTGGAGCGAAGTGAACAGTGCCCTCAGGGAGGGTCCACTTTCATTCTCACACTGTAAATTCAGTCACCATCAGACAGAGCTAACTGGATGTGATACACGGAGCACAGGACATTAACTCCTCAGGCCTCTCTAGGAACCAGGAACAGTTGAGCAGCACTGTCTGACCTGGCTTCTCCTGCTCAGACCCCTCTTCTTCCTCTTCCTCATGAACCGGCCACTCCCTCGGAGTGTCATGGAATGCAGGCATGGAGGCTACATGGACACTGTCTCCCTGTGCACGTGCCTGCAGTTCCTCTGACAGCTCTGTGGAGAGATCTGATGAAGAGGCTTTGCTTCGAATGAGTATGTGCTATGGAATTCTCGGTCTGGTCTGTGCAGCTGTCTGTTCACACCGAGCTCTCTCCGACACGTGAGCTGTCTGTGATGTTTTAAAAACCCCAACAGGAAATGTGGACAAAGCACTTGAAAAATTAGGAGAGGAATTCAAAAAGTTAAATTACAAAGTGATTCAGCAAGTCTACTCATATATATACACACATATACATATATATATATATATATATATATATATACCCCAAATAACTGAGAACAGGCACTCACATAAGTACTTTTATACACGTCTGTAGTAGGATTACTCATAGTAGCCAAAAGGTGGAAACAGCCCAAATGTCTATTGAGAGATAAATGGTTAAACAAATTGTATATATGCACACAATAGAAAATTATTTAGCCATAAAAAAGAATGAAGCTGCAAATTAACATCAAAAACATTATGCTAAGTGAATGAAACCAGACAAAAGTCACATATTGTCTGATTCCATTTCAGGTGAAATATCCAGAACAGAGAAATCTGTAGAGACAGCTGATTAGTTGCTGGGTACTTTGGGGTGGGGTGGTGAATGGGAAGCAGTGTGTAATAAGTATGGGGCTTGGGGTGATGAAAATGTCTTGGAACCAGATAGCCAGATAGAGGTGGAGGTTGCACAATACTGTGAATGTACTAAATGCCAATGAATTGCTCACTTGAAAATTGTTAAATTTGTCATGTGAATTTCACCTCATTAAAAAAAAAAGTTTAGAGTAGCCCTTCTTTGGGGACGCCATTTAAATAGAGACCAGTTTTCAGGGGCCTTAAATCTCTGAATTTGAGAGACGTTGGATTCAGAGGTAAAATGCAGCAGAGCAAGTACCACCTTGAGGAAGCTCTCTGTCTCTGCTATGGACTGTTTGGATCCACGTTTCTACAGAATCCGCCCAGGTGATATTTTCACAGGTACAATTTCTCTATTTTTATTAGGCAGTAAAATGGAGTACTGATTTTAAAAACATAAATGCCATGGCCCAACTGATAAACAGATATAAAGTTTTATAATTATTAATCATGTTTAACATTATTTTTCATATTTATTTATGATAAAGAACTAAAACCACCATCTAACTGAAATTATTAGCCACTCAAGGCAGCATACCAACAGATCATCATAGCTATTTTTCACAGTTGCTTAAAGTGTGTCAGAAATGATTGAATATATTTTAATTAAATACATTTGTAATTATGAGTACAATCACAGACTGCCATTTTTACATTACAGCACAAGCTAGAAGAAAAAATATTCTCCTTGTAATGCCAATAGGAACCCGAAGTAAAAGTATTATTTAAAACAGTTAAACCGTATAATTATAACATATAAGTGAGTACATATGGTTCTATGTTAGAGGGTCCAACTTCAGATCTCCACTTTATCCAGCCATCAGCCAAGCAAGCTGCCTGAGGGGAAGGGCAATACCCAAGACCTTCCAGCACTAAAGGCAGGGTTCAGGGAGATGTGGAGGAGCAGGCTGGACCACTGCCTTGGGGGACCCCAGCTCAAACAGCTAAGACATGTTTTCTGAGAAGCACTTAAACCAGCTCTGCTTTGAAGGTTGGAGGGACCTTGAGTTTTAGTTTTCTATGAACTATTAGGATTTTTCCATCTTGAATATCTATATTGATCTTCTTTACTTAAACTATGCTAAGAATAGCTTCTACTCAGAATAGTCTTCTCAAGAATTTGATCTGTTTAATATTGCCAGATATATTCCTGTATCAGACATGATCCTATCTAATAAAAGAGCAACATGCAAATGTGACCGTACCTTGGCTCCTGATTAGCTATGCTACCAGCCAGTGGGAGCAGGGAGTGGAGCAAGGGGCAGAGCAGAGCAGGGGGCGGAGCAGAGCAGGGGGCAGAGCAGAACAGAGGGTGGAGCAGAGCAGAGGGTGGAGCAGGGGTGTGGCCAGCACACAGGGGGCAAGGCTGGCAGGGGTGTGGCCACAGTACATTAAAGCAACCATCACCCTATAACGGTGGCCCACAAGGTGCTTAAGGGCCGGCCCTCCTTAAGCTTATGGTGCCTGTATCACATGCAAATGAGCGCCCGGGGTCCCTGCATGCCCCCGAGCCCAGCACCCACGATGGGAATGGGGGGCTGCTGCCAGTCTCTGGGGTGTATGGAGACCCCAGTGGCCACCATGGAGTGGAGAAAACTCACGGTGCTCTTGGGTATCCTGTAGGGTATCCTGGGCACCAGGAGTTCTGGGAAATATAGTTCTCTTGATAGACCCACTGTAGGAGTGAGTTTGAAGTACTGAGGGGGTGGGGGGACGTGGAAGCCGCAGGGTAGGACGGGATGGGCTGGGACGGAGGCTTTAGGCCTTGGGCTGGGGGGGGGGGCGGGGGCAGGGTGAGTGCGGGGTGCAAACCTGCTGGGAGGCTGGCACCCAATAGCCCCTGGATTAGAGACACAAACCCACAGGGAGGCTGGCACCCAGCACCCACAAGCTCTGCCACCCAGGTGCTGCAGCTGCAAGCCCCTCCATGGGGACGCTGGGGTTGTGAGGGGTTGGATCGAGACACAAACCAGCAGGGAGGCCAGCACTCAGCAGCCCCAAGCCCCGCCACCGCAGACCTGGGGCTAGGGGGTGGGAGGGGGGTGGACTGGAGATACAAACCCGCAGGCCTGGCAGCCAGCAGCCACAAGGCCCCATGCATAGGCTGGGGCTGCTGGAGGGGGGGGGGGTGGCGGCAGCTGAGACACAAACCCACAAGAAACCTGTGGAAAGGGAGATAAACTATTATAACTTTATCTCCCTTTTCTCGAGATGAGAAAACTGTCCCTGGATTACTTAGTGATGTGGCCCACACCTTTCTACATACAAGGTATGTTATGACCACTCCCAGAATGCCATCTCCAGGGAATAACCTACTGTGGCAAATCATCTGAGAGAGGAAACAAGCTTTTGTTGGGTTTATTCTGAAGGTCAGAGAACATGCCACCCCCCAACATATGCTTTATTGTTATATTGATGATCTTGAGCTGCAGATTCTTGAAAAACTGCAAGTGCATGCAGAGGATTTCACTGAAGTCTCCTGATCTGTCTAAAATTGGACCCCCCTAAAGGAGCTTAAATGTCATAGGTCCCCTTGATGGGAGAAGTGTCATCAGGCAGAGAAAACTGACTCCTGTCACAGGACACAACACCCAAACTTTGTTACAAACTATTTCTCTCCACCCCCATTCATCTTTCCTAAAAATCATTTACTTTCCTCTAGGAGGCCTACATCTCCCATTCCCTTTCCCCAGGAAGAAGGTATTTAAATCTGCATTCTAAGCCAGCTTGGGGAGTTATTCATTTTTCCCTGAGATCTCCCACATATACATGAGGTAGACATGTTAATGAACTTTTATTTTTCTCTTGGTAATCTGTCTTTCATTACAAGGGCCTCCACTAAGAACTCGGAAAGGTTGAGGAAAACTATTTTTCTTCCCCCATAATTCTACCCCAGCTGAACAATGAGGCTGGCTCAAGTATCAAGCGTTCCCAGCTGACGGGAGGGAAGCTTTGAGGGAGAAATCAATGATATTGGCATCAAAGTGGGATGGAGGGCACACGCATGGTGGGAGTTTAAAGTGGTTTGACATTTTTGGAGGATGACTTGGCAAATTTGATAGAAATGTTCAAGGTATAGCCAAGAGTCTTCTTCTAGGAATCACAGCTGCTGAGATAAAGCACAAGCACTTAAGCCCTGGTCAGAACCCAGGATGCTACTGCGGGGTCCCCTTCCATGATAGGAAAACCTGGGAACAACCTGCAGTTTTAGGACAAGGTAGCATCTATGCTAATAAAAGGGTAATATGCTAATTAGACTGAACATCTTCCTGGCGACCTTCCAGATGTCCTTCTAGACATCCTTCCCGACTAAGCCATGTTGGCGGGGCCAAGGCAGAGGAGGTTAGAGGCAATCAGGCCAGCAGAGGAGAGCAGTTAGGGCAAACAGGCTGTCAGGAGAGAGCAGTCAGGGGGATCAGGCTGGCAGGCAGGTGAGTGGCTAGGAGCCAGACGCCTGAGGCGTCCCAGATTGGAGAGGGTGCAGGCTGGGCTGAGGGAATCCCCCACCCCCTCCCCAGTGCACAAATTTCATGCACCGGGCCACTAGTATAACAATATTTGGGATTCATATTTAAATACATTCTCTTGCAGTAGGAATCCTGAAATGAAGAATGAAGAAGTTCAATGCATAGGTATTCACTGATTCAAACCATGTTTAAAAAAATAACATTCTAAATATAATCACCTCTTCTCTGTTTCCTTGCAGTATGTTCCTCACACCTTCCTTCCTGGCTTTCTCCCTTTTTGGGGAGGCTATTTTTGGCTTGAGAGGTGAGAGGAGGCCAGATCTAATTTCAAGCACTGTGTGCACTTTGTATTGCATTGCACTTCTGTTCCTAGGGGTGGACTCAGCCTTTGGGCGAGGCAATTCCACACAGCATTTTCCTGTCATCCAAAATAAAAGATAATTATATGCAACCTTAAGGAGCCCCTCCCCCCAACTTATGTGCCATTTTAAGAAATGCTGTTCAAATTTCCAAATCCATTCATATCTTCAGGTCTTAGTTTGCATGGCATATCTTCCTTAAGTTAAACACATTGAACTTAAGGAGGCTTATCTTAAGTGCCAGAGGTGAACTGATCTCTAATCATCTGCTTCTCAGAGACGGCCTAGAGATCTCAGCTGTCTTTCTTCATCTTTAACTGAACTATACAGGGAGGGAAAATAAAAACAGGCAAGAGGCAGAAAACTGAAAGTTCTCTACAGCTCTGTTCCGAACTAAATTACCAACACACAGCCTTGAAGAGGCAAGTGTAGTTACTAGAATTAGGACATTTTATTCACTAATACATCAACCCTCAGTTTATATCCATTAAATCAGATATTCTCTAATTACTTCTTCTGGAATAAATATAAGTGAAGGCACAACAGGAGGGAAATGTGATTATCCAAATTATTTTCTATCACTGAACTAAATATTGAAGCCTTCCCAATAGCCAGATCTATGTGGTATTGGTCTATAGCCTGACTGCACGCTGTAACCTCACTTCTGCAAGACCATGCCTTCCATGGTTTTTCATCCTCAGCCTCTGCTTCTCTCCCCTGACCTCTTGCATCACCCTTCTGAGTTCATTCACTCAGTCCACCCCTTAAACCTTCCCTGAGGTTCTCTCCTCTAACTCTTCTGTTCTAGACACTTACTGAGCATCCCAGTTGTGCCTGGAGCTCTGTCGAGTATACATTAGTGTGTCCTACTTTCAGAGACAACAAGATCGCTGCACAGCTCTGCTGCTCTGAGTTGCTCTGAGTCCCTATATTCTTCTAAATTCTTCCCAACTATACCAGGCAGGTTCCTTCTTGAACCCTCTGTACTAACTGTTGGGAACTTAGTCCAAGTTCCTCTTTATCCTCTGCTCCCTAGTTACAGGTGTTGGGTCTGAGCCCCTCTGCCTGGGGCTGGCCCTCCTTGGATGCCGGATCTTAGATGGAGAAGCCATGAGAGGTTGTATGTGTATGAGATGAGTCTTTATTGCAGAAGCCAGTGGTCATATAGCTATCAGACAACACAGTCTTTCACAGCAGTCCATATCACAGGCAGCCGTATCTTCCCTTCAAAGCAGCATTAATCTTTGTATCCACAGCAATTATCTAAGCTCACTGTCTTACATTATAGCGGTATCTGAGGTCATTGGCTCAGCAGTTTCTCCTGTCTCTCCTGCCCAGTACACTGTAGCTGGTTAAAATGGTGGCTATATTTGAGCTCTCGCTGAACTTTTAGCCTTAAATTGTAGAAGTACTAGTTCTCAGCTCCACCTCTCCAGCTTCATCTGAGCTCTCTAGCCTTAGTGACATACTTTTAATACTATTTATACTAAAGAGGCTAGTTGCCAACAATGACATCAATTATTGACTACAGAATGGCACAGCATACTGTGGGTTCACTGTAGCTGTGCACCTGCTCATGGTATCTTAGCCTAGGCGTAGAGTAGCCTTGGGCATTCCGGTATACTAACAACCAGGCCTTTCACACTCTGAGTGGCCCTGGCTAGTTAACCAAGTAATCCCCACGAAAGCATTGCCCCCCTACTTACTCCCTTCTCTCAGTATCAACCACTTTCCCCATAGTCAAACAAATCAGGACCCTGGGACTTATATTCATTCCTCTGTCTCCGTGTTCTCCCTCAGATGGGCTCACCATTCCTATGGATTTTAACTCCCCAATATCTTTTCCATCAGTCAGCTTCTTTCCACCAGCACCCCCCCTCCTCCATCACTGTTTCAGCTCAGACTCTCATCTCCTCTTCCTGAGACCACTCAGATGCATTCCTACGCCTCCCCCCCACCCCCCACCCCAACCTTCTCCCTGGCCAACACTTTCAAGAGATAATTACTTATAAACTGCAATTTCCTGAATTAGCTCACTGGATCCCCACGTGTTCTAGTGGATAAGTCCATGTTTTTATTAGGGAATACAAGGCCTTCCAACCTCTCCTGCTTCATTTTTTCCCATTCTTCTACTCCTATCTCTGTCGCCCCACCTCCTATCTCTGTTGCCCCACCTTTGTGCATGTGGCCCATTCTGCCTGGAATTTCCTGGCCTTTTCCATATCTAATTCCTATTTGTCTCTCAAGATTCTGCTGAATCATGATCTGAAAACGTTTCTGAGCATCAAAAGCCAGGTAAGACCCTACTCTTCTTCGAAGTCATAGCTGTGCATCTCTCATCTAAGACACTTCTCATATTAAACTGCAAATATCTATGTGCACCAACTTATCAGTCAGTAAGCTCCTTGAAGACAAGAGCTTATTTAAAAAAAATCATTTTAGCAATAGTATGAAGGCTGAGAAAGGATTAGAGTGGAAGGTCATTGGGGAAGAAAAGGAGATATCTGTAATACTTTCAACAATTTTTTTCTTAAAAATTCATTTGTATAATTGATAATTATCTCCCTATCATAAACATCACAGGTAGCATACTGCCTCCCCATGGTAAATATTCAATACACATTTACTGGGATGAATGAGTCAGAACTTGAGGTAGCACTAATGTTTAGCTACTCTAACAAGAGAAAAACAAACATTTAAAATTTACTCTGAGAAGAAACGTTCGAAGCCTGTGGGCCAAGCCTCATCTCTGAGGTGCTCCAGAGTTCACTAAAGGTCCTCACTTTAGCTTGCTACCGCTTCCTTCTTGCTCTCTCGCAGCACCAGAAGTCGACAACTGTGTGTGTCTACAAACTCATTTGGTCTCAAGTAATGGAAACCCACATCACACCATCAGGGGACTTACACTCACTACAGAATCGAGGATGGAGCGGACAGCCGAGCTGTGGGAAGGAAAGGTGCAGCGGGACCCTCGCATGGAATGGAACCAGCCATGCCAGCATTCTTTCCAGCTCTCATCTCTGTTGCTGCTTCCTTCTCTTTGTGCTCACCACATTCTCCGCACTATGGGAAACGTGGTCAGAGAAGGCTCACAGCTCTATCACTCAGAGTTTTAAGCTCTCTTTCATTTTTCATCCAAACATTACACTGACAAGGCCTTATTTGGCCATTTTTGTTAGGTGCCTGGCCCTGGACAAAAGTACGCCAAGGGCACAGTCCCCCTGCATCAATGTGAAAGTACCCCTCTTACCCACACATAGGAGAGAAGAGGCCACTTCTAGAAAAGGGTGTCCATAACCCATGTCAGGGGCTCCCTACTCCTAGCAGCTTGGAAATTCCATAGTCAAGATCTGACGTTTCTGTCTTTCCCACACAGACAGTTTTTTTTCTTCCTTTCATGTTGCCTTCTTTCAAAAAATTTGCTTGCTCCTCAGTTTGTGGCAAACAAAACACACATATAAACATTATAATTTGACTGCTTGAATTTCTAGCCAATCCTGTTTCCTCTCTTCCAATCAAAAAATGGTTTCCTAGGTAACCATGAATAATTTTCATACTTCCAGTTTTCTGGTTCTAGGAACTCAGAATTTTAAAATATATTTTATACAGAATATAGCCAACCTTCCTAAAAGTACTTTTCTCCTTTTCTCTACCTGAACATTTGGCTCAAACTACATTATTTTTAAACTAGCAGTTTACTCAGAACCCAACTTACTTAGTGCAACTCAATTCCTGTCCCTACAGAGCAATCCCCACCCACTCTGATTTTCTATCTGCATGAAGTCACCATAATCAATTGTGAAGAGTTCTGCTAGCCCAACTGGAAAACGGTACCAACTGGGGTATCTTTTTGGATCACATAGAAAGGGATTCTAGTTATATCCTGAGAAAACATGACATAACATAGATTGTTGCTGAATTTACTTTATAATTTACTCATCAAAAATGTTTATTGAGTACTTACTATGTTCTATATCCCAGATATAATAGAAAGTTCAAGAGCCAGTGTTTGTCAGTAACTCACAGTACAGTGATAGAAAAATGCATAAACACAATGCAATGCAGCAATTGCTAAAACATAAGAATGTGCTAGAAATGCTCATTCCACCATTACTACAGAATTTCAAAAATTGCATACCATGTACACTGAGGGGCAGATGATCTGCCAGGAGAAATTCCTATATTTAATGAATGCTGAGATAAGCGATAAAATTCTGTGTAAATGTCTAGACCACAGCTGTCACCTCTTGTACAAATATTTTACCTGCTTAATTGTCACTACAAGTTTCCTCTCTCATCTTACTATTGCACCTTCCTGCAGGAGGAAGTGGAGGCTAAGGAAAGCAGCCATATCTGTCAAACACAGAATCTAAAACTTTTGTGGGGTATTCTTTCTCCTTTGAGAATATTACACATATAAGGCATCTTACAAAATAGTTATGACCACAAAGATTATAAGGCAACTGGCATTTTAGTAATGTTTGTCCTTAGATCTAAACTGTACTCCCATGGAAAAGATTTTCAGTCTGAATGGAGATTTAGTCAATTCTGTACTGAAATCCCAAGCCTTTCATTGTTTCCCTGAAGGGAGAAACCTAAGGAAGGGATTGAGGGGAGGGGTCTTGCAAGGCAGGCAGGAGATGGGGTTCAAAGTGAAGCTGCTAGAGTCCCAGGTAAGAAGTATGAGGCTGTCAGAGGAAGCCATAGCTCTACGCAAGCTACGGGGCACTAGGAGTGTCTCAATAAAGGTGCTCTAGCTGGAGCAGCACAAGGCCAGAGATGCCCAGCAAGAAACCCTGGGGGCTCATGGCGGGGGTAGAGGGGGGTGAATTGTCGCATCCAGTGGAAGTAAGCTTGTTTGTGAACATATCTGACACACCCTTTAAGACTTCCAGAAATACATGAAGGGGGTTTTCCTGAGACTGAGATTGTGTGGGCATGCTTAGGACATCAGAATACAAGCTCCCTAATTCACTTACTGACTAGCTCTCTTACTGTAACAGTAGCCCCAACAACACAGGGTTCCCTAATTGCCTTGAGGTATCCTTCTCTTCATGTAAATCTTATGGAACATTCTACCTTCTTTCTCATTGAATACCCGATTATATTTCCATGATAACACCTTCCCTGACTCCAAAGGACACTTCAATAAGCAGATCACAGTGACTCTACCACTATTAAAACAAGACAAACAAACAGATTGAAGCTCCGGTAAAGATCTGCTAGTCTCCTGAATTTTATGACTTACCTGCCCACCCCCTCACCAGGTCTCAGATTCAGCCTCCTTCTGGACTTGAAGTCCACTCCCAACTCTACGAGGAGCCCTGGCCAGCAGCTTGCCAGCACAGCCTCCAGGCAGCCAGAGCATGGTTCCCCTGTAGCCTAAGAAAAGCAGAGTCCACATTCCTCTCTGCAAGTCGGCCTCCCTATGAATCCATCAGTAACTGAAATGCTGACCCTAAGCCTGGCTCCTCTGTGATCCCTGCCTACTCCACTGTGCTCACTGACTGCTGGGCCTCTTCCAAACGACCCTAATAAGATACTTTAGATCGTGGGTGCTATATGGACCATCTGTGCACACCATTCCCTCTCCCTGGAGTTGACCTCTCATCCCTGCTCCCTGCCTTCTTTTGTACACCTTCCTGGCAGCTGCTTGAGCCTGAGTTATGAGGAAGTTAAGGAAAGTAACTACTCCAAGGGACAGAGGGGCTGCTGCATGGCACTGCCCCAGCCTGTGAATTGTGAGTCGTGACCCTGGTGGCCTCAGGTGACGCTGGAGCTCATGGGGACTGGCAGCAGAAAAGGGCTTGCTTCTTATTCAGGAGATGACCAGCAAGATGATGCCAAGTCTGCCAAGGCCATCTCTGCCATTTGAAAATATTAATTTTTGAAGAGTGACTCAAAGAGGTCTCACCTCTAGATTCCTAAGAACTCCTTACAAATAGGCGCATCTTTAGAGATTCAACTCCAAAATCTATAATTAGTATAACGTTGGTTACCCTAGGTACAATTCTGAGGTTGTATAGTAAATTCATAAATCTTTTGGTTACTAAGACATATCATTAACTGTGATGGCTGTGGTACATTCAGGGCCAGGGATTTATGGGTGAGAAGAACAAGGCAACTGACACAGGGACAGACAATGGAGGCAGGCTCCCATCGCTGGCTCTGAACACCGAATTTGGGGGTAGCCAGTCGAAAGAAGTGACCTCATAAGGTAAAGACCTGCCCCGCCACCGTGGCTCCGTAGTGGCTGAGTGTCGGCCTATGAACCTGGAGGTCACCGTCCCGTCTGATTCCTGGTCAAGGCACACGCCCAGGCTGCAGGTTCAATCTCAGGGCAGGGCTTGCAGGAGGCAGCCAATCAATGATTCCCTCTCATCATTTTGTTTCTATCTCTCCCTTCCTCTCTGAAATCAATAAAAATATATTTTTAAAATATAAAGTAAATTTAAAAACTCAAAACAATTTAGGGTCTTACTCAAAATGATGGGGTGGATTGATCCTCCCATCCCATTTATGCTAGCAATTCTGCGACTTATTTTCTCCTCAGAGTTTGCCTTGGGTGTGCATTTTAATTTGCTTTACCACGGTCAGCACTATTGGGATGAGACACGGAAACCTTGGGAACATGACTTACTCTTACCTTACATCCTGGAAAGAAGTCATTCAATTTCCACACCATGAACAGCTACATGGGATGCCTAGGGGACACAGTATCCAAAGACTCCCCCTGAAAACAGCTAATTGGAAGTTAAAGAAGGAAAAGTGGCTTCACGTTAATTATCACAAAGGTGTACTGTAAGGCAGTGCTCAACACAGGTGCAGCTCAGTCAGCTCCTGCCCCTCCCCCTGGCTGGCTAGCTGTTGTCAAACACTCTCTGCTCCTTCCTGCTCTGTTCAGGGATGCTATTCCTGGGGTCCTGCCAGGCCAGTGGTGGGCAAACTGTGTTTCGCGAGCCACATGCGGCTCTTTGGCCCCTTGAGTGTGGCTCTTCCACAAAATACTGTGGCCTGGGAGAGTCTATTTTGAAGAAGTGTCGTTAAAAGAAGTTTAAGTTTAAAAAATTTGGCTCTCAAAAGAAATTTCAATTGATGGACTGTTGATATTTGGCTCTGTTGACTAATGAGTTTGCTGACCACTGCAATAGACTACACTGACTCTACTTCTCAGCTCATAAACTACTTCCAGTCCTTAAAAAAAGCTCCTCTAAGGAATGAAGAAGGATTCACCTACCATCCACCAAGTATCATGTGGTGATGAGCCTCCTTCCACTAACATAAACATTTTTGGAAGCCAAAAGGGAGCTGCTCTACACCTCAGTTCCACCTGAGGAGCTTCCATCTAGTGAAATAGACTAGAAAAGTTTAAATTTGAATAAAGAATAAAGATATGAATGAGCCAACTATTAGGAGCAGTTACATAGAGTTCTATACGTGGAGTAAAGTGGGGGCAGGGGAAAGGAAGGCAGTACTTGGATATTTGCTCTGAAAAATTGCCCAGTGAATCTTTCTGCTTCAAAATATCCAGCCTGTGGCTTCTTGCTCTGGAACGGGGCTGGGCTGTTTTGTTAATGGTCCCTAACTAGCAACAATCAGTTCTTGACACAATAGTGGTGAAGACCCCAGGGACCTGGGGCAAAGGGCTATACACAAAAGGGATGGTATTTGTCAGTTAGTTAGGTTGGTTCCTTCCAGAATTTGTACTGGGACCATGGACAGGACTGGCCAGAAAAGACTTTGGCCAATGGAAAAAAAGGTGGAAATATTAATCCTACATAATAAAAGGTTAATATGCAAATTGTCCCTCCGGGTGGGAGTTTGACCGACGGGGAGTTAGATGTGTGCTGACCACTAGGGTGCGGTGTGGAACATGGCAGGCATCAGGCATGGGCCACGTGGCGCTGGCAGTGAGTGGCAGTGGGGGCGCTGCTGGCCCCAATGGGCCCCCAATGAGGGCGGGACCTCAGTGAGATGGTGGAGCAGGTGAGTGGGCAGTGCTAGGCCAAGGCGGGTATGAAGGCAGCTGGGGGAAGGGAGGCCCTAGCTGGCAGCCAGCAGCTGGCATAACCATGCATGAATTTCGTGCACTGAGCCTCTAGTGTATCTATAAGTAGGAAAAGGTGGAGGATTCACTGACCAGGAGGAGCAAGGAGAGGGACAAAGCCAGGACACTAGGTGCACAAGGTCTCTGACCCTTAGACTTGCCTCAGTTCCAAATAGCTTCCCAGTTCTATTTAGGTGTATCCTTAAATAAATCCCTGTTTCTTAAAGTGGCCACTGAAGGGAATTTGTCCTGGCAAAAGAAAGAATCTAAAAACTCAGAGACCTTTTCACAGAAACTCAAGCTTCCTACTACACAGAATATACTCACATTAATTGGATTCAGGATGAAGTACACCTCATTCACAAGGTATTAGAAGGTAGACAGAAATAGAGGGTCTGCCACCCTGCCTCCTTGGTAAGGCTTCCTAGACCAATGGTCTCTTTCCCCTGGACTTATAGCCTTAGACATGTGCCTCTTATTTTAAATCAATGGAAGTTTTCTGACCATCAGTTATATGCAAGAAATGATGCAGGTCATTTATTGGCTTAAATAACCTCAATGTCACCTTATGCTTTTTATTCCTAGTTTAGTTTTCCTATATTATTTGGCTCCATAAAAATTAGGATCTTGCCTCAAAATTCCTTGTGGTTTCCAAATAAACTAATGAACAAAATCCAGAGACATAGAAGCATGGAACAGACTGATGAATATCAGAGGGAAGGTAGGGGTGGGTAGGGAAAGATTAACCATATATGTATATCTCATGGACACAGACAATAGTGTGGTGAAGGCCTGGGGTAGGGGGAAGGGCCAATGGGGGTGGGGAAGGAGGGACACATGTAATACTTTCAAAAATAAAGATAAAATTTAAAAAATCCTTATGGTTCCAATTAGCCCAATATTTCCCAAAACACAGAATCAGTTGCTAAATACATTTATGGTTATGTCTCTTTGCATAAAATTCAAGGAAATATAAAAATGGTAGTGCCTGAGTGAAAGGCTACTGATTTCAGGTTAAAGAAAAAAATAAAGAAATCTCTGTATGAACAGTAAGTCTACTGACTTGTAAATTAAGGTTAGAGGCCTGTCCACCTGACCCATGAGGCAAGTTGGACCAAGGGTAGGCATCTGACCTGAGTGGAGCCTGTCCACCAAGCTGGTCAGGGATGTTTGCCTCAGGGAGAAAAGTTGAGTTGGGCCTGTTTTGTTAAGAGTTAGAATTGGGCAAGAGACATGCAGTGGTGCTGAGAGCTGGAATCTGAAGGACATTTCGTATCAGGAGCTGGGCAGGGCATTCTGAACTCTACATGGCATAAAAGAGCAGAAGCTGTATTGTGGGAAGGTGGGGAGAGGGAGTGAGTGTGAGAAAATAAAATGCAATAGAGAAGTAGAAATTGGTAGACATACCACAGAAAGAGTGGTAGAACCCTGGCTGGTGGCTCAGTTGGTTGGAAGATCCTTCCGTACACCAAAAGGTTGCAGGTTCGATTCCTGGTCAGAGCATGTTACAGAGGCAATAACTGATAGATGTTTCTTTCTCTTCTCTTTCTCTCTCTCTTTCTCTCTCTCTCTCTCTTCCTCTCTCTCTCGGTCTCTCTCCTTTCTTCTTTCTAAAAATTAATAAAAACATATCTGTCCTCACGTGAGGATTCAAAACAAAACAAAACCGAAAGAGCGATGGAACAGAGAAAGGTCAGAGCCTGCTTTAGCTACTCCTCTTTCTGAAGCTTCACTGGTTATCAAGCTTTTCCTGTTTGATCAAATGTGTTCATTGGAACCACAGAACCTCTACTGAGACACCTCCCCTTGTGAGGGCCTTCTATCATTTCTCCCAGCTAATCATAAAATAAAAATAGTGCATGGTTTAGAAAATCTTTTCAAAAAGAATATTAAACATTCTCTGCTAAATTTTTTCTCAGCAGGGCAATTCTGCCTGTAAAGGGACATTTGACAATGTCTGGAGACATTTTTGACTGTCACATAGGGTGGAATTGGGTGTGTGGTACTGAAATCTAGTGAGTAGAGGCCAGAAGTGCTGCTAAATAGCTTACAATGCACAGAACATACAACAATGAATTATCTGGCCCAAAATATCAGTAGTACAGAGGTTGAAAAATCATGCACTAGAACCAACAGGTTATTAATACAAAGCATAGGCTATCTTTAATATTCAAGGGTCAAATGTTATATGATGCATATGTATATGAACAAAGTCAAGACTGGGAAAATGTAAAAATGTTGAGTTGTCTTAGAGTGTTCAGATGATGGCTGAATCTCCACCCTTTTTATTTTCAAAGTTTTATGTGTTTGCATTTTTACTGGGTGCTTGACAAAGCAAAACACATAAATATACCAAAAAAAAAAAAAAAAAAAAAGAAAGAAAGAAAGAAAGAAAAGAAAAGAAAAAGGATAGAAGGAAAGGAAAGACTGGAGGAAGGGAGGAAGCAAGGATCAGTCACCTGAACTGCCTCACCATGAAGTTAGGACCAGGCAATGCCCAAGACTCACACCCACTCAAAAGAGGGGCCAGCTACACTGAGAAAGTGCTTCTCATGGGGAAGTCCCACTTCAAAATTCTGCTGAAAATGGAGACATATGTCCCAGTACACTTACAGGCACATCGCAGACATATTGTGGGTCCCAGACTACTGCAATAAAGTGAGTATTGCAAAAATGCAAGTCACACAAATTTTTGGTTTCCTAATGCCTGCAAAAGTTATATTTATACTATGCTGTAGTTTATTAAGTGTGCAATAGCATTATTTCTAAAAACCCAAAGAATATACCCTAATTAAAGCTACTTCATTGCTAAAAGACTATAACCATCATTTGAGCCTTCAGAGAGTCAAAATCGTTTTGCCAGTGGAGGGCCTTACCTCCGCATTGTTAAAAATGCAGTATCTTCAAAGAACAATAAGGTGAGATACAATAAAACGAGGTCTACCTGTACTTTTGGCAAACTGTATAAAATACTAAAGGCCTGGTGCATGAAATTCGTGCACAGGGGGAGGGGGAAGTCCCTCAGCCCAACCTGCACCCTCTCCAATCTGGGATGCCTCGAGGATGGGCAGGATTGGGCCTAAGTGGGTAGTCGGACATCCTTCTCACAATCCAGGACTGCTGGCTCTCAACTTCTAGTCTGCGTGTTTTCCTAATTGGCCCTAACTGCTTTTGTCTGCCAGCCTGATCACCACCTAATCACTCCCCTGCCAGTCTGATTGATGCCTAACTGCTCCCCTGCCAGCCCGATTGCCCCTAACTGTCCTCCCCTGCAGGCCTGGTCACCCCCAACTGCTCTCCCCTGCAAGCCTGGGTCCCCCCCCCTCACCTGCTCTTCCCTACAGGCCTGGTCACCCCTAACTGCCCCCCCCCCCCCGCAGGCTTGATCACCCACAACTGCCCTCCCTTGCAAGCCTGGTCTCTTCCAATTGCCCTCCCTTGCTGGCCATCTTGTGGTGGCCATCTTGGGTCCATATGAGGGTAGCCATCTTTGACCACATGGGGGCAGCCATCTTGTATTGGAGTGATGGTCAATTTGCATATTGCTCTTTTATTAGATAGAATAATTGTGAG
This sequence comes from Antrozous pallidus, assembly GCA_027563665.1. Taxonomy (NCBI): domain Eukaryota; kingdom Metazoa; phylum Chordata; class Mammalia; order Chiroptera; family Vespertilionidae; genus Antrozous; species Antrozous pallidus. Next base: position 117,333,038 of record CM050508.1, on the reverse strand, counting down.
GAAGATCAAGTAGGAAGTTCATAGTTCAGCACACTCACCTCTGGCATCTCGGCCCTAACCAGACCCTGACTAACAGTGCATGGGTTCAGGAAATGTGTCCACACTGTATGAACAGCACATGGCAAAGTAAGCAACAGCCCCAGGAACAAAGTGTAAGTTTATGCTTTGGAGACATCTCCAGCCAGCCACTGCTGCAGATACCTGGGACATTTTTCACTACCACTCCTTTCTTAGGGTTGAATCAAATACTTCTTTTAAAATTTTATAATTCTAGCTTCCAGAAAACTCAGCCTTAAGCTCAAACCAAATCTGTCCTATTAAAATCCATATTATTTTATGGTCCATTTCTACTATTCAAAAGAATGGTATTGGCTCACTTCCCCAGATGAGGTATCAGCAGTTGAAGACAATGGTTAAGCTTCCTTTTGCTCTTCTTTGTTCCTTCTCTTTCCCCAGCATAATCAATACATGGAGCAGTTGTGCTTTCTCAGTATGTAGCATGTGCATATAGTACAATATTCCAAAGGTATGAATGCACACACAGTGTCTTCAGTTCTCCTCTCTAGAGCTAAGTAATTCCTGCTCTACTTTTGTGACATGATATTTGGAACTACAAAATCTCTTGTGCACACTAACTGGCCTATAGATTAAGTGGCAAATATACTTTGGGAGAAAGTTCTGAATGACAAACTAGAACAAAATGTCAGCTTTTTCTAACTTGATTAGCTATCCTCCTTTTGGGCACAAATTGTTATTTGTAATCAAGAATAAATGGCCCATTTGTTTAACATTATAAAACTAGAGGGCTGGTGCACGAAATTCATGCACAGGGTAAAGGGAGATGTCCCTCAGCCCAGCCTGCACCCTCACCAATCTGGGACCCATTGAGGGATATCCGACTGCCTGATTAGGTGGGATCGGGCCTAAACGAGCAGTTGGACATCCCTCTCACAATCCAGAACTGCTGGCTCCCAACTACATGCCTGCCTCTGCCTGATTACCCCTAACTGCTTCTGCCTGCCAGCCTGATCACACCCTAACCACTCCCCTGCCAACCTGATCAACACCTAACTGCTTCCCAGCCGGCCCTATTATCCCTACTGCCCTCCCCTGCTGGCCTGGTCACCCCTAACTGCCCTCCCCTGCAGACCTGCCTCCCCAGTTGCACTCCCCTACAGGTCTTGTTTCCCCCAAACTGCCATCCCTTGCTGGCCTGGTCTCCCCCAACTGTCATCCTCAGCAGGCCTGGGTCCCCCGCAACTGCCCTCCCTTGCTGACCTGGTCTCCTCTAACAGCCCTCCTCTGCTGGCCTAGTCACTCCTAACTGCCCACATCTGCCATTCCCTGCAGGCCATATTATAGTGACCATCTTGTGTCCACATGGGGGCAGCCATTTTTGATCACATGGGGATGGTCATCTTATGTCTCAGAGTGACGGTCAATTTGTATATTACTCTTTTATTAGATGGGATTAGGTTCAGATTCAGCAGCTAATGTCTCTCTGAAACATCCTAAAATCTGTTTTTGGCCAAACAATAACACGTATTTAGTTCAGAGTGCCTTTCCCTCAGCACTAGCAGTTCTCAGTTGGGATGTTAGGTAAAGAAAAGGTCAGAGATCTTGGACCACCTAGAAACATTTAATTGATGTGCTTAGATAATAAATGAAATAAATCTTGAGATCAAGCTATGCACTGATGCGTACAAGGTCAGGTGACCCTCACTTGCCATGGCCCAAGTGGGAGGAGATCAGGAGGGTGCCAGGTGCTCAGGGAAGAATGACCTCCTTCAGGAGGATTTCAGAATCTGTGAGGGAGGAGGACCTTTAAAAAAATTACATGTATCTCCCTCCCTTTTATCAGGGGTCAGTAAACTATGAGCCAAATCTTGCTGACCACCTGTTTTTATAATTAAAGCTTTATTAGAGCACAGTCATGACAATTTGATTTCATGTTCTCTATGGCTCTTTCGAAAGAGCAGAGTTGAGTAGATGTGACAGAGATCATGTGACCCACAAAGTAAAAAGTATTTACTATCTGTCCTTTAACCGCAAAAGTTTGTCACCTCCTGCCCTAGGTACTTCCTGAGAATCATTGCACCAGGAGCCACCATGACTAAATAATGTGCTTTTCCTCATTGTTGTAAGAGCAAAGTTTGTTTGTCTTTACTTTGGTTGCCAGGAATGAAGATTTGAAAAATCGTGGCTTAAACAAGATACTCTCTCTCATATAAAGTCCAAGGCTGAACTGACACTCCAGTGTCATGAGACCCAGGTGTATTCCCCACAACTTCCACTACCAAGGACACACTGAGGTCCAGAATGGTTGCCAAAGTACCAGCCATTATATTCACACCCAGGTAGCAGGGAGGAAAACGGACAGCTTCAGCCCAACTTTTAAGGAAGCCTCTGGAAATAACACTAACCATGTCACATAAAATACTGGCTAAACTGATACAACTAGTATAGACTTTTCATTGACTGGCAAACTGCTTCGGTTAAAAAAAAAAAATCAAGATTTTTTTTCTTGATTTTTCTGTCTTTCCCTCTCTTTTCCACTATCCCTAAAAATCAATGGAAAAATATTCTCAGGTGAGTATCAACAACAACAAAACACACACACACACGCGCGCGCGCGCGCACACACACACACACACACACACACACACACACAAAAAGGAAAAGATAGGTAGGCTCTCTGGACAGGGTAATCATTTGGCATGGCTCCAAAATGATGGGACTTAAATGTTTGCTTAACATTTATTTAAGATCAGTGACAGAAGCATTTTCTGGCTGGATGTTTGTTTTCAAATTTCCGATCAAAAGTATTGTCTCCTCCAGAAAAAAGTGGACAAATTCTCCTTTAGTGCAACCAGTTAGCAATGGGCTATGTGCAGATGTGAGTTATACAGTACTCCTACACAGCCTGTGACTTTGTCTTTAATGGACTATCTGGTCTGTTCCTGAGTCCACAGGACCCTGATACTCCCCCATGCCCCTGGCATTCTCTCCAATTAACAAGCCCGTTCCATTTACCCTCATCACTACATCCCGGCAGTCACATCTCACGGTGCCTTTAGGTTCTGCTCATCTCACTTTTCACACTGGTGATATAAGAGGTAGAGGTAGATCTAAGTCAGTATCAGGAAGCAAGAGCCTGAGAAGTAAGACATTAAGAATGAATTCTGAATGCTTGATTCCAGAAGTTATCTGAGTATTAAACAAGAATGAAAAACAATGGTGAGTCATGTGCTTTTGGCATATCAGTTGCTACTTTGCAATAAGTCTTATTCCCATATATTTGCTCCTCTTCAATAGTAATATCCAGACTTTCAGTATCAACATGTTAACTCTTGAAAATTTCTTTCTCACATAAAAGTACAGAGCTGAATGGTATCTATCATGTCAGGGGCCCAGGCTACCTTGTACATCCATTTTATTGTCTGTAAGTTAGGAGACAGATATCATCTGCAAGCTCCAAAATACATTTAAAGACTGCCAAAAAGAGCCAAAATCAAGCAGAAGCTAAATGGGAGGAAGCAAAGAGGAGAAGCAGACAGAATGCCATGCCTTTGAACACATATTCCTGAACACCAGCAAAAATACATTTCTCAGTGCTAAGGGTGATAATCTGAAGTACAAAGTCTATATCACCAATAAGAATTGAAACTAGAATTAGCAAAGGTGGACCTACTGTTAGTAACGAGGGTAGACTTGGGGTGGGAGGCAGACCTACTAAAAGACTCAGAGATGGATGAGCTGTATTTAAAGAGTTGGTTTCATGGAGGTGGAGACATGTAGCCTGAATGACTATTAACCCTTCCCTGCCGAGTCAACTCTTGAACTTCCTCACCCCCCAGGCTTGTGTCAGTGGTTGGTTCAGAAAATCCAACACATTCAAATATGAGTGACAAAAAGGCAATCATAGGCATACAACTGACACAGCAATTACAACAGTTAAAGGAATAAGGAGAATGACAGAGAAGTCATAGAAAAATGCTGCCAACAAATCGTCTGAAGTTTCTAGCCAAATATATTACAATGAATTTTAAAAACCAAATGAAGCAATTTCTCTGTGAAGGAGAATCACAAAGCCAAAATAACTCAGAGAAAAGATAGTAAGGAAACAGAAACTGAAATCTGATCTTGCAGAACTCAGAAAGGGGAAAGCAGAGAAACTGAAGATGGAAATACAATGTGTGTAAGGAAACACAGCAAGGAGCAGAGAAGACAGAAGGAGGAAAGCATGCAAAATGAAGTGGAAAACTTTGAAAACACAGAGTTCTAATATGTTAGAGAGAAAATGAAAGGTAGAGAAGTCATACTTAGGATGGCCTCCTCAGGCATCATTGGAGTCCCTCAAGAACAGACCAATGGATAAATACAAACCCTGAGAGATAATTTAGGAAAAACAGTTCTAAAACCAGAGTAGAGTTAAACTCAATTAGTGAGGGACACATACATACATATCAGGGAGATAGGTCAATGCCAAAATAAGTCCTGATAAAGTTATTACATTTTTATCATATGACCTGACACAGATTTTGACTTGAGGTATATGGTTAATAAATATTCACCTAAGGATTAACAAAACACTTTTTCTCCACAAACTCTTCTTTGGGCCTTATTCTGTTCCAGGGATGGGATACGCTACAGAATCACGTCCAAAAGCAATACAGAAAAACTCCAAGATCTTTAAAATAACTCGTTTCATATACTTTCTTTTAACAGAGCAGGGAAGATTAAAAATGCATTTCAGAAAGATTTTCAGAAAGGACTGATATGAAAAGCTTTTTTGAGAAGCCATACGTTCACTATAAATTCAGAAGATATTTTGTCTACTATGCACTGGATTTCAGCAAAGTTTTATGTTTCCACATGCCACTTGTCACATAGAGAGAACAAGGATAAAATAAAAAAGTTTTTTACTTACTTTGGATGCTCAAACTTGTCTATAAGATCAACTTTTTCCACCAAATCTCCTCCAATTGTTCGTACTAAGTCATAGAAATCATTTTCTGTGTAATTCTCCGAGGGCAACCAGAATGAAATGTCATTTATCACAGCAGGATATTTGCTAAGAGGCTAACAAAATAAGAAAAGAAAAGATAGATTGAGTAGTTAGTTGGATGATAATATTTACATTTTCATGGGAAGTTACACTTGGCTAATTAGAAAATGCTCATAAAACATTATTTCAGCACTTGAATTTTCAGGAACAAAATAAATTTAAAAGATAAGTCAATATTCAAAATTAGCAAATTCCACTATGAATCTTACAGATTCTTATCACATTCATGTGTAACATCACCATTTATAACATTTACATCACTATCAATGTTCAATTTAGTATGAAGCAATTTGAATTTATCATATTTCAGTTTTTTTCCACTTGAAAATCAGAAGAAAAGTTCAAATTTAATTAACAAGTGATTCATTAACTTCTTGTGACACTTTCAGGAAGCCATTATAATGGGTAATAAGGGCAAGTAGAAATGTCATTTTTGTTAGTATTTCTAATTATTAAAGAAATGAACTTATAAGTAGTCATTTAGGGAGTTATTTTACAAATTAAGCCTCTAAGGATGTAATAAACACAATATAGCCATTTCCTTCATTTTCCCCACTTTTTCCAGTTTATTAGGGTTCATTAATTCATCATTATATTGGACTAGAGGCCCAGTGCACAGATTTGTGCACCGGTGGGATCCCTCGGCCTGGCTTGCACCCTCTTACAATCCAGGGTCCCTTGGGGCATGTCGTACTGCCCGTTTCGAAAACCAGCAGTCTCACATCATCCGAGAAATGTAGCAGTGTGTGAAGCAGCAGGTGGCCAGGAAGGAGCCTGAGCCTGGGCCAGGCGCTGTGCAGCTCCCACTCATCCCGGCCCTGCTGAGCCTGCCACCGCCACCGCTTGGTAGCACTGCCATAGCTGCACTCACCAATCGTGAGCCCGGCGTCTGACACCTGTAGGTCAGATGAGCGGTCATCCTGCTGTGGAAGCACACTGACCACCAGGTGGCAACTCCTGTGTGAGCATCTGCCCCCTGGTGGTCAGTGCAGATCATAGTTACTGGTCAAATGGTCAACCATTTGCTTAGAATTTTATATATATAGATAGACACTTAAAATTAAATACTTTCAGAAGTCACTGCATTTGTTTACATGTCATATATACTTTAGGTCTATAAGTTATAAAAAATTTTTATTGAATGTTTCATTACATAATTGAGGAAATCTGATAAAGCTATAAATTTTTAGAAGGGCAAATTTACAAATTGATTTATACCAAGCCTGATCTTATATAATAAAAGCCCAGCTCCCAAACGGTGGAATGACCAGAATGACCGGTTGACCAGTTGCTATGATGCGCACTGACCACCAGAGGGCAGACGCTCAATGCAGGAGCTTCCCTCTGGTGATCAGTGCGTTCTCACAGGGGGAGCACCTATCACTGCCTCCTCACCCCAGGCTCCTCCTCCTTGTTCCCAAATGCTTCCTCTGGACACCTGCAGGACACGCAGCACTGCTGCTGGGCTCACAGAGCTGACCCCAGAGGTTGGGAGGTGGGTTCATGGCCACCGCAGAGCTGACGCCTACTCCACTGCCTCTCAAGTGTTCTTGTCCCTGGGCCCAGTCCTGACCAGGTCCCCTGATGAGGTGAGTGCTCCGGCTCCACGGAAAATGGCGAACCAGGGAGCAGCCGCTTCAGAGGGTGGGTCCACAGCCGTTTGGCAGACCAGGATGATCCCTGCAGCCATTCCCCTCACCAAGATATGAATCACGAGCACCGGGCCTCTAGTTTCATTATAAACAGTTTGTTGAATCACTGATTAGAAAATGCATTAAATTTTTAAATGGGCAAAACCTCTGAAAAACCAAATACTCAAACATAAATGACTATTTAATTTGAAATAGCAATGAAGTTGTCTAACAAATGCATCAGTTTAGAATATACATTCCAATGAACATAATTAAACTTCCATTCAGGTACTCCTGACAAAATAACAGAACTCCTAAAAAACATCTATGTTTTCTCTCTTAAAGGCAAGATGATGTGATAAGAATCTATAGGTTAATATAGCCACTAGAGATGATGGGAATTTGATGATTACACAATTGCTTTCCCCTTGACAACACCTTTTTGCCACTTAACAAAGAAATTTAGAAAGATCAGTTAAAGGGCTGGGATTGCCAAGGTTAGCAAGAAATCTACTCTTCATCTAATCAAACTGAGGTGTCTCATTTGTGGAGCTCTGACCTGAGACAAGATGAAAGAAATGGGTGCATCTGCATCCCAACCCATGAATAATAGTCAGCACATAGCCAGAATATATGCTCCCAAAACATTAAAAATACATATTACAGTTTTAAAAACCAAGGCGAAAACCCTAGGCTATTGTATTGCAAACATAGTTCAAGCTAAAAGATTATAATGAGTTTAAAGTAATGATCTAACTAACAGACTCAATCACTATACTAATTAATACATGTCAGGTGTGGGATACCTACTCTACTAGTGACTCTTGCTTTTTTGAAGGGGACAATACAATTTTGTTTTGAAAATAAGAAGATAACCTACAGATCTATGGTTACTGAAATGTAGGCTTTCTAGTGCTTAACCAAAGGTAGTGCTACAAACCATCCTGTGGCTGGCTTCCCATTGCTCTTAGGTAAAGTCCTCAGTTCCTAAAAGGTTCTACTTCTTTCTATTGTTCTCCAGGTTCAGAACAGCTGGCTTATTTGGTTTCTTGAACACACTGAGCTATTTACTCCATATACCATTTCTTGCCTTCCCTGTCTTCAGCTTCGACATTCATTCCTTATCATCCCAGACTCTATTAGTCCCTTTTTATGTCACCCCATACCTCTCTTTCATAGTACTTTTCATCACTGCAATTATTTGTGTAGTTACTTGTTTAATGTCTGCCTTCCCAGTCTGATACCATTTTGAGGGTAGGATGTATATCTGTTTCCATCTCCAAATTTCTCTACCATCTTGCATAGTCCCTATGACACTGTAGGTATTGAGTAAGAGCAAATTACAGAGCTGCCTTATGGGTGCCATGGTACATCACAACGAGTCAAATCAGCTGCGTTTTCTTCTCTCACTGGACAAGCTAGTGAACAAATCAAGTAGATAGGGCATGGAGACTTGCCTCCACCGTTGGCCATGTTGTGACAAGGAGAGTGACCACGTGGAATGACAAAGAGGCTGTAGGTAGACAGGCAAAGTGACCTGGTAGGGACCTGATATCCTATAGTCATAGAATCAGGAATTTTAAAATTGGGAGGGAACTGTCAACCTAATTAAAGAGGTAAATTGAGGCAAGCTCAAATGACCAGAAATTGAGTTTTTTGGGTATAGTAGAGGATTGTAATTCATGAAACACATGCTGTAATAAGCTGTAGGCAGGTCCATGGAAGGTCTGGGGTGGGCTGTATTTATGGGCAAGAACTACAAAGAAGGAGAAGTCCAGCCAACATGCAAGCAGTCAGTCAACTGACTTAAGGATGGGAGAGATTCTTTGTGGATTTTCACTGGTAGAAGATACTAGTAAGTGTCAGTCTCCTTAAAATCCAACATTTACTAGGAATCAGTTCTTAAGTTCTAAGGGCATACACATGAGAGTCTGCATTTCACATTCTTGAGTTCCATTTTAGATTGAAATCCTTTCTCAGACCTTAAATAGCATTTAATATTGATTGTGTTTTCTCATTTATATTCTTGATCTAGACAAAGGCATATCTATTTTATTATGTGTTACAAGTGTTGAGTCGGCTCTGGTGATCCCATGAATGAGTGAGGTCCATCATGTCCTGTTGAGCTCCTGTAGACTCAGCCTATGGCTCCTGTGTAGAGTCCATCCATCTCATATTTGGTCTTCCTGTTTTCCCCCTGCCTTCTATTTTCCCTAGCATTATTATAGTTTTATCAAATAAACATCTACTTATTAGTTCTTTTGAAATTCCTTCTATAATTATTTATTTTTAAAGATTTGAAAAGGGGATAAAATTACAGATACAGTAGAGACTTTCAAAACCATAAGTGAAATAATGAACTATATTAATAATGATAAACGTAATAACTTGGATTAAATGGATAATTTTCACTTAAGACAGAAAATTTAAACCAAGGACTCTATACCAAACTGAATTATTAGTCAAATCTTACAACAAGTGTTTGATTCAGATATTCACAGTATCTCTTCACCAAATATTAAAAGTGAAGGTAGCTGCTAATTGACATAAAATATAAAGGAAAAAATCATGTGATTTTTCATAGACAGGAAGCACTTGATAAATGCAATATTTATTATAAATTTTTTTTGGCAAACTATAAATAAAGAGGCAACATCCTTAGCCTAAACAAGGTATTTAGTAAAAACCTACAGCAAATATATTTAATGTTAAATATTTTTTTAGGAGCATTCCAATTAAAGTTAAGAGTAAGATAAGGATATCTACTCTCATTCTTGCTTTGTCTCATTATAAATCTTAACCAAGGCAAACAAACAAACAAAAAACTGGGGAAAGCTATGAACTAAATTAGTCAGAATAAAATGGGCAAAATTTGTGATCTTATTTTCTTACTAGCTATATGACTTGGACAAACTGCTTAATTTCTGCTTTCAGTTTTATCTGAAAAAATGGGGGTATTATTAGAATCTACCTCATATAATAATTACTTTTTCATATATAGTTATACACATAATACATAAGATTTAAAGTGAGTGAAATGGAGATACATATATCACTGGCTAAAATTAAAAAAAACATGAGTTATATTAAGATATAGGAAGTATATTTATATGAAGTTAAAAAACAGGGTAACAATAATATATGGATATTAAGAAGGTGTGGGAAAGCTATATACACTAGACTTCAGAACAATGATTACCTCTGAAGAAGGAGGAAAATGTATTCAAGAAGAGTATAAAAGAAATTTAAACTGTCTTTAAGATATAACGGTCGAAGTTCAACTCTGATTTGTGCAACAAAAGCACTGAGTGACTTCTGCATGCTAGAACTGTTACCTGGGTTGGAGTAGAGATGGGTGGTACAGCAAGTAAGGTCAGCCCAAGTTATACTTTATTCCTTGCACTCGGACTGATGGTAAACATCCTTTTTATTGGAGAGTAGCAAAATATGCTATCTAAAAATATGCTTATTTAAGATAAAGATTATTTTGAGCTGAAGACAACTGAGAAGCTGATACAAGAAAAGCTCTCAGCTAACCCCTGATTAGCCTAAGAGCAGGACATAAATTTGCAAAGATCCCAACTCCCCTCTCTATTAGGAAGGAGTTGATTATTTGAGACAACTTCAGATTCTTTCAGCCCAGAGATTGCACCAGAGGAATCTACATGATAAAATTTACTAACTAATTATCTTCCATTAGTTTCCTATACATTTACCTTTCCAAATTTTGCCACCCCTACAGACTTAAGCTACTTTTCCTTTGTTGTATCACCTCTCTAAAAATATATTGTTATTTTTCTAAGTTGCTATATTTAAGCTCAAGTTCTAGCCAGATGTTTGAGATGCTCATCTCTGGGTATTCCTCTGTGTTACACATGTAAATAAATCTGTTTTTCTCTTAATCTGTCTTTTGCTACAGAGCCACAACTGAGACCTAGTAGAATAAAAATGATTTTTCCCCCTTGCCCTCATTATCCTTACATTTATCACATTGGGACTACTTATAATGGTCTCAGAATAAGACCCTCATTTTATTAGGTTGGGCTAATCCTAGGGATCTACAAACGTTTTCCAGTTGCCCATCTTACCTCTTATTGTCCTTCCATTATTGGCACTTCCAACCCAAGAACTGTTCTTCCCTCTTGAGGTTAGGGAAACCATGACCTCAGGCTCACCCCAAGCTCCAAAGCTATACTCAGTGGCCCTTCTGGGTTCATTTCTCTGTCATGTCCCCCAGGACCAGCACTGAGGGCTGCTTTATCGAGGCAGCCCAACAGCAGCACAGTGCCTGCTGATAAATATGTGGAAACCTTGTTGAACTGACTATATTATGGGATCTGTGTCCACATTTTCCCAGTTTTCCAGGAAAATTTGGATTTTTTTTCATGTCATCTGGGTCAGATAAATGTGATTGTCAAAGATGCTGTTTTTATTCATCTTTCCTTTTCTTTGAAGTAGCTTTGTTTACTAAGTTTTACTCCATGCCCCTTTACTCTCCCAGTGGTCTTTCCTTCCTTCCCTTTAAAAGGCTCACACATCCCTTCAAACCTGAGTCTCCAGACATGCAGGTAAGAAAGTTGGCAGTTGAAGTGCCAGAGTCCATTTACTTAACAGTGTCTTATTTAATTGGTTTTATTCTGTTCTTTCTCCAGATTATTTAGATAAGAGAATAACTCATGTACCTCTTTAGATATATCCCACAAGTTTAGTCTTTCCATAAATTTTCTCTCTCTCATTCTATTGGATAGATCAGTATTTTAAAATTTTACTTCAGTTTATTTTCTTTTTTTTTAAATATATTTTTATTGATTTCAGAGAAGAAGGGAGAGAGGGAGAGAGAAACATCAATGATGAGAGAGAATCATGGATTGGCTGCCCACTTCAGGCCCTCTACTGGGGATCAAACCACAACCTCCTGGTTCTAAGGTCAATGCTCAACCACTGAGCCACACAGCACAGGCTCCCTCTTCAGTTTAAAAAGCTGTAAGTTGTATTTTTATTCTTTAACACTCTCTCTCTCTCTCTCTCTCTCTCTCTCTCTCTCTCTCTCTCACACACACACACACACACACACACACACACACACACACACCCCTTATCTAAAAAAAGAATAACATGCAAATTGACCGTACCTCCGCTATGCTACCAGCCAATCAGGGCATGGGGCAGGGCAGGGGTGTGCCCAGAACACAGGGGGCGAGGCCGGCAGGGCTGTGGCGCAGTGCCATGAAAGCAACCACCATGCTATAAGCTCTGCCCATATGGTACTTAAGGGCCGGCCCTCCTTACAGTTGTGGTGACTGAATCACATGCAAATGAGCACCTGGGGTCTCTGCATGCCCCCCAGCCCAGCACCTACGATGGGAGTGGGGGGGGCTGCTGCCAGTCTCTGGGGTGTGTGGAGACCCTGATGGCCACCACCGGGTGGAGAAAATTCACGGTGCTCTTGGTTCGTGCAGGGTATTGGGAATACTGGGAATTCTGGGAAATGTAGTTCTGGTGGCAGACCCACTGTAGGAGAGAGTCTGAAGTACTGAGCGCGGAATGCGGAAGTGGATGGGGGGGACGGTGGCGGCAGCAGAGGTGGTGGCGCAGGAGCGCCGCGTGGCCCCCAAGCCACTTGAATGTGGAAGCGGCCAGGGGAGGGAGGAGAGGGCGGAGGCACTTTTTTTTCTTTCTTAGTTTACAGCTTTAATTGATGTTTCACCTAAACCCAGGTCACAGACCCAACATGTTCACCACAGAGCTCAGATTATTGGTCAATTTAGTGAAAATGGGACAGAAAAACTCACTAAGGAACAACAGCTCCCTGAATCTGTTCACTCGTATCCTATCTCACCCAGAAATCCAGAAAATTACCGTCAAGACACATCACAAGATCAAAGCCTTTGTGTCCAGGAGAAGCTTAAAAGGACACAGACTTTTCCATTTGCTCTGCTCTTCCCTCCACAGGATTATCTTCTGAAATCCCCAAGCATCTACCCCTGACACAGCTTTCTCACACACCCTCCCATCTATCCCCATCCATTTTATTTTTATTTATTTATTTATTTATTTATTTATTTATTTATTTATTTAAAAATATATTTTATTGATTTTTCACAGAGAGGAAAGGAGAGGGAAAGTCAGAACCATCGATGAGAGAGAAACATCCATCAGCTGCTTCTTGCACAGCCCCTGCTGGGGATGTGCCCGCAGCCATGGTACATGCCCCTGACCGGAATTGAACCTGGGACCCTTGAGTCCGCAGGCCGACGCTCTATCCACTCAGCCAAATCGGTTTCAGCTATCCCCATCCATTTTAAAGCACCTGGCAAACACAAGAAGGAGAAACAAAGGCCAAGTGCCAGTCTGTGGCCTCTGTCTGGACTAAGCCAAGCATGATATCTGTGGAATGGTGTGTGGAAGTTTCCATGGCAACAAGACCTCAAGGCAGGCAGGGGAGTCACATATTCTTTCTACCAAGGTAACAGAAACACGGAGGCCACCCAAGGGATGCTGAAGGGGGACACAGCGAGTTCAGAGTTCTCTGGTGATCACAAGGACCTAGGTCCTCATTGCCTCCTCCCCCACCCTCTGCTGCTCCTTGAAATAATCGACCATCCCTCTTTTGGGGAAAAGAAAGGGACCCATTAAAGAAGTCTTCTCTAAAGGGATGCTTATGAAAAAAATGTAGAAAGGACTACAAGAGAAGAGTGTTTTCTCTAGTAGACAAAGCAGCTCTATTAGGCAACAGGTTTGGGAGCCCTGAGAGCCTGAGCCCACGCTGGCTACCTACAGGGGCACTTGCACTTCCACCAAGCTTCACCGCTTTACACTGCAACATGGTCTTCTTGGTGAACCCAATCCGTAATGAAAAACTCCTGAACTACACTGTGTTTACAGATGGTTTTTTAAAATTGTCCAACTGATGGCTCACCCCCAGCCTGCCCAAGGCCTTTAGGCCTTGGGCAGGCTGGGGGTGAGCCATCACATCAGTTGGACATCCCGTAAGGGCTCCCAGTATGTGAGAGGGGGCAGGTTGGGTTGAGGGACCACCCACCCCCAGTGCATGAATTTTGTACAACAGGACACTAGTCTTTTAATAAATGGTTCTAAAGCCTGAATTTATTTTGGGTCTCTATTCAGCTCTTAAATAAGACAGGAACCTTAATTTCTTTTAACAGCTCCTCTCCCCAGCTATTAGAGTTTTAACTTTTAAAAAGCACACACAAAATAATGTTATTTAAAGCAACAGTTAATATTAAGTTAAGCTTGTTTTTTAAATATACTTTTATTGATTTCAGAGAAGAAGGGGGAGGGAGAGAGAGAGAGAAACATCAATGATGACAGAGACTCAATGACTGGCTGCCTCCTCCACAGCCCCCTCCTGGGGATCCAGCCTGCAATCCAGTTATTTCCCCGTCCGGATAGGGAATGGAATTGTGACCTCCTGGTTCACTGAGGCATGCTGACTGGGCTGCTATCCCCCCTCTTTAATAAGTCTACCCCAGAGGAAAAGACTGTGTGGATTTTCTAACAAGCTCTTTAAAAGACTGGAAGGAAAGCAAGCATACAAATACAATCAAACAAAAAAGGATTGAAGGTTCCTAAACTCCAGGGCTTTCAGTGTACTCCAAGCCCAGTGTGTGAGCTAGCATCCACCCCAGCTACGCCGTATCACCCCCACCCCAGGAAATTCATGCTGCCTCTGTGCTGAGTAATCAAGTTCTTTGTCTCTGACCCAGGAGTCTCAGGTCATTCTGCCACCCCAGGAATCTGTAGCAGGCTACCCTAACTTGTAAGTATGGTAACATCTTAGACCTTTCAGTTTTTGACACAGCCTTCCTTCTTTCTCACTTTTGTTCTTGCAGATAAATATCCTTTAATAGTTTTTCTTTAGTGAAAGTATGTGGGAGGCAAACCTCTCTCAGTATTTATATGCCTGAAACCCTCACACTTAAATAATTTGGCAGGGCACCAAAACTGTAGGTTTATAGTTGTCTCCCTCAGCACTTAAAAATATTTTTCTGCACTGATTAGTGATGACAAGTCTGCTGTCAGTCAGAGTTCTTTCTTCCCAGGGAGCCTGTCTTTTCCTTCTGACAGTTTGAAAGAGTGTTATCTTTATCCTCCCGGCCATGCTCTGATTCCGATTAGGCCAAACCTGCACTGATACTTCTTTCTTTGGCTCAGGACCCAGTGTGCTTTCAATCTGAGGGCTCACATCTGGCTCCAATTCAGAAAATTCTAGCTATTACTTCTCTGCCATGCCTTTCATTGTCTTCTCAAACTGCAATAATATGTACACATTGCAGAGCTTCTTGATCTAGCTTTTCCTTCATTGATCTATTTTAGGTTTTTAATCTATATGCATTTGTGCTGTATTCTGGGTGAATTCTTAAGTAACAGCTTCTTATTTACTATTATCCCTTCAACTGAGTCTAGTCTTATGTTTTTATTTTCTTCTTCATTTTAAATAAATCAATTCCTCATTTCTAATATTTCTAATTTTTAAAAATATCTACTTACGTTTCATTCTTGCCTATATTTGCCCCTTATTCAGAATTTCCTATTTTTCTTCTTTAAAAACAAAACATTTTTATTGATTTCAGAGATGGAGAGAGAGAGAAAGAGAGAAACATCAATGATGAGAATCACTGATCAGCTGCCTCCTGCATGCCTCCTACTGGGGATCAAGCTGAAACCCTGGTATGTACCCTTGACTGGAATCAAACCTGGGACTCTTCATTCTTCAGGCCGATGATGTACCCACTGAGCCAAACCAGGTAGGGCCTATTCTTCCTTTTTTTAACAATGGTTATTATTCCTTCATTGATATCTCTGAGGACATTAGGCTTTTTTTTTTTTTTTTAAAGAATGCTTTGTGATTCTGCTTTAACCTCCAGTGAATTCAGACTCTGACTGTTGACTTGGCTGGTTGACACTCTAAGCTTAGAGTTCTTCAGGTGGTCTGGAATGTGTGTATGTAGGCCCACCATGTTTGGGAAATGACTGCTAATATGTTCTTCTCACTTATCACCCCTCCTTGGTTGCAGTCTTTTGCAGTTCCTCTACTTGTATTCCTAACCCAAGTAATCAGGTTGGTAGTGTTGTCTGGGTTCCTGCCTAGTGGTGATGCTGGTAATGATGCAATAGGGGTGATTTATCTCAGTTTCTGATAGAGATCATGTCTCTGTCTCTGTCCTGCTCTTTTCCTGAAATCTAAGCTTCATTAGCAGCAGTGGCTGTTGCCTGCCTTCTCCAGCAGGGAAGCACGCCACCACCTGCCCTGATATTCAAGTGGATGCTCTGGTCCAGCACATCATTGAGGGCACTTCCAGTTCTGACACTCCAATGGGCAAAACCAAGCGATCCTGAGCCACAGTGCCTGTCTTCAGTCTCACTCTCTGCTCTGTGTTTATCTCTGGTCCACAGATGTAAACTTTTTTAGGGAGAGAAGGGAAAGGCATGGCTATGACTTTTTTTAGGTTCTCTTTCTAGATTTTTACCAATCACTGCTGTGTTTGGAGCAGGTAAAGAACAGCTTACAAAGACACACCAACTTTATCCTCCATATTTCCTTACACATTAGTTCTTACCTTTGGGGGAGGGGACACTGACCTGTCTGAGTGTATAATGAAAAATTCAAATCCCCATTCCAGAAAATTATTTTTACAAACAAATTTTTGTATAGAACTTCTAGGATTCAGAAACCCAGTAAGAGTCATTCAAAGAGTTAGAATAAGGACCCTCATCTTTGACCCATACTCAAAACTGTGTCATGAGTTCAAATATAGACATCTGTGATTATTGTACTAAGGGACTTAAAAATACCCCAAACATTCTTTCCTAAAATAAGATACAACCATGTATGTATGTATACTTTGTATATATGTACACTTTGCATCCATATGAGACATGTATACTTTATGATAATAAAGCCATCAATGAAGACATCATTGCTTGTCAGTGGTAGCTATTTGAAATGCAGTCATATTTATATCAATAAACAAAAAGTCTGCTTTTGATGAGCTGGATTGAGAAACCCCTTCCTAAAGTTTGGAGCAATGCTCAGTGACCACCCTCATTTCAGAGTGGCCTGTGGTTGGCTGAGGCCTTTGTTGTACGTGAATCACAGGTCAATTTCTCCCTCTGTCCAATCTTGCTTCTGCCCCTTCCATTCCACAGGTGTTGACACTGACAGCACCCAATAATACCCTTCCAGCATGCTAACCTCCATTTTCAAGTCTGTTTTCTGGGAGAACTTTACCTGTGGCTCCTTGACATCAACACAATATCAGCAACCAGTCAACAAAACAATGTGGTGTGCCTATGGGATAGTGAGCATCAGGAGTTTGCATGTAGAGGGAGGCAGATCTGGACTAGAACTGGGCCTATGACCAGGTTTGTACCAGGAATAATGGCTCCACCACCGAACTCTGGCAACTTTGCACACTACCCACATAGGCCCTCAGGCAAAGACTTGAACCACGGCTCACATCTGCCTGGGCAGGAGGCCTTGTGATACTCGTGGAGAGAAGGGAGGTCTGTGAGAAGCTGCTAAAAGGCCATCACTCATTCACCTCCTCAGCTCCCTGGGAGGCTGTTGTGGGAAACCTAATCAGTCAGTGTATGCTGGGTATTCAAGGCCACTCTGAGCATGGGAATCCTAATCAGGGTGTTCAAGGTGAATCTGGTATAAGCAGATGCAAAAGCAAGGAAGCATCAATCTATGCACTGTGCAGCCATGCCCTTCTATAACCCCAAAGCCTGAGGTCACTATTTGGCAAGAAGCCTCTTTTGTCTAGGTTAGCACAAAGTATGTTACTGACCAGCCGGTCTGTTTTTACTAGTATGGATCCTGTATTTGCTACTGTGCTAGCAGAGGCTGCTTTTATACAGGACTAGACTACTTTGTCTGATGGCTCCTTAGTAGCATTTGGGCTACAATAAAAACTCTCCTAATATGCCGACAACTTTGTATGTCTTCTCCATCCGATACCTGACATCCAAGGAGGTCCAGCCCCTGGCAGAGGGCCTTGGACCCAACAGTTAGTGTAGTAGAGCAGGATGGAGGAGAGAGTACTCCCACAATTGCTGCAGCGAGCAGGGTCAAGGAGAAACTTATTCCAACAACTGGCACAGCAAGCAGGATTCAGGAGTATGTGCAGGTCAAGGAGAGTGTGGAGGACTTGGGAGCAAGTGCTTCCTGACAGCTGCCATGATGCAGTTTCTCATCATCCCCTAGATCTGAAGAGGACACAGGACCTCTCAGCTACAGCTGAGAGTGGCTCCTCAGCAAAGGTGCTCCACACCTCCATCTGTTACAGTTTAAACTGTGTTCTGGCCACCCTGTTACACACCAATATGTTGGAGTACTAACCCCAATAACTCAGAACCTAACCTTACTTGGAGAAGATCCTCACAGAGGTAATCAAGCCAAAATGATGTCATGATAGTGGACCCCAACCCAATATTATCAGTGGCCATATAAAAAGGGGTTAATTTGGACACAGAGACATACACACAGAGATAAAACCAGGTGAGGATGCCTCTCCAAGACAAGGGAGGTCAAAGATTGTCAGCAAACCAGCAGAAGGTAGGAAGGATACCTCAATTCTTCCTCACACCAGATGCTTCTGCAGAAGAAATCAACCCTGCAGGCACCATGATCCTGGACTTCCAGCCTACAGGACTGAGACAATAGATTCTGTGGAAACCCCCCAAGTCTGCGGGACCTTGTTATGACAGCTCTGGGAAACCAACATAGTTCCTTTTGTTTCAGTGTTGTCCTTTTCTGGTGAGTGGGAGAAGGACCATGGAAAGCTGGGAGCTTTGGCTACTCTCCTTTCTTAGTCTGTGTGACATACTATCTATCAAGGGGTTTCCTTCTATCTTTACCAGCCAACCAGTCAGGCCTGGGCCTGGTCTTCACTAGTATGTTTACATGTCTGAGGTGCAGTCACTTCCCTCACAGTTTCTTCATCTATAGAATGAATACTGCCTACTTCAGCAAACTGCAGTCAAAATGATGTAACATTCATAAAGCACAGAATTGTAACTATTTTCTCTCTTTTCTGCATCTAGCACGGTTAGAGAATGAGTCCAATTCCTGAGTAGAGGTGGCTGGGGATTGAGAAGTAAAAGAAAGAGACAAGGTACAGAGACAAGAAGAAAAGCTGGGGCCAGGTGGACCACTGCCTTCTACTGATGGAGAGACAGCAAGCCATAGCCTATGCAGTGTGTTTATTTTATACCCCCACATACCAGAAGTTTCACCAAAAGTCAAGACAAAGGAGATTATTTGCATTTTTCAGTAGGCCCAAGCATTCCTGGTGCTTGAAAAGCTGGGTTTACATATCAAAACACACTCCCTGAAACCTGGGCTGAAATGAAGGTCAAGCTGATAACACTCTTGCCTTTTTGGCAAAGCCTGTTCCCAGGATGTGGCATTGCCCGTCGCCTTGGGTTCAGCTGACAATTTAAAGAAATGCCCATGTGCCTTCCAGGCGCTCTCTACACACAATCATTTTCTAGCCAAAACCATGACTTAAACAGTTCAATAAATATACAATTTTGACAGTTATCCATGACCTAGTTATAAATCATAAACTTGCCAACGTGACTATGGGGAGGGGTAGGTATAGGGATGTCTAAAAAGTGAGATTTGGGTTTAATTATTATTCCATCCTAACTGGCCTCTTGCTCCAGGCTCACCCCCACCCCCAATATTTAAACTACAAATGTTTCCACATACCTTCTAAGGTTAAAATCCTCAAAGGCTCCCTTCTTATCCTTCCATTACAATATCAGAATTCTTCAATCCATACCTATTCATAATATTCTGAAGGAAAATAATCTTATACTGTCAGCTGGTAACAACCTAGTGCTACAGTACTTTTATTAGGTGTACAGTTAATAATGTAGATTTTGTAATCAAAGAGAACACAATTTCAAGAGAAACATCAAAAGTGATTTATTCAAAGTAATGTCCATCGCTAGCTACATATTTCCCCCATCTTTCAGGTATTTTGTGGATACCGTCCCAATAGAACTTTTCTTGTTTTGAGGCGAAACATTCAGAGACCCAATTTTCCACGTCTTTGTACGTTTTGAAGTGCTGGTCAGAAAGTGCATGTGCCATTGATAGGAACAACTGGTAATCTGAAGGAGAAAGGTTTGGTGAATATGGAGGGTGGGTTAATACTTCCCAGAAAAGATCTTTTAACGTGTCTTTAACCGGTTTTGAAGTGTGTGATGGTGTGTTATCATGAAGCAAAATTACTTTGCCATGTCTTCTGGCACATTCTGATCATTTCATGATCAAAGCATGGTTCAAAATGATTATTTGTTGTCGGTAGTGATCAGTATTAATGGTTTCACCAGGTTTTAGAAGCTCATAATACACCACACCTTCCTGATCCCACCAAAGCAGAGCATTGTCTTCTTTCCGAAGTGATTTGGCCTTGCAGTCGATGTTGATTGTTGACCTGAATTAGCCCATGATTTTGTGCATTTGGGATTCTCAAAATAAACCCACTTTTCATCACCAGTCACAATTCGATGGAAAAAAAAGACTTTCTTTCATGCCGTTGAAGCAACATTTTACTGATGACTTTTTGGTTTTCCATTTGTCTTTTGTTCAATTGATGTGGCACCCATTTTTCTTCCTTTAAAACCTTCCCCTTTACTTGCAAATGATTGGAAATTGTTTGCTGATCAGTGTTTAATCTTTCTGCAAGTTGTTTTTGAGTTTGACATGCATCTTCATCCAATAATGCTTGTAAATGTTGGTCTCCAAACTTTTTCAGTTGACCTGGACGTTCTTTGTCTTTCACATAAAAATAATCACCTTTAAAACGTTTAAACTAGTGTTCACAAGTATCTTGAGATGGAGCATGTTCATCATAAGCTTCCCAAAGTATATAATAACTTTTTCTTCAAAATAAAGTAATGAATTAAAACTTCCCACAAATGTTCATTTTTGGGTACAAAATTCGATATTTTTAAGCATAAAAATATCTTATGTTAACACCTTCAGAAAATTTGACATGAAGTTTTGAAGTTTGTTGTCAATACAACAAAATAGCTTAAATATCAAATCGCATATATATCAACATACATGTAACTCCATCTATTGAAAAAAAACTACATTATTAATCAGTACACCTAGTATTCCAATGAAGTTTGTTTCTAAATCAAATCTTCCTCTTAACTTAAATTCTCTTCTCTTTTTTAATATTACTGAGGCAGGATTGCAGTCTCACCTCCACAATGCAGGTTTTTGTACTTAACAAGTCTTGAGTCAGTCTCTATCTTTCTCCTTTTAGGCAAAGTGATTTCATCCATTCATATACATATACATTATTTTGGGGGGGGTTGGTCACTCTAACAGGGCAAGTGAGCTTCCTCAATGTGTTCTGCACAAAGATCTGAAATTGTCAAGGGGACTTTCAGTCAGCTTTTAACCATGGCCAAGTTTAGGAGGATTATTTTGCTTCTCCTCTGGGCACTGCTTCCCCCTGGACATGTGCTTTATCGTGATTGTATTATTAACACTTACCTCTCATGTGGTGCTAGCTGTGTGCCAGGGACTGTGCTAAGCACTTTATATGTATCAGTTCATCAATGCATAGCACAATACTATAGTATGAGATGGCTACTCTGACTATTCCCACGATGGCCATGAGAAAACTGTGAGTTATAGTTCAAGGTCAAGCTGCCAGTAAGTGGCAGAGCCAGGTTCAAATGCAGGCCAGGCTGAGCTCTTAGCCTCCATGCTCTAAAGGCTTCCCATTCAGAACTGAGGGCTCAGAGGAAATCTACTTCTATTACCTTCCCAGAAGTAGTCTGCTCACCTAATTGATAACTGTGTAAATAAGACCAAATCTAACTACATCCATGTGGTGCTTTCCATGACATTTCCTTTTCAAATGATTCACTTAGCTTTTAATTATCTTGATTTATAAGACTTTCAGTTGATTTAGAGTCCATGTGATTTTTTTCTCATCTAAATTAACTTAAAAATCAGTTTTATATATAAAAATAGTATGCTCAATCAATTTCCTTACTCTATATTCAGATGTTTGATAGCCCTTACTTTAATTCCATCTATTCATTTTTTAATAAACCCTGCTTATCATATGTGGCTAGCAGGTCTGGTACTTTGGAAATTCAGGGTGTCCTAACTCAGGACTCCATCCTGCCTCGAGTCGATGTTCCAGATTTTTTCACTTTGTTTCAATATTTAGTTTTTATTCTTACTTAATGTTACCGAGTGCCAGAGCACATGTGCCGGTCAGAGGCAAACACACTTCCCACTCAGGTAACTTTTGGTACTTCACTGGGAAACCGAGATACCTCAAGTTCCAGTACTCTTCTCATCAAGGGGTAGGAACCTTTCCTCTGCCAAGGGCCATGTGGATATTTATAACATCATTTGTGGGCCATACAAAACCATCAACTTAAAAATCAGTCTGCTGTATTTGGTCAAACATTTAATGAACTCACCACTAACACCTTGGCAAGGCCAGCCCAAATGATTTCTTGGACCTTCTACGGCCCCTGGCCAGATAGTCCCCACCCTTATTCTAACCTTTAAGAATGTTTCCCGGATTTGTTCTGAACTTTGATAGAATTTCAGTCCTAGTTGAAGAGACACCGAAAACAAAGTATTTCCATAATAAAACTACATGGAACAATTATTTTAACATGTATTGGACACGTTTCTATTCCATGCCCCTAAACTACCTACTCAGCTACTTAAGAGCAGAAACAGAATTTCAAATATTTTTTCATCTTCTCACACTTACTTCTAAAGCTCTGGAATTCTTTATTTAAAACACAGATGCACTCTGTAGCCAGATGAGCAGGGTGAGCATGGAGGGCATGAGGCTACCCTGCTCCATGGGCCTTGGGATCAAAGCAAGGGTGCAGAGTCCTGACCAATGGAATGGCTTTTAACTTAAAAAAAAAAAAAAGAAGCCTCAGAAATACTTGTCCAAATAAAACGTCCTATGGTGCTCCTGGTTAAAGAAGGCCTTGCCGAAAGGGTAAGGGCCTATAGCCCAGACCACTACCTTAGAGCACTAGTGAGTATTTGACACAGAATACAAATGCTAAAGCTAAAAGAATATCTTTTGGGGGCGATAAGATGTACTAAAATTGATTGTTGAGATGGTTGCACATATCTTTCAATATACTAAAGTCCCTGAATCCCACAATTTAAACGGATAAAGTACACAGTGTGTGAATTATCTCAATAACTTATGAAAACAATACATGAGTAAATAAACTTACTGAGAGAAGAAAGAAGGGTCTCTGGAAATGGAGCACTATTTTCTACTCAATTTATATTTCATTTTCAGAATTTATCAGACTTCATCTCTTAAATTTGCTTTTCAGATTAAATAATTTAGCCCTTCGAGAGCCAATATTACTTCTGACTCTAGTTTTTCTTCTCAGAAGTAAAATATCTGCAGAAATGTGCCCAATCAATTAAATCTTCCATAAAATTCCTTCTCTGTCTCTCCACAGCCTTATACAATCTCTGAATTTTGAGAGATCACATATAGTTTTATGATTATAATTTTCCCCAGTTAATCATGTTTAATTGAAGACAAATATTTCCCTTCCATATGCTTAAAGTACAGGAACGGAGGCCCTTGATTTTCCATTTGATATCACTGCCATCTCTGCTAGTCCCTCATCCCATTAGGGCTGTATGTGCTATGAGGTAAAACTGAGGGCCAGCTAGAGAAAGCAAATTTAACTTGCCTGTATTCATACAGAGCTGGCCTTCTGGCTATTCCAGTGTTCAGAAAAAAAATGATCTGAAGAACTTAAGACATCTGGTTTCCAATGGTGCAGAGAAACTCTCCAAAATTGAAATAAAGGTAAAACATTTGTACTCTATAAAGAGTACACCCTTGGATTTGACTTTCTTCCTTTCTTCCTCACCCCGCCGATAGAAATCCACTATGTCTTGTGTCTAAAGCTTTGCCCTACATCCCATTTGGTAACAGAGTGTCCAGGAAAGGTGTGTTAGGCTAATTACTTCTGAGAACATTGATTGATTTGAAATTTCTAGAAAATAGTCCATTATCAACTTTTGGTTATAGGGTAGAACTAAATGGGTAAGGAACAAAAAGCTAACTGTGCCACCTAAATTTTAAAGAAAAAATACTGTAGCTATCTGAGCAAGAAGAGGGGAGGCAGGGGAATGGGATGAAATGAGAAAGATGAAACAGGATGGGATGTGATAAAATGGAATAAGATGAAATGGGATGGGATGTGATAAAATGGGATGGGATGTGATAAAATGGGATGGGATGGGATGGGATGGGATAAAATGGGATGGACGTAATGGAATGGGATAAAATGGGATGGGATGGGATGGGATGGGATGGGATGGGATGGGATGGATGAAATGGCAAGGAGTGAGATAGTATAGGATGGGAATGGGTAGGATGGGATGGGATGAAATGAAATGGGATGGGATGGGATAGGATAGACGGGATGGGATAAATGGGAAGGGGTGGGATGAGATGAGATGGGATGGGATGGGATGAATGAAATGGCAAAGAGTGAGATGGTATAGGATGGGAATGGGTGGGATGGGATGGGATGAAATGGGATAGGATGGAATGGGATGAAATGGGATGGGAAGGGACGGGATGGGATGGGATGGGATGGGATGGATGAAATGGCAAAGAGTGAGATGGTATAGGATGGGAATGGGTGGGATGGGATGGGATGAAATGGGATAGGATGGAATGGGATGAAATGGGATGGGAAGGGACGGGATGGGATGGGATGGGATGGATGAAATGGCAAAGAGTGAGATGGTATAGGATGGGAATGGGTGGGATGGGATGGGATGAAATGAGATGGGATGGGATGGGATGGGATGGGATGGGATGGGATGAAATGGGATAGGATGAAATGGGATGAAATGGGATGGGATGGGATGGGATGGGATGGGATGGGATGGGATGGGATGGATGAAATGGCAAAGAGTGAGATGGTATAGGATGGGAATGGGTGGGATGGGATAGGATGAAATGGGATAGGATGAGATAGGATGAGATGAGATGGGATGGGATGGGATGAAATGGGATGGGATGGGATGGGATGGGATGGATGAGGAGGGGAAGGAAACATGAGATACAAAGTACTCATGACAGTCATCACAGTTGGGCATCGACTTCATGGGTATCCATTATGTTTATAATTTAAACACATTATTTTTCAAATACCAAATATTAGATAAAAAGAAAATTAAAGTGAAGAGGATATCAATGCTTAGTCATTTACTTAGAAAACTTATATAGTGGTGGGAAACACTGGCTCCAGTTGGTGTATGCACATTTTAAAAAGAAATTGCTTTTTCCTTATTTAAGTTAAAAATTCCAGCTGTTAACATTACATTGTATTTCAACTAACAAGACAACTCCCCACATTAGGGAGAAATGTGAAGTATTATTTTCTTCTGCACCAAATCCAAATGAGTTCAACGGAGTCTACAACGAAACTCACAGAGGGCAGATGTGCTACCTCAGCATGAACACCGGGTCTAATGGAGAAACCCCCTCTCCGGAAGCCAGCAGAGCTTAAGTGTGACCAGAGCACAGAACCAGACAACTAGCATCCACCAGGCACCTACTGTGTGCCTTGCCATCCTGATTGCTCTGACTGCGGAGACACCATTCTTGCCACCAGAGAGCTCAGAGACTAGGGAGAAGGGACCACCAAAAGCAGCACCACCAAATGTGGTAAGTGCACTGGAACAGATGAAGGCCCCTGTGTGTGGCAGCAGACACAGCCCATCTTTGTAAACGTTGCTAAAAGCCTGGGGACATTAGGAGGAAAAACGCACCTTCCATCCATTAGGTAAAAGCCTCAGTAAGGTGAGTTCATTGAGACAGTACAGCAGGGAGAACCTACGAGAACGTTTTGGCCATCTGTCTGGTCAGAAGTCAAACCTGACCGGGAGAGGACATGTTGAGTGGTGACTTTCTGGAGGAGACACTGCCCTACGGGACCCAAACGCCAGCCCTCCGGGCCGATCCCTCACCTGCCAAAGGAGGCTCTTAACACCTCACACCCTGTTGTCTCATCAGGACTGTCCCACAGGAAGTCTGAGGGTACCTTGAAATACTTGGGCCAATGTCAAGTACATCAGAGAAATGCTGGCTTCAACCAAGTTAGGCAGGGGGAACTTGATAAATACTATTATTGAGATTTGCCCTTCCAAAATAAAGGATGAGTGCAACCCAAATTTCCGACTCCACTGGCTTCCGGAGAGAACAGTCTGAAGCACAGTAAGCATGGCCCTGCCGACTTTCAGGGTGCCTCGTGTCCTCTCCACTCAAACCACAACCCCTAACACTCACAATGACCATGGGTTTCTTGGCAGTTTAAAAGTTAAACTATTCAGAGGTGGAAAACAAGCTTTTCAGTTTCATTAAACCAACCTTAGGCAATGTTGCTGAGGCCATGAGCAAGCAAAATTTATTCACTCAAGAGGTAACATTGCATGTTCATTATGATTAATTTCCCTTATGCAAAGTGAATCAGAATGTTTCTGTATATCAGAGCAGCCATAAAACCAACTTTTGGTGTTTCTTCTTTTCTCTAAAAACTACCATTTATGTTGTATATCTGGACATGACATGAGGTCTTTTCTTTCACTTTCTTTTAGCACCCTCACAGGGGAGGAAGGCAGACAGCACTGTCCAGATTGAGCAGAGGAGGACATGGAAGCACAGAAGCTGCTGTGCTCGAGGATGCCCAGGCAATGAGAGGGGGTCTGAGAACAGGTGCATGTGAATCCCAAGTCTCTAACTCACCCATACATCCCTCATCCCTGGTGAGGGGCCTTCTTCCTGCCCTGAATGTGGAGTGCCCAAATGATCTTGTGCCCTTCCTATGTCTCCTAGGGAGACTCCTATCTGAGCTGTGGCGTGTCCCTGACCTCAGTACACCCCTCTGTAGGCAGGAAAAATAGCTTTACCTCACTGACTTATGAAGATTAAATGGCATAATATATATTAAAAACTCTTATACATTACAAAACACCATATAAGGTAAGGTATGATGAATTATTCCTTCCTTTTTTTATGAGCTTTTAAAAAAATCATCACATTAATAGCATAATACCAATACCATTTAGTTAGTGCTTACCTACACCAGGCATCATCACTTTATCTAGTCAGTGCTTACCTACTCCAGGCACCATCACTTCATCTAGTCAGTGCTTACCTACGCCAGGCACCATTACCTCATCCAGTTAGTGCTTACCTACTCCAGGCACCATCACTTCATCTAGTCAGTGCTTACCTATACCAGGCACCATTACCTCATCCAGTTAGTGCTTGCCTACTCCACGCACCATCACTTCATCTAGTCAGTGCTTAGCTATACCAGGCACCATTACCTCATCCAGTTAGTGCTTACCTACTCCAGGCACCATCACTTCATCTATCAGTGCTTACCTATACCAGGCACCATTACTTCATCTAGTTAGTGCTTACCTACACCAGGCACCATCACTTCGTCTAGTTAGTGCTTACCTACTCCACGCACCATCACTTCATCCAGTTAGTGCTTACCTACACCACGCACCATCACTTCGTCTAGATAGTGCTTACCTACTCCACGCACCATCACTTCATCTAGTCAGTACTTACCTACACTAGGCACCGTCACTTCATCCAGTTAGTGCTTACCTACACCAGGCACCATCACTTCGTCTAGTCAGTGCTTACCTACACCAGGCACCATCACTTCGTCTAGTCAGTGCTTACCTACACCAGGCACCATCACTTCATCTAGTCAGTACTTACCTACACTAGGCACCGTCACTTCATCCAGTTAGTGCTTACCTACACCAGGCACCATCACTACTTCATCTAGTCAGTGCTTACCTACACTAGGCACCATCACTTCATCCAGTTAGTGCTTACCTACACCAGGCACCGTCACTTCATCTAAGTTAGTGCTTACCTATGTCAGGCGCCATCACTTCATGTAGTTAGTGCTTATCTATGCCAGACACTATCACCTCATTTCATCTTCAAATGAAACCTGTGAGCAAGGCTACTCAGCTGGTACAACTTGGCTCTGCCACTAACCAGTTCTGTGACCATGGCAGCTCCCCTGTCTCTCTGTTTCCCATCTGCAAGTTGAGGGACAGTGGATTGTAGTGGGGATTAAAGGCATGTGTATATGTAAAGCACAGAGTAAATGCCTGGAGTTTACCACTTTATTCTTGCTCTTGCATGGGCGAACCACCACTACACTCACATCCAGCTGGTTCTCCTGCCTCCTCAGGCTGTGCCTTACGGTCTGGAACCTGGGAAGAATTTATGTGTCTCTTTGTGCTACCTGATAAAACACGTCTACATGGCAAGGACCACGTTTCTTCCTTTACATGAAGCTGGGCACCTGGCACAGTGTGGAAATAACACTTATGGACCAGAAGCAGCAAGCCTGTGGCTCCTTTTCACAAGAGCTGGTTCCAACAGCCCTGACCTGGTTGTACCGCCAGAGGCATTGGTTCCCGGGTCCATGCAGCAGAAAAAAGGCGAGAAGGGCCATCAGGGAAAAGAAGACAAAAGTTACTGTGAAGAAGAGGTGTTTGGGAGATATAGCCGAGACATCCGGTCCTCCTGGGGTACATACTAGTACATAAAAAACAAAACAATTTGGCAGAGGAGATGAAGGAATTATAAACTGGATATGTGGAAATGCTAAGGGCCTTTTTAGACCTGTGTTCTGGAGAGCTGCAGGGTCAACTGTGGAGCTGGAAGAGAGGACACAAGAAGAGGATGCTCAAGGCTCAGAGTGACCTGAGAGAAAGACCTCTGATTTCCTCCTGGGCTAACATGCAGTTACTAAGCTCCTGCCTCCTGGCTCCAAAACCCCCGCCCTCCTTCCCGCCATGCTCTCTGCTGTGTAAGGCTGAGCTGGCCTCAGCAACCACATCTCTGCTCTGCCAGGGGCTCCCTGGAAGGAGGCTAAAGGAGGAAGGAGAAGAACTGGCTCCTCCCTGCTGACTTTCTGCTGCTGTGAAGGCCCCAGCAACACTGCTTCTGCACCCCCAGTAATTAATAGTTTGACTAGATGCAGCAGCTGAGTCCACGCTGCAGTTGTTTTGTTGTTGTTTTTAATATCTGCAGAACCAGCCTTCTTGTACCTTCTCAGGCACCCCAGCACAGCTGCTGGCCCCCTCCTCAGAATTACCGGCCCCCAGGGTAACTTCTCTGAGCTCAGAGACACTTGCTCTTCCTCCTCTTCAACGGCCTGGAGCTTAGCTTTGCTGCACTCCTCCACCAAGCTTTTAAGTGTCATGAATTTCAACTTCTTCCTATGTTTCCCTCAGCCTTGGAGGAGTAGCTGCCTCCTGCAGTTGCCTATCTATGAAATCATAGTGTTTTCACTCTTCAGTTACCTCCCTCAATCTTTAGATCAGTGATTTTTTAACCTTTTCATCTCATGGCACACATAAGCTAATTACTGAAATTCTGTAAAACATACTACTTTCCACTGAGCTGACAAAAAAATAGGTATAATTTTGATTCATTCACACCAGATATCTACTGTTGCATTGGCTGTTGTCATTTAAAAAAAATTATTGTCCAGCTGGCAAGGCTCAGTGGTTGAGCTTCGACCTATGAACCGGGAGATCATGGCTTGATTCCCAGTCCGGGCACGTGCCCGGGCTTCGGGCTCATTCCCTAGTGTGCAATGCGCACAAAGCAGCCGATCAATGATTCTGTTTCATCATTGATGTTCCTTTCCCTTTCTCCCTCTCCCTTCCCCTCTAAAATGAATAAAAATATATTTTAAAACATTTCTTTTAATCCTCACTCAAGGATATTTTTAAATTGATTTTGAGAGAGAGAGGAAGGGAGAGAGAAAGAGAAAAACACTAATGTGAGAGAAACATTGATTGGTTGCCTCACATGTGTGCCCTGACCTGGTATCAAGCCCAAAATCTGGGCATGGGCCCTGACTGAGAATTGAAGCAGCAACCTTTTGGTATACAAGATAATTCTCAACCAATTGAGCCACCCAAACAGAGCTGTTGTCATTTTTTAAATTTGACAATCTAAGAGAAAAGAGGTCAGTGCTGCTGACTAAATAGTTAGCTGTCACATGTTTTAAAAATTCTTGCAGCATACTGGTTGAAAATCACTGCTTTACTTCAATTTCTCTTTACTTAAAAAATAAAAAATAAGAAGAAAGAAAAAACTGGCATAGCTTCTGTCTCATGCCTGGATCCTTACTGATATATCTAGAAAGGAAGGAAGAAGAGTTTACCAAGAGTTAGTGGTCCTTATCCCTGATACCATGCCAGAGTCTTGGCAACTACAGAAATAAAATCCAGAATACCCAATCCACAAAACAAATCTAAATAAAGCAATGAGAAAAAAGGTGTTGATAAGTTTCTTAGAGAATTACAAAGTTGCTTCATTTAGGGAAACTTCAAAGGCCCCACTCAACAAAGAAACACATTCCAAATACTGCAGACCATAGTACCTCTATCCCTGCAGGAAAGATACCAGACCCAAGATCTTTCTAATTCTTTTCCATTCCTTTATCAAATAAAACTCAGTGGTGAAAGATGAGACCTAGGAGAGGTCAAGGGTATGGGGAGATAAGACCCAAGTGAGGTGAGGGGTGTGGGGAGATGAGAACCAAGCGAGGTGAGGGGTGTGGGGAGATGAGACCCAAGCAAGGTGAGGAGTGTGGAAACCAGTATCAGGAGGGGTTCATTCTTTTGGATTGATGAGGGACATGACACCACAGTCAGACAAGTGGCAGTGACTCTCTTCCATGGGTCCTTAGCCAGGAAATTAGTCACTGCATATTCAGCTACCTGCTACCTAAGGTGCTATCATCCTATATAACAAAGAGGTAATATGCAAATTGACCCTCACACCCATCATGTCATAAGATGGCTGCCCCCATGTCATCACAAGATGGCCTCCACAAGATGGCCACTCCCATGTTGTCACAAGATGGCCACTCCCATGTCATCACAAGATGGCCTCTCCACATTGTCACAAGATGGCTGGAAGGGAAAGGCAGTTAGGGGTGACCAGGCCTGCAGGGAGGTCAGTTGGGGGTGACCAGGCCTGTAGGCGAGGGCAGTTAGGGGTGATTGAGCCAGCAGGGGAGCACTTAGGTGTCAATCAGGCTGGCAGGGGAGTGGTTATGGGGCTATCAGGCTGGCAGGCATTGTGGTTAGGAGCAATCAGGCAGCCAGGCAGGTGAGTGGTTAGAAGCCAGCGATCCCAGATTGTGAGAGGGATCAGGCCTAAACCAACAGTCAGACATCCCCTGAGGGGTCCGAGATTGGAGGAGGTTCAGACTGGGCTGAGGGACACCCCCAATGCAGAAATTTTGTGCACTAGGCCTCTAGTCTATATATATATAAAACACTACTATGCAAATAGACCAAACAGCCAATCACCATGATGGGTGCTGATGACCAGAAGGTGCACACAGAACATGGCGGGGGTTGGCAGCAGGTAGCAGAGCACAGAACATGGAGGGACTGGCCATCACAGGATGGTGGAGCAGGTGAGTGGGATCACCAGATCAAGGCACAGGTGGCTGTCATTGAGGCGAGCCTCTGGTGGTTACAGAAAATTCTTCGCTCCCTCATGCCACTTGAACCTGCTGCCAGCACTGGAGCCACAGCTCTCACGTGCTGTTAGCGCCTGGAGCTGGCCCTGATCTCTTGGCACCGTCAGCGATGCAAGTGGCAGCTGCCAGCCCCAATCACCCCTCAGGGTTTCCCCACCTCCCCCTGCTCATGAGGGCTGATCACGGCAGCAGATGCTACTCACACCCGCTAATGGCACCAACCCTGCTCACACCCACTGCTGGTGTTGGCCTCAATCATTCCACACCATCAGCAGATGTGATTTGGGTGGCACCATCAGTGTGTGAGAGCGTTGGCAGTAGGAGTGAGGCTGCCAGCAGAGAGGGGACCAGGGGCTGCAGCAGGAGGAGCTGGGAAGGGCTCGGGATGATGGGCTGAGACCTACCCCTGTGCCCATGACAGCCTTGTGGCTTACAGTTCCTTTCAAGCTGCATAAATTTGTACACTGAGGCCCTAGTCTATCCTATCTAATAAAAGAGTAACATGCAAATTGACTTTATCTCCACTACACCCAGCCATGCCCACAAGCCACAGCCACAAGCCAATCAGGAGCAAATAAACCCCAACCAAGATGGCTGCAGCCACTGAGAGCAGGAGGGAGGCTTGGGTTTCCCTGGCAATGGAGAAAGCCAAGCTTTCCACCTGCCCTTGTCAGCCTAGGCCTCTAATCAATGCTACAAAGTTTCAATGATAGAAGATACATGATCCCAACAGAAATGGCGGCAGCCATGGAGCTGGAGAGAGCAGAGGCTAGGGTTTCCCAGGCGATGGAGGAAGCCAAGCTTCTGTAGCCCTAGCACCTAGGCTTCCACTCTAGGCTACAAAATTTCAATTATAGAATTTAAATAAACCCAAACAGAAATGGCTGTCACCATGGAGGGAGCAGAAGACTTGGCTCCACTCCAGGCTACAAAGTTTCAATTGTAGAACACAAATTAATCCCAGATCCCAGGGCCTCCGCTTGGGTTGCTGGGCAAACAGGCTGGCAGGGGGGCAGTTAGACATCAATTAGGCTGGCAGGGTAGTGGTTCTGGGGTGATCAGGCTGGCAGGCAGAAGCAGTTAGGATCAATCAGGGAGGGAGGCAGGCAGGCGAGCAGTTTGGAGCCAGCAGTCCTGGATTGTGAGAAGGATGTCTGACGGCCTGTTTAGGCCTGACCCTACTGGGATTGGGCTTAAACGGGCAGTCGGACATCCCTCAAGGGGTCCCAGATTGGAGAGGGTGCAGGCTGGGTTGAGGGACACGCCCGCCGCCCATGCACGAATTTCATGCACCGGGCCTCTAGTCCTCCTATATAATAAAAGGGAAACATGCAAATTTGACCGTACCTTGACTCCTGATTGGCTATGCTACCAGCCAATCAGGAGTGGGGGTGGGGCCAAGTGGCGTGAGTGCCAGCCCGGGGGTGGAGATGAAACAGCAGTGGCAGTGAGTGCCCAGCCTCCGGGGCGGGGTGATCGCAGGCCACACCCACCAGCCACGCCCACCAGCCAATCAGGAGCAAATTATGCAAATAACCCCCAAACAAGATGGCTGCTGCCACTGAGAGCAGAAGGGAGGCTTGGGTTTCCCTGGCAATGGAGGAAGCCAAGCTTTCCACCTGCCTTTGCTGGCAGAGGCCTCAATGGTACAAAGTTTCAATTATAAAAGATACATAATCTGAAGGCAGCCAGGAGCTGGAGAGAGAAGAGGCTAGGGTTGCCGGGCAATGGAAGAAACTAAACTTCTGCAGCCCTAGCACCTAGCCCTCCACTCTAGGCTATAAAGTTTCAAACAGAAATGGCTGTCACCATGGAGTGAGCAGAAGGCTTGGCTGTGCTCTAGGCTACAAAGTTTCAATTGTAGAACATAAATTAATTTCAGATCCCAAGGCCTCCATTTGGATCGCTGGGGGCATGGCCAGCCTGCAAACCACAATAAGCCCCTCGCCCAGGCCGCCCCATGCCCTAAGGGAACCTTCACCCTGATCCAGGACACCCTTCAGGGCAAACCAGCCAGTCCCCACCCATGCACCAGGCCTCTGTCCTATCTAATAAAAGAGTAATACACAGGTTGACCATCAGCTCAACACACAAGAGGGCTGTCCCATGTGGTCAAAAATCCTTCCCCCATGTGGACACAGATGGCCAGCAGGGAAGGGCCGTTTGGAGGTTCCAGGCCTGAAAGGGAGGGCAGTTGTGGGCCACCAGGCCATCAGGAGAGGACAGTTGGGAGGGACCAGGCCTGCAAGGGAGGGCAGTTGGGGGCTATCAATCCTGCAGGGGAGGGCAGTTAGGAGTGACCAGGCCAGCAGAGGAGGAAAGTTGGGGACAAACAGGCTGGCAGGGGAGCAGTTAGACATCAATCAGGCTGGCAGGGTAGTGGTTAGGGGGTGATCAGGCTGGCGGCAGAAGCAGTTAGGGGCAATCAGGGAGGCAGGCAGGCTAGCAGTTTGGAGATAGCAGTCCTGCATTGTGAAAAGGATGTCCGACTGCCCGTTTGGGCCCGATCCCAATCAGGCCTAAACGGGCAGTTGGACATCCCTTGAGGGGTCCCAGATTGGAGAGGGTGCAAGCTGGGCTGAGGGACACACCCCTCCCCGCCCCCTGTGCACAAATTTTGTGCACTGGGCCTCTAGTATGTATGTATATGTATGTGTGTGTGTGTGTGTGTGTGTGTGTGTGTGTGTGTGTATAAATGCCTAAGCAACCCAGTGACCAGTTGTTTCACAGGTCACTATGACACACACTGACCACCAGGGGGCAGATGCTCAATGCAGGAGCTGTCCCCTGCTGGTCAGTGCACTCCTGTTGCCAGCTGGCCAATCCTCTATGGTCCCTCCCCACAGTTGGCCAGCCACATCATCAGCGCTGATTCAGGGTCTGGCTGGCCAACCTCCTGTGGCCTCTTCCCTTCAGCCTACCACTCCACCCACCCCTAATTGGCTCCAATCAGCAGCCAAGCCAAGTGACCCCACCTGTGCACAAATTTGTGCTCCGGGCCTCTAGTTAATTATGTTTGATAAGTAGCACCAAGTCAGAAAATAGCCCTGTGCTCTCCTCAGCACTGGATTTTTCCACAGTTCTATTCCCAGTGCTTCTCCTCTGCTCTACAATGTCATAAGAATTTTAACCTGAGATTGATTGAAGCGGAATCACATATTTTCCCACAGGCTATTTTCAATGACTTCCTCCCCAAATAACCTGAGGATTACAATGTGTATAATGCCTTTGTGTTATCCTCATTTGTCAAGTGAGATGGAGGTAGTCTTTGTTACTAAGGAAGCTATAAAGAACTTGAATTTGACAAACCATAGTTTCATTTGGGCAGAGTTTCCCAAAGTTCTGAATTCCTTTTATTTAACTGTTTGTATTTTGGAGATGGAGGTTGAAAAGGGTTGGGATAAGTGAAGAAGCCTGATTCCTCATTTTAATTAGAGGGCTGTATTTCTTTTTTCTTTTCTTTTCTTTTCCTTTTTCTTTTTCTTTTTTTTTTTTTTTTTTTTTTTTTTTGCTGCAGGTATTCTCTTACCCATATCACCTGGTCCCTGAATTATGATAACTGTACTGCTGGTCAGGAGTTCCCTGTGTTTGGGAAGGTGTGGCAGTGGTGAACCATCTGAGATAAATGGCAGAAGAGTGAGCTATAAAACCTTGAACTTCCCTTGAGCTGATACACTTGTCACTGGCTCATTACCAGGCAAGATTCTTTCTGTGCTGTCTGCTCCTCCTGGCTTGTTCTGTGAGCTGCTAATGAACCAGAACCATGTAAGTGCTCAAGAAGGCTTTGGTTGGCTTGCCCTTCCTCAGACTGTGACAAGGAGATAAGGCAGAAAGCAGAGATGGGAGGAGGAAAAGGGCATGGTGGAGAATTTGACTGCTGAGGCAAAATAGAGAGGAGACCGCAATCGCCTAAAGAGGTTGTAAGCAGTGCTGTGAGCAGGAGCAAAGTGCCGGACGGCATTATGGATGAGCCCTCGAACTGCCAGCCATTACCTTTAAGAGCCTGTGCACCTGCCATGTCCACCTTTCTGGGTTTCTCCCCCGCAGAACCTGGAGCAGCAGGCAAAGAGCACTTACTGGAGGTGAACAGGGAAGTGAGAGGAGACACAAAACAGAACACATCAGCATCAGAGATACCTACCAATTGTGGTGGCTGAAATACGAGGTCCCTACAGGTGACTGTCGAGTGCCCTCTCAACTTTAAAACAAAGGCTAAATCCAACAAACAGATAGAGTCAGTATGGCTGCTCAGGCTATTTCAGGGCTCGTAGGTTGGTGAATTGTCCACTGTTAGCTCTCTCCACCATTCTCAGCCGCCTTAAAAACATTACAAGTGGTAGCAGAGGTTGGATCTCTTAAAGATGTGAGTCAATCAAAGAAAAAATGGCACATTTTAGAAATGCAAGAGAAGGTATATAAAAATACTAGAGGCCTGGTGCATGAAAATCCATGCACTGGAGAGGGGGTGGAGGGGTCCCTTAGCCTGGCCTGCCCTTCTCACAGTTTGGGAGCCCTCAGGGGTGGCAGGTCACCTGGTGAAAAGCAACGCCCCATCACACCTCTGCTGCCGCCACTGCTGGCAGCACAGGCCTTGGCTGGCCCCGGTTACCTGAGCCTTGGGTGGCCCTGGGTGGCTGGGAAGCAGACATCTGAGGCTTGCCTCCATCTTGGGCATCGGCTAGACAGCCGCCATTGAGGCTTGCCTGCGTCTCAGGCTGGACCTGGGGGCTGGGGGACTGTAGGGACTGGGGGACTCCAGAGGCAGGCACACACCTGCTACCCTGATGGGGATGAAGGGACTGGGTGCCGCCATCCTGTGGCTGTGGGCGCCACCATCTTTGAGGGCATGGCCTTTAATTAGCATATGCCCTCCTTATTGGCTGCGGGTGCCACCATATTTGAAGGTGGGGCAGTCAATTAGCATATTCCTTCCTTATTAGATAACAGAGGCCCGATGCCTGAAATTCATGCACGGGAGGAGGGGGTGTCCCTCAGCCCAGCCTGCACCCTCCAATCTGGGACCCCTCCAGGGATGTC
The DNA here is from genome assembly GCA_027563665.1 of Antrozous pallidus. Classification (NCBI taxonomy): domain Eukaryota; kingdom Metazoa; phylum Chordata; class Mammalia; order Chiroptera; family Vespertilionidae; genus Antrozous; species Antrozous pallidus. The sequence continues at coordinate 117,296,663 of CM050508.1, read as the reverse complement.
TAACTGCCCATTTAGGTCCGATCCTGCCTAAATGGGCAGTCGGACATCCTCCTCACAATCCAGGACTGCTAGGACTGCTAGCTCCAAACTGCTCACCTGCCTGCCTCCCTGATTGCCCCTAAATGCTTCTGTCTGCCAGTCTGATCACCCCCTCACCACTCCCCTGACAGCCTGACTGATGCCTAACTGCTGCTCCCCTGCCAGCCTGTTTACCCCCAACTTCCTTTCTCTGCCAGCCTGGTCACCCCGAACTGCCTTCCCCTGCAGGCTTGATCGTCCCCAACTGCACTCACTTGCAGGCCTGCTCCTTCCCAACTGCCCTCCCCTGCTGGCTTGATCGTCCACAACTGCCCTCCCTTGCAGGCCTGGAACCACCGAATGGCCATCCCCTACTGGCCATCTTGTGGTGGCCATCTTGTGTCATCATGGGAGCAAGATCTTTGACCACAAGGGGGCAGCCTCCTTGTGTGTTGGAGAGATGGTCAATCTGCAAATTACCCTTTTATTAGATAGTACTAGAGGCCCGGAACATGAAATTTGTGCGGGGGGGGGGGGGGGGGCAGGGGATGTCGCTTAGCTCAGCCTGCACCCTCTCCAATTTGGGACCTCTCAAGGGCTGTCCGGCTGACCATTTAGGCCCGATCCCGGTAGGGTCAGGCCTAAACGGGCAGTCGGACATCCTTCTCACAATCCAAGACTGCTGGCTACAAACTGCTCACCTGCCTGCCTCCCTGATTACCCCTAACTGCTTCTGCCTGCCAGCCTGATCACCCTCTAATGACTCCCCTGCCAGCCTGATTGATGCCTAACTGCTCCCCTGACAGCTTATTTGCCCCAAACTTCTCTCCTCTGCCGGTCTGGTCAACCCCAACTGCCCTCCCTCACAGCCCTGGAACCTCCCAACAGCCCTCCCCTGCTGGCCATCTTGTGGTGACTATCTTGTGTCCACATGGGGGCAGGATCTTTGAACACATGGGGGCAGCCCTCTTGTGTGTTGGAGTGATGGTCAATCTGCATATTACTCTTTTATTAGATAGGATAGAGGACTGGTGCATGGGTGGGGGCCAGCTGGTTTGCCCTGAAGAGTGTCCTGGATCAGGGTGGGGGTTCCCTTGGGGTGAGAGACGGCCTGGGCGAGGGGCCTGTGCAGGTTTGCAGGCTGGCCACACTCCTCAGTGACCCAAGCGGAGGCCCTGGGATCTGGGATTAATTTATGTCTACAATTGCAACTTTGTAGCCTGGAGCAGAGCCAAGCCTTCTGCTTGCTCTGTGGTGGCAGCCATTTCTGTTTGAAACTTTGTCTCCTTGAGTGGAGGACTAGCCCCGCAACGGCAGGTGGAAAGCTTGGCTTCCTCTATTGCCAGGGAAACCCAAGCCTTCCTCCTGCTCTCAGTGGTGGCAGCCATCTTGTTTGGGGTTTATTTGCATAATCCGCTACTGACTGGCTGTTGAGTGTGGCTGTGCATGGCTTATGGGTTTGGCAAAGGTATGGTCAAATTTGCATGTTACTCTTTTGTAAGATAGGCTAGAGGCCTGATGCATGGGTGGGGGCCAGCGGGTTTGCCCTGAACACTGTTCCGGATCAGGGTGGGGGTTCCCTTGGGGTGTGGGGCTGCTTGGGTGAGGGGCCTGTGTTGGTTTGCAGGCTGGCCATGCCCCCCATGACCCAAGTGTAGGCCCTGGGATCTGGGATTAATTTATGTTCTACAATAGAAACTTTGTAGCCTGGAGTGGAGCCAAGCCTTCTGCTCGCTCCATGGTGACAGCAATTTCTGTTTCAATTCTATATAATTGAAACTTTGTAGCCTAGAGTGGAGGCCTAGGTGCTAGGGCTACAAAAGCTTGGCTTCCTCCATCTTCTGGGCAACGCTAGCCTCTTCTCTCTCCAGCTCCATGGCTGCTGCCATTTCTGTTGGAATATATTTTTTATAATTGAAACTTTGTAGCATTGAGTGGAGGCCTCAGCTGGCAACAGCAGGAGGAAAGCTTGGTGTCCCCCGTTGCCAGGGGAACCCAAGCCTCCCTCCTGCTCTCAGTGGCCACAGACATTTTGGTTGGGGTTTATTTGCTGCTGATTGGCTGATGGGTGTGGATTGTGGGCATAACTTGATCGGAGGTATGGTCAGTTTGCATGTTACTCTTTTATTAGATAGGACTAGAGACCCATTGCAAGAAGATTGCTGCAAGAATAGGGCTTCCTGCAGCCTGAGCAAAGCTCCCTTCTGTTTTCACTGCCTCACTCCATCCCTCCAGTCTCTGCTGCCTTGCTCCCTCTCCCTTCTCCTCTGCCTTGCTCCCTCACATCTCTGCTGCCTCACTCCCTCCTGTCTCTCTGCCAGCCTGCTTCCTTTCCTTCTCTCCCGCGCTGCTTGCTTACTTCCCCGCAGCTTTGCTCCCTTTCGCAGTGCTTGGCCTCCTTCTACGCTGTTTTCTGTGTCAGGATATGCAAATTAACCATCATCTTGGTTGGGTTAATTTGAATACTCACTCTGATTGGTTGGTGGGTGTGGCTTGTGGGTGTAGCGGATGTATGGTCAATTTGCATATTACTCATTTATTAGATAGGATTGCCTTGACCAGTGGGTAGATGCTGTTGGCCTGCAAACTAAAGTGTCCCAGGTTCAATTCCTGGGCCAAGTACCTAGGTTGCAGGCTCAATCCCTGGCCCTGGTCAGGGACCGTGCAGGAAGCAACTGATTGGCGGATGTGTTGCTCTCATATGGATGTTTCTCTCTCTCTCCTTTTCACTCTCTCTAAAAAAGTCAATGGACAAATTTCCTCGGGTGAGGATAAAATAAAATAAAATAAAATAAAATAAAATAAAATAAAATAAAAATATAGACATCTACAAAACATTTTGTCTGCTAATAATTTGACATCAACCAACCCATCTTTGTTAGTCCCTCTTTTTCTTCATTCATTCATTCAACAAGTATTTATTGAACACTACGTGCAAAAAACATAAAAGGTACACAAGAGATACCAAGATTAGTAAAATATTCTTTTCCCCCAAGAAATTTACAAGCAGATAGGGGGATTTAAATATTTAATTTAAATATAGGCTGTTGGTTCCATGAATGAAGGGAGACTATCTGAGACTGATGATTATACAATATCATGAGTGGGAGGAAGAAGGAGCTCCTTAGGGTGACAAAATTGTCTTCAGCAAAGATATTCTATCAACAAAATCTATAAGATAATATCAGAGGTTCCTTTAAGTTCCAAATGTTAAGAAGAGGTGAGAATGGAAAAAGTTGGTTATTAGTATGTTGAATGTGAAACACAATCAGGACATCTAGCTGGATGTCATCCTGCCAGGAGGAAGAGTGGCATTCAGGAGAGCAGCAGGCATGACTTGTGTAGATTTTTAGTTAAATTTACTGGGATGACATTGGTTAATAAAATGATACAGATTTCAGGGGCTCATATTTTGTGTTTTTGTGGTCTTCCCCATAGCATCTAACAGAGAGCTTGCTTAGAGAAGTTAATGCAATTTATATAGATAACATAAGATTTCCTGTCATATTCAATCAACTCTCCCAAACATCTAGGGTCACTCAGTTCCTGGGGTTGCCTCCTGCCCATTGCTGACTGACCATAGTTCTTAGTGTGACTTTTAGATAACTAAATTTCCCCCAAATTCCAGGCAATTAATGTATATTTGGTTTTAAAAAGACAAAAGATGCGATTTAATTTATCTGAGTTTCAATGGCAGTAAGAACAGTGTTTCCTCATCCATTTTCACAGTTTCAATAAATAAATGTGTGCATTTACTATGAAAATATGTTTCATTTGTACTTGTTCTCTCAGATCTACATATTTTTATGTGGCTGATCTGCATAATTTAATGATCCCAGAATAAAATTTCAAAGCTGATCTTGATGACTGGTTACTAGTTTCTCATGGTTAATCTAATTCTCCAAGAATTCCATTCTATGCCTACAATCAGCAAGTGAACTGTTAAGAAATTTAAAGTGAATAAGACATAGAAACTCTTCAAAAGGAGCTTAAAATTTAGTGAAAGGTCTAGAAGTGCCCACAGCATAAGACATTTTAGTCTATGTGCAAAAGTGAAGCAAACTATTTCTCCCCTAAAAAAAAAAAATCGAGGTGCTAACCAGGCTGGTATAATTTACAAAGCTATACTTTCACTGACTAATATAAAATCTAAAGGGGCATGTGCAACATACATGGTATTTAGGGGTATAAGAGAAATGTGTCTTGTGTGTCAGTCCCCTCTCCTACCTAAATCCCTATCAGGTCTTATGCTAGGAATATTTTCTCAGAGGTGGGGATACAGCAAAATCAACACTGATTGGTTCAACCTGTTCGTTATCAACCAGTGCACATCTCTGTGCTAGGTGACACGTGATACAACCTGCAGTAAGGGCTGCTCAGGTGGATGCTGCCTATGACTGCATTACCCATGGAGCATGGGCTCTGACTGGAAATTGAACTGTGACCTCCTGGTTCATAGGTCAAAGCTCAACCACTGAGCCACACCTACCGGGCTGAAATAGTCAGTTTTTAAAATGTGTTCTGCATTTATCACAAAAGGCTACTTGACACCTACCTATCCACGAAATGAAGAAAAATAAAATATCTACTTCAAAATTATTTTTCCAAAAGGATATATGCTCAGCATCTATGTTTATAAAACATGTTGCTGATTAAGTGTCCAGAATCTTAACGGGAATCACTAGTGCTCACAGAGATAGCATGTCCAGTGCTCCGAGCACTGCCAGAGTTGCCACAGCACATGGCTGCAATCCAGCCTGTCTGCAGAGGTGACCCCATTCAGCCTGAATACAAATACAGCAGGATCGGAAAAACACCACACTGCAGAGCAAAGCTACAGGGCTTTCACGATAAAATATGCCTCTTAAATTGTTTTAGCGAAGATCACTACCAAAAGTAAACGAGTGTTCTGAGCTAATTCCTCTGACCAGCACGTAATACAATGGAGCAGCATGAATTCTAATCCTACTGATAACAAGAGGCAGGATTCCATGTGTCAGATGCTATCTTCATGCTTTTTGGCAGTCCTCATATCACCCCTTGGCAGAGATGAGAAGCCTGGGGCACCGAGAGGCTAAGAATCTTGCTCAGGATTATATGTAATTAATATGTAATTCTATGCTATATAGAGCAGTATCATTTTAGTCAGTAAGCAGCAGTGTTGAGTTGGGAACCATGCAGCTGGCTCTTTCCCAAGCTGTTTCCACCCCCTTCCTATGTATCAGGCTCTGTGACAGGCACAGAGATTATGACAATAAGATACAGCTAGTCATGAAGTGGAGAAACACACCAATGACAGCCAAAATAGTACAGTGAGGACAAGTTTTCCACGTATGTTTAAAGGAGCAACATAGTAAAGACTAACCTAAAACTGTCGAAAGAAACTAGCAAGAAAGGCTCAATCTGATGGAGTACTAATTTATTGAAAATGGTTCCCTGAGAAGGCAGAGAGAAAGAGGCAGGCGTGATTTCAGGACACAACCATGACTCTGATCTTACCAGGCTGCTGTGGGGACCTCAGTGCAGACAGCTGGGTTCCCACTAAGCATAGTAAATGGACCTACAGAATCTGGCATCTGGAGGGCATTCAGTGAATAGAGGGTGAATACTGGGCATGGAGGACTCAGAGGAAAGGAAGTCCTACAAGAAGAGAGAACTGGTAGGTAGAACCAGGGGAGCCCGTTAGTTTAATTGAAAGAATGGGTTTCCTTCCTCTTAGCAATGGGAAAGGGCAGATGTCAGAGCAAAGCTAACAGGTGGGAAAAATGGCAGTCGAGGGAGAAGGTAGCACCCACCATCTCATCAGCAGAGATGCCTGCAAGCTTGCTTTTAATGCAGAGGTTCCAAAACTGACAACTCATGGGCCAAATGGTATGTTGTTTTGTATTTTTAATCTGAATAATCTGTGTATATTTAAAAATCAGAAAATTTAACATAATCTGGATTTCTAAATTATCCCTTAACAAGTAGGAAATGTGACAACACTGGGATTGGACTTTTCTATGACCACTGCAGCGGCCCCTTCAGAAGAGACAGGCAACGCCCTGTTGCCCACAACCCAGTCCACCTTCCTAGAGCCTTTACACTGAGCTCCTAACTTCATTACATCCCCATGGCTACACATCTGAGTTGGTGACCTGAAGTTTAGACACCAAGAAGAGAAGATAATAAAACTGCTCCAGGGAAAAATTCAAGGCCATGCTTCACAGTAAGGGGGAAACTTATAGAGACCAGGCTGCGGTCTTAATCTATAATAATAAAAACATAATATGCTAATTAGATCTGACACCCAAATGACCTTTTGGACAAAGCTGGGGCTGAGAGGGCTGAGCCCCTTGTACAAATTTCATGCACCGGGCCTCTAGTTGTAGAATAAAAGGCCAGAGAGGCACTAGCCATAAAGTGCTTCCAGCCTAACCTCGACCTCCACCATCTCCAAAATCAGAGTTTTACATGTCTATAAACCTGCTATCTCATAATTCACAATACCTCATTTAACAATGTATATCAAAGATATATCACATCATTTAACAACCCTGTAAGATTAACATTATTGTCCCCCTTTAAAAATGAGAATATTTCCCTGGCTAGTTGGCTCAGTGGATAGAGCTTCAGCCTGCGGACTGAGGATCCTGGGTTCAATTTCCTGGGCTCGCAACAACCAGGGGCATGCAGGAGACAGCTGATCAATGATTCTTTCTCATCAATGATGGTTCTACTTCTCCCTTCCTCTCTGAAATCAATAAAAAATATATTTTTTAAAATGAGAATATTGAGACTCAGATACTCAGGGTCACATAACAGATTTGAACATGGGCAGTCCACCTCCTCAGCTCATGAAGCTGAGGCAGTATGGGGTGTTAGAACTAAAGAATATTAATAGAGGCTCCCTTTAAAAGGGTTCCATGATCAAGTAAGTTTGGGAATTACCTGCTTCAGGTTTCCTACTCAGAAACTTCAAAATACTAGCAGGATTTATAAATCTCGAAGTAAGGGAAACCATGTCCCAAATTTAGTTCTGAAATCTTGTTTTTCGAGGAACATAGTATGTAATATATTGAAGTATAAAGGACCAGTTCTGGAGTCACATAAAGGAACTCTCATAATTATAGTTTGAGCAATATAGGTTTTCTAAAATAAGTCAAATGTTGGCAAACCTTATTTTTTAAATAATATTTTATTTATAGAAATCTATTAGCTTTTAATTTGCATTTCTCTGATGATTAGATATCACTCACACCTGTTAGATAAGCTATCATCAATAAATCAACAAACAAGTGTTGGCGACGATGTGGAGAAAAGAGAACACTAGTTTACTGCTGGTGGGAATGCAGACTGGTGTAGGCACTGTGAAAAACAGTATGGAGTTTCCTGAAAACATTAAAAATAGAACTGCTATTTGATTCAACAATCCCACTTCATGGAATATATCCTAAAAGTCCTAAAACACCAATCAGAAACATCACTCTAGGTTCACAGCAGCATTATTTAAAACTAGGGGCCCGGTGCACAAAATTCACGCACTGGGGGTGGGCGATCCCTCAACCCAACCTGCCCCCTCACACATACTGGAACCGGATGTTCTAGTAACCACTCACCCCAGCCTTCCCAAGGCCTAAAGCCTCTGGCTAAGGCTTTAGGCCTTGGGCACCCAGCCATTGCCCTGAAATGGGGCAGATGGCTGGCTCCGTCCCAGCCAAGCCCCCCCAACTCCCTGGCCCGGGCCTTTGCCCTGGCCAGCACATGCTGGCCACCTCGGCCCCGACCGTGTCAGCTCTGTCTCCCGAGGCCCGGACCACTTCGGCCCAGCCCCCCGTGGCCCCAGCTGCCTCGACCTGGCATCCCTGCGGCCCTGGTGCATCGGCCCTGGCCCCCCTGCCCTGGCCACCTTGGCCCTGCCCCCCATGGCCCGGGTCACCTTGGCCCTGCCCCTCCCACGCGTGGTTTGTGGGTGTAGCAAAGGTATGGTCAATTTGCATATTATTCTTTTATTAGATAGTATAGCAAATATCTGGAAACAGCCCAAGTGCCAATCAGTAGATGAGTGGATAAAAAAGCCGTGGGATATTTACATAATGGAATACTATGCAGCTGTAAAAAAAAAGAGGGATTTGGAATGGATAGACCTGGAAATTATTAAGTGAAATAAACTAATTAGACAAAGACAAATATCACATGATCTCACTTATTTGTAGAATCTAATTAACAAAATGAATTGACCAACAAAATAAGACCTGAAACATAGATGCATGGAATAGACTGACAAATCTCAATGTGGGGGTGGAGGAATGAAGAGAGAACTTATATACTTGTATGCACAGCTCATGGACGTGGACAATAGAGTGGTGATGATCTGGGGGAGGGGGGAGTAAGGGCTAGGTGTAGGGAGGATAAAGAGGGGGGAATGGGAGACATCTATAATGCTGTCAACAATTAAAAAAATATACACTGAGTGGCCAAATTATTATGATCTCTGAATGCATAATAATCTGGCCACTTAGAATATAAATAAATAAATAAACACACACACACACACACACACACACACACACACACACACACACACGCACACTAGAGGCCTGTTGCACTATATTCATATAAAAATAGGCCTTCCTTCCCCTGGCTTCACTCCTGGCCACCTGGGAGCCTGCAAGTCCTTGCTCCCAGTGGAGCACCGCTCCTATAGCTCCCTCCGCCGCCCTCCCCTGCCTCATAGCAGGTGTGCTGCCCTTCCTGGTTGCTCCACGCCTGCATATGCAAATTAACCCATCTTTGTAGGGTTAATTTGCATACTCATCCCTGATTGGCTGTGAGTGTAGTGGAGGTATGATCAATTTACATGTTTGTCTATTATTAGGTAAGATTAGAGGCCCGGTGCATGAACTCATGCACAGGTAGGGTCCAGCCAGCCTGGCCAGGGAGGGACATGGGTGGTTGGCTGGCCTGCCTGCTGGTCGAACTCCTAGTTGAGGGGAGAATTTGCATACTAGCCTTTTATTATATAGGATATACACTGAGTGGCCAGATTATTATGCATTCAGAGATCATAATAATCTGGCCACTCAGTATATCTTCACTAATAAAAGAGAAATATGCAAACTGACCATACTCTGCAATAAGCACCAACCAATCAGGAATGAGTATGCAAATTAACCCAACAAAGATGGTGGGTTAATTTGCATACATAGACATGGAACAGCCAGGCGGGGTGGGATGCCTGCTATGAGGGGGAGGATGGGGGTGTGGAGGGAGCTACAGGAGCAGTGCTCTAGCCAGAGCAGAGAAGACTGAAGCTCTGGCCAGAGCAAAGACTCTGGCCGAAGCAAATATTCTGGCCTGAGAGAAGACGGAAGGCAGCAGCCAGAGTGAAGGCCTGGGTCCTGGGTGCTGGAGGAAAACTGGTGCCAGCAGCAATGGGAAGGAAGGCCTATTGCACGAATCTTTGTACTACAGGCCTCTAGTGTGTGTGCATGTGTGTGTGCGTGCGTGTGTATGTGTGTGTGTGTGTGTGTACTGAGTCCATAACCCAGGCATATGCCCTGATCATGAATTGAACCATGACCTCCTGGTTCATAGGTAGACACTGAACCATTGAGCTATGCCAGCAGGACTATATGTATATAAATATTGTCTTCAATAATAAAAAAAAAGAAATCTATTAAGCCTATGATCTCACCTTTTCATCACTAAAATCTCCTCAAGTAAAATAAATCTTGTTGATATGATCATATTAATCTGAAATTCTATTAACTATCACTGTAACACATCAATAAAGGAAGATAATAAAAATAATCTTACACGTACGTATTGGATATTTTGGCATTTGCTGTTTCAAATATTCTTTAAGACTATCTTGGTAAAGCAGAAATTACTGCATTCCCATTTTATCAATGAAGAAAATGAATCCCAAAGAGATTAAATGAACTGACAAAAGTCAGAGAGCTACCAAGTCAGCACCAGAATATGAACCCACTCTTTCCATAGAAACACATCCTAAATTGCTGGCAGATGGTAATATGCTGACTAAACAGCACTTTAAATATAGTGTTTGCATTAAGTGCATTTTGTTTTCTTATTTATCAGTCATTTTAAGAATAGTTATCTAGCTCCCATTTTTATTAACCCCCTTCTTGAGCCATGGTGGTTTACAGAGAATAATTTGGCTTAGTCATATTATGATTACTAGGACTTTAAAAAATAAAGGAATCAATCCTAAGAACCAATAACCTTTAAAAAATATGGAAGATTTTTATTTTTATTTTACAAAAAAGTAAGTATTTATATTCCTGACAAAATTCAGCTTACTTTTTTGTAAATAATAATAATACAGTTATTCCTAAAGATCTCCAGCAGCCTGTTTTGGTATAAAAAAGAACGCGGGAACGAAGATATTACAATAATGTATTTTTCTTCCTTCTGCTACCTCTTGTCATTTAGTTTTCATGTAACCTAATTCGTATTCTGATCAGAGAAGAGGGAACCGAAAACCAGGATTTTATTAACACCATCGATATCTAGCTCTGCCCAGGTGCATGCACAAACACAGTGCTCTGGTTCCTAATTATGCATTTTTCAGATGAGCTTCCCTGGCTGCCCTCCATGAAAATGATGAATAAAATATATTTTGTTTTCAGAGATTTATTTCAAAGATCTCTTCATTAAATGCTATGGGGAGGGCAGATATGTACCTATGGAAGGTTAAGAAAAATGCTGATAAAATAACCATCAAAGAAATGAGACACTGTGACAGAACCTAAAATGGTCTTTCTCGAAAGGACACATTTAAAACACACACACACACACACACACACACACACACACACACACACACACACACACACAGGCTTGAACTACATAAAATCCTAGGCAGAAAGTAATAAGGGTTTAAGGATATAATTAGAAAATGGACGGCTGCTTGTTTGATGGTTTGTTTTGATGGTGGTGATTAGGGGAAAGGCAGATGAAGTTGCAAAAATTGCCCAATTCTTTCCAAGGGTGTGGAGAATTCTGCTATTTCTTACAGCTTGGATGCATAGGTTTATGAATGTAAAAGGAAGATGGGAAAGTAGAATTCTGATAAGGTTGGTGGCAGCAACAGCCAAAGAGGAGTGAGCTGCTCCTGTCTCTGACTTACCAGGACAGGCAAGACTCAGGCCTGCTGGTGCCCCCATCTGCATACTCAAGGTGAGTGGGGGGAGGGCCAGGCTAGGGAGGAGAAGGGGGCTTTGCTGTTCCAAAACAGGAATAGAGATGTCTCCTGGAAAAACCTATTTCTGATTTCTCATTCCACAACAAGTTGGATGAAAAAGCTATTTAACCCTTACACAGCCACAATAATTTCCTCAGAAAATAAGAGCAAACTGCCTCCCATTTAGGGACACAAAAGAGAAACTACACACCTCAGGCTGTCCCAGTGAAAACAGCCACTTGTCTGCACTGAAAACAGACCAGACTGCAGAACTGTCATGTGGACTCACTAAGAGTATGAACTAGACCCTCTGCATTCAAATCTGGCTCTATTGCTGTCAGAGAATGTGGCTGTGAATCTACCATGTGACCTTTCTTCATTTTACTGTTTGACATTTTTTTGAATCTTTACTGTTGAGGCCATTACAAACGTACCTGTTTTTGCCCCCATTGCCCCCCTCCACCTGGTTCCTGCCCCACCCCAGGCTTCACCACCCTACTGTCTGTGTCCATAGCTAATGCATACAAGATCTTCGATTAATTCCTCCTGTGCCCCCTTCCATCTGAGGTTCATCAGTCGGTTCTACATTTCTATGCCTCTGATCCCATTTTATTCACCAGTTTGTTTATTAGATTTCTTGTTCATTAATTTGGCTTTTAGATTCAACTGTTAAATTCCTCTTCTCAAAGAATACTTTTCAACATTTCATGTAATACTGGTTTGGTGGTGGTGAACTAATTTAACTGTTTCTTATCTGTGAAGCTCTTTATCTGACCTTCAGTTCTAAATAATAGCTTCGCTGGGTAGAGTAACCTTGGTTGTAGGTCCTTGCTTTTCATCAGTTTGAATGTTTGTTGCCACTCCCTCTGGCCTGCTAAGTTTCTGTTGATAAATCAGCTGATAGTCATATGGATGCTCCCTTGTAGGTAACTAACTGCTTTTCTCTTGCTGCTTTTAAGATTCTCTTTTTGTCTTTAACCTTTAGCATTGTGTCTTGGTGTGGGCCTCTTTTGGGCCCCTCTTGTTTGGGACTCTCTATGCTTTCTGTATTTGTAAGTCTACTTCTCTCACCAGGTAGGGAAAGTTTCCTGTCATTATTTCTTCAAATAGGTTTTCAATATCTTGCTCTTTCTTTTCTCCTTTTGATCCCCCATAATGCGAATATTGATATGCTAGAAATTGTCACAGAGGCTCCTAACACTATTTTCTATTTTGGGATTTTTTTCTTTCTTTTTGCTCTTCTGATCTGGTGATTTTTTTCCCCTCATATTCCAAATCATTGATGTAATTCTTAGAATTCTCTACTCTACTGTCGAATCCCCGTAAATCATACTTTATTTCAGTTAATGTATGTTTAATTTCTGACTGGTCCTTTTTTATGTCTTTGACATTCTCACTAATTCCCTTAAAGCTCTCATTAAGAACTTTGAGTAACCTTATAACTGTGATTTTGAAATCTGTGTCCAATAGTTTTCTTGCATCCATTTCTTTCATTTGTGACCAGTTTCATTTTGGCTGCTTCCCTGTGTCTGTTTCTATATATTAGGTAGAGCCTTATATCTCCTGGAATTGGCAGAGTGGCCTTGTGTTGTAGGTGCCCTGTAGGGCTCAGTGTCTCAGCTGCCCCAGTCACCTGAGCTGGGCATTCTAGGTGCACCCCTGTGTGGGTTGTGTGTACAGTCTTGTTGTAGTTGAGCATTAATTGTGATTAGCGTCACCGGGAGAAGTTGGCCTCCAGGCCAAATGGCTGTGAGGACCAGCTGGGTCTACAGTGTGAGAATTAACAAATAGTCTTTTCTGTCAAAGAAGGGAGTTTAAGCAGCTGCCATTTTGAAACCACAAAGGTGAACTCCTCCCTTTTTCCTTTAAATTAGCCAACTGCACAAGACTTTGAGACTAAACTCTGATCAGTTGAGAGTAAGGGACAGATGACATGCATCATGGATAAAACCCCGAATGAATGCCTGCTCGGTGTATGTGTTTGCCAGATGCTGTGTTGGCTGCACACCCTTCTGCAGATAAAGATATTTGTCTAACTCCCGAGTATTCTTTGTGTTCTATCAGGACCCTGGTTTTAGGGCTGGCCTTCTTTCTAACAACAGTGGAAGAGCTACTGTACAGGGGATATTCCTATGGAGCTTTGGTGCTTTCTGGATCTGCACTTGAGTGTGTCGCTTCTGGGTGTGTAAAGTTGTAATCTGGTATGGTGTGAAGCTGTCTACCAGGTACACGGGTTATGGAGCCTCCCAGGAGGTACAAAATCAGCCACTGCTTGGGACTATCCACCAGGAGCTACCGAGCAATCTGCAGACAGATGCTATTTGTATTAGATTTGGAAGTGCCCAAGTGAGGCCCAGCTGAGAAGAAAGGCCAGGTGCTAGTGCCAGGTCTTGGGACTCTTATTGATATGTTTGGGGCATGCTGATGCCAGCTGCTGATTTGTGAGAATTGAAGAATGGCTGAAGCCTGAGACACGACAGGCCATTCATATGGAAAAATTGTTGGAAACAACTTGGGTGGGGCTATAAACTGGGGGAGGCAGTGTCTCAGGTTATCACCAGGGCAGAGTGAACAGTGTAAATCAGGCTAATGAAAACTCAGATATGGCTGCTAATCAGTTCTGTGATGAGGGAGGTCCCAGCACAGGAACAATAACCCCTGCAAGCACCCCTTTTGAGTGAAAGCCACCCCCGAGCTCCTGCCTTGAAGTCAGACAGTCCAGTTCCTCCCCAAATGTCTCCACCTAGCTTAGGAGTTCAGAAGAAGCATATGGCATAACTCCATGCACTGGCCCTTTCAGAGGGGCTATCTGGTTCTCCAGCAACCTCCTCATCTTTCATCCACAATCCCCATTGGTTTTAAGAGCCTGAAGTTATGGGGACTTCTCTTCCCAGCTCTGGAACCCTGGGCTGTGGAGCTGGTGTTGGGCTGGGCCCCCTTGCTTCTCATCGGAGGCCTCTAGAGTGGAGATATCCCTCCCAATTAAAAAAGCCATACGTAGGTGTCAGACCAACCCGTTCCACACCCCACCTCTTCTACCAGTCTGGATATACTTTCTTCTCTAGTTGTAGGACTTCCATTCAGCCAGCTTCCAGGTAGTTCTAAATGATGGCTGTTCTATATTTTAGGTGTAATTCTGATGTGGCTGTGGGAGCCAGCGTGTACCACCATTTACCTATACCACCATATTGGTTCTCCCTATGTGACCTTTCTTAGTCTCAGTTTCCTCATCTGTATTATGGGGATATTAACATTATTTATGGAATAGGTTTTTACAAAAAGTGTTCAGTACAGTTCCTGGAAGTATGATATGAGGATCTGCTAAACAAACACACAAATAACTCTAATTGTTAATATAGAACAGAGTGAGTGAGCTCATTTCTGTTACTGAACAATTTTATTTAGTAACTAGAGGCCCGGTGCACGAATTCATGCATGGGTAGTGTCCCTCGGCCTGGCCAGCAATCAGGGCTGATCAGGATGGTGGGAAGGGCAGTGGGAGGTTGGCTAGCTTGGGGGAGGGCTGCAGGAGGTTGGCTGGCAGCCCCAATTGGGGTCATCTGGGCCAGCAGTGTCTCTCATGGGGAGAGACCATGGGAGGTTGGCCAGCAAGGGAGAGAGGCCATGGGCAGTTGGCTGGCCAGCTGGGAGGTGGGGCTACAGGAGGTTGGCTGTGGGAACACACTGACCTCCAGGGGGCAGCTCCTGCATTGAGTATCTTCCCTCTAGTGGTCAGTGTGTGTTATAGTGACCAGTCAACCAGTTGCTTGTTCTTTCTGCCTCTTAAACTTATATATATATACTACAGGCTCAGTGCACAAAATTTGTGCCCAGGGGACGGGGGATGTCCCTTAGCCCAGCCTGCACCCTCTCCAATCTGGAAACCCTCAAGGGATGCCGACTGCCCGTTTAGGCCCGATCCCGGTAGGATTGGGCCTAAACGGGCAGTCGGACATCCTTCTCACAATCCTGGACTACTCGCGCCAAAGTGCTCACCTGCCTGCCTCCCTGATTGTTCCTAACCGCTTCCGCCTGCCAGACTGACCACCTGCTAACTACTACCCTGTCAGCCTAATTGATGTCTAACTGCTCCCCTGCCAGCCTGTTTGCCCCCAACTTCCCTCCTCTGCCAGCCTGCTCACCCCTAACTGCCTTTCCTTGCAGGCCTGGAACCTCCCAAAGGCCCTCCCCTGCTGGCCATCTTGTGTCCACATGGGGGCAGGATCTTTGACCACAAGGGGGCAGCCCTCTTGTGTGTTGGAGTGATGGTCAATGTGCAAATTACTCTTTTATTAGATAGGATAGAGGCTTGGTGCATGGGTGGGGGCCAGGTGGTTTGCCCTGAAGAGTGTCCCAGGTCAGAGTGGGGGTTCCCTTGGGGCAAGGGGCGGCCTGAGCAAGGGGCCTGTGGAGGTTTGCAGTCTGGCCACACCCTCCAGCGACCCAAGTGGAGACCCTGGGATCTTGGATTAATTTATGTCTACAATTGCAACTTTGTAGCCTGGAGCAGAGCCAAGCCTTCTGCTTGCTCCGAGGTGGCAGTCATTTCTGTTTGAAACTTTGTAGTCTAGAGTGGAGGCGTAGGCCAGCAACGGCAGGTGGAAAGCTTGGTTTCCTCTGTTGCCAGGGAAACCCAAGCCTCTATTCTCTCCAGCTCAGTGGTTGCCGCCATTTCTGTATCTTTTATAATTGAAACTTTGTAGCATTGAGTGGAGGCCTAGCCCACAATGGCAGGTGGAAAGCTTGGCTTCCTCTGTTGCTGGGAAAACCCAAGCCTTCCTCTTGCACTCAGTGGTTGCAGCCATGTTGGTTGGGGTTTATTTGCATAATCTGCTCCTGATTGGTTGGTGGGCGTGGCGAAGGTACAGTCAAATTTGTATATTACTCTTTTATTAGATAGGAAATTTAAGTGGAATCCATGTCTCACTGAAAGTTTAAGTTATCAGACAGATGAAATACCTTGGAAGTAGAGCTGTATTGATTCATTTTACAAATGGGGTAGCTGAGGTACCAAGAAGGCATACTAAGCATGTATAACCCTTCCATAAGTTCTGCCAAGTGCTTTCCATCTGGATGTCCCCACAGCAGGTGCTCTATAAACACTAGCGGCCCAGCCGAGACCGGTTTGGCTCAGTGGATAGAGCGTCGGACTGGGGACTGAAGGGTCCCGGGTTCAATTCCGGCAAGGGCATGTACCTTGGCTGTGGGCACATCCCCAGTAGGGGGCGTGCAAGAGGCAGCTGGTCGATGTCTCTCTCTCATCGATGTTTCTGACTTTCTATCCCTCTCCCTTCTGCTCTGTAAAAAATCAATAAAATATATTAAAAAAATAAAAATAAAAAAATAAAAAAAATAAACACTAGCAGCCCGAATTGAATTTGCTAGAGTCTGAGACCTAACTGGGGATGTAACTGAGATAGAAATATTCTTTATTCTGACTTCATTTCTTTTAGAGTATAATTGCTAAGAAAGAACAGTGATACCTTTGGCATCCACAGCCATTTCTTTTTACAATGACATTTTTAAAAGCATGGGAATTATGTATTGGGCCTGGGCGATATTCATCCCTTGGTAAGATGTTTGTTTAAAGAGTGTCACTGGTATAATGATGAATAATTGAGGGCTGGAAAACCTCAGACAGGGCAGCACTTTTATTTATTAGATCTCATTAGGCCTTGGTTAAGCACGCCTTTAATATGCCTCAAACATCTCTAAGTGTGTTTCCTTGGTTACCATGGCTTGAAAAAAAACTCAAGCCAGCAAAAAGAAACTGACATATTACATTATATAATCAGCCAGATTAGGTACTCTTTTGGCAGCATGACATCATAAACCTCGTTATCACATGTCTCTATATCTTTTAACATAAAGGGTTATCCTATTTTGCTGAAAGAGAGTGCAAAAACAATTTTTTTTTAACATTGGTAAAGGTCCTTTTTTTTCAGTAGAGGAGATCTGATTAGAAGTTAGCCCAGTCATTGAGTTTTACAACAGTATATACACACAAACTTATATTTGGTGCAAAGCCTCTGCCACAAATTACCAGATTAAACTATATGAAAGTGCTAATAAACTATTTTGACCTGCCTCAAAAGCAATTTCAAATGGTTCAACCTAATAATTATATAACTTAGAAAAAATTTCTCAGTTCTCTAAATCTCAGTTTCCTCATCTATAAAGTACTTTGTGTATGGCATTATCATAAAGATTATAGAAACTATATGAAAAATTCTTAACGTTAACAAAGGTTACTCACCCATTGTAGTAATAATAGTGGCATCCAATGCTGACTTACTGAAAAAGCCAAGCAGGCACCTTGCTGTGACCCCAGTGAAATGCACACTGGGAAAAGAAGACACATGGCCCCTTCAGAAACATCCACCAGCCCCCAAAGTGCACAGGCAACCAACCAACCATGCCCTGCTTTTTCTTTCTCTTCAGCATTAACAGCAGCAGCAGTTTTCACAAAGCAGCTGTCAACTGCAGGGTTTCAGAGCTCAGAGCAGATAGGCATGCCCAACATCTCGCACACACCTGGCTGGGAGCTGGGCCTGTATGTGATGCTGAGAAACTGCAGGGTTTCAGAGCTCAGAGCAGATAGGCATGCCCAACATCTCGCACACACCTGGCTGGGAGCTGGGCCTGTATGTGATGCTGAGAAACTGCAGGGTTTCAGAGCTCAGAGCAGATAGGCATGCCCAACATCTCGCACACACCTGGCTGGGAGCTGGGCCTGTATGTGATGCTGAGAAACTGCACGCTGCGGGACACTGCTCAGCAACAACACTGGCTGCTGCTTCAGCAGCACTAGCAGGCTGGAGCCTTTTTCACACTGACTTTAAAACATAAAACCCAAAATATAACCCATATAAAGCCTTTCTGAAATCCACTTTACTTTTCTGTCACCATAGCCTACCTTTCTCTCTCCCTGTGTTTTCTTTTTCTTCTTTCTTTCTCTTTCTTTCTTTCTTTCTTTCTTTCTTTCTTTCTTTCTTTCTTTCTTTCTTTCTTTCTTTCTTTCTTTCTTTCTTCTTTCTTTCTCTCCTTTCTTTCTTTCTTTCTTTCTCTTTCTTTCTCTCTCTCTCTCTCTCTCTCTCTCTCTCTCTCTCTCTCTCCCTCCCTCCCTCCCTCCCTCCCTCCCTCCCTCCCTCCCTCCTTTCTTTTTTTTGTTTTGTTTAGTTTTAAATCCGTTTGCATCCCTTGTGCATTGGTTTTCTCTCCCAAGCAATGCTGGGCACTCTCTAAGACGGGAGTGATCCCCAGTGCTGGGCACACACCAGAAAATGCAAATTCCATCGTGAGAATGAAAATGGCCCCTCCTCTCGGCCATTCTGCACATTTTTAGGCTGAAAACTTTCAAAACAACAACCACATATGTTTTTGGCTTCTTATAAACTCTGCCATGCTGCTGTGATTTCAAACACTTGACTTAACAATTTTATGCACACTGAGGGATAACTTTCCAGAACCAATAAATATACAACCTTCCAATGGTTCTATTACCCTAGATATAAAAAAAATGTGGGTTTTGGTAACCTATGTTCTCCACTAATTGCACATATTAATGGATGGTTAATATATCTGTGAATTAACAGAGATAGACACTAGTACTCTATTTTGAAATAAAGACGGCTACCAAGAACCCGAAGGTGAAATTCTTTCCCTGAGGATGGCTTTCTCAACCTTCAGATCATGAATAATGGTCTCGGAATCATAGTAATAACTTCCATGGTGATAGCACTGCCCAGCACTCTCCCTGTACAAATAGTATTCCCCATGTAAGGACTCAGTTAGCCCTGTCCTGTAAGTGGGGGGAGTATTATGCCCATTTTACAGAGTATGAAATTGAGGCTTATAAAGATTATTTTCTGGCTGCAGAACCAATGGTGGACGATGCTGCTGGCCATTTGGGTATTGGTTTGGGGTTAGTAAAGCTATGGACAAGGCTACTATGTTTCTGTCTGGTTAATTGTCTTTCTGGTTAACTGGACCACAGTATGGCGGAAACACCTTGGAGCCCTAGTTTCATCAAATGAAAAATGGGGGTAAAAAAATAAAAAAACTGTCTTAAACTTAAACTCCACCCATTCTTCCTATGGGCCCCATGTTCTGACAAAGAAAAAGTAGATGGAACCAAGGTCAGGGTTTAAAAAGAAAATAAAGAAGAGCATTTGATTTCAAGTAGGCAGACAGTATTAAAAAATGCTATTTTATTTTTAAGTCGATTTTCAGGCTTAATTATGTAAGTCTTATTTGTTGCCATGGTGATTAATTCTTATCTGTGTATAGAAAATAAACAGCCATAGAGAAATGATCAGTGATGTAATAAAATACATGGTGCTGCTCACAGACAACCAGGCCTGGATGTAAAGAATGTTTAAATGGGCAAAAAGAGAAAACATTGGCTTGGGGGAGAAACTTGATTCTTCTACTGAACCCAGAGAAAAAGTATTCAGATCTCAGTGTTTTTCCTTTTGGTGGGCAAATCCATAAAGTTAAAACTACACACACACACACACACATACACACACACTAGATGCCCAGTGCCCCAAATTTGTGCATGGGGGGCGTTATCCTTCAGCCCAGCCCTCTCCTGTACCCTCTCTAATCTGGGACCCCTCAAGGGATGTCTGATTGCTCCTTTAGGCCCAATCCCAGTAGGATCAGGCCTAAATGGGCAGTTGGACATCTTTCTCAAAATCCAGGACTGCTAGCTCCAAACTGCTCGCCTGCCTGCCTCCCTGATTGCCCCTCCCCAATTCTGCCTGCCAGCCTGATCACCCTTTAATCACTACCGTGCCAGCCTAATTGATGTCTAACTGCTCCCCTACCAACATGTTTGCCCCCAACTTCCCTCCCCTGCTGGCCTGATGGCCCACAACTGCCCTCCCTTGCAGGCCTGGAAACTCCCACTGTCCTCCCCTGCTGGCCATCTTATGGTGGCCATCTTGGGTCCACATGGGGGCAGGATCTTTGACCACATGGGGGCAGCCCTCTCCTGTGTTGGAGTGATGGTCAAATTACTCTTTTATTAGATAGGATAGAGGCCTGGTGCATGGGTGGGGGTTAGCTGGTTTGCCCTGAAGGGTGTCCTAGATCAGGGTGGGCGTTCCCTTGGGATGTGGGGCAGCCTGAGTGAAGGGCCTATGGTGGTTTGCAGGCCGGCCACACCCCCCAGCGACCCAAGTGGAGACCCTGGGATCTGGGATTAATTTATGTTCTACAATTGAAACTCTGTAGCCTAGAGCAGAGCCAAGCCTTCTGCTTGCTCCGTGGTGGCAGCCATTTCTGTTTGAAACTTTGTACCCTAGAGTGGAGGCCTCGGCTAGGGCTGCGGAAGTTTGACTTCCTCCATCGCCCTGGCAGTCCTAGCCTCTTCTCTCTCCAGATCCGTGGCTGCAGCCATTTCTGATGGGATTATGTATCTTCTATAATTGAAACTTTATAACATTGAGTGGAGGCCTAGGCCGGCAATGGCAGGCGGAAAGCTTGGCTTCCTCTGTTGCCAGAGAAACCCAAGCCTCCATCCTGCTCTCTGTGGGTTTATTTGCATAATTTGCTCCTGATTGGCTGGTGGGTGTGGCTGTGGGCGTGGCTTGATCATAGGTAAGGTCAATTTATATATCACTTTTTTATTAGATAGGAGATATATATATGGAACATTTATTCTTACCTTAAAGTAGATAGAGTGACTCCTATCAGGGCAAAAGGAGAAGATTTTATACACAAGCACTTAATTTACTCACTTAAATACATTATTTAATTCACTAACAGGGACATTACAGCTACAATGGTTAAGAGTTACTTAACATTTACCATATGTCAGGCATTATGCTCAGAAATTAAAAAATATATATTTTATTGATTTTTTTTTACAGAGACGAAGGAAGAAGGATAGAGAGTTAGAAACATCGATGAGAGAGAAACATCAACCAGCTGCCTCCTGCATACTCCCTACTGGGGATGTGCCCACAACCCAGGTACGTGCCCTTGACTGGAATCAAACCTGGACTCCTTCAGTCCACAGGCGGACACTCTATCCACTGAGGCAAACCAGTTAGGGCTATGCTCAGAATTTTATGTATATTTAAACTGATGGCTCCTTACAAAATTACCCTCTAGGTAAGAATTAATATTATCCCCATTTCTCAGGTGACAAAATAAGCCCAGAGGAATCTTACACATGGTAAGTAAGTAGTATAGTTGGGGTTTATTCAGGCAGTCTAGCTCCAGAGGTCATGTCTTACCACTATTTTGTTTATCTTTGTATGTCCCTTTATTAAATAACTTTTTAATTGAAAAGGTAATGAGGTCCACTTCCCCTGACTTCCCCTAACCTATGCACATGTCAATTGCACAAGCATTGACAGGCAGGCCAAGAGCTGGGAAGGAGTTTAATCACAGTCCACCAGTCCAGAGCTCCCTCCCCAGGGGGGAACCCTGCCTGCTGAGGATGGGCCATTGCCTGAGCTGCCATCGGTGGGCTAGGGAGTAGAAGTGCTAGGGCTCTGGCTGAGAACTTGCTCTTGGAAACCAGCACCAAAGGTGCTGAGGAAGAAGGTGCTGGGAGGCAGAGGAACGAGCCACTCTTTATTCTGATCCAAATAGAGTGAGAGTGCCATCAGATTTCAGGAAACAGCAACTAAAGTTTTGGGCTGCAAGAGGACACTTCGAAAGCTACAAAGGAAATAAATTTATTTTTTCTTCAAAAGCTAGTACTAAGTATTAGCATATCTTGCTTTCTGGATCTATGCTTACTAATGGTTCTAGGATTTTGCTTCCCTATAGATTTAGTATATAGTTTAGTGGGAAAAGTGAATGTAACTGAATCCTTTAGAAATTACTGTGAAAGGAAAAATCAATATTATAAAATCATATCAAGTTCAATGACATATTATAGAAAAATCTTATCTTTTCGCTGCTCTGGCCATGGACAGTGCCTTTTCTACAAAGAATCCTACTTCCTTTTAGTGCAGAATGGTATTTAGAAACCAAGATCTGGGTATCAGGTGTGCTCATTGCTACTTTGTATCACTATTTCTAGGCCTTCAAAGTGGACAGAACTACAGAGGGGGAAACACACACACATTTTTTTTTCATCTAAAAAAATCACAAGTTTATGTCACTACCTCAAATTCTAATCTAGCAATCAGGATTTATTCCTGCCTTTCCTTTTGTCATGTCTAAGACTACTTTCTTCAATAGTCAGAAACCCAGCTCCTATTATCCTCAGTATTATTTATTGCTTTGCTCAATCTAGAATAAATAGAAGAGTATCTCAGAATTAACCATGCCATTGTATAAAAAAGACCCCACAGACTAGAGTTCAATATTTTTATAGTCTTTTGGGAAGGTAAAATTTACTTTCAGTGAAATGCACAAATCATAAATGTATATTTTTACAAGTTTTAATATATGTGTACATTCTTAGAATCCAGCCTCCAGAGAAAGAACACTTCCAATCAGATAATACAAAAGTTGTCTAAGTCATAGAGACACAGGGAGGCAGCTTGAAGGGTCTCCCACTGGCCAAATGTGGGAAAGTGAGAGGCTCAAAAAGATAATCTATTTTAATTCATTGAATAAAATAAATAAATAAGGGAGAAGTGAAAGTTGTTCTTCTAATGGAATGTCAATTATAAATACATTTTCATTAATAATCACTAATATTCAGAGTACTGCCCAATAAATAAATTACTTATTATTTACAAAGGGAAAAAGTAATTTTCTGATAGAGAAATCTGGCCTAGTGATCAAAGCTCTCACCACCAATATGAGCCAGATGGTATGCCCCCTCCTCCCAATTCAGTGCAATGAACAGAAGGAAACATCACCCCTGTCATATTCCTGTGAAAAATGCCAGAAAACTACAGACAATTCAAACTGAAATCTATTCTACTATACAACTTGTCTGTACTTTTCAAAGAATGTCAAGGTCAAGAAACATAAACAAAGGCTCAGAAATTATTCCAGATTAAAGGAGACCTAAGAGAAATGACAATTAAATGCACATACACTGAGTGGCCAGATTATTATGCATTCAGGTCATAATAATCTGGCCAGTCAGTGTATAAAATTTTATTGGCCATAGCCAGTTTGGCTCAGTGGCTAGAGCGTCAGCTTGCGGACTGAACAGTCCCAGGTTCAATACTGGCCAAGGGCACATGCCTGGGTTGTGGGCTTGATCCCCAGTAGGGTGCGTGCAGGAGGCAGCCAATCAATGATTCTCTCACATCATTGATGTTTTTATCTCTCTATCCTCCCTTCCTCTCTGAAATTAATACAGAAATATATTTTAAAAAATTGTGCAGAATGGTATTTGGATCCTGGACCAGGAAGCGAATAGCAATAAAGGACATTATTGGGAATGCTGACCAAATTTGAGTATGGGCTGTGGATTAGATGTTGAATCAACATGAAATTTCCTGACTTTATTAACTGTACTGTGATTGTGTAAAAAAATTTCTTTTTTTTTAGAAAATACATGTTAAAGTATGTAGGAGGAAAGAGTATGTGTGTGCTACTTGATTTCAAATATCTGGAAGGGATATAAATACTATATATATATGTAAATATCTTTTATGAGATACTATGTATCTCATAAAAGATATTTTAGATATATCTATACTAATAAAAGAGGAGTATGCTAATTAGACCAAACGTCTTCCAGATGACTTTCCGGACATCCTTCCAGACAAAGCCACAGTGGCGGCAAGGGCCGAGGGCTGGCAGCCATAGGGGCTGTGAGGGCCAGTCCAGAGCCATGGTCCCTTTCACAGAGGCCACAGGAGAAGGTGCTGCGATACAGGCAGAAGGGATTAGGCCAGCACCGTGGGAGAAGGGAAAAGAGAGAAGGCTGGTGCCATGGGAGAAGGGAGAAGACTGGTGTCACAGGAAAAGGGAGGTGGTGGCAATTGGGCAGTTAGGCGGATTAGGGGAGGTCAGTTAGGCAGTTAGGGGGATCAGGCTGGCAGGGGAAAGCAATTAGGAGGATCAGGCTAGCAGGCAGATGAGTGGTTAGGAACCAGTGGTTCTGGATTGCGAGAGAGTGCAGGGTGGGCAGAGGGACTACCCCTCTAGTGTGTGTGTGTGTGTGTGTGTGTGTGTGTGTGTGTTAAAGGTCTGGCACACAAAATTCATGCACAGGGGAGGGGGGTGTCCCTCAGCCCAGCCTGCACTCTCTCCAATCTGGAACCCCCTGAGGGAAGTCTGACTGCCTACCAGGATCAGGCCTAAATGGGGAGTTGGACATCTCTCTCACAATCCAGGACTGCTGGCTCCCAACTGCTTGCCTGCCTGACTTCCTGAATGCCTCTAACCGCTTCCGCCTGCAAGCCTGACTATCCCCTAAAAACTCCCCTGCCAGCCTGATTGATGCCTAACTACTCCCTTGCCAGCCTGTTTGCCCCTAACTGCTGTCCCCTGCAGGTTTGGTCACCCCTAAATGCCCTGCCCTCTAGGCCAGGTCACCCCTAACTGCCCTCCCCTGCTGGCCTCATACCCCACAACTACCCTCCCCTGCAGGCCTGGATCTCCCCCAATTGGTCTCCTCTGCAGCCCTGCCCCCTCCAACTGCCCTTCCCTGCAGGCCCAGTCACCCCCAACTGCCCTCCCCTGCAGGTCTGGTCCCCCCCAATTGCTCTCCTCTGCAGGCCTGGGTCAACCCCAACTTCCCTCCTCTGCCAGCTTGGTCACCCCTAATTGCCCTCCCTGCAGACCTGGTCACCCCTAACTGCCCTCCCTTGCAGGCCTGGTCCCTTCCAACTGCCCTCCCCTGCTGGCCTGATCACCCACAACTGCCCTTCCTTGCAGACCTAGTTCCTCCCAACTGTCCTCCCCTGCTGGCCATCTTGTGGCAACATGGGGTTAGCCATATTTGACCACATGGGGGCAGCCACCTTGGGTGTTGGAGTGATGGTAAATTTGCATATTGCTCTTTATTTATATATTAGAGGCCCAGTGCACGAAATTCGTGTATGGGGCAGGGGGGAGGGATGTCCCTTAGCCCAGCCTGCACCCCTGCCAATCTGGGACCCCTCGAGGCGATATCCGACTGCCCATCTAGGCCCGATCCTTGTAGGATCAGGCCTAAACGGGCAATTGGACATCCTTCTCACAATCCAGGACTGCTGGCTCCAAACTGCCTGCCTCCCTGATTGCCCCTAACTGTTTCTGCCTGCCAGCCTGATCAGCCCCTAACCACTACCCTGCCAGCCTAACTGATGTTTAACTGATCCCCTGCCAGCCTATTTGCCCCCAACTTCCCTCCTCTGCTGGCCTGATCACCCCTAACTGCCTTCCCTTGTTGGCCTGATCGCTCACAACTGCCCTCCCTTGCAGGGCCTGGAACCTCCAATGACCCTCCCCTGCTGGCCATCTTGTGTCCACATGGGGGCAGGATCTTTGACCACATGCAGGCAGCCCTCTTGTGTGTTGGAGTGATGGTCAATCTGCAAATTACTCTTTTATTAGATAGAATTATTAGATAAAATAGAGGCCTGGTGCATGGCTGGGGACCAGCTGATACGCCCTGAAGAGTGTCCCAGATCAAGGTGGGGGGGTTCCCTTGGTTTGAGGGGCAGCCTGGGCGAGAGACCTGTGGAGGTTTGCAGGCCGGCCACGCCTCCCTGCAACCCAAGTGGAGGCCCTGGGATCTGGGATTAATCTATGTCTACAACTGAAACTTTGTAGCCTGGAGCAGAGCCAACCCTTCTGCTCACTCTAGGGCGGCAGCCATTTCTGTTTGAAACATTGTAGCCTAGAGTGGAGGCCTAGGTTGGCAATAGCCAACTGAAAGCTTGGCTTCCTCCGTTTCCAGGGAAACCCAAGCCTCTGTTCTCTCCAGCTCAGTGGCTTCCATCATTTCTGTATCTTTCATAATTGAAACTTTGTAACATTGAGTGGAGGCCTAGGCAGGCGAAAAGCTTGGCTTTCTCTGTTGCAAGGAAAACCCAAGCCTTCTCTCAGCGGCAGCAGCCATCTTGGTTGGGGTTTATTTGCATAATTTGCTCCTGATTGGCTGGTGGGCGTGGCTTGTGGGTGTAGCAAAGGTATGGTCAAATTTGCACATTACTCTTTTATTAGATAGGATATATTATACTAATTAGTCACAGATTTTATCATTGGTAATTGGCTTAGCCCCTAAACATGTTTGTTACCCCAAATCAATACTCTCAGTGATTTGCAGACATGAGCAGAGTAGTGAAAAGTGTGAGTTGCCTGAAGCACATTCCCGGCTGAGGTTGAACAATGCAATGCTCTGGCCTCTTGTTTCAGCTCTCATGCTGCAAACACATGTCCTTTTTGAAGTCAATTAGAACCACATTTTTGTGCTTTGTGCTGGTGGTTTCAATGTTTAAAATGGTCCCCAAGTATAGTGCTGAAGTGCTGTCTAGTGTTCCCAAGTTCAAAAGGCTGTGATGTGCCTTATGGAGCAAATGCATGTCTTAGATAAGTTTTAGTTAGGCATAAGTTATAGTGCTGTTGGTTTTGAATTTAATTTTAATGATGCAACTATATATTAAACCAGTATCTTAAATAGAAATATACTCAAAATAAGGTTATACATGATTGGTTGATGAAAATATAATTAGAGACTGTTGGGAACCTAATCCTGCATGTCTCCTAAGGAATTCAGTTTGGTATTCAGCATTCAGGGCGAGGTTAGAGGACATAACAACTACAGAAATGAAAATCAATTGTACACATAAACACACACACACACCTCATCTGCATAAAGGGTATTGCTTGGCCCATAGTAAACTTTCAATAAAAGTCAGCTATCATTTCCAGTGAGAGAAACGGGGAAGGCAGGGCCTTGTGTAAAGAAGCAATGGAACATGACTGTAATCTCAGCAATAGCAGGGACTGTCTTAGTCACAAACTCAATGGCTGAGTCCAGACTCTGGGTCTCAACAGAGTAAACAAAAGTTATG
The DNA here is from genome assembly GCA_027563665.1 of Antrozous pallidus. Taxonomy (NCBI): domain Eukaryota; kingdom Metazoa; phylum Chordata; class Mammalia; order Chiroptera; family Vespertilionidae; genus Antrozous; species Antrozous pallidus. The sequence goes on along the minus strand of CM050508.1, from coordinate 117,269,522 downwards.
AAATCAATGAACCAATACATAATTGACTTCAGAGAACATAAGTCCCAAGGGACTGTCCAAAGAGGGCATGCGGGAGGCAAGGGCAGGAGACAGGATAGGAATGGACAATTAGTGAACTTTAAAAAGCTTGGATATCATGCTAAGGAGTTAAAGACCATTCTTTATGAAATGGAGAACTATTGAAAATGTTAAATGTGAGATAGTAACATCATGATAGGTGGACCATGATGGCTGGAAATGAGAAGAACCCAGAGTCAGGGGAACCAGTTAGGCTGCTGTTCTCACAGTGGTTGCTAGAGGTTCGCACATGTGAAGCTACCTAAGCATCAATGGGAGCATGTGAAGAAATAGATTTCTAGATCCTAGCCTCAAAGATTCTAACTGGGTAGATCTAGGATGGACAGAGGAGTCCTGAAAAATAAACTAGAAGTGGAGAAGAAAGAAGATGAGAGATTTTATGGTGTTTTCTGGTGACAAAATGAGGTTATTTGTTCAAGATTGAGGGGGGCGAGGGGCTATGGCACAAATAACTCCCAATAAAAAATCATACACTTGTAAAATGGTCAATCAGCTCTGCTATGCTAATTTTATTTTAGGCATGTACAACATGGAAACAACATGTTCAAACAGTATAAAAGGAAACTTGGGCATAACATAGGAAAAGGGACTTAACTATGTAAGCTGGCAGAAATAAAAGTACGGGCACCGAGGGTGCTGGTGAGAAAAGAAGGGAAGTTGTTGATGGTGGGCTCAGTCTGGACTTGACAGAGCAAGAAGTGAGGCGGTGGGGAGGGGGATGCAGGCCGACTAAATGACTGGGCAAGAAATAGAGGGTGAAGAGGAGGCCGAAGACAGAGCTTGATGGAAATGTGGATGTTGGAGGGGCAGAGCAGAGGACTGTGCTGTGAGAGGGGACTTGGGGCAAAAGAACAGTGATTGGATGACCCAAGCCGTGAAGTAAATTTGTGAAGTCAAGGGGAAATGCTTTTTATCTGATTTAGAGAACGCCAAGAAACTGTGGCATTGCTCCTAGGATGATGGAGAAAAAAACCCAGCCAGAGCCACTAGAGGATGTAGAAGGATGATCAGTTGATGGCAAGTGACGTGGGAAGAGGCTGTTATAACTGAGGGCTTGTGATTCAAAGTCATCTCTGAATGACTTTTGGGAATCCTAATCAAGGTCTCATGGTGTCTTCTTTTCAACTGCTATTGCCTTAGAGGGCAGGATTCTCTATGAACTACTGAGATAACTGCTTTCGTACATGACTCAACAATCTTTTTCACTAAATTACATATTATTCTTTAATAGCTAAGTAAGCATTGAAATCATTATACATATATATATATGTGTGTGTGTGTGTGTGTGTGTGTGTGTGTGTGTATTTCAGAGAGAAAGGGAGGGAGGGAGGGAGGGAGGGAGGGAGGGAGGGAGGGAGGGGAGGGAGGGGGAGAGAGAGAGAGAGAGAGAGAGAGAGAGAGAGAGAGAGAGAGAGAGAGAGAAACATCAATGATGAGAGAAAACCATTGACTGGCTGCCTCCTGCACTCCCCACACTAGGATCCAGCCTCTGCAACCTAGGCGTGCGCCCTGACTGGGAATGAAAATGGGACCTCCTGGTTCATAGGTTGGCATTCAACCAGTGAGCCATTCTGGGTGCATCTAAATCCTTTTTAGTAAAGATATTACACTCCTATGTCGCAAAAGAGGCATCAATTCAGTCAGATCAAAATGAAATTGATATGTGTTTATAGTAATGCAGGCCCACCACCCATAGTTTTACTCATCCCCATAGGCTATTCTCAGATTACAATAAAACTAATTAGTCAATAAATAATGTTTGAGGCTCTACCTCATTTTTTCAGTGCCTGACTTCAATTTACATATTAGTGATTGCATTCTTGCCTTTAATAGATGTGGCATGCAAAAGTAGGTAAAATACATGAATAACCATTTAAGTATACTAGGTAAAGTTAAAATGTCTTCATGAGAAATCTACAAATGAAACAGCCAATCAATCTATTTATTTCTTCTAAACCAGGAAATGAAGGTGACCGCAGGAGGCTAAACTGAGGCAGAGTGGCAGAGTGATGGAGGTGCCTTTTCCGTAAGGACATGTGCAGAAACGGCCGGGAAGCACAGCTGACTCATCGGGCTTGATCACTGTGGTTGAAACTGGAAATGCACAGCTGCAGTGACAATGCAGCTGTCCTCCCAGGTTCTGGGGACCTGTCAGTAACCTTTCTTGTCCCACTTCTAGAATCTATTGCATACCCAGGTTCTGCCCTTCAGTTATCATGCCTAGGCCCTACCCAGAGACTTCCTATGAGGCTGAATTAACTCATTAACAAAGTTTGCTTTCCATTCTCTCCTTTTTCCTCTAAAAAGGTTAAGTGACACAATACAATTTTCTGTGCAGCAGGCATATAGCTAACAAGGTTACAGTTAGAAAACTGTGAAAAGGAAAAAAACACACACTTCTACAACTAGAAATCTGCAGTATCTGGGAAAAGGGCAACTGAATTACCTTTAGAAGATGCAAAGTTATGGTAATAGATGCTAAAGATGCAAACTGAAATCCATAAAAGTGAATAAAAAGAACTTATGGCTTTCATTATCTCACTATAATACAAATGATATAGCATAATATTCAGAATAGTCAAAGTTTTACACTGATTTCTTTTAGAGAGAGAGAGAGAGAGTGGAAGGGAAGAGGGAGGAGAAAAGAGAGAGGAGGGAGAGCGGCATCGATGTGAGAGAGACACATCAACTGGTTGCCTCCTGCACTCGCCAAGACCAGGGCCAGCGATCAAACATGCAGCACAGCTACTTGCCCTTGACCAGGAATCGAACCCTCGACCCTTTTGATCTGAGGGCTGACCCTCTAACCACTGAGTCATGCTAGCCACGGCAGCAGGACCGTTGATGTTTTAAACAATAATGAAAGCTAACTTTCAATGTCATACCCTTCTCATTTCCTTACATTTCCAACAAAATAAACACATTAGGAAGATCTTCCAAAGGTACCTACCATATGCGGACAGCATTTACTAGAATATTTGATTCTATTTTTCCTTTCATTTTATAGTCTTTGGTCAGAAAACAATTCTAACTAACATATAGAATCATTCTGTGAGAAGAGATCTACAAAAACTTAAAATAACTGTGATTTCTCTCTCTGTCTTTTGTAATAATTTGACACTAGCCTTCAATGATGGTTGTAGTTTATGAGATGGCCCTCAGCCAGATTCAAGAGTCTATAGCAAAAAAAAAAAAAAAAAAAAAAAAAAAAAAATCATACTGAGCTGAGCAGGCACCACAAACACCACACACTATGTCTGATCCTGCAGCCCTCTTCTATCCCCACCCCACCTCTGTTCATGTTGTCCTATTGTCTGTAGGAAGCTTCAACCATACCATCTTTATTGGCCATCTGTTCAACACCAACCCTGGTCCTTACTCATCACTACGTCTTGCTTGGCAATGATATGCACGCCAGAGTCTTAACCTACCCTGGACCAGCCTCTCAGAACTCAGCTATGACTTGTTCTCTACAATAAAGAACCCTGTTCTAACTTTCGATTTCTGCTATCAGTTTACATTTAGTTGAGCACGGCCCAACCTATAAGCATATGCTTAACTGAGGACTTGCCTATGCCAGTTAAAACAAACAAAACTACAACAGTAAAGACAACAACAAAAAGCAGAGTATGCAGAGGTGATATCAATGAAGCCTAAGTTTAAATTTTCCCACTCATGTAAATTCTCCAAATCTGTTTTTTACTCCTGTTTTGCAGCCCCCAAAGCCTAGGAATTATCCTCTTTATCACTCATCTTTACCTCAAGTGTTCAAATACCCAGTTTTCCCACAACTGCATATGCAACAGTAACAAAGTTATTAGCAGAGCCCCCTTTAACTCTCAGAGTGAGCTGCATCCAAACTTAGGTGACAAACTAGATGGTCACTGTACTTCTGTTAACATCAGGCTCCAAGATCTTTCCATTTTGTCATCTAAAGTGTCTTGATTCCAAAACTTACCTTCTAGTTTTTCTAGTTCTGCTCTCTTGAGTCCCACATCTTTTATTCCCCAGACACTGTGCGAGGCTTAGAGTGGACTCCTAGCCTCATGGCCCCAATCCATCAGAACTGGGATCTGTCTAAAATGGAAATATGGTCATGACACTTATTCTCTTGCTAATTGCCTTCCAGATAATATCCAAACTCTAACCTTCATGCTCTACAATTTTCTCATGTCCACATTTCCCCCTCAGTCTCAGAACACTCCCTATAAATAGCCTAAATAGAACCACAGATATGGCAGCATCATGTAATGCATTAAAAAGATCAGGCCTGGCCAGCTTGGCTCAGTGATTGAGCATCAACCTATGAACCAGGAGGTCACAGTTCAATTCCTGGTCAGGGCATATGCCCAGGCTGCAAACTTCATCTCCAGTATGGGGCATCAAAGAGGCAGCCAATCAATGATTCTCTCTCATCAGTGATGTTTCTATCTCTCTCTTCTTCTTGGAAATATATACTAGAGGCCTGGTGCACGGTGGGGGAGGAGGGGGATCCCCTCAGCCCAGCCTGCACTCTTTCCAATTTGGGACACCTCGGGGGATGTCTGACTGCTGGTTTAGGCCCAATCCCGCAGTCAGACATCCCTCTCACAATCCAGGACCACTGGTTCCTAACTGCTCGCCGGCCTGCTTCATAGCCCAAACCATTCTGCCTGCAGGCCTGATCGCCCCTGTCTTCGCCTTCGGCCTGATCATCCCCCCAACTGGCCCCTCCTGCCAGCTCGATTGTCTGCAACTGCCCCCCCCCCCCGCCAGCCTGATTGCCCCCCAACTGCCTCCCCTGCTGGTCTGATCATCTCCCAAATGTCCTCCCCTGCCAGCCTGATCCCCTTAATTGCTCTACCCTTATGGCCTGATTGCCCCTAATTGCCTCTGCCTCAGCCCCATCACCATGGCTTTGTCTGGAAGGACATCTGGAAGGTCTCCAGAAGGTCTCCTGGTCTAATTAGGATATTACTCTTTTATTAGTATACTAGAGGCCCAGTGCATGAAATTCGTGCATGGGGGCGGGAGATGTCCCTCAGCCCAGCCTACACCCTCTCTAATCTGGGACCCCTCGAGGGATGTCTGACTGCCCATTTAAGCCCAATCCCGGTAGGATTAGGCCTAAACAGGCAGTCGGACATTCTTCTCACAACCCAGGACTACTGGCTCCAAACTGCTCACCTGTCTGCCTCTCTGATAGCCCCTAACCGCTTCTGCCTTCCAGCCTGATCACCCCTAACCACTACCTTTCCAGCCTCATTGATGTCTAACTGCTCCCCTGCCAGCCTGTTTGCCCCCACCTTCCCTCCTCTGCCGGTCTGGTCACCCCTAACTGCCTTCCCCTGCAGGCTTGATAGTCCCCAAATGCCCTCCCTTGCAGGCCTGCTCCCTCCCAACTACCCTCCTGTGCTGGCCTGGAATCTCCCAATGGCGCTCCCCTGCTGGCCATCTTGTGGTGGCCATCTTTGAACACATGGGGGCAGCCCTCTTATGGTTGGAGTGATGATCAATCTGCAAATTACTCTTTTATTAGATAGGATAGAGGCCTGGTGCATGAGTGGGGGCCAGCTGGTTTGCCCTGAAGGGTTTCCCGGATCAGGGTGGGGGTTCCCTTAGGGCATGGGGCAGCCTGGGCGAGGGGCCTGTGGTAGTTCACAGGCCGGCCATGCTCCCCAGTGACCCAAGTGGAGGCTCTGGGATCTGGGATTAATTTATGTTCTACAATTGAAACTTTGTAGCCTGGGGTGAAGCCAAGCCTTCTGCTCCCTCTTTGGCAACAGCCATTTCTGTTTAAATTCTATAATTGAAACTTTGTAGCCTAGAGTGGAGGCCTAGGCGCTAGAGCTACAGAAGCTTGGCTTCCTCTATCGCTCGGGCAACCCTAGCCTCTGCTCTCTCCAGCTCTGTGGCTGCCACCATTTCTGTTGGGATTATGTATCTTCTACAATTGAAACTTTGTAGCATTGAGTGGAGGCCTAGGCCAGCAACAGCAGAAGGAAAGCTTGGCTTCCTCCATTGCCGGGGAAACCTAAACTTCCCTCCTGCTCTCAGTGGCCGCAGTCATCTTGGTTGGAGTTTATTTGCATAATTTGCTGTTGATTGGCTGATGGCTGTGGCCTAATAGAAGGTATGGTCAATTTACATATTACTATTTTATTAGATAGAAAATGTTATCCAAATAAATTTAACAAAAATTGTCTGCAAATTATGCTTACACTGGAAGTGAACCAATTATCAGTTTTATTTTAATCATCACTATTGGTGTACCCTGTAGGTGTAAAATTTGGCTTCCACAGTGTCAGCATTTCTTGGGGACCAGACTTCAGAGACTTCATAGATAGTTCTGAGGTCCTTGGCCTTGCTCTGAAGTTACCGGTTGCCCAAGTTATCACTTGAGGTGGTGCATTTTTCTACATTGTCCTGGTATTTTTCTGAATCATTTTTATTCCGTTCCTCATTTGGCCTGTGATAATGGCCACATATTGTTGGCTTTATAGTTTTCTTGAAGGGGTAGGAATTTTTGGAAAGGCTCCTTTCCTTGAGCTCCCTTAAAGACATTTTTTCATCCCCATGAATGTTTTTAGAACCTGGAAAGACAACAGAGTGAGCACAGAAGGACATGGGTTTGTGGCAAATGCCTGGGATGAAAGGGGAAAAAGTCTTCATGAGAAAAAGTAGGGGTTGAGGATAGAATCTGCCAGGCAAAACCAGGGAGTCTTAGGTATATGCCACTAAAGAAGAGGAGAAGTTTGGGCTTTGGTATAAGGAGTGGGACCTCAGATACGCAGAGGACGGGACCAAGGTCTGCCAGAGGAAACACTAAAGGGACACTGGACGCCACAACAGAGGGGACATCACCAAAGCCCTCCCCCACTGTAAGCCCCGGAGTCCCCAGGGTGAGATGACAATGACAGGCAACTTCTGCAGCCGCGTCTCAGAGACTCATGGGCTTTGGTATAAAGAGCGGGATCTCAGATATACAGAGGACCGGCCTACATCCTGCCAGAGTCAACATTAGGATGTAGCGACCCTGGACCGCATAACAGAGGGGATCCCACAGAATCCCACCTTTGCTGTCAGCCCTGGGAGTCCCCAGCATGGGATGACCACACGCAGTGTTTCCTGACTTCCACAAATGGGTCTGAGAGATCCTGGGAACATGGTATCAGGAAAAGGGCCACTGGTCCACAAAGGGGAGGGCCCAGGTCCTGCTGGAGTCAACCTCCAAGGCAGTGAGCCACCCAGACTGGAGGCTAATGACCTCACCATGCCCGCCTCACCCTGCTCCGCCCTGCCCACCCCCTGCCTGATGTTCTGCCAAGCCTTCAATTGTTTTGGATGTTACGGACCCTGGCTCTTTATATATATAGATAGTATTGGGAGTCTTAGTCATAGCAATCGGACAAGAAGAAAAAAAAGGCATCCAAATTGGAAAGGAGAAAATAAAACTATCATTATTTACAGATAACATGATGCTGTACATGGAAAACCTGAAAGATTCCACCAAAAACTATTAGATTTAATAGATGAATTTGACAAAAAGCAGGAAACAAAATCAATGTCCAGATATCAATGGCATTTTTATATACCAATAATGGACTAAAAAAATGAACTAAAAAAAAATCAATCCCATTTACAATTGCAACAAAAAAATTCAAGATATCAAGGAATAAACTTAACCTAAGAGATAAAAGATCTATACCTGGAAAACTACAAGACATCGAAAGAAGAAACAGAAGACGATACAAACAAGTGGAAGAATGTATCATGGATTGGAAGAATTAACATCATCAAAATGTCCATACTACCCAAAGCAATCTATAGATTCAACATGATTCCTATTAAAACACCAACGGCATATTTCACAGAACTAAACAAATATTCAAAAAATTTATATGAAACCAAAAAAGACCCCTGGTAGCCTCAGCAATCTTGAGAAAGAAGAACAAAGTTGGAGGGGTCACTACAATGGATATTGAACTATACTCTAAAGGCACTATAATAAAAATAGCCTGATACTGGCACAAGAATAGGCGTATACCAAGTGTACCGGTTAATAATGCGGATTTTTTTTCAATAGATGGAGTTACACATATTGACATATATGCGGTTTTATATGTATGCTATTTTGTTATATTGACAACAAGCTTCAAAACTTTATGTCAAATTTTCTGAAGGTGATAAAATGATAGATACAATTATAAGCATTATTGGATGAAGATGTGTGTCAGACTCAAAAACAACTTGCAGAAAGATTAAACATTGATCAGCAAATAATTTCCAATCATTTGAAAGGAATGGGAACGATTTTGAAGGAAAATGGATGCCACATCAACTGAACAAAAGACAAATGGAAAACTGAAAAGTCATCAGTAAAATGTTGCTTCAACGGCATGAAAGAAAGTTTTTTTTTGTATTGAATTGTGACTGGCAATGAAAAGTGGATTTATTTTGAGAATTCCAAATGCACAAAATCATGGATTGGTCCAGGTCAACCATCAACATCAACTACAAGGCAAAAAAATCACTTCAGAAAGAAGACAATGCTCTGCGTTTGGTGGGATCAGGAAGGTGTGGTGTTATGAGCTTCTAAATCCAGGTGAAACCATTAATATTGATCACTACCGATAACAAATAATCAATTTGAAACACGCTTTGATCGAGCATGAAATGACCAGAATGTGCCAAAAGGCGAGGCAAAATAATTTTGCTTCATGATAATGCACCATCACACACTTCAAAATCAGTTAAAGACATGTTAAAAAGATTTTGCCTGGGAAGCATTAACCCACCCTCGGTATTCACCATACCTCACTCCTTCAGATTACCACATGTTCCAATCGATGTTACATGCACTTTCTGAGCAGCACTTCAAAATGTATGAAGTGGAAAACTGGGTTTCTGAATGGTTTGCCTTAAAACAAGAAAAGTTCTATTGGAACAGTATCCACAAATTACCTGAAAGATGAGGAAAATGTGTAACTAGTGATGGACATTACTTTGAATAAAGCACTTTTGGTGTTTCTCTTGAAATTATTGTGTTTTCTTTGATTGTAAAACAAAGGGAACAGAACAAAAGTCGCAGAAATTGACCCAAGCCATTATGCTCAAGTAATATTTGACAAAGTAGGCAATAACATACAATGGAATAAAGGTAGTCTCTTCAATAAATGGTGCTGGAAAAATTAGACAGATACATGCAAAAAAAAAAAATGAAACTAGATCACCAACTTATACCATACACCAGAATAAACTCAAAATGGATAATATACATAAATGTAAATCATGAAACCATAAAACCCCAGAAGAAAACATAGACACCAAAATCTCAGACAGATAAGGTAGCAGAATTTTCACTGATATGTCTCCTAAGACAAGACAAAGAAAAAAATAAACAAATGGGACTACCTCAAAATACAAGGCTTCTGTACAGCAAAAGAAACCACTAAAATGTAAAGGGAACCTCCAGTATGAGAGAACATATTCCCCAATGGTACATCTGATAAGGGTTAATTTCCAAAAAGAACTCATACAACTCAACAAAAGGAAGACAAGTAATTATAAAATGAGCACAGGACCTGAATAGATACTTCTCCAAGGAGGACATAAAGATGGCCAATAGACATGAAAAAATGCTCAGCATCATTAATAACCAGATAAATGCAAATAAAAACTATAATTAGGTATTACTTCACATCTGCCAGAATGGCTTCATTAATAAATCAACAAAAACATGTTTGTTAGGATGTGGAGAATAGGGAACACTAATACACTGCAGGTGGGAATGCAGATGGGTATAACCACTATAGAAAATAGTATGGAGTTTACTCAAAAAATCAGTCACGGGCACATGTCCAGGTTGCAGGCTTGGTCCCCTGTGGAGGCGTGCAGGAGGCGGACGATCAGTGATTCTCCTTCATCATTGATGTTTCTATCTCTCCCTCCCTCTCTCTTCCTCTCTGAAATCAATACAAATATATTTTTAAAAAATTAAAAATGGAACTGCCATTTGACTCAGTATTCCCACTTCCAGAGAAATATCCTAAGAATCCCGAAACATCAATCAGAAAGAATATATGCAGCCCTATATTCATAGCAGTGTTATTGACAATAGCTAAAATTTATAAACAGCCCAAGTACCCATTAGTAGGAGTGGAATAAAAAGCGGTGGTAGATTTATATAATGGAGTATTATACCTCTTATAGAAAAGAAAAATCTCTGAATCTTACAGCAAAAGAAACCACAAGTGAAATATAAAGGGAATCACAGTATGGGTGGACCTGAAGAATATTGTATTGAGTAAAATAAGCTAGTCAGAGAAAGACAAATAACATACAATATCACTTATATGTAGAATCTATTGAATATAATAAACTGACAAACAAAATAGGGCCAGAGGTATGAATGCCTGGAACAGACCAACGGATCTCAGAGAGTGGGGAGATGGGGAGATAGGAAGAGATTAATCAAAGAACTTATACACTGAGTGGCCAGATTATTATGATCTTGGAACGCATAATAATCTGGCCACTCAGTATAAATATATTAGAGGCCTGGTGCATGAATTCGTGCATGAGTGGGGTCCAGCCAGCCTGGCCAGAAAGAGGGGACATGGACAGTTGGCCAGCCTGCCTGCTGATTGAATTCCTGGTCGAGGGGACAATTTGCACATTAGCCTTTTATTATATAAGATATACACTGAGTATATATCAGAGATCATAATAATCTGACTATTCAGTGTATATGCATAGCCTGTGGACACACAGTGTTGTGAAGTCCTGATACAGAGCTGAGACTGGGTGGATGAGGGCAAAGGGAGAAAATGGGGGACATCTGTAATATTGTCAACAATTTTTTTTAACAAAGTTAAAATGAGAATTACTTTAAAACCCAGCAATTCTACTTTTGGGTATATGTGAAAAGAATTGAAAGCAGTGTCTCAAAGAGGTATTTATATATTGATGTTCATAGCAGAGTTATTCAAAATGACCAAAATGTGGAAGCAAAATGTCTACCAACAAAGGAATAGATAAACAAAACATGTCACAAGGAAACGTAATTATACGACAGAGAATAAAGTGGTGGTTGCCAAGTCCTATGGGATAGAGTGTTCAGAATTAATTATTTCATGGTTACAGAGTTTCAATTTGGGAAATAAATGAGGGTGATAGTTGCACAGTGTGAATGAACTTTTTGACACCAAACAACGTGGAAACTGTGAAACCTAAACTGCAAGAGGTTGTGACTTGGGTGAAGAATTCATGGGAGAAAATCACTGACAGTTGCATTGCAAATGCACTATGAGCAGGCTACCTTGACAAGAAGTACTCATTTAAGGACAGTGCTATTGCTAAACATGAGAAATTTGGTCCATTGATTCTGAAAGAAATGGAGTCACAAGAAATTCACCAGGAAATTCAGGGTTTGGATTGTTATGATGATGTTCCAGAAGATGATGACATGACTGTCATTGAATAAATCTTACTTTGTGTTCATACCAGTAAATATCAGTATCAATCAATGTACCATAGATTGTTGTACATGGAAATAATGGTAGTAACAAGTAATTCTTGATACCGTAGGATTTACAGTTTGTCTGGTTATGCTGGTTTGTGCTGACAACTACTACCATACTGTATACAGGTAATAAATTTCCTTTTTTTTTTTTTTTTGTTCAACAATAAATGTATACCATATTCTTCTTCATGGAAAAATAAGACATCCCCTGAAAATAAGACCTAGCACATCTTTGGGAGCAAAAATTAATATAAGACACTGTCTTATTTTCGGGGAAACAGGGTAGTATGAGTTCATGATTTCAATCACCTCTTCCTTTAGAGGGAAAAGAAAGAAGCCCAGAGAAAAAGAATGAAACAGAATCTCTTCAGCCAAATTCCCACCATCCTGCTGACTACATAATCAAGAGGTGGATATTTTATTTATTTATTATTTTTTTAAATATATTTTTATTTACTTCCCAGAGAAAGAGTGAGGGCAACAGAGATAGGGATATTAATGATGAGAGAGAATCACTGATCAGCTGCTTCCTGCAAGCCCCATACTGGGGGTCAAGTCCGCAACGTGGGCATGTTCTCCAACCAGAAATCGAATCATGATCTCCTGGTTCATAGGTTGGTGCTCAACCACTGAGCAGCACCAGCCAGGCTGAGCATTTTAAAAATGACATTAAAAGACCAGTTGTCAACTCAGGCACTCTTGGGCCAAGAGGACATGCAAGGCTGAAAGACAAGGAAGGATGAACAGAGTGTTTGTGATTTTCAAAAGGGAGAAAAATTAGTATATGTTCAAAATGAGTTGAAAAACTAGATTTCTGAAACACTGAAAAATCATAATATGCAGAAACACAACCAACAATATCATTGACCAGAACTCACTTTAGAAAAAATTTAATATTACAGAATAACTAAGGCCTTGAAAGTAACATAATAAAGATATTCAAATTGCTAAACAAAGTAAGTGACAGTCATTTTTAAAATCAAGGAATTAGGAAACAAAACCAAGAAGAAATGATATAAGAAGTTAGAGAAAAAAAAAAACTAAACAGTGATATTAAAAACAGATGTAATAGTTATGTTTAAAAAACTAAAAAAATTATTAAGTTGATAGAAAGTACTGAGAAAGTGACCAGCACAGGAGGACAAAAAATGGTTAATGGCTAATAACTAAGAAGCTCCAATATACAAGAGCCGACCCAGAAAAAGGTGGTGGACAGAGGAGAATCATATTCATAGAGCTAACAACACAGACTTTTTTGGAGTTGAACAAAAGTACTCTTCAAGTGGCATAAATAAAGATAAATCTCATGCCAAGGTGCACCATAGTAAAACTGGAAAGTCTTAAACATTACCCAAGAGAAAAGGCATCATTACCTAGAAAGAAATAATTCGGTTAACATCAGACTTCTTAAGAACAAAGGTCAGAAGTAGTGTATTCAAAGTGCTTTGGGTGAATGACAGCTTTCTAGAATTTTATATCCCACTAAATTATCATGCAAGAATGAGGACCACATAAACACATTTCAGATATATAAAGAGCAAAAGAGTTTACTAATTACAATCCAACAAATAAGGAATATTCAAAGGATATACTTAAGAAAAAAAGCAAACTCTAAAAGAAAGCTTAGTATTAAAAAAAAAGTGAGCAAAAATATTAATAAAATGTTAATAAATGTGCTTAACTATTGACTAACTAAAAATACATATTTTTTAATTTACTGATTTGAGAGAGACAGGGGGGAGGGAGAGAGAGAGAGAGAGAGAGAGAGATATTGATTTGCTGTTCTACCCTTTCATGCATTCATTGGTTCTTGTATGTGCCCTGACCAGGGAGGGATTGAATGTGCAACCTTGGTGTATGGGGATGATGTTCTAACTAACGGAGCTACCTGGCAAGGGAAAAATAGTTCTTGTTTAAATGTCAGCATCTATCCTATATTATAAAAGGCTATCTTATATTATGAAAATCAACTGAAATAGCCGAACAACTGGTGGCTATGATATGCACTGACCACCAGGGGACAAACGTTCAACACAAGAACTTCCCCCTGGTGGTTAGTGTGCTCCCACAGTGGGAGAGCCGCTCAGCCAGTAGCTGGGCTCACCGCTGGCCAGTGCAGCATGATCCTCTCCTGACTCCATAGCAGTGCTAAGGATGTCCAACTGACAGCTTAGGCCCCTCAGTTGGATATTCCCCAAGGGCTCCTGGACTGCGAGAGGGAGCACGATGGGATGAGTGAATCCTGCCCCCAGTGCATGATTTCATGCACTGGGCCTCTAGTATATATAAAAGGCTAATATGCAAAGGGTCCCCTTGGGATATCGAGACCCTGGCCAACAGCTGAAAGGAAGGCCCCAGCTGGCACCCCGAAGTAACTGATCAGCCTGCCTGCGCATGAATTTCATGCACTGGGCCTCTAGTAATTAAAGAATATTACAAACAACTTCACAACACTACATTTGAAAGTTAGATAAAATGGACAAATTCCTAGAAAAAAATACAATTTACACAAAATAAAACAAAATCTGTATAGCTTAATAGTAGAAAAAACTGTAATCTATGGATTAAAACTTCCCATATAAAAAACACCAAGCCCAGAAGAGCTCACTGGTAAATTTGATAAAAAAACTTATGAAATAAATAACTTTAATCTTCAAAATATTATCCTAGAGAATAGAAAAAGGAAATACTTCTAAATTAGTTTTATGAGTATAGCACAATCTTAACACCAAAATCTGATAAGAACATAAGAAACACAGAAAGTTACAGACTTATCTTATCCCTGAATACAGATTTAGAAATCCTAAATATTTGCAAACCAAACCTAGAATTATATATAAACAATAATATATTTCAACCAAATTATGTTTATGCAAAAAATAACCACTATGTCATACATAGTGATATCACCTTAAAATATATGGAAGGGCCTAAATTTTAAGTTATTTATGATAAAAACTCTTAGCAAACTAGAAATATAAACATCCCTAATTTGATAAAAGGCTTTATAAAAAACATACAGCAACCTCTTTAAATAAATAATTTCAAAATTTTCAAAATAAGACATTTAATTAGGTTTTAATTTTACTTTATCAGTTAATTTAGTTCAATCTCCCCAATCCTATATAATAAAAGTCTAATATGCTAAGTGTTCAGTCATCCATTCAACCAAGCAAAGCATATTAGCATATCCTAATGATATGCTAATACTGCTCAACCACTCACTAGGATGGGCACTGACCACCAGGGGGCAGACACTCTGGCTGGTAGGTTAGCTTGCTGCTGGGGTCTTGCCAATCGGGACTGAGCAAGATGGGCAGGACACGATTGTGCACCAGTGGAGTCCCTCATGCACCGATGGGGTCCCTTGACGTAGCCTGTGCCCTCTCACAATCCAAGACCCCTCGGGGAATGTTGGAGAGCTAGTTTCAGCCTGATCCTGCAGGGCCAAGGGATGCCACTGGTGCATAAATTTGTGCACCGGGCCTCTAGTTAAATTTATAAAAATCAAAGAATTATTGTGGTTAAATAAGTTTTTTGAAGTCAGCAGAAAAAGTCTTTTGAGTTTAGATCAACAAGCACGCTGGAATTCACTTTTGAATAATTAGTACTATGGGGTCATTTCATTTTTTCCATGTGGATACTCAACTACCCCTCCTCCACTTGCACTAGAGGCTTTCCTCCTGCCCTTCTGTTCCCTAGTGCAAATGGCATCATAAGTCTAGCACAACACAGGTTATGTTTCTGGGATCCTTTTTGCATTCTGTGGGCCTGTGTGTCTGTTTTGCATCAGTTCCACACTCTCACAATTATTGCAGCTTTTAAAAAGACATTAGTACTCATTTTGTTATTTGCCTTTTCCTGGCCCTCTCTATTTCCATATACATTTTAGAATCTGCTCATCAACTTTCTCATATAATCTCTCTGAATTTCTATTATTTAACTTCGGCTATTTAATATACATTTGCAAGCAATCCTACAAATTATTTTTGGATATATGCAAATAACATGAGAATGGTGAATATCAAATTGAAGTCAGTGGTCACCTCTGGGGAGGAAGGCAGGAAGGAAAATGAGGCATAACTTTGTTTCGAATGCTTTCACAGTTTAAAAGAATCTGGTAAAATCCTACCATAATGAATAGAAGTAGACATTTGGGTGGAGGGCACACAGTCCTACTTTTTAGAAAATCAAGTCAAGGAATATATGCATGTTGAGAATATTTCAGCACTTTAAAACTGAATAAAGTGCTCACTTCAGCAGCACATACACTAAAATTGAAATGATACAGAGAAGATTAGCATGACCTCTGAGCAAGGATGACATGCAAATTCGTGAAGCATTCCATATTTGTTAAAAAATAAATAATAAAGAAAAATAGTCCTGGCCAGTGCTCAGTTGTTTGGAGCATTATCCTGTACACCAGAAGGTTGCAGGTTCAATCTGGGAGGAAATCGGTTGATTCTTCTCTCTCACATCTATGTTTCTCTCTTGCCTTTCCTTTCTCTCTAAAACTCAATAAAAACATCCTTGGGTGAGGATTTAAAAAATGAATAAAAATAAATATAAAATAGCTACTTAGTATGCAAACACCAATTAACATGGAGTTAAAACTCTGCCAAATAGACTCCAGGAAGGCCATCTACTTATAATTCAGTACCCATGATAGTGAATTATAGCCTGTAATTGTAATTTATAAATCTCATAGGGATGCCCTTTAGAAAATAAATTCTTCCCTCTTATCAAAAGAAAATATTTAATTCATTACTTAGCCAAGTGATAGAAAGAATAATTAAGCTATCTCCTATATAAATTACTGCTTACTTTAACCATTCTTCATTTTCAAGATCACAAGATTACATAGTAAAAATGCCATCATAAATGTACCATTTGAAAACCGGTGCAATAGGATCATTGCAAAGCAATTCTCATTTCTCTATCACAGGCCGACCTTAAGTTCTAACATTTCAGATGAACCCATGTCCTCCTCTTATCCTTAGTGTAAAGGAGCAGTGCTCAGCTCTAATTAAAATAGTGAAGAGATTTGTTTCTCCTATAGCACACGATGAGGTCAATTCAAGACACGGAATAACTACCCTTACTTGTGTTAACTAAGAATTCAGTAAAGTAAATTACTTGATGGCTACGAAATGAATATAAACCTTGAATTTTCCATTTGCATTGGCTCTAATCAACACTTGTCTTTTCTTTGTAACTTTGAGGGTCTCATTCCTAGTGTGACTGACCTTGAAATTAGTATCTAAGCCCTTTTTTCTTTGACCAATATAGTTAACTTAGTTGGAGGTGCCATGATGGCCCTGATTTCTATACTTAATCGCAAACAGAGAAAAAATGTCCAATAGCTACATATTGTCCACGAATCCCATCCAGTTGTTCTACGAATTTAGGCACAGTCAGCTCTAGGCAAAATAAGTTTTTTACATTTGACTAGGGATCAAAGCATTAAACTAAAAAAGCAAACTGTAAGGGATGATTTGAAGCAATAGCCAGCAAAAGGTAAAATATAGAATACATTAGGATAGAATACATTTTCTAGTAGCCCCATCATCTCATTTCATAATTGACTGTCTATTTATAAAAACAGTGCAGAATTAAGAGACAGCATTTCCTAAAGGGCCTAATTGAACACATCTGGCATTGTTGGTGGTACAATTATACAAAAACATAAGTTATACTTATGATAAGAGCTCAATATAAATATCAGAAAACAGCAGGCTAACTTCAACAACCTTGCAAATGAGATGTGAGGAAAGTGTGAGGACTTCCAGAAAACTTGCCTCATACTTAAAAGCAACTCTCTTGGTATTTTGTTAAGAATTACATTCCATAGTCAACCTGGAATCAATATGTTCTTTCTTCATATGGCAAGTCCTTCAGAAGTCGGTTTTGCATCTGATCTTTATTCTGGTGATTTCCTTTTAAATGTTTTTTATTTTTATTTTATTTTTTTGTTGATTTAAGAAAGGACGGGAGAAAGAGAGAGAAACATCAATGATGAGAATCATGGATCAGCAGCCTCCTGCCCCCCCCCCCCCACACTGGGGACTGAGCCTGCAACCTGGGCATGTGCCCTGACCTGGAGTGAAACTGAACCCACCTGGTGCATAGGCCAACCTTCAACCATTGAGCCACACTGGCCGCTCTAATGATTTCCTTTTAAAACTATAAGTTTTTCTCTTCACCTCAGTTTTATGTAGGTATAATTGAAAAATCAAAACTATATCTATGGTGTATAACATAATGGTTTGATATACATATATATTATGAAATGATTACTAAAACTGTAACTTTTAACTTTATAATCTATCAACTGTCAGTATCTGGTTTAGATGATTCTGCAGTATTAATGTATCCCTCTGATTCCAAAGATAAAAATACCAAAACCTCTTCTAGTCAGAGAGATGATTTCTAAGAAATATTGCACATAATTTGTCAAATTTTATAGATGTTGGCAAGATTTAAGGTTTAATGTGCTATCTATCAATAGAAAATTCTTGTGCATTTCCATAAGGTTAACACCCAAGACAATGTATTATGGGTACTGAATCTGTGTACATATAAAGGTCACATCACACATATCCTTCTGTCTACACTACAAGAAAGCTATGGAAGTAGATGCTGAGGACCTCCTTATTTTTTTAAAGGTGCTTTAAGTAAGGAAGAAATGTGTGGTAGCACTTCTCTAAAAATGTTAAGTATATCACAGAACTCCTGCTTTCACAAAATACAAGGCAGTCATAAATGCAGGCCTCCAAAGAGATGCTGCAATACACACATAGGGCCACAATCCATAGGAGTCTAAACAGACCATGGATCAAGGAAATGACCTAGCATCCTAAGGCCAGGATGTCTAACTTATGGTTTAGGCCCACTCCCCGTAAGCCATCAGTACGACATCCCCCAAGGGCTCTTGGACTGTGAGAGGGTGCAGGCAGAGCTGAGGGACCCCCTGCACCCCACCCAGTGCACAAATGTCATGCACCGGGCCTCTAGTAAAAGTATAATATGCTAATTAGACCAAACAACCTTCCAATGGAGCCCCGGTTGGTGGCAGGGGCTGAGGCAGAGAAGGTAGAGGAGGCAGAGGAAGCAGAGGAGGCAGCGGTGACAGGGACCGAGCCCCTTCCATGAATTTCTGCATTGGGCCTCTAGTTATTTTATAATTATCTCCTGATAAATCTACATTGAAAGGAAACAACTTGAAGTTAGGAACTGCCAATTTCATGCTACTGACTCCACAGCAGTGCATCTGTCTAGGCAACAACAAAATTTACTAGTTCAATATCAGGAGTTCTCTGGACTGGTTCCAAGTCTCAGTTTCGTCATCTATAAAATGGGTCTAAAGTACCTACTCCACTGGGTTGTGATGAATGGAAGCTATAATATAGGCAATGCATTTCATTCAGTGACTTGGACACAGCACTCAACAAATGGCAATTATTATAAGACTAGGGGCACAGTGCACGAAATTCGTGCACTGGGGGGTTGGTGATCCCTCAGCCTAACCTGCCCCCTCACACAAACTGGGAACCCGCAGGAGATGTCCTTCTAACCACTCACCCCAGACTGCCCAACGCCTAAAGCTTTTAGGCCTTGGGCACCCAGCCATCGCCCTGCAATGGGGCCAATGGCTGGCTCCGTCCCAGCAACATACCTGCCCCCCTGGCCCGGGCCTTCACCCCCACCAGCTCGAGCCCAGATAGCATGGGCCTCGGCCCAACCCCCCGGCACAGGCCTTCTTCCTGGCCAGCATGCACTGGCTGCCTAAACCCTGCACCCTCCTGACCCAGGCCACCTCGGCCCTGCCCCCCAGCCCCGCCATGGCTGCCTCGGCCCTGGGCCCCCTACCCCCCGTGGCCCGGGCCACCTCGGCTAGGCCACCCGGCCATGGCCACCTTGGCCCCATCCCATCATGGCCTGAACCACCTCAGCCATGCCCCCCCACCCCCACTCCTGATTGGCTGGTGGGCGTGACTTGTCATGTAGCAAAGGTACGGTCAATTTTCACATTACTTTTTTATTAGATAGGATACTAATAAACAAATTAATGCACAGATGCATGGTACACTGAACTCCGATTGCCAGAAGACATAAATAAAGAAAATGGGCAACCTTGGTCTTCAAAATTCTCAGTCCTCATAACACAGCACTCACTGCTGCTTTGGGGTGCTACAGGAAGAGCAAGGATAAACTCTGACACAGTTTCCCCAGGGGAATCTGTCCATGATTGACCTCAGAGATGATGAGGTTAATATAAGATCCTTTCATAGTTACTGCCCTGCTGATGCCTACCAAATTCTTTGTGCTCTCTGTCTCATCTTTCACCATTTCTAGTTACATTTAGTTATAATTTAAATATTAACACTTCCTCTTCACAAATTAAAGTACATAAACACATCCGTGACTTAAGCATAATTTTAAATTATCCCTCACATTGATAAGCAGCAAAGAATGAATGAATGAGTGAACAAAAAAGAAAGAAGTTATGAAAGAAAGGAAGAGCTTAGGGAGTTCATAAAACCAAAATGATAACAGTACTACAACTCTGAAATTCATAGTAATTAAATCTAGAACAAGAAGAAAGAAAATACTTTGAGATTAGTATCATAGAGATCAGATTATAGTGATATTTATGATAAACTGAAATTTATATTATAAAAGAGGAGAAAGTATACTTAATCACCTGATCAGACTATTTCACCTTATCATCTCATTTTACAGATGAGGTAGCTGAGCTTTGACACATAAGATGATTCTGTCCGTCATTATGTAGATTTGCACTGTGGATCATGGACCGACATCAGTATCACCTGTGAGTTTGCCAGAAACACAGAATCTCAGGCCCCATGTTGAGCACACTGAATCAGAATCTGAATTGTAACAAGAACTTCCTGTGATTCATTGGTACATTAAAGTTTGACAAGCATTAATAAAGTCAGCTTGTTGCTAGGTCAGTCATAAATTAGATAACTTAAACCAAATGACTTATTTTCTACAAATTATATGCTGATCTTTAAATTTGTTAGAAAATGTAAATCCTTTGGCTCTGAATAACTGTTATATCAGTGTAAAACTTGAGGCAATGGCTCTGTGAAGCCTGAATGAACAACACATTGTTCTAATACACAGTGACCACTCAGCTACTGTTTCCTCATCTGTGAAATGGACAGAATAACAGAACCTAAACTCAAGGGGTTATTAAGAAGACTAAGTTAAGACATGTAAAGTCTTTAGAATAATGCTGAACTGAGAGCAAGGTTTAACTGAGTGTTAATCACTATGATTATTATGATCTTGAATAAGATTTGATATGATAGGTGTGCATGTCACTGTCCACCTATTCTCACCTACTCCTGTTGCAGCAAAAGGCATCTGAGATATTATCCAGGATGAGCAATAAATACAGTCTCCACCCACAAAAGAGAGCCAATAAGAGTCATTCACTTGAAAGAAAGATAACATTGTTGAATTACTTCATCAAATGGGGACTGACTTTTCGAGCCACTATGGACACACATGGAATTAATAAGTTTTAAGCATGAATAAAATTTACAATGTTGAATAATGAATAATTTTCAATAACTAGTATTATTCTGTATATCACTAAATATTGAATCCACAATTCAGGATTGTTTAAAGAACATTTAAAGAATGAACAAAAGAGTACTGAATATTCAACTCAAGGCACTGCCACAGTGAGCTTTACGTTAGGCAGACGTACACACAAGGTCCAGGATGAACCCAGAAGGGGATTCGGAGGGGAGGGCAGAGATCTCTTTCCCAGAACAAGACAACACTAGCATGATAAAGCACCTGCTTGCTCATCTACTTTTCTTAAGCCTTGACCCAAGTTGAGTAAAGAGAGCCACAAAAAGCAAGCATTTAAACT
The DNA here is from genome assembly GCA_027563665.1 of Antrozous pallidus. Classification (NCBI taxonomy): domain Eukaryota; kingdom Metazoa; phylum Chordata; class Mammalia; order Chiroptera; family Vespertilionidae; genus Antrozous; species Antrozous pallidus. The sequence goes on along the minus strand of CM050508.1, from coordinate 117,248,031 downwards.
CAAAACATGTGAAATAAAAAACCAAGATTAAAACCACACTATAACTTGAGTTTCCTACTTATTGGACTTAAACAATAGTTTCAAGTACTTGGGAAAGCACAGCAGAGATGAGGCCTCGGGGTCATGAGCCAGACTATTGCCGGCACCTGGAGAGCAGCAGCGCAGCTGGCTGGCTGGGTTGACAGGACAGTGGAGGTCATGCACAGGAAGGTGCCACAGAAGCCAAGACAGCCTAAAGCATAAACTGAGAGGGACTGAGGGAGATGAGAGAAGAGACATTTCTGCCTCCTGCTAGCCCTGCACAATACGGTTCCCAAATGGCTCCCCGAGTTTCCTGGGCAGAGAAGGCACAAGCTCATGGATGCTACAGACCTTTCCTCCACGTTTCTCCTCCCCTCCCGTCTGGGGAAGCCTAGTATTATAATCATGTTAAGTACTTTTCTTAAGACATGCTAACAATGACAAAATGAGTCTCCTATTCTCCTCACATATATAAGCATGACCACTCTACACAAATAGTTACAAACTGCCAAAACTTTAACACCAAATCTGGTCTATGATACCTGAAGACAAGCAAGTTACCATGATGACAATGGAATATACAAAGGGATATGTGATAGGCTAAATAAAGGCCTACAAAAGGCACCCATGTCTTAATCCCTTGGAACCTATAAATATGTAATCTTACCTTCAAAAAGTTAACAAATGTAAATAAGAAAAAATCTTGAGATGTGGAGATTATCTTCAATAATCTTGGTGGACTCCATCCAAGGGTCCTTATCAGAGGGAGACAGAAACTCGGAGAAAAGGGGACGGGACACGGAGGGAAAGTGAAGAGAAGAGCAGTGCAGAGCCATGGGTGAGAAAGGAGGACGGCCCTCGGAGCAAAGGCAAGGGGTGGATTCTCCCCTAGCACCTCCCAAAGGACCCAGTCCTGCTGACACCTTACTTTTAGACACTCAGATAGATTCTGAATTTCTGAACTCCACAGCTGTAAAATAATAGACATGCTGTTCTAATCTGCTAGGTTTGTGGTAATTTATAACATTAATAACAGGAAATTAACCAAGAATATAATTAATATGTACTAATTATAAGTGAATAATTAGGAAATACTTCTCTGTGATCTACAAATTACAAAGTATTTTACAGACATATACAGTTTCAACAATGAAATACTAACTCCCCCAACAGAAGTTAAGTTTTATTACACAAAGGCAACAAGGTAAATTCCATAATAGTGCAGTTATGCATACACTGATTTCAACTCTGAAGGCAGAAAAAATATTTTTAGGAGATACTTAATATTCCTGGATATCTCTGTGTCCCCTCATAGAAGACAGTTGTAAATACAATAAAAACTGCACTTAAGCCACTAACTTGTGGTAGCAACTGTTACTCATCTGTCCTTGCCCACCATTGAACAGAGCACACTGCTCTGTTCAATGTTGATTGGTGTCCCATCAATGTTTGATGATTAAATAAATGACTTAATAAAAGAAAAATTAGAAGACGGCGGCATAGGTGGAACACCTATCTTACCGTCATACACAGCAATTTTAAAACTACAACTTAACGAAAAAACAAACACCTTCCAGAATCACCAGAAAGCTGGCCGAGTGAAAATTCCACAAATAAAAGTGAAGATAAGACACTGTGACTCGGAGGAGCGGCGGCGGACAGCGTTGAAAGATTCGCGCAGAGAGAGGTTTGGAGCGCGCGCGCCAGCAGATAGGGTGGGCGGCTGAAAACCGGCCAGTTTTCTCGAACAGGGGAGACAAAGACATCCCACTGGACTGATTCTCCAGTTCTGGGCGAAGTCCAGAGAACCCAGTATCATATGGGGTAAAAACTGGACAGTGGGAGGGGACGCCAAAGCTCGGGTGCTGCAGGGGTCTGCAGGCTTGTGGAGAAGGCAAGCTTGCGCACGAACTTGGGAATAGCACAGCTGCGTTACTGCATAGACAGCACTCCTGACTTGGTCTCTCATTCGGGAAACCGTCAGACTGCTTTGTTTTACGACCCTGGGTGAGACCTTGGTTGTGCAGACTCATTTGGGGAGAGTCTGAATTCCCCGGCAGCCGGTGGAGGTTGGCAGTGGCTCTCTCTCAGAGGTGCTGGCAGCCATTGCCCCCTGTACAGAGTCCCTGGGGCCGCATAGGGCAGAGCTAACACTGTCTGCTTGGCCCGGAGACTCCGCCCATCCAACCTGAGCACAGCTGAACTTCACAGACAATTGGCCTGGAGGTCAACCCCTCCAAGTGCTAACAACGATTAACCTGAGCTTAACTTCAGCAAGACTGTGCAACCCATATCCACCTCAGGTAACTGGGGAGGCTGAGCCACTGTCCCTAGTAGGAAGTCTACCACACAAAGCTAATTGACCAACTCAGGGAAGCAGCCACCATGCAGAGACATGGAAAGAAATCAGATGTGAAAGAAATGGAGGAAAAAAAACGACTGGACATCGAATTCAAAACCACGGTTCTAGGGCTTCTCAAGAGGCTCCTACAAAAGGTCGAGACCTATAAGGAAATAAGCAAGACCAAAAAGGAAATGAACGAGACCCTCAAGGATATGAACGAGACCTGCAAGGAAATGATCAAGACCAACGTGGAAATGATCAAGACCAACGTGGAAATGAATGAGTCCTACAAGGAAATGAAGGAGACCCTCAAGGATATGAAGGAGACTCTCAAGGATATGAAAAAGGACCAACCAGAAATTAAGCATACACTGACTGAAATAAAAAATATTATACAAAGACCTAAAAGTGCTCTGGAGCACCCCAAGAACCAAGTTCAAGATTTGAAATACAAAGAGGTAAAATCCACTCAGCTGAAAAAGCAAGAAACCAAAAGAATCCCCAAAATTGAAGATAGTATAAGGGCCCTCTGGGACAACCTCAAGCATACCAACATCAGAATTATAGGGGTGCCAGAAAAAGAGAGAGAGCAAGACAATGAAAACCTATTTGAAGAAATAGTGACCGAAAACTTCCCACACCTGGTGAAAGAAATTGACTTAGGAATCCAAGAAGCGCACCGAACCCCAATATATAGGAACCCTAAGAGGACCACACCAAGGCACATCATAATTAAAATGCCAAGAGCAAAAGACAAAGAGAATATTAGAAGCAGCAAGAGAAAAACAGATGGTTACCTATAAGGGAGCACCCATACGATTGTCAGCAGATTTCTCACCAGAAACGATGCAGGCCAGATGGGAGTGGCAAGAAATATTCAAGGTGATGAACAGCAAGAATCTACAACCAAGATTACTCTATCCAGCAAAGCTATCATTTAGAATTGAAGGTCAGATAAAGTGCTTCGCAGATAAGAAAAAGCTAAAGGAGTTCATCACCACCAAACCAATATTATATGAAATGCTGAAAGATATTCTTTAAGAGCTGAAAGGAAAAAGATAAAAGTGTAAATTATGAACAACAAGTACACATCTATCAACAAATAAATCTAAAAATCAAGTGAATTAATAATCTAATGAACAGGATCAACTGGTGAATGTAAAAGAATCATGGACATAGAGAGGGAATGGACTGACAACTCTTGGGAAGAAAGGGGGTGTGGGAAGTGCAGCAAGAGACTGGACAAAAATCATGCAACTATGGGAGAGGACAGTGGAGGGGGGTGAGGGCGGAGGGTGGGATGGGTACCAGGTGAAGGGAAACTATAGGGGGGGGAGGGAACAATGTAATTAAGAGTCAATAATGCCTACTAAATTATTGTTGTATTCCCTATATATAATGTAATTTCACTAGAATTTAAAACTTTAAAAAGCATTTGTTTTTATAAGTAAAAGTAATGTTAACCAAGTCTGAGTAACTATATAATTTTATTCCCTGTAATGAGAGAAGCAATATAATAAAAACAAGATAGTAAAATATTTTTAAAGATTGACTGTGCCCTAAATACTTAAATAAATTTTGTTAATTTATCAAAAAAAAAAAAAAGAAAAGAAAAAAAGAAAAAAGAAAAAAAAAGAAAAGAAAAATTAAATGACAGAAACTTAGCTCTTTAGCCAGGTTTTACTTTTAATTATTTAGATGGATCTTTATTTCAAATTTACATAGAAGGTCCTGTTTCTAGAAAAAATAAATAGAGTACTTTAAAAAATAGGATTTTTTAAAGGCCAAACGAATAAACCAAAGAAAATAGAAACAGAAACATAGACATAGGAAGAATCTGATGATTGCCAAAGAAGAAGGTGTGGGAGGGATCAGAACTTTTAAAAGTCCATTAAAAATAAAACCAAAGAATCAAATCAATGATTAACTTTAGGTTAGGATGCAAAAGTTTGCAAAAAATTTCAGGAACAAGGATAAAATAATAACTTTAAAAATATTATCTGCCATAAAAGAAGAGATCTGGATACAAGCTTAAATGAATAAAATTCCAGAGAAATGAGCCCTCCAAGAGTGAACAGACGTTAGTGGCTGCTGTTACCATGTGGGCCTGAGTAGACAGAAGAGCTAGCCTGCTCTTAGTAAGGGAACTTCATTGGAGAGGAGAAATTGGCCAAACTTTTATCAGCCATTTGGCTGATGTGGCAGATTGGAAAATGGGGAGACAGTTAGCCCTCACTGCCAGCCAATTCACCTTCACAATATTTTTGCTCAGCAAACACTGACTGGTGTGAAAGAAACTAGCAACTGGGTAGAAAGCAGAGAAAGATCTTATCACTTCACATGCATAGATCCCAAACTTCTGCGGGCCAGATTTCACCATCCAAAGAAAATCAGATGGGAAATCGAGTTCCTGATTAGAGATAAGAAATTTGGGCTAATCCCTTTAGTCACCCTGCAGGAGAAAGTGTAAGGCTTCTGTATTCTTTTAAACACAATTTCAAAAGTAAGACCAGTGAAAAAACAGAAAACATGTAACATGTGAGAAGAAAAAATAAAATAATACAAGGAGAATAATAGATAACTAAATGGTTGGAATTAATAGACAAGGACTTTAAAATAAATATTATGATGATGCTAAAGAATTTAAGGAAAATGTACAAAAGGGGTGCGAAGATGGAGAATTTCATCAGAGTAATCAAAATTCTTAGAGTAAGTAGAAATTGTAGACTAATAAGTAAAATATCTGAAATTAATTCCTTAGTAGTGCCTAATGGTTAACGGGACACAATAGAAAAAATTAGTAAATGCAAAAAGAAGACTTACAACTATCCAAAATAAAGCACAGAGTGAAAAAAAAATCAATAAAAACAAACCCTGAGCATAAGTTCTATGGCATAATTCCAAACTGTCTGACACACATGAAGTTACAGTCTGAAAAGGAAAAGAAAGAAGGAATATAATTGTTAGAAGGGAAAGTAGAGGAGAATTTTCAAGGAAGTTGAAAGACAATCCAACACAGTGAAACCTGAGGAGAAGAACAGATAGAAAATCACACGGAAGTCAAACTGCTGAAAACCAAACTAAAGATACTGGCAGTAAAATGACATCTCTAAAGAGCTGAAAGGGAAAAAGAAACCAAAACATAAAAAGTGATAACCTATATCCAAGGAAAATATCCCTAAAAAATAAAGGTGAGCCCGGCGGGTGGGGCTCAGTGGCAGAGCATCAACCCATGACCAAGAGGTCCCTGGTGTGACTCCCGGTCAGGCACACGCCCAGACTGCAGGCTCCATCCCCAGCATGGGGTGTGCAGGAGGCAGCAGGTCGATGATTCTCTCTCATCATATGTTTCTATCTCTCTCTCCCTCTCCCTTCCTCTCTAAAATCAATAAAAACATATAAAATAATAATAATAAATTAATAGAATAAAATAAATAAACATGAAACAAAGGTGTTTCCAGATAAACTAAAGCTGAAAAAATTCATATTGTACTGCAAGAAATACTAAAATAAGTTCTTCAGACTGAAGGGAAATAATCACACACAAAAATCAACATCAGCAGAAGGCATAATCAGTGTGGGGTAAATATTGAGGGAAATACAAATAATATAGTTTTAAACTTCGTTAAAAGATAACTGACTATATGAAGAAAATAGAGCAATATATTGTGAGATTATAAAATACGGAGAAATAAAATATGACAATAATACAAAAAACAGGAGGCATAAAAAGGAATTATACTATTGTAAAGTTAACTGTTTCATGACATTATATAATAGTTACTCATAGTAAAGTGAGATGAATTAATTATACATATTGTAATCTAGAATAACCACTTAAAAATAATACAAAATGGTGAAACTAAATAGCAATAAGTCTACTAAAATGAGATATAAAAATAAACAAAAATCCCCCCCCAAAAACATATTTCCAAATATAGAGATAAAGAATAGAAGAGGGAAACAGGAGAAAAAATGAAATGATAACAGAATTAAGTCCAAGCATATCCCATGTAACTATATTAAATATAAGATGCATTCAACACTCAAAAATTAAATCTGAATTTTAAAAAAGACCCAACTCTATGGTGCTTATAAAAGACACTCTTTTAATATAAAGACATAAAGTGACAGTGTTCATTACAAACACTAATCATAAGAAACTAATGTGTCTATATAGGATCAGAAAAACTAAACTTTAAAAGTATCATCAGATATATATCTATAATAAAATAATCAAGAAAGCCCAGAAACTGGTTCTCTGCTTAGACTAAAAAGCTTGATAAGTCTTTTTCCACATACAATTTCTGAAGGTTTATGAACTTCTGTGGGGTGTTCATGGACTCCAATACAAACCTATTTTCAAATTCACATTTTTAAATTTAATAATTCAATTTTCAAATGTGTGACTCCTTCCATTCTTTCAAACACTTTTTTTTTAATTTACTTGATTCTTGCAGGTCATTTTACCTGAAATTTCACCTTCTGGTTGATGTCAGACACGTGGAACTGCTTCAGGAAGCGCTCGTCCTCACTCCAGAAGAGGCGGATGTCAGGGACATCATAGAGGATCATGGCCAGTCTTTCCAACCCTAGGCCAAAGGCCCAGCCAATTTTATCTTGAGCACCAGCTATGATTAGGAAACAAAATAAGACAATTGATTTAAAAATCATAAAGTGTTCACAGGCACATACTACTTTCTGGTAACTAACCAGCAACACTGTTGAATGCCTACTAGTGCCAAGGCACTGGGGTGGGGCTGTGGGGCATCCAAGGCAATGCCCAACCTTAGATTGCTCCTGCTCCCCACATTCCTTACTGCTCTCTTGAGGCAGTTTGGACCCATACTGTCTCTAATATTGATTCATTTCTGATTCAATTCTAAGCTCTTTTAAGCCTTGCTCCCTGTCTCTGGCACATGATTTTTCTGTAATCCTTATTTGCCCTGATTCAAACATAACTATGCTCAGGTTACAAAGTCCCTAAGCGGCTTACTAGACAGGCAGATGTGTTCAAAACATGCCACCTTAGACCATTAACATTCAGAAAATGTGTGTCAGACCTCCAAGAACTGACAATAACATACAGAAAGAGACTGGCTCAGTAAAATACAACTCTTACTCATAGAGGAGCTACCTCAACCATGCTCTGAGAGCAAGCAAGAAAAGAGGAAACACACATCAGGTACTACTCACTCCAAAGGTGAGGTGTGCTGTTCAGACATGGCGAGGCCATGGACACTAAGGCAGAGTAGGACAGGAAACTTGAGATAGGCATTGCTGTAGGAAGAAGGTAAGAGAGCAATTTGTACTGTTGGAGAGGCTAATAGGGCCCATGAAAGGAACATAACTTCAATTGCACAATGAAGGATGAGCAGGATCCTAGGTGGTTGGAGATGGCCTCAAGATCCCTGCCGTGTCAACCTCTCCCGGGAGTGTGGATGAGACCGTGAATGAAATGGGATTTCACTCCTATGTTGAGGTTACTTTATATGAGAGTTTATATTTAGTTTTTTATCTTCTAAAATGTTTCTCTCTCTAATTTTTATCTAGCGAGTTAGAGATTCTCCTGCTGCCGAGGAGCGCCCTCACGTGAGGGGGCCATGTGGCAGGACCCGAGGGGGGCCCCCAGGAGCTGGGCGACAAAATAGGAACCCCACTCCCAGCCACAGAACGTTAATTCTCCCAACAGCCTGAATGAACTCAGAAGAGGACCCTGCGCTCCAGAAGAAAACACAGCCCTGCTGACACCTTTATTTCAACCTGTTGAGACACTGAGCATGGGACCCAATCCATCTGTACCTGGACTCCTGATACAAGGAAACTGTGGCATTACAAATGTGTGCTGTTTTAAACCACTAAGTATAAGATTTTTTTTTTCTTTATCCAGCAAAAGAAAACTAATACAGATCAAAATATGGAGAAAGAGAACAGAAATTCCAGATTGAAGGAACCTCATGGCTAGCGAAAGTGAAGTTGAAGGTGCAGCAGACGATGGGTTAGGAATTGACTCTGGAAATACAGAGAGTACAAGGTTGTGGCAGGTAAAATCCTGTGGAGAGGATCAGCTTCTGGCCAGGTGCCACCACCTTATAAACTAATCATTTATAAATAAAACAACAAGGACAGACGTATGAAAACAGAAGTCACAGAGAAATGTGAGCCTCATTGAATGATCTTCTTAGAAGATAAATGAACACAAGCATTAAATGAGCTCACAAAAGAAAGAGAGACTGGCTCAGTAGCAGGAGGGAAGAAGAGCAAGCGGTTGGCTGATCTGCAGAGTGCCCCTGTGTGCCTGAGTAGGAATGAACATTGACATGAGGAAGAGGGGAGGGGATTTTTTAAAATTTTATTTTATTGTTTAAAGTATTACAAATAGTAGTACATATGTCTCCTTTTCCCCCCATTGGCCTCCTCCCAGCTTCCCTTCTCTCTCCCCTTCCTCACCCCGTATTTACCCACAGGAACAACAGGGTGACAGGCATGTGCGCACAGCTCCTGGCCAACTTCCTGCCTAGGAGAGCGGATGAAGAGCGAGGCAAAACAAATTGGAGCAATTTATATTCCTGCATGAAAACCTTAAAAAAAAAAAGCTGGAGACTACATAAAGTCATGAAAATTAACATAAGCATGACAAACTAGTTTTTTATCTTCTAAAAGAATATTTTCTTTAAATGACATTGGCCGGTCCTGGATCCCGCATGTCATTCATTGTGTGGTTCTAATACCCTTGACATTTGGGAAATAACGTGGTAATACATATAAAGATCTTTGAAAATGCTCATACTCTCTATTCTTATGATTTTACTCAATTTATCCTCAGGAAATAATTCAATGGAGGAAAAGTACAAATGAAGGAAGATGCTCAGAGCAGTGTTACTTGTAAGGACAAATATTTAAAAACAACCTAGGTGCCCCAAATTAGAAAATGCCTTAAAAATCATAGTACTTTTAAAGTAGTCATTTAAAAACTTAATTCTAAGAATAAATGTTTATTAAATAAGAAATTATTCAAAATTATGGGAAAGTTAATATGTACTTTGACACTAATATTAAATATAGGTACAACTGAGAATGGCAATGTAAAAAAATAAAAAAACAAAATGTGATGCTCAAGAGTTATAATAATTTTAAAACAACTTTAAAGTATTTATTTTTATAAATACTTTAACTGTTAGTCTTTTCAAATAAAAAAATAATAAAGATAGGTGGCAATGTTAACATTGCTTTGTGAATTTGGCTTTTTCCTCAATTATAAAATCTTTTAGATCTTACACAATTTTTAAGTAAAACCAATCATTTAGAAGCCAATATCTGTAGCTTAATGAATAGTATATTTAGGATATTTTATTTTATTTACTATTTAGCCATTTTTTAGTATCTTAGCTTTTTCGCTCCTTCCATCAATTACTCTAACTTGCTTTTCCATCCCTGAAAGTTTTCCTAAAATAAGAAGAATAGTAAAGAGCCTTTGCTATTCTTTTAGGAAGTAGGCAAGAAAAGAGCAACAATCTTATTTTCAAAGTGAGCAAAGAGGGGAAAGTGCGAGGTAGAAGAGAGTATAGGGGGACAAATGGTGATGGAAGGAAACCTGACTTTGGGCAGTGAACACATAATACAATATGCAGATGGTGTATTATACAATTGTACACCTGAAACCTATATAATCTTATTAACCAATGTTATCCCAATAAATTCAATAAAATTAATTGCAAATAATATTAAGACAGTCACAGAAAATGTGACTTAAGCAAGTCAAAAGCTTAAGAAAATTGCAAGATAAAAATGCACTGAGTTATATTTTACTTAAGCAGACTGGCAAAAATAAAAACATCTGAGAGCAAAGCCAAGTGAAAGCAAGCATTTTCATACAGCTCTGGCAGGTTTATTTGTGGTTTCTAACCCATTCACCTCAGGAGTATAATATATCAGCAGCTACCAAAATTAAAGATTCATGTACCAACTTGTTACTTTAACTATTAATGTACCCTATTTACGAGAAATTATGAATGTATAAGGCTACTTATTGGATTATTGCTTACAATAGCAAAAGACTGTAAGGAACTCAAATGTCCACCAAAAGGAAATGAAACAAATTATGCTATATCTATTCAGTGGAATCCTATATAATAAAGAAATAATATGCAAATTGACCATCACTCCAACACACAAGATGGCCACTCCCCTCATGTAGACTCAAGATGTCCAGCCAGGAAGGGCAGCTGGGAAGACCAGGCCTGCAGGGGAGGGCAGTTGGGGTGACCAGGCCAGCAGGGGAGGGCAGTTAGGAGTGACCAGGCTGGCAGGGAAGGGAAGTTGGGGACGACCAGACCTGCACAGAAGGGCAGCTGGGGGAGACCCAGGCCTGCAGGGGAGAGCAGTTGGAGGGACCAGGCCTGCACAAGAGGGAAGTTGAGGGGGGAGCAGGCCTGCAGGGGATGGCAGTTAGGGGCAATCAGGCTGGCAGGAGAGCACTTAGGCATCAATCAGGCTGGCAGGGGAGTGGTTAGGGGTGATCAGGCTGGCAGGCAGAAGCGGTTAGGCGGCAGGTGAGCAGTTGGGAGCCAGCAGTCCTGGATTGTGAGAGGAATTTCTGACTGTCTGTTTAGGCCCGATCCTCCCGGGATCGGGCCTAAATGGGCAGTCAGACATCCCTCGAGGGGTCCCAGATTGGAGAGGGTGCAGGCTGGGCTGAGGGACACCCCCACGCCCCCCCCCCCCCGTGCATGAATTTCATGCACTGGGTCTCTAGTTATTATTATAATAGGCAGTGACAGGTTTCAAAAACTAAAAGCTGAGCAGCCTTGCTGGGAGGCTCAGTTGGCTGAAGCATCCGTCTCCCTATACCAAAAGGTTGTGGGATCAATCCCTGTACAGGAGGCAACCAATCGGTATTTTTCTCTCACATGGATCTCTCTCTCTCTCTCTCTCTCTCTCTCTCTCTCTCTCTCTCTCTCTCTCTCTCTCTCTTCTTTCTCCCCTCTCCCTCTCCGTCTTCCTCTAAAATCAATGGAAACATATCCTCGGGGAAAGATTAAAAGAACACAAAACAAAGAAAAAACTAAAAGCAGCAGCTATCTGGGTTTTTTGTTGTTTGTTCTAAATTTGGAGTTGGGTGTGAGAGAACTGGGCAATGGAAGACAATAGGGAGACTTTACACTATATGCCTTTTTCAAATGAAGAGTGACAAGAAGTACTTCAGATAATAGGAATGTTGATGGCTAGATAAAATACAATATGTTTTTGTTTATTTTTTAAGAGGTTAGAAGAAGTACAAATTATTCCTCTTTTGTCTCTCTGGTACCAAACTTTCAGAAAAAATCATATGATTACTAAAATTGATCTATCTGTCTTCCTTTCAGTCTGAATTAGTTTCTTTCTTTCTGTAAGTGCTAATACATTTCCAAGCCTGGAAAATCAGCATTATCACCTATGGAAGTTGGAAAAAAAAACAACCCTCAAAATCCTTAATACCCTTCCTCTTAAATCTCACTGGGGGAAAGTGTGACTTCTGAGATTAAGAGAAAAAAACAACACAACTAAGATAAATTAAAACAGTATATGTGTGTTACAGATAGATCGGGAACCACCAGTCTTTAATGAAGAACTTTAAAAATTCTAACACATCACAGGCTGATAATTTTGTCACATATAACTATGCACATGGCACTGCTCCACAACAGCATTCTTCTCACATGCAGATGAGCCATTTGCAAACATAAACCATATTCTTGGGACACAGAACAAACCTCAAAATATTTTACAGGATTAAAATTTACAAGAATTATCCTATGTCCAAAGTGAAAATAAATCAGAAATCAACAGTATAAAAATATCTGTAAAATCACCTAAATAAAATGAAATTAAACAATATACTTTTAAATAACCCAAAAATCAAAGACAAAATCATAAAATACATTGAAATGAATAAAAAACACATAATATGTGTGTAAAATTGTAATTCAAAAGAAACCTATAGCATTAGGTGCTTATATTTTTTAAAAAGGTCTCAAAGATACTATCTTACGAAACTAGAAAAATATGAGAACTAAGAAAAACAAAGGGGAAAATAGCATTAATAAAACAAAACAAAAACAACAGAGAAAATGGATTAAAAAAACAACCAGTTTTTTGAAAAGATCAATTAAATAGATAAACTTCTAGTCAGACTAGTAAGAAAAACAACAAACAAAGAAACAGAAAAGACAAATTAACAAAGTCAGGAATGAAGACAGAGATTCCAGAGACATTAGAAAGATAATAAGGGAATATTACGAATAAAACTTAAGCCAACTATATTAATAACTATCAACAACCTATATGAAATGGACAAATTTGAAATAAATTATCAAAGCTTATTACAAAGAAATAGATATACTATATCAATCAAATATATTTAATATGTAGTTAAAAAACCTTCCTACAAAGAAAACTCGAATCCCAGATGGCTTTACTGGTGAATTCTATTACAATGTCAAAAAAGAAATACTACTAATTGTACAAAACTCTTCTAGAAAAAAAAACAACAAAATCTTATGATGCTAGTATTACCCTTATAAAGATATTACGAGAACTCTTTAAGCCCATATATGTCATGAACATACAAGCCAAAAAAAAAAAAAAAAAAAAAAAAAAAAACCCCACAAAACAAACTTTAACAAAATATCAACAAATTGAATCCAGTAATATATGACAGGACACTACATCATAACTGGATTTATCCCAGAAATGCAAGGTTAGGTCACATTTGAAAACCCAACCAATAATTGATTACATAAGCAGGTTATAAAAGAAAACACATGATCATCTCCATAGATTCAGAAAAAGCAAGCAACAAAATTCAACATCCATTCGTGATATAAACTCAGCAAATGAGGAACATAGGGAACTTTCCCACTCTAATAAAACACCAACAGCTAATATTATACTCAATGCTGAAAGACTTACTCTGCCCTCAGGGTCAGGTTGAAGACAAGGATGTCTACTCTCACTATTTATTTCTATTACTATTTCTATTTCTATTAATCTGAATTCCAAGCCTTTGAAAAAAGACAAATCAAAATCAAAAATAGATTAACAAATTGGAAAGGAAAAGGTAAAATTATATTGATAGGTCCTCCCTTCTCCCAGCTGATGGACAAAGAATGACGTAGACTCCACCAGTGGCCTGGACATTCCTGGGCACCTAGCCGGGCACCTTGTATGGACTGTATATGAAACCACCAATCAGCACCTGCCAAATACCCTAAGCACCCCACCTCAAATTCTTGGGTCCATGGGTGCCCAATCACATGCCTTATATGAAGCCGCCAATCAGCACGTACCGGGTACCCTAAGCCCAATCCCCTCCCCGAAAAAGGCGCCTTCACCCCTGCACGTGCCCTCTTTCTCCCTTGGAAAGGTAGCCGGCAGGTTATTCTCCTCAATAAAGCCTGTGTCCTGGTCTCCTGGTCTCATCTTACATATATGTGTAAGTAGTATGGCTGTCTATATAAAAATTCCGAAGGAATGTATTTCAAAGATAACTCATAGGTGAGTTTAGGATGGTGATGGGCAACCTTTTGAGCTTGGTGTGTCAAAATTCGCCAAAAAAACCGAGCATAACTCGAGTGGTGTGTCACTTTGAGAAAAAAAAAACAGAATTTCACGATATTTAGAGTTTAAATAATAAAAATGTATAAGTGTAATATATAACTGTATTTAATAAACCAAAAACTAATTATTTAACTTACCTGCTTAGTGAGTTCTTTGTTCATCTGTCAGTTGGTTTCTTTTGTTGGTCTTGGTATTATTTAACTTGTGTGGGGTGCCATGAACTAAGATAAGTGAGGGGAAAGGGGAATTGTTTACCTAACCAGCCTATTAGTGACGTTTGTGTTGCTGAATTTCATTGGCTAAACCTTCAATTGAAGGTTGGTATTTTGTAGACTTCAAGCCCAAGCAAGCGCTAAACTTCATCTGTCAATCGGTTTCTTTTGTTGGTTTTGATATTATTTAATGCTGAGAATAAGATCTCACCAAAGTACCTAGAAGGAAAAATTGTGAGTAAAGCCATTGCTATATTTTTCAGGGTGCTAAAAGTGTCTGGTAATCGGTTCCAGGCACTCCAAATTTCCTGTTTGCAACGGCACTCCTCTTGATTCTCCAAGCGGCGCCTTTCCAGGTTCTCAAGCTTTGACCTCAAGTTGACAAACACCTGAGCCCAGATGCTGTCTTGAAATTCTGCAAGTTTCATCTCCAAATCATCAATTTGCATTCATTGGAAACCATTTAATTGCAAATTACTGTAGACTACTATATTAGGATACTTTAATTATTTTTATGGTTTGTTCTAGGCTTCTAAATTGATTAAATCTATCACTGAACTGGTCAAATAATGAGTCTAAAACATGCTGGTACTTTATATGCAAGGGTTTCATTTCATTTTGTACAGCTGCACTGGCATTCTCAAAATACTTTGTTACTCGAGGAAAATACTTACAAGTTTTAGTTTCTACATCTCACTTGAAAATATTAAATTTACTTTCAAAATCTTTTATGTATCCAAACATAACGTCAATACTTTTGCCAAAACCTTGTAACTTTAAGTTCAGTTCATTAATATGAACAGAGAGATCTGTAAAAAATATCAGGGTGTTGACCCACTTATCATCATTAAGCTGAGAAAAGTTTCCCAGATCCTTATCCTCAAGAAATACTTAATTTCTTCAAAGCACCCCACAAAGAGCTCAAGAACTTTGCCTTGGCTCAGCCATCTCACATTATTATACATCAGCAGTCTACTGTAGGGGGAATCAATCTCGAGAAAAAGTACAGAAAATTCTCCCTTGTGAAGGGGGCGAGCAGCTATTAAATTAACTATTTTTAAACTGACATTAAGTCGTTTAAGTCAGTGAATCCTGCCTTGGCACATAAAACCTCCTGATGGATAATACAATAAAAAGGCACAATCGGATATCCAATAGCTTCCATAAACAATTTGACAAATCCGACTTTTTTCCCCACCATGTTTGGTCCCCCATCTGTCATCACTGACACAACTTTAGAGATATCAATGCTTAGGTCACGGAATGTTTCTATAACAACCTTACATATTTCACTTCTTGATGTACTTGTTGGACTGATACTAACTTTACCAACTCTTCTCTGATCGTGAGACCATCAGAATATCGAGCAATAATGGCCAACTGAACATTTGATGTGACATCAGTAGTTTCATCAAGAGAGATTGAAAAATATTTACAATTATTTATGTTTCTCTTTAATTGATGTTGTACGTTTGTGTTCAGTCTCATTATTCAGTCTTTTATGATATTTCTACTGAGTGGTAACTCAGATATTCTCTTACTAATTGCATCTTTATTCTGCATATGATGAAACAGAACTGTATACATCTTAGGAGAGTTTCTTTAATAAATTCTTCCTCACTGAGTGCTTTTCTATGCTGAGCTATGGAGTAAGCAGTGCTCAAACTTGCAGATGTTAAATTTGTAGAGCCTTTTATAAACTTAAGAATGGAATTAGATTGGCTCTTATAAAGGTGTAGCTGCCTGGATATGCATTCCTTCCTTTCATCCTCACTTTTTTTCAAGACCTGGGAATGATTAGTTTCAAAATGTCTATTTATATTCCACTTTCTGCTTACTTCCGTTTCAGTATATAGATTGCAAAATGATCTGCCATTTTTTTCTATAATGCCATACATCTCGGTCCATGTCTCTTGAAAGGGTCGATTACTGCTACTACCACTTCCTTGTTTTTTATTTTTTATTTTTTGGGTTTTCCATGGGCGTGGGGGGGGGGGGGGGGAGAAGATAGAATTCTAGATAGCCTGTTAGCCCTGCAGGCAATTAGGGGTTAACTAGTCTAACTGACCACAAGATGGCACATGTAACTGTCTTTTAGGAAAGGGCAGGGTTAATAAACAGAAATAGGGATTAAGAAGGATGCACAATAATAGTGGTGAAATGGAGTCTGTGCTATGCTGCAAAATCACATTCCTTATATAAATTAAGGTGGCCGAAACCAGTTTGGCTCAGTGGATGGAGTGTTGGCTTGCAGACTGAAAGGTCTCAGGTTTGCTTCCGATCAAGGGCATATACCTTGATTGCGGGCAAATTCCCAGTCGGGGGTGTGCAAGAGGCAGCTGATTGATGTTTCTCTCTCATCAATGTTTCTGACTATCCCTCTCCCTCTCTGTGAAAAATCAATAAAATTTATTTTAAAAAATTAAATAAATAAATAAATAAATATGGCTGCCGCTATTTCTAATGGTAGGAAACAGCACTCATAGCACAGGCCCTCACCTCTCCCAGCCTCCCCCTCACATATCTCAGTAATGATGGTCAATTAGAAATCCACGACACCCCAAAACAGTAGATTAGATGATGTGGTTATGTGGTTGCTGGTAATGGCGATCACAGGGCCCCCAGACCTCCAGCACAGAGTGTCTACACCACACTACAGCAAATGTTTCATCCTTGGCTACTGTACCTGGCCGTGCAGTAGCCAAGGATGAAATGTCCTTCTCGGCACGTGGCCCCATACTTCTCTATATGTGACCGCATGTGGCCGCGTGTCATTGAAAATGGCTACATGTGTCAGTGATGACACCTGTGTTATAGGTTCACCAAAACGGGTTTAGGAAGATCACCATATACAGAAATCCACTGTATGCGTGGGGGCTTCAGTCCCTCTGGCTGTCAGGCGAGACAGGCCCAGACCTCTTTTGAAGATAGGAACCCACTCAACCTGAGAGGATACAATCAAGGCTAAGCCAGTGAGGGGGGGCCATTCCATCAAGTATATGAAATCCTAACCACCTTGTGCAAAGTTTAACAACTTGCCTTTCACTAGGAACCAGGAGCAGCTGGATTCCAGCTCCCTACCATTGTTTACAACCTTTGATCCTCATAATCATTCTTATCAGAAAACCTGCTTGTGATAATCGCTTACTATGGAGGGTTGCAATAAAGGGTATGGCATCTATTTGCTGAGCTCTATCAAATTCTACCTTTGAATACTTTGGCGTGGTCTTATCTAGAGTTGCTTCTTCTGAACTGCACCCCTGCACTGTGCCGGGTGCTCCTTGTCAAGGGTGACACAGGCTTCCCTATGAGGATTATGAAATAAACTGAAATCAGAGCTAAGAATATGCCTAAGAAACTGGGAACACAAAAGGCTTATTTCCCTTGAACAACTGGATTGCTTTTCATTTTAAGGGTATCCTGAGTTACATAATTAGACATAATATACTCTACTTCCAGCCCTTGGAAGCTTACAGCCAACCATCCAGGTCACCTCTACAACTATACAAGTGTTCAGGGTACATTTCTCTGTGCGACTCTTGTCCCAGTTTTATTTCATCCTTATTTCCTCTTTGTGCTGATTATCTCAATAATTTATTTTATCCTCTGGTACATACTTTTATATGGCACTTCAAGTTCTTTATGGAAGAAAGTGATCCATAAATAACTAGACACTTAGAGATAGTGTCAGCAGGCCAGGTCTAATTTTCAGGTCTTTGGCACTCCTCAGCTGTAATTTGTTGCTAGGTGCTCACAAGCTGACAGAGTTTTAGGCAGTATTCCTCCCACCCCCTCATTCCAATACTACAGAGTTCCAGTAAACTCAAGTCTTTAGAGGAGAAAACTGACTCTAGAGAAACATCTCAATTAAACAGACTATTAGGGATGGTAGCAATAAGATATTCTTACTGATGTAGTTTTGTGCCACTGGGGATTAAGCCCACAATACAGGCAATGTGCCCCGACCAGGAATCGAACTGTGACCTCCTGGTTCATATGTCAACACCCAACCACGGAGCCACTGGCTGGGCAGTAGGGCTTACATTCAGCAATGGTATTGAACAAAAGCTTCCACTTCCCTTGACCATTACCTACGATGACAACCACAGGAGAATAAAAGCCCCACAGTATCCCACTGCAACAGGGCATACCTAGACTCAGGCCGAGAAAGGCCAGCATAGCTCCATAAATTCTGATTTCTTCTCTTTCCACCATTGACTTAAGTCCTTGATCCCTTGCTTTCCCGCTACAATTCTTGAACTATTTCCTCAGAGACTTGCCAATGGATAATTAACTTTTCAAGCTGTGCCCAAAGATCGATCTCCTGCCTGAAAAAATTTTCCTGTTGTATATATCCTTGAATCCCCACACTTCTGTCAATAAGTCCTTCACACAATCTAAAGGCATCTATTCCATAACATGGAATAGATGGTGAACCAGATTCTATAAATCATGAAAACAGTGTCCTTAATGCAGACTGAAGTAGACTACATTCTAATCACCTCAAACAACCACCACAACCTTTTATACCTATCTTAGAAAATCTCATTCTGGACCATCCCCTCCTTTCCCCTGGGTTCCAGAATTCAGTTTTCTACAGTTTAATAAGGAGACAACAGTCTCCGGTGCATACATTAATCAATAGTACATGAAGCAATTCCCAAATGGTCTTGTCTACCGAGGCTCTCCTCATAGATGTCTCCAGTTTCCATTCGGGATCTATGCCCTAGGAATTGTCATCCTTCTGCTTCTTTTAAATTTATTTATTTTTATTTCAGAGGCAGGGAGAGGGAGAGAGGTAGAAACATCACTGATGAGAGAGAATTATCAATAGGCTGCCTCCGGCAGTCCCCACACTGGGATTGAGCCTGCAACCCAGGCACATGCCCTGACTGGGAATCCAACTGTGACCTCCTGGTTCAAAGGTCAGTGCTCAGTCACTGAGCCACACCAGCTAGATGCATCCTTCTGCTTCTTGAACTTTAATTTGGGTGTCATGGACAGTGTTGATTGCCTTGTAAGCAGACACTGGACAGCAATGTACCTATTGCAAGTGGAGGGGGCACCTATTTCCCAATGACTGGTCTACACAAAGGCATGGCCAATGAGATGCCAGAGGAAATCTGCTAGGGTGCTCAAGGGTGAGTTTCCTTTCAGATAATAGGCCCTCTGGAACTCTCCCATCTTCCTTAGTGCATTAGATACTGTCATGAGAATGTGATGCCTGGAGAGGTAGCAGCCAACATGTGACCAGGGGGTAACAAGCTGGCAGATGAAAGCCAACATATTGAGAAGGGAGGAGTAGGCAAGTTTAAAGAGCTTGGACCTCTCAAAGCCAGTTCTGCAATCTGTACATTAGGACTTGTTAGTTTTTTAAATGAACCTAAAAAAGCCTGTGTGACTTAAACCACTGCTATCTATGTTTTCTGCTTCTCACTGCCCTAAAACGTGATATACTAAAGAATAGGGAGAAGACATAGATCTATTTGTAAAACAGTCCCTTTTAGGAGACAAAGAGTAATTTTAATGTATAAAACATGTTATTCTTAAAGCCTTCTCTCAGGACTCCAAACAAATAGCAAATATAAGCTTTATGTGGGTCTCCAGTTGCCTTTACTACAGTCTAACAATCATATATCAGTGGAAGATGTGTACATTGAGGGTCTAAGTCCTGATGGTACCAGAGCCAGAAATTAGGATTTTTAAAAAAATAAATATATATTATTGATTTTTTACAGAGAGGAAAGGAGAGGGATAGAAAGTTGGAAACATCGATGAGAAACATTGATCAGCTGCCTCTTGCACACCCCCTACTGGTGATTTGCCCGCAACCAAGGTACATGCCCTTGACAGGAATCAAACTGGGAACTTTCAGTCTGCAGCCCAACGTTCTATTCACTGAGCCAAACCGGTTTCGGCAGAAATTAGGATCTTAATAAGGTTATGAACACCCTAAAATAGCCAGGCAAAGTGGATCAAGAATCATACGGGAAATTTCAGAAAAACTAAATCAAAGGATGCTAGAGAGATTCATTGCCAAAGTATAGAAAAACTAATATACCAACTAGATTTACTGATAGAGAAGTATGACTTCAACTCTTATCAGAGCAAGAAAATGACCCTAACAAGACAGCCATGTAACACATATCAGTTATCTCTTCTATAGGTCTAACAATGAGGGAGTACAGTCAGCAGGCCGTCATGCAATAATAGATGTCTCTACATGCAGAGTTAGTATTACCACCTCAGTCAGGAAGGGTAGTAATTCAGCTATGCCTAGTAATAAACTTTCTTAAGGAGGAGAACTGATAAGCATATGACTCAGCCAAGGGCACAAAAATCAATGATGCCAACAAGCTAAAGGCATGTGATAGCCACTGTAGGTCACCGACCAACAGTAGAGTAACTCTAAACTCGCCATGGAAACCACCCTGCAGGAGAAACAGCAATGTCCAGTGTTGGAGCCTTGACATTATGGGTTGAGAATTAGTGACGCTGATTTTGGTTTCACTCTTATAAGCTCTAACAGGCTCACATGCAATGCTTTGAACACAAAAAGGTACAATCTATAGAAGAGTGAGAACACGCTATGAGAATGCAGATATTCTCTTATGTATTCATAACACAGCTATCAAATTCATGATATTTCACATCAATGTCATACTCACATCTAATGGGCAATTAATATTCAAATGTTGTGGATTGTTCCAACAATGCCCTTGTAGCATTTTTCCTCTTCAAACATCTTAACCCACAACAAAAACTCCTGAGGTGTTAAGTTAGATATATTTCTTTCTTTCACGAAACCAAGGAATAACGACCTGGTGCCTTGTAGCCTTTAAAAAAGTGTGCTTTCATACCCCAATTAGAAAAATCGCTTTCCAAAATAAACGTTAATAGTGCTCCACTAGAATTTCTTGTCACACTGTAATCATTTTTTAACCATGAAAGGAACTTAATTTAGAATAATACCACTGTCACTTAAATATATGAATGATAAAAGAACTGTCAGCTGTTCTAATTCCATAATTCCCAAGTAATGACAATTAATGAAATACTTTTTACTAGTGGGAGTTGTTTTAAGTAGCAGATAAAGGAGACAGTGAGCCTTTTAAGATTTACTTTCATAACCAAATTGCATTTTTCTTTGGCATTATCCAAAATTTAATTAAAAGATGACATCTAAAGCAAACAAAAAAATCAAACTGCATCCCACCCCAAAGAAAAAGCAGCAGAGAAGCAGCAATTCTTAACGACCACTGTGAGCGAGTGGACAGACTCCAGATAACTTCCTGTCTCCAACTCCCAGCTTCTGTGCTGCATCTGCCAACCTGGACTGTCACTCCACTTGTCAATACTCAAAAAGCTGGATTGATATTAATTGGTTTGTTTCACTGCCATGGAAACATTCTTGGACCTACTCCAAAAGAAGAAAAATCAATAGGAATACCTGTAATGACTTCTGTTTACTTCCTCAGTTTTCTCCAATAGTGTAAAATTTATTGTTACATACTTGTGGCCTTTTCTATTTTAGCAACTACCTAAATTGAGCAAAAAGCTATCCTTTGTTAGCCCAAACACACAATTCAGTGGCCTATATGACCTCCTGGCTGAAGCCAAGTTAATTATCAATACATGAGAAAAAATTTCTAAGCAAAAATTAAATAGCTTGATCCAATCTATTTCCAAATATCTTAAGGACAAACTAACCAAAACTTTTTTGGCAAGGTCTCTGAACCACGTTTTCTTCCTTATTTTAAACCTTAACCCCGTAGTTCTCTGTTCCCCCTCACCCCCTCACTGGTGTGCCTACAATTCTCTTTACAGGACTTAACCTTCTAACAGAATGTTTGCTAACAGAGGCCCCCACAAAGCCAAAGTGAGTGACCAGGGGTTAACTGGAGGCCTGGTGTCAGTATCTACTCTAGAATTCTTCATGGCCTGAGCCTCTTAGTTGTGTCCAAATACTCCTAACAAAACCTGAAAAAGCATGGATTACAGTGCTAAAAAGGCACTGTTAATTCACTCTGTAAGGAAAGGTATACACAGTTGGTGATATTATAAAATGTCACCTAATGTTTGCCCACTGTAGGAAAACCAAGGGTATAATAGTAATTCAACTGAAACAACAATAAGCCTATAATAACATAAAAAATACATTGGATGGATTTTTCTTCTGTCAAGATATAATATATACCAATCCAGAAGTTTTCAGTGTTAAAAAAAAAAATGAGATGCAGTCAAAACAGTCACTAGAAGGCCAATTCTTCTTTAATCCAAGAAGACAAAAGCAAGTCTGTCAGATGTCCTTCAACAAGTGAATGGTTAAACCAATGGTCAGCAAACTCATTAGTCAACAGAGCCAAATATCAACAGTACAATGACTGAAATTTCTTTTGAGAGCCAAATTTTTAAAACTTTTTCTAATGCCATTTCTTCAAAATAGACTCACCCAGGCTGCGGTATTTTGTAGAAGAGCCACACTCAAGGGGCCAAAGAGCCGCATGTGGCTGGCCATCGGACAAACTATGACATCCACATGGTGGGAATGCTACCCCAGGCAATAATGATAGATGTAGCAATCTGGAAGAATCTACAGTGTATCAAGCCCAGTGAAAAACATAAATTCCAAAAGGTTAATACTAAATTATTTTATTTCTATAACATTTTGAAAAATTTTAGACCTAGAAAATAGACTAATGACTGCTGGGGGTTAGGGACAGCAGAGGGGTGGATACAGCTTTAAAACAACAGCATGAAGGATCATTGTGGTGCTGAACTTCAAAATAGTTCAGTGGTTAATATATGATGACATTGTAGACATGATAAAATTTTATAGAACTAAATACAGACAGAAAAATGAATTAAAGTAAAACTGGGAAATCTGCAAAAGATCAATGGATTGTGTTCATGTCAATAAACTGGTGTGACACTATGCTAGAGTCTGGCAAAATGTCACCATTTGGGGACCCAGAATAAAATATACACAGATTTCTCTGTTCTTACAACTGTATATGAATCTACAATTATGCACAAAATTTTCAATTAAAAACAAAAAAAAAGCAACTGCCGCTCTACACATTTGTGACAGGAAAATCCTGACCTCCCATGGTAAACCTTCCTTACAAGGTTGCCTATAGTTCTGACAAGTTAATGGACAGAGATTCTCCCCAGAACTCTACAGACTAGCCTGGCAGAGCACCACTTGATAACTTCCCTTCTCATTCTTTATCCAGGCTTCCCTTTCCCATTCAACCTACCTGAGTTACATCCAATTTTCACTTCTATACCAAGACACATTAATCAGTACTTTTAAATGTGATAAGTAGTATTATTATCCCTGAATGAAGATAGTCCATGCCTTTTGTCCCAATGTAAAGCTGAACGTACTCCTGGCCCACCTCCTCTCTTTTTCTGAACTTGTCTAGGCTCTCAGAACTTGACAGAGAAGAGGGGACAGGCAGGAAACAAACCCACTTTCTGGGTCAAGGCAGTTTCTATCTACAGACAGTTCTTTTGTGGGGGTTCCGCTCGCTGGGGAGAATGTGCAAGTGGTAGAGATAAACCTCCCAGTAAGTAGAGGTTGGGTATTCCTTTCCTTCAAATTCCCTAGGAGACTGTGTTCCCCAAAGATGAGGAAAGCCTGGCCCTTGTGTATTCCACAAAGGCCTGTTAATGGGCGCTGCTCAGAGGCTCCCCCAATGCCCACGGGGGACGCCTCCCACACTGTGGTAGTGCACTGGTATCTCAGTTCAGAGGCAGATGGCTGCTGCTGGCTGTCTGGCTTGTTTCCTTCCTCAGAGGAAAACGAGCTGCGACCTTTCCCTGTGCAGTTAGCTTAATCACACACTACTAAGCTAAAGAATAGCCAGGGTAAGCGCACTGACTCTGGATCAGACTTCCTTAGCTGGAGATCATGGGCTCATGGGTGTGTTATTTAACCCCTCTCTGACTCAAGTTCCCTATCTGTAAAGTGAGGACAATTAACTACCTGCCTCATGGAGCCACTGTGAGGCTTAAGTAAGTTATCACAGGCAATGGGCTCAGAAGAGGAAAGACTCCATGAAAGCTTGTTATGATCATTATACAGTACAGGGACATATAGGAGCAATGAGCATGTTCCAGTTTGAACTTGTGATTTGCCACTAAACCCTCACTGTGAACAAATGGTTCATACCATATACCAATAAACCCTCTCATGTTGGCATAGGTATCATTGTTGTTTCAAAAAAAGTGAATGTGAAATGGAATACTTCCCATTGTCAGTAATAAAAGCTACGAAAGACAGATGCTGGATATGCTGTGACAAAGTGAGATGAATTTGCTCACCAACCCCTCCACACTACGTATATAGTAATAGCTAAGAATCACTGTGTTCCTAGAGATATAGAGTCTCTGGGTTGCTGTCTTTCCCTCCCTCCTACGGAGCGACTCCCCATCAAGGAAGCTTGGTGGGGGGATTTAGGAAACCATCTAGACAACTTGGCATGTGTCTCCTTGGATTGGGGGGAGAGGGGGCTAGAGAATACCCGTCACCCAAACTTGAAAACTCTCAAGGCTGAAGACTAGATGGAAAAGGCTATAGCAATGGAGCAGAAAATCAGGATAACAGAAGGAGAACTGTGAGTTTTCTGCAGCCTGGATGAGCGCTCACCAGAAAGCAGCTGGCTTGAGTACCTTGAGAAGCACGCACCCACAGGTAATCCACAGTGGATTAGTGGACCTCAACAGAAAGAACCTATAGATATATCACTGAATACAGAAATCCTGGGGTGAGACCCAACCATCATATATGACATCATCCATTCCTAGGGCCTTCAGTAAAACATCATTAGTGGGAAAACTCTAAGAAAACCATAAGCCTTAGCCAGTTTGATTCAGTGGATAGAACATAGGCCTGAGGACAGAATGGCCCTGGGTTCGATTCTGGTCAAGGATACATGCCTGGGTTGTGGGCTCGAACCCCAGTGGGAGACATACAGGAGGCAGCCAATCAATGGGTCTCTCTCATCATTGCTGCTTCTATCTCTCTCTTCCTTTCCCTTTCGCTCTGAAATCAGTAGAAATAGAAGAAAGGAAGGAAGGGAGAGAGGGAGGGAGGGAGGGGGGAGGGAGGAAGGGAGAGAGGGAAGGAGGGAGGGAGGAACCCCATGAGAAAAAGTTAGCATCTGGATATTGGTCACTTAGAAGTTATCAATGTGAGATTCCATCTCTACCAGTGAAAGAAATCCTTTGCTCACCCTTGCCTCACTTCCCTCCTCCCCACCTAAATCTCATTACCCCTTGCTCCCTGCTCCTCTATTGCACTTCAAGCTTCAAAGACTACACTTTCTGAAGAGAGAGACGGGAGCTTTGGCATTAGACTGGACTGTGCTTGAAAATGACCTGGAAAGCAATGGGGCTGCTTGGAATTACACTCTGAATGAGGATGAATAATTAAGCTGAACTTAGTGAATTGAAGGCAGTGATATAGAAAATAAAACTGTTTTAGTAGTTTACCTCTACTGAGTCCAGCTCATCAAATGCAATGTTATAAATATGTTTTACTTTAATCTTTCTTCTCCCTCCCCTCATCCCAAATGGCCTCTTCTTTTGTGCTTCCCACAATCCCACACCCACTCTTGCTTTCTCCTTATGCCTCTGTATAACAAATGAATACTTGAAATATTTAAGTATTTTATATTCCTCACCCAAGTTAAAGTAGCATATAATGCTAAACTAAGTAGAAATGATGGGGAATAGCAAAAGACAATTGAAGAATAGATTAAATGTGATCAATTTCTCCATTCTTATTCCCTTTTCCCCCAATGTTGAATCTTGCATAAAATTCATCCGTTTAGTCAAGAAAATGGCTCACTCTTCCCAACCACCTCCAATGCATTTTTAAACCATGGCTATGGAATAAAGGAGATAAAACAGATGGAGGGGAACTTAAAAGGACATTGGACTAGAGCTGGATAAAAATAGATATCAGTTGGCGAAGCTAAAAACACAATTCCATGGGTCTAAGCACATGAAACTTCTATAACATAACGTGTTAATCAGACAGACCAAATTGGTAGGTTTTGTCTTGGAACAATGCCACAGACTGTCACTTTCATCAACAAACTTTGCCACTTCATATCTAGGCCAGTAAGAATAATCTATGTGGGAGAAAAATGCTACGTGAAAACCAAAATCCGTTTCATTCTCATCTTCCTGGTAAGGAAGGCAAGTATGTGTGCCTACCCTCAGTGCAGAGAGACTGGGGGTCATGTGACTGGACTCTTGTTAATGGAATCCAACCAGATAGACTGAGTCCCTCACAGACTTGACTCTTAGAGACCCTACAGTTCTCTTTCTTCGCCTGCTGCAGAAACCTCGGCAGCCACAACTCCCAGATGCTTATTTTTAAAATGAAGAGAGAGAAGCAAACAAAATGGGAAGCCAAAAATAATTACAAAGGGAAAAAAAGAATTTCTGAGAATTCCTAAGAGTATGTACAAAAAAAAAAAAAAGCTTCCAAGAACCAGAGCTCATCTTTGATGTGATTTTATCAGGAAAGAAGTCCAGACTACCACTCCTGTTGTTAAATAAAACCTATCAAAAGAAAGCCTACCTACCCCGGTTTCCTTAGGGGTAGTGGCCAAATCCGTCATTCAGTAACCAACCAAAATCAAACAGGACATTCAAAATATTGTGATTCACTAATATACATGCAGATTGATATTTTCTCATTTTCAATTTTAATAAATTTATCAGATATTTTAAATCAATATTTAACTCCCTTTTGGGGCTGTATTTCTCTGAGAACTTATCCCCCATGTGCTATCTATTCTTAGGGACTCCAAGGATATTTGAAAAATATGGCTTCATCATTTTTCACTCATCAAACTGGCAAACATTTCAGTCTAACAATTTAATATTTTTGGACTGTGGTTCACTGAGGGTAGCAGAAAGTGAAAACACTGCACTATAGTATTCTTGTTCCATGCCCAAGCCTGACCTAACAAACAGTTTCCAAAATCATGACCCCTTTTCTTCAGCCAGTCAACATGTTAAAAGCTCTCCTTCTCCTTGACCTGCTTCTAGCTTATTTTACTTTTTGTCTCTGGATATACTTCTTCAAAGCTTCTACACTCATTGTTTCCATGTTCTCAACTCTTACTCTTCTTTACTCATCAGAACATTACTATCTGCCCTCTACCCCCCCCTCCCCCCATTAATATTACTTTCACAAGCATTGACAAGAGCCCTGTCTGCCAAAATCAAAGCTGTCTCCTACAAAGTAACATGAATTAGGTGGTTTATAAACAACACAACTTATTCCTCACAGTTCTGGGAGCTGGGAAGTCCAAGGTCCCATCCCTGGCAAATTCAGCATCTAGTGAGGCCTTGCTGCCTGGTTCAAAGACTCCCAGCTCCCGCTCCTTTTTTTTTTTTTTTTTTAATGTATCCACACATAACAGAGGGGCAGGAAATTCTCTGGGGTCTCTTCTATTACAGCACTAGTGCCATTTATGAAGCAAAGCCTAATCACTTCCCAAAAGACACTTCCTAATACCATCATACTGGGTGTTAGGATTTCAACATGTGAATTTGGAGACTATAAACATCCAGTCCATAACACAGATTTGATAGTAAATTTGCTGCTTCTGACACTGAGGATAGCATCCTTTTTTTAGAACTGCTACACATTCATCCCTTAAATAGGGGCTTTCTGAGGTTTTGCTCAGACTACTCATAACTCATACACCCAATGTGAATGTGCTAGTAAACTTCTTGCTTATTCAAGGGTACAGCCTGTTCACCATTTATTCATAATTTTTGGAAAAAATTTGCTAGTATGCTTTTCATTTGACACAGAATTCTGTGTGTTATGCACTGTACCATGTGTTATTATATCAACATTTTATAAGTAAAACTTTAGCTTAAAGTAATCATTCTTACTTTTGGCAAAAATGGTTCCTTAATAAGTTGCAAGTTATTAATTATATATCTGTCCACATTAATTAAAAATTCTACACACCCAACATAATTACAAGTGCTGATATTATAACTGCTACAAATTCTTAGATTTTAATAGGAATTAGTTTTGTTATTAACAAAGTAGAAATTAATTTTAATAGGATTAGTTATATAATTATTTTAAAAATATCAAATAATTATGAAAATATATATTTCTTGCATGATGCCAAACAGATATTAACAGAAGTATACTTTTCATATTAACTATAGTAAAAATTAGTTATCTTTTATAGAATCAATTATGGCCATATAGCCAATTTGTAATAATGTCATTTAATATAATATTGATGAGAAAAAAATTGATTTCCAACCAGGACCACTGTCTGTGGAGTTTGCACCTTCTCCCTGCCTTTGCATGGCTTCTCTCCAGGGGCTCCGATGGCCTCCCACATCCTAGAGACGTGCACATTAGGTGACCTGGCGTGCCTACACTGCCCCAGTCTAGGAATGCGGGGTGTGGAACGCACTGGGAAGGAAAGGCGTCCGGTGCAGAGTGAACTTCCTTGCACCCTGAGCTGGAATAAGCAGGTAGGAAGATGATCTTACTTGTTTTTATTCACCTCTCATAAATGTATGTATAGTTCACATTTATTTCAATGTTTAATACTACAAGTGTTTGGGGTCTTTATTTAGAAGTTTGTTGATGTTTTGTGAACAGAAATATGGTGTAGGAACTTAACACTGGTTTTTATCAGTTAATCTATGGCAAAAATGGTTTCCTTATACATCTTTTTGCTTATTTTAACAGAAATGATTAGTTATATAATGATTAAAAATTATCAAATAATTATTGAAATATATTTCCTGTATGATACCAACACTGGTATTACTAGTAATAGAAATGTACTTTTAATATTAACTATTATAAAAATAACTGATCTTTTATGAATCAATTAGAAGCCCAATGCACAGAATTCATGCAAGAGTAGGCCTTCCTTCTTCTGGCTGCCAGGACATCTGGTCTAATTAGCACATTACACTTTCATTATTATAGATTATAGCCCTACTGCAAGTCTTCGTATAATGCTATTTTGTACAATTTTGATGAGGAAAAAAAATTGATTTCCAGTTGAATCTAACAATGATGTTAAGTGAGGACATACTGTATACTTTTATTTATTTTTTAAATATTTTAATCTTTATTGTTCTGTTTATTAATTACATTATTCCCCCCTCTTCTTTCCTCCTATAATTCCCCACCATCCAGTACCCATCCCACCATCCGCCCTCACCCCCCGACACACACTGTCCTCTCACATAAGTGCATGATTTTTGTCCAGTCTCTTGTTGCACCTCCGGCACCCCTTTTCTCCCAAAGAATTGTCAGTCCATTCCCTCTCTAAGCCCATGATTCTATTATATTCACCAGTTTATCCTGTTCATCAGATTTTTAATTCACTTGATTTTTAGATTCATTTGTTGATAGATGTGTATTTGTTGTTCATAATTTTTTTTACTTTTTTCTTCTTCCTCTTCTAAAAGAATATCTTTCAGCATTTCATATAATATTATATTGGTTTGGTGGTGATGAACTCCTTTAGCTTTTTCTTAGCTGCGAAACACTTTATCTGACCTTCAATTCTGGAATGATAGCTTTGCTGGGTAGAGTAATCTTTGTTGTAGCTTTTTGCTATTCATTACTTTGAATATTTTTTGCCACTCCCGTCTGGCCTGCATCGTTTCTGTTGAGAAATCCGCTGACAATCATATGGGTGCTCCCATATAGGTAACTAACTGTTTTTCTCTTGCTGCTTTTAATATTCTCTCTTTGTCTTTTGCTCTTGGCATTTTAATTATGATGTGCCTTGCTGTGGTCCTCTTAGGGTTCCTATATATTGGGGTTCGGTGCACTTCTTGGACTCCTAAGTCACTTTCTTTCACCAGGTGTGGGAAGTTTTCGGACACTATTTCTTCAAATAGGTTTTCATTGTCTTGCTCTCTCTCTTTTTCTGGCACCCTTATAATTCGGATGTTGGTATGCTTGAGGATGTCCCAGAGGCCCCTTACACTATCTTCAATTTTTTGGATTCTTTTGATTTCTTCCTTTTCCAGCCTAGTGGGTTTTACCTCATTGTATTTCAAATCTTTAACTTGGTTCTTGGGGTGCTCCAGAGCACTTTTAGGCCTTTGTATAATATTTTTTATTTCAGTCAGTGTATGCTTAATTTCTGGTTGGTCCTTTTTCATATCCTTGAGGGTCTTGTTCATACCCTCGTAGGTCTCGTTCATTTCCTTGTAGGTCTTATTCATTTCCTCATAGGTCTTGTTCATTTCCTCGTAGGTCTTGTTCATTTCCTCATAGGTCTTATTCATTTCCTTGTAGGTCTCGGCCTTTTCTAGGAGCCTCTTGAAAAGCCTTATAACTGTGGTTTTGAATTCTATGTCCAGTCGTTTTTTTTCCTCCATTTCTTTCACATCTGATTTCTTTCCATATGTCGCTGCATGGTGGCTGCTTTCCTGAGTTGGTTGATTAGCTTTGTGTGGTAGATGTCATCTAAGGAACAGTGGCTCAGCCTCCCCATTTACCTGAGGTGGATATGGGTTGCACAGTCTTGTTGAAGTTAAGCCTAGATTATTGTTGCCAGCACTAGGAGGGCTTGACCTCCAGGCCATGATGTTCAGCCGTGCTCAGGTTAGATGGGTGGAATCTCTGGGCCAAGCAGGCAGCATCAGCTCTGCCCTATGCGGCCCCTGAGATTGTGTGCCGGGTGGCAATGGCTGCCAGCACCTCTGAGAAAGAGCTGCTGCCGAGCTTCACCCGCTGCCGGACAATTCAGCCTCTCCCCAAATGAGTCTGTACACCCAACGTCTAACCCAGGGTCGTAAAACAATGCAGTCTGGTGGTTTCCTGAACAAGAGAACAAGTCACGAGTCCTCTCTGCGTGGTCACGCAGCTGTGCTGTTCCCAAGTTCACGCGCACTCTGCACAAGCTCACCCTCTCCACAAGCTTCCAGACCCTTGCAGTGCCTGAGTTTTGGCATGCCTCCCCACTGTCCAGTTTTTACCCCGTATGATTGTGGGTTCCCTGGACTTCACCCAGACCTGGGGAATCAGTGCAGTGGGACATCTTTGTCTCCCCGGTTCGAGAAAACCGGCCGGGTTTTCAGCTGCCCGTGCTATCCGCCGGCACGCTCACGGCTCCAAACCTCTCTTTGCGCGTATCTTCAATACTGTCCTCCACCGCTCCTCCGAGTCACAGTGTCCTGACTTTACTTTTATTTGTGGAATTTTCACTCGGCCAGCTTTCCGGTGATTCTGGATGATGTTTGTTCTTTCATTAAGTTGTAGTTTTGAAATTGCTGTGTATGGCAGCAAGATAGGTGTTTACCTAGTCCGCCATCTTGGTTCCTCCTCCATACTGTATACTTTTATATATTATGAAATCAACTATACATATATCTATTCATATATATTTCCTCTGATCCATCTTTAAGTGTTGATGCTACTCAGGCAATCATTTCTGCCTCCTATGCTTCTCTTCTATATTCCCTGTAGGTAATTACATAGAGTCCCATTGTTTATCCACCACCAGATCACTCCCAAATCTATTTCTCTAGCCCTGATCAAGAGCTTCAGATTCATATACATACACATCTTCTGAATGTGCCACAACAAAGCCATGTTAACATTTCTAAAACTGAACTCACTGTTATCTTCCTGAATGCATAGCCTACTTCTCCAAAACTCAAAATCTTAGTTTGTGACACAACCACTCACCAGTCACTCAAGACAGAATCGTGAGAATCACCCTTGACTCCTTGCTCCAATACTCCAACTCTCAATCTCCACAGTTACGCCACTGATCTTGTGCAACCCTCATATTTGATGCCCTGGATACTACAACTGCCTTCTGGCCAGTATCCCACCTCCATTCCAGAGCCAGGCATACCATTATCCACTCAGCCCAGAGCTAACTAAAATGCAAGCATGCCCTGTGACTATGCTGTTTAAAGTTCTCCAGCTTAAACAGTCCAAGACATAGCTGATTCAGATTAGCACCTGGCCAGGGTGGCTCAGTGGCTGAGCATCAACCCATGAACCAGGAGGTCACGGCTCAATTCCAGGTCAGGGCACATACCCAGAATGCAGGCGTGATCCCCATTAGGAGGCCTGCAGGAGGAAGCTGAGTGATGATTCTCTCTTATCACTGATATTTCTATTTCTCTCTCCCTCTCCCCTCCTCCCTGAAATAAGTCCTATATAGTAAAAGGGTAATATGCACATTGACCCTACTGACAGAATGACCTAGAATGACTGGTTGCTATGATGCGCATTGACCACCAGGGGGAAGACACTCAACACAGGAGCTGCCCCCTGGTGACCAGTGCACTTGCACAGGGGAAGCTCCACTCATCCACAAGCCTGGCTAATGGTTGCGAGCGTTAGTTGGACATCCCCTGAGGGCTCCAGGGCTGCCAGAGGGATGTCTGACTGCCAGCTTGGGGCTGCTCCCTGGGGGATCAGGCCCAAGCTGGCAGGTGGACATCTCCCAAGGAGTCCAGGACTGCGAGAGGGTACAGTCCCGGACTGAGGGAAACCCCACAAGTGTACAAATTTTCGTGCACTGGGCCTCTAGTAAAATTATATTAAAGAACAATAAGAACAGCATTCAAGACTCTCCACACCCAGATTCCTGCTACCCTCTGCAGCCCCAACTTCTACCATATCTTCCTTATGAGTTATGCCCTAGAACAGCCCCATCCAATAGAAATAGTATATAAACCAGGTATTAATTTTAAATTTGCTAGTAGCCACATAAAAAAGGTAAAATAAATTATATTAACACATTTTACTTAACATAACACATCTAAAATATTCACTTTGTCATATAATCAATATTTTAAAAGTATTAAAGAGATAGTTTACATTCCTATTTTGAATTAAGTCTTTGAAGGTTGGAATACATTTTACACTTAAACCTCAATTTGAATGAGCTGCATTTTGAGCTGCATTTGAACATATGGCTGTTGCTAGCATGTTAGATAGCAGAGATCCAGTACTAATAAGATGCTTGATACATCTCCCATGCTCTTTTATGCCTTTGTTCTTTTTTCCAAACTTATTCCTATTCATATTTTGAAATTCAGATCAGATTCTTACCTCCTCACCAGCGACAAGTACAGGCTCATATTCCATTAGCTGGTTGTGTGTTCCACCCTCACAACACATCCCAACAAACACTGAACTCATCTCTCTATGTCTGTCTCCAATGCTAGAACACTAGTTCCCCCAAAGCAAAATCCTACCAGACCTACTAACTTTCATATCTCAAGCACCTTGCAAAATGTTTGTGTACTATAGCAAGCAATTAAACCTGTGTTGAATTTTTTAAAAAATCAGAATAGCATGTGCACCACTGAAATGAGCTGTAAGTTTAAATTCCGGGTTCCTCAGTAAACATTTCATATACTTGGTTAACAACAACAAAAATGCAAAGATATATTGCAAACATACCTAATCCTGTTTTTGGTTCTGTTTCAATGCAGCGTTTACTTATGAAAACATTATACATGTGTCATAGCTTGAGGAGCATAAAGAAATTTAAATTTTGAAGTTATAAAGGATCTTAGATATGATGTAGTTATTTTACAAATGAAGAAAAAACAGGTAAAAGTGTTTAAAGGATGAATATACATTTACAAAAGTAGCTAACGCAGAACTAGCACTATACCCACATGCTTAGATCCCTGTAGGTTTCCTTTATACTGCTCCTCTTGTGTGGTGTGTCAACTATTCACATTAATCAAAGTGTAATTAAAACGCATTTAAAATTAGAGAAAATTTGTACAATTGAAAAATCTAGTTGTTTGTTATTATTGATGTAGTATCTTTCAAGATGGCATGGCAGACAACATACCACTTAACACATATTCCTTTGCTTCTCCTTCTGTTCATGCCATAGCTCCAGAGAGCCATATGCCTAGTTTAGCCAAAGAAACATGTGCGGAAGCAGCACATGTCACCTCTGGGCTGTAGCATACTTTCTCCCAAGACCCTAGAACCAGTAGAGATATCACTGTTACAGGCTGGAATAGGCCCGCTATGCCGAGTTGCCAAATGGATGGGTAGGCCTCCACAAGAACAAGAAATAAACTTTGGCTGTGCTAAGTATCTGAGATTTTCAGGTTTTTCAATGGCAGAAGTTCATGCTAAATTACCCTAAATAATAACTAACAGAAACCTAAATTACATATCGAAGGAAGTATATCTTGAAATAGGTACCATAGCAAATGAATTTAATAATATTAAATACAAACCTACTTTTAATATCTTCTACTATATTTAGTTTAAAATGACATGATAAACTATACATTTAATTGCAGATATATCAGATATAAAATCTTGTTAAAGATGTAAATTGTCAATATAGAAAACACACAGACAAAAATCAAATGCTGAATCAAGACTTTAGTACAGATTACTTTTTCTAAAACTGGCAATGTCCTCATGAAACGGCCATGACAGCCCATGGCACTGAGCCAGGACTGGCTTTCCCTTCACACCGAGATGGCTCCACACCGATGAGAACGCCTATTGACATTATGGAAATTCAAGAAAGTTTCTCTCATCACCCCTGAGAGCCTTGCTGCATCACCTTCTTTCTGAAACTATAAAAAGTTTTTATTTACCACTGTCAGAACTTACCTCCTATAAATTCTACTAGTTGCAATTATTTCCCTATCTATATATGTATTTACAACATATCATTAATTAAAGGCTGCAGATGCCTCTTGGGGGAGAATCAATGGTGGACACCTTGAATCTCCTGACTGTGCATATAGGGATGTCAGTATAAGATTGCATTGGAACATCTGAAGTTAGTTAACATCAAAATTTTAGAAAAAATACTAAGTTTCTGTACAGGCAGAGCTGCTCACGGCGGCAGTTATTTTGCAAACTGAAAGCATGATTGCCTTGTGTTTCAGCCAGAAGAGTTTCAGCCAACTGTGGCATGAATTTCCTGAATGTCTGAATTTTAAATTCATACAGAAAAACTTTAGACATATAGAAGAGATTATCATAGATGCTTAGGCTTTTAAATGTGCTATGCCTTTCAAAGAAATGAATTAAACTAGATAATTCCCAATTATTATTACAGAGTAACTATGCAAGGCCAGTCTATCCACATCTCTGAGATGATCAAGATTTTGGTCATGTTAACGTTTCCCTGAAGTACATTTCCTTGCATTAAAAATGTGTACTTTGGTGGAAAGAATTTTATTATAATTCATACAACTTATTTTAACTAAAGGGTTGGCAGATTGCTTGTGTTTCATTTAAGAATATGGCTGAATGTCTTTGAATTTGCAATACACAGAATTTTATAAAAATCAAAATATATCTGGGACATTCATAGATTCACTTTACCTTATATTTTCCCCTATCCCTCATTTCTATTTTTATGGGTGCTTTTTGTTTGTCTGTTTTACTGTAGGGTGTGTTTTCCTGTAAGTATCCTCATAATTTCTGTGTAACTTGAGAGAACACACATAACCAAGTAAAGAGAGAAATGATCACATCTGACTTATTAATAGTTTTTAGAAATCTAAAATATGTCTCACAGAAGCATTTCTTCTTGGGTCTTAGAATTGGCAGCAGTTTCTAAAGCCTTCCCCACCGTGGGGGCCTGGAGGCACCCTCACTGGCACCTATGTGACAACTTAAGTCACAGCAATGAAGCCCTAAGGACTCAGTGTTCATTCTTTATGACTGAGGTCTGCTGAAATAGACTGGTGCAACAAAACTACTTAATAAATAGTAGTTACTATGATAATCATTATCATTCGCATCACCCTAGTCAACCCATCACCTCCCTAGACAGACAGAAGAGGTTCTTGGAATAGAAGTTCAATAGTAAAAACCAGAAGTGTAGAGCGGGTTGAAGCAGCACCAAAAAATAAGACAGATAAGACCTGGATGGAATTTCAGAATCACATACAAACATATTACACAGCTCTTCCTTAGCTAACTCCCATTCATTCTTCAACCTTAGGCTAAAAATCACCTTCCATGACCTTGGATTAGGATAGGATGGCATTCCCTTTCCAGTACTTTCACAAAACTTTGCATTAACTTTGCTGTATCGGTTATTCAGTCAAAAATTGTTTATTGAGCTCTTACTATAGGCCAGGAATTATGCCAGGTAATATGAACACATGAACATAATTCTGCTGCTTTTCTCAGAGTTCCAATCTCAGTTAATGATTTCACCATTCAGCCAAATGCCCCAAATCTGTCTTGACATTAAACAAGGTACTAAGCCTTGAGAATTTTGACCTCTCTCCACCCAAAACACCACTGCCTCCCTAGCACAGCTGTCTGCTCTCTCCTGGGAACTATTCTCACAACCTCCAGTTCCTATCCTTTGCAACCCAGCTCCTAGAATGAAAATCAGATATCTCGTGTCAAATATGTCTAGAGTTTCCACAATGTATCTGGTGATTTCCCTTGGTTTCCATATTCTCCCATGTATCTTGAACTTCTGCTATATTAAACTATTTGTAGTTTCCTACATATGTTCTACTATTGCATGCCTACCAATGACACCTAACATGGTTCCTAGCACCTACTACATGCTTAATACATATATACTGATTGAAAAAATGAACAAGTAAAGATTGTGATAGCCAGACTCAGAGGGGGAGGAGGATAGAAGAGAAGGACGTGGTTCGTCTTGCTCAGACCAGACACCACCACCGAAACCCCCTTTAGCTGTTTGTGACATTTACTCAGCCCTCCCTTGCCTGAGGACATCCTGCTGCCAGAACACCTCATGGCCAAATACTGGGTCAACAGGGCCCACTGGCCTAGGAAGAAAATTTAAAATTTCCCGCTTCCCTGTACTGTACTGACCTTACACTACCTTTCTTTGTGTGAAACCGGCCAATCACAAATTACCAAATCTCCCTGCATTGGAGATAAAAAGTGCTCGCTACCGAGGTGGGCCCGGCTCGAGTTCGTTATTAAAAGGCTTCTTAAAATTTTGATCTGGCTCCTTGGTGGTTGTCACTCTCGGTTGGTCCATAACAAAGATATTCATATTTGTATGCCTAATAGGCCTTCTGTTTGAATTGTCATTTGTCTCCAATTCTCACCATCTTCATCACATTGCATTCCAAATGCCTAGCACAGCATCCGCAACCTAGGAAATGCTAAGTAGTGTTTTTGGAATGGACAAATAATTGATGGACAAATCATCTCCCTTAGCTTAGGATACAAAGTGGAATACAAGCAAGTAGAGACCAATGGTTTTCTCTTTCATAAGGAAAGCCTTTGCTTATTCCTTCAGAAACATGAGCTATGCAGGTCTTGAGAGGTAAAATCAGAATAACCTATGAGAGCAGCCCTGGGAGGAAGACATGCCCTTCTTTTTTCATTTTGATTTTAATTCAGCAAATATTGATTGAGGTACTTTAAAGGTAGCACCACATAATGGAAACAGAGTTGCCCTGGGAGTCAGAGGACCTGAAATAAATTCTAGTACTGATTCTACCTCTAATAAGCTGTGTGACCTGGGTCCTGCTGTATTAGAAGCCAGCCCACCCCATGGACCTCCTATTTATGCAAGCAATTAAAGCCCCTTTTTCTGCTTTAGTTGGGTTTCTGATGCTTGAAACTAGGAGTGATGACTAATACCCCATTTTTATTGTCCCTTGTGGTTGCATTACTATGTGGGTAAGCCAAAAAATGCCACAGATAAAGCATATTTAGATTATAGCAAAGCATTTGGCCTAAGTCTCTTAAGATTTCCTCACAGAGGGCTCAACTGCTCACTTAGATGGACTTGAAACTTGTCGAACCGGTATGTGCAAAAATGTTCTGATTAACAAATACGCACCCATGGAGAGAGGCCTCTTGTGTCATGTTACAAGGCCTGAACTGCCCCTAGTCTATTTAAGGTTCCCAGCAGGCATTTAGAAGAATGAGAGGCATGCCTATCAGACTTCTAGGCCTCTCATAGCTGGAAGAAATAGTTAATATAATAGATGGATGAGCCAAATTCAATGGCCTACAGAGGCCCAAGAGGATAAATTTAATAAGGAAGATAGAGAAAAGGCCCACTTAAGACCATAGGCCTCTGAAATGACTCATATCTTCACTTTTCCCCCAAATACATTTGGAGATATTACCTAGCCTAGGAAATGAGACTCTTCTATTTTTCTTTTTGATTTTTAATACTTGTAATTAAGTTTCTGGTATATTGAGCAATTTATTCCATTTTGAAGATAGGGTATTCTTCTTTTCCTTTTTAACCCCGCCCCCACCCCTCACCACATAGCTCAGGGCTAAAAGGGCCAGTGGTGGGGAGCAGGCAGCCCAGTTATGCAAAAGCACGTGCTCTGGTGCCACAGTCTGACCCCCACATCATGCGCAGGCACAGCAGGGGCTCAACAGCACCGCGTGGGTATTGTGGACGAAAGGACCACATGCTGGCCTGACAGGCTCAGGGGAGCCCTGTGTGGTGGTTTTGCAACTCAGAGACCTACAATAACCACAAAAGATGGTTTAAAATTAAATATTTAACTACAAACAGGTTATAGTGGTGGTCATGTCCTAGGCCAGTATTTTCCCTGACAAAGATCAGCTTAGATCTTTTGCTGAGCCATTAGCCTTTCTCTTGCCTTTCTGCTTCTAAGATAACATATCTGCAAGAAGTCTGGTAAATTGTAACTTCCTTTTTTTTTTCTGGAGCCCCCCAGGGTATGGCCAGGTGTGGTGGGCCCCAAGATGGATGACATAGATTCCTTCATTATCATGTTAATTGTTCCTACATTCACCAAAGTGTGTGTCCATTATTTTACTTTTCCAATCCCAGGTGGGATTGCTTATGCCACCTCCTTAATCTATCATCAATGAATTTCTTGTGACTCACCTACATCTCTTTCCTTTGATTGCAATGTATAATACAGTTGTAACCTGCCATTTTATGGAGCATTATCTCAATTCCTTGAGTTCTGCTTCCCAGCATTTGTCGACAGTTTGGCTCAAAATAAACTCACTAAAATTCTTTACAACAGGTTTCACTGTGTTTTTTTCTTCCCGTTAACAGTATTATTTCTTAATTGTACTGCTCTTAGAGTTATTTGAGAAAGCTGCCCACTTGTGATTAGTTTTTTTTAATTATTATTTTATGTTTGAGTCTTAAGGGCTTTAGGCACATGCACCTGAAAATTAAAATTTATTATACTAGCATAATGAAATCAAAATTATTTTATGTAGCTTCATGATTTATATTTATTTGGGAAGTTATTTTAAGTATAATTTATAGGTTATTCATCACAAGCACAACTGCTTTTGTTTTCCTCATTCTCACCTACAAGAAAATCTCAAGATTTCTTAATCCTGCTCATGTAACACATCATTTGGCATCTATTATTCTTTCTTGTTATTGCTTCCATTCCTCTACTTTTCTTCTTATTGACTGGCTTTGACCAGCAAGTCCAGCCAATTTGGCATGGGCATGGAAACGCATTCACCTCCTTGCCTCTTGACCACTGTGCCTTCAAAGTGAAGGGAACTTCAGTCCTCTCTGAGCTCAGGGGAAAGTGCAAGAAATAAATTCTGGCTCCGATCCTCCTGCCCTCCCTAGACCTGAGGAGAAGAGAGAATAGGAAAACTCATATTGGATTCTAGCTCCAGACACACCGATAAGAAAAGTCCTGCACAGATGGAGGGAGGTTTCAGGGAATTGGCCCACCCATTAATAAATAGTAGCTCATTTTTTCATCTGGATATTATTTTTGTGATTTCATTTCCTCTGAAATCTCCAAAAGATCATGAGGATGGTGGTAGGACTCAAGAATGAAGCTCAGAACCTGATCTATTACTCAGGCAGTCTAGCTCATTGCTTTGTTTCACCATCCACACAATCATTTACTCATTCAACAAACAATGATCAATGTACCAGACTCTGTACAAGGCACAGAGATGACAAAGATAAGACATAGGCTCTGCACTCAAACAGTTCAAAGTCCTCCCATTCATCCTGTCAGACCCCATACACACTACCTTGGGGAACTTCAGACGCTTAAAGATTAGGAGGAAAAACAGGCTATGCTATGCTAATAGAAAGGTGCAGAGAAAGTGTTTTTTGAGATCTGAACAAGTAGAAACTGCTTTAGCTCCATGGTTCTGAGAGGGTTTCATGGAAGGATGGAATCATGCAGGGAAAAGGCAAAGGGACCACCCCAAAGTGATCACATCTGCCAGCCCTGACAGCAGCAATATCTCCCTCTTTGGATAACCACAGAAATCACTGAATTAAAAAACAAAACAAAACAAAAACAAAAAAACAACGAAATGAAGCACTATCTTTGTTTAAAAAGAAAGGGGAGGGGGCAGGAAACAAACCAGCCTACCCTCTGTCTTTCCTACAAAATTATATTTTGCTCCTTCTTGCCATCTAAGTAGATAATAATTTCTGTAATCCCCAACCTGACACCGGCAGGCCTCACAAAAATCTAATATTACAATTAACACCAGAGCTCCACATTAAATAAGAAAACAAAGTTGGGAGACATAATGTATTTTGAGTGAACGGAAAATAAACCAGAAACTGTGTGTATATATAAACATGAGGAGGAATATACATGTGTTATGTGGTGGTATATATAGATACTGTATTGTGGATAATGCTCTTCCCAGTAACCTGTTTAAAATAATAAAACAAAACAAGAATACCAGTACACTGCAGCAGGTATCCAAATAAAGAAGCCACCCACTTCCCAAGAACAGTCCTGATGCTCTGCCTACCCTCCTTATGTCCCATTACTTCACAGCTCCAGCAACAAGCTTGATGTATTACCCTGCTGACATCTTTCCTCACTCATCATCTACTCCCTGGGAAAGTAAGTTACATAGATGAAATAAGAACCCCTCACCAGATCCTTAAGAACCCACTTTCCATGCACCTGCACCCTTCGAGTCTATCCCTCATTTTCTGAGCTCCATCTAAATTGTAAAAACTGCCCTAACTGGTTTGGCTCAGTGAATAGAGCATCAGCCTGTGGAATGAAGGGGCCTAGATTCAATTCTGGTCAAGGGCACATGCCAGGGTTGCAGGCTCGATCCCCAGTGGTGGGGGTGCAGGAGGCAGCCAAACAATGATTCTCATCGCTGATGTTTATCTCTCTCTCCCTCTTCCTCTCTGAAATCAATAAAAATATCCTATCCTATCTAATAAAACAGTAATATGAAAATTAACCATACCTCTGATCAAGCCACACTCACAAGCCAATCAGAAGCAAATAAACCCCAACCAATATGGCTGTGGCCACTGAGAACAGGAGGGAGGCTTGGGTTACCCCGGCAATGGAGGAAGCCAAGCTTTCTGCCTGCCCTTGCCAGCCTAGGCCTCCACTCAATGCTACAAAGTTTCAATTATAGAAGACATATCCAAACAGAAATGGTGGCAGCCACGGAGCTGGAGAGAGCAGAGGCTAGGGTTGCTCGGGCGATGGAGGAAGCCAAGCTTCTGCAGTCCTAGAGCCTAGGCCTTCACTCTAGACTACAAAGTTTCAATTATAGAATTTGAATAAACCCAAACAGAAATGGCTGTCACCATGGAGCAAGCAGAAGGCTTGGCTCCACTCCAGGCTACAAAGTTTCAATTGTAGAACATAAATCAATCCCAGATCCAGGGCCTCCTTTGAGTTGCTGGGGGGTGTGGCCAGCCTATAAACCTCCACAGGCCCCTCGCCCAGGCTGCCCCATGCCCCAAGGTAAGCCCCATACTGATCCTGGACACCCTTCAGGGCAAACCAGCTGGCCCCTACCCATGCACCAGGTTTCTATCCTATATAATAAAAGAGTAATCTGCAGATTGACCATCACTCCAACACACAAGAGGGCTGCACCCATGTGGTCAAAGATCCTGCCTCCATGTGGACACAAGATGGACAGCAGGGGAGGGCAGTTGGGAGGTTCCAGGCCTGCAAAGGAGGACAGTTGTGGGCTATCAGGCCAGCAGGGGAGGGCAGTTAGGGGTGACCAGGCTGGCAGAGGAAGGAAGCTGGGGGCAAACAGGCTGGCAGGGGAGCAGTTAGACATCAATTAAGCTGGCAGGATAGTGGTTAGAGGGTATCCGGCTGGCAGGCAGAAGCGGTTAGGGGTAATCAGGGAGGCAGGCAGGCGAGCAGTTTGGAGCCAGCAGTCCTGGATTGTGAAAAGGATGTCTGACTGCCCAGTAGGATT
The DNA here is from genome assembly GCA_027563665.1 of Antrozous pallidus. Taxonomy (NCBI): domain Eukaryota; kingdom Metazoa; phylum Chordata; class Mammalia; order Chiroptera; family Vespertilionidae; genus Antrozous; species Antrozous pallidus. The sequence continues at coordinate 117,205,655 of CM050508.1, read as the reverse complement.
GGGCCTAAATGGGCAGTTGGACATCCCTCAAGGGGTCCCAGATTGGAGAGAGTGCATTCTGAGCTGAGGGACACCTCTCCACCCCCCGCCCCCATGCACGAATTTCATGTACCAGCCTCTAGTATAATAGAAGCTTAATACGCTAAATGCCTGACTGTTCGACTAGTCGCTATGATGTGCACTGACCACCAGGGAGCAGACACTCCAACCAGTAGGTTAGCTTGCTGCTGGGGCCAGGCAATTGGGACGGGTAAGATGGCCGGACATGCCCTGGAGCCCTCCTGCGGTCCCTCCCAGGCCCAAATTGTGCAGCGATGGAGTCCCTCGGCCTGGCCTATACCCTCTCAAAATCTGGGACCCCTCAGGGGATGTCGGAGAGCCAGTTTCAACCAGATTTACACAAGCCAGGCCAAGGGACCCCACCAGTGCACAATTCCGTGCACCAGGCCTCTAGTATTTAAAATAATTAATTAGTTAGTTAATTAATTAATTGTAAAAAAAAAAACCAAACAGGGCCACATTTGTTCTGCCACAATCTGCTCATTTCACCAATATGCTTACTAAAATTTCTTTGTGAATTTTCATCAGCTGGGTCATGTGAGCTTGAAACCATTTACTAGACAGAGATCCAGCTGAAACCATGGGTTATCCTGGAGCTCCACTCTAAGGAAGGCTGAAGTTAGTGGAATCGGGCAATGTTGAATATTTGGTATCTCAGAAAGAACCTGCTCACAAGTACTGGGTTGGGTGAAATGAAGTCTTGGTTGGGACAGCCAATCTACACACAATGTCCTTTCTATTCTCTAAGGCTAAAACCTTTTTGTTTTAGCCCTGATATCAGGGATTGGAAACTGGCCTTGGGCCAAATCCAGCCATGCCCATTCTGGTTTATGTATTGTCTGTGGATGCTTTTGCACTTCAATGGCGGAGTTGAGTATTGATAAAGACCAGCTGGAGACAGGCCCACAAAGCTGAAAATATTTACTATCTGGCCCTTTACAGAAAACCTTGCTGATTCGTATATTTATCATAAATACTGCCAATTGTTCCTCTAAAATACTTCTTAATTTCATAATGCCCTCTTATTTCCAATGATAGCACAGTGATTCAAGCTCTTTTTCTTTATGGTTTGGGGTACCTTCCCTCTCCTACTCATCCTGCACACTGCTGCCTGGCTGATCCTCTGACCACTTACTGAATCCTCTCAAACCCACGCCCAAGGATCTACATGCTCTTAACTGCCACCAAAGCCAATTTCCTAATTTTACCCTTCAGGGCTCAAGTCAGATGTTGTTATGCCCAGATTTCATGATCCCCAAAGATGACTAGGGACCCTTAACGGCTGCAATAGCATAGAACTTTTCCTTTATTCAAACCCGGGTTTGGCCCTCAGCCTCTATCTGGCACAGCAGCGAGGCGAGAGAGCAAGCCCAGCAAGAATAATAGGTTATAAAGGGTTGGTCATTTGGGTGGTCCCAGGGAAGTGACATGGGTTACAGAGATAGCCTTATTAGGTCAGGGTTTTTCAGCGGGGATCTCACGCACTAGGATCAGGAAGTGACCTGTGCTTTGGTTATGCCTTATTAGGACCTAAGCCATGTCATTGGTCCGATCAGGCAGTGGTTGGGGGAGACAGAACATTCCTGGTACCCTTATGGCCACTCCCAGCAGGGGGGGAAGGGGAATTAGGCTGATCAGCCCTGCGAGATGGAGGATAGGCTCTGCCTTGTCCTTTCATTGTCTGTCTCCCATCCAGCACTGCTCAGACTCTCTGGCTCTCCCCCTCCTCCCACAGGCTCTGCTCCCATATCCTGCAGGGGATCTCAGGTGCACAGATTCCCCACTGGGCACTCCACATTCTGACCGCCATTCGATTACTCACATCCAGTTCATTTCTTGCTGAATATTTGCTCACCTTATAGATTCAAATGGTAACAAAAAATAAGTTAGGATAAAGACTACATTGAGAGAGATGCTGCTGGAGGAATTCACTTGGGAAATGATTCTCTCTTAGACATGATTTCCTAAATGATACCACATCTCAACACGTGGACCACCTAAACTCAAGGCCAAAAAAAAAAAAAAAAAAAAAAAAGGCTCCTGTCTCCTTGTAACATGGCAGTTACGGTTTATATCATACACTTACCTGTTTTCACAGTACTTTATATTTTTACCCTTTATCTCCTCAAGCAGTTTATATGTCCCCTCTGGGATATGAAATATGTATTGCAGTGCTAGGGAATAAAGAGAGGAATTAAAAAATAACTGATTGTGAGATACAGAAGTATATTCTTTAATAAAACCTAATGACTTCTTCACTTTCCATATCTACATATGAAAACCAGAACTTGTTTAGCAGATAGTGTGAATTTGGGAAGAAAAAGGCAACACCTCTGGCAGGGCATAGTCTGAGCATGTCTGTTCAGCCTCAGATACCCATTTGGATGGTCAGAGCTCGAACAGACTGAATGTTTATAAATATACTGTTCTGGGAACTGCTGTAATTCCAACAAAATAACAAATATTGTTGTAAAATTCCTAAGAAACAAAGGCTAAAAAATGTTCGCCCAGGTTCTGTCTTCCTTCTCTGTTCCTCTGCTCTGCTTGGTCTTTTCTTCACGTCATTATGATGTGCCAGCACCACCCTCAGAACCCGAGACCTGCTCCATGATGGCAGAGATCATGGACTGTCAGACCAGCCACCGTAAAAGGATCATGCTTTTAAAAGTAATCTCCAATTATAACCTGAGCCTCTCTTGAAAGCTATTATCATATTCTCTTAAAAGCATCTTGAGCCAAAACCAGTTTGGCTCAGTGGATAGAGCGTCGGCCTGTGGACTGAAAGGTCCCAGGTTCGATTTTAGTCAAGGGCATGTACCTTGGTTGTGGGCACATCCCCAGTAGGGGTTGTACAGGAGGCAGCTGATCGATGTTTCTCTCTCATTAATGTTTCTAACTTTCTATCCCGCTCCTTTCCTCTCTGTGAAAAATCAATAAAATATATATATTTTAAAAAATACATCTTGAGACCCTCCTTCCTCCACATATTCTATCCCAACCTGCCAATTTCTTACTCTTGTCTGGGATATTTCACTTCTAATTGCTTTTCCAAACATAAATGAAAGTACTAAATATTAATAACTGCAAGAAGAGTTGAAAAGGAATGTGCTTCAAATTCGATTTTAGCCATTTTATAAGTCAAAAGGAGCAAAATGTCAGCCTTAAAAAAAAAAAGCTTTTTTTTTTTTTCATGAATTGGTACAATATAGGTAGGAAATAATGCCTCACACCCCAAATGGATTTTGAACATAAACATTTCAGTTGGTCACATTAACAGGAAAGCTAGTCACAAAAAGCAGAGGCAAGTAAGTACTATTGTCAAACACACTGCTAATGTGTTAGGTGCCATCAATGTTTGGCTGCCAAGTTCTGAAACCTCTGTCTCTGAAAGTCTGCGAACACTGTATTCACAGAGAAGGTAGGTTGCAGAAAAAGGCTGAAGAGGTCAGGTGTCTGTGTGAATCAGTTTTTACAAAGACCTGGAACTCCAAACAGCAGTGTGTGTGCACTCCAATGTGTAAAGCTGGAAAAAAGTAACGCTGGGTTGAAAAATCAAAGCCACTTACAGTAGATACACATCCAAGAAAGTGGGGCAGTCTTTAAATATAAAGTTAGCTTTTAAGCCTCTCCACATGGAAAGCTCCGAATTGCCAAGAGCAACACCAAAGATTTATTGTTATAGTCATATTTCTCCTGCTAACGTATTGTTCACAACTTTCAGAGGAATTTTTCAAAAGTGGTTTTCACAAATGCCTAGATGACTAACCACTGCACAGAAGGCTTTGTTAACCTGTTGCCACATCTAGCCAAATCTGCTCTGTCCATCCAAAAACAGATCCTTTCCAGGTCCAAAGCATTATTAGTAATGTTATCAACAAGTATTAAGAACTCTAGCTGACCATTTGGAAAAGCTAGCTGATGAATGATACATTAGAAATCTTCAGGCAGTGGTGGGAGGTGCTAGAGACAAAAACACCAGGAGGGACTCACAGAATCGTACACAGAAAACAGCTGTTATGACAAGTGGTGCACTAGGGATTGGCTGGATTCACTTCTCAGCCTTACCCCAGCCCACGCTCTCTACTTGACCATCTGAGTGCTGGCTGGCACTGGTTAATCTTGAGAATTTAGGTTTCCTGGTAGACTATGGTGGTGGGCCTGGCCTTGTGTTTCCATCTGAAGAGAAATTTCCAGTAGAGCAACTCTGACCTCTTATTCTATCTATTACTGAATCCTTGTTGCAGAAGTAAGTTAGCTGATTAGTCCATATTTATGGGTGGGATGGAACTAATATATTAAAAGACTTCAGCCGAGACTGGTTTGGCTCAGTGGATAGAGCGTCGGACTGCGGACTGAAGGGTCCCAGGTTCGATTCCGGCAAGGGCATGTACCTTGGCTGTGGGCACATCCCCAGTGGAGGAAGTGCAAGAGGCAGCTGATCGATGTCTCTCTCTCATCGATGTTTCTGACTTTCTATCCCTCTCCCTTCCCCTCTGTAAAAAATCAATAAAATATATTTAAAAAAAAAAAAAGACTTCAAACAGTAGGAATTTGCTTTTTTCCTATGCTTATACCTCAACCAAATGAGAGACTATGCCCAGTATGTCAACCCCACCCTTCCGTTAGGTGGGCTGCAGAAGATGGAAGGAGGTGGCAGGGAAGAAGTAATAGTGCATCCTCTTAGATGGAGATGTAAAACTAGGTTGTCCAAACAGCTTAGGAGAAATGAAATTGACATTCTCTTTCATCCATGAGCTTTGGTGCCTAATTCTTAATTTGCTATAAAATCAGGAGGGTAAGAAATGACTCTTCTGGCTGCAACTTATAGCAATTAAACTTGAATTCACAAAAGCAAAATGTTAATCCTATATAATAAAGAGGAAATATGTAAATTGACCCTCACACCCTCACCCAAGATGGTCACCCTCATGTGGTCAAAGATGGCTGCCACAACCATGGCCGGCAGGGGAGGGCAGTTGTGGGCAATCAGGCCAGCAGGGGAGGGCAGTTGGGGGTGACAGGGCTGGCAGGGGAGGGCAGTTGAGGGCACTTGGACCAGTAGGGGAGCAATTAGGTGTCAATCAGGCTGGCAGGGGAATGGTTAGGAGCAATCAGGCAGGCAGGCAGGCAAGTGGTTTGGAGCCAGCGGTTCCAGATTGTGAGAGTGAGGTCCAACTGCCAGTTTAGGCCCAATCCCCATCTCCTGAGGGGTCCCAGATTGGAGAAGGTGCAGGTTGGGCTGAGGGACATCCTCCTCCCAGGGCACAAATTTCATGCACCAGGCCTCTAGTTTACTATAAAAATGTTCAGGCGACAAGTGGAACTAAGGAAAGCCTCAGGAAAAACTACACCCAGGAGATTAATATTATCCTGCCTCTCATTTTGCATCTTCTTCCTTCTTTTTCTCTCTATTGACTCTCAAGTCCAAAGGATGAAATACATGGGGACCAAATTCTATCTGGCTTCACTTATGATAGCTTCAGGCACTGAAAAGAGACTGCAAAATCAGTTGTCTTAAATCTAAAACTCCTATGCAAAATGTGTATTCCCCAACCCTGTCAACTGTCTAGGATGGAGTGGAGCTACTCAAGTCTGGAAGAGGGTGTGGTCGAGCAAGCTGGCTAAGGCTCAGCTAGCCGGAGGACCACACTGGATGGGTGAAGCAACCCCTGAGGGGACGAGTTTCTGAGACAGCAATCCCTTTACCATCTGACCTGAACATGTGAATTCTGCCATGTTTCAAGCCTAAAGAGTCACCAAAGCTGTTAATGAATAAAACATCCATATAATGTATCATTTAAACCAAGTCCATTTTGAAAGTGAAAACAGGTGTTGCAGATAATTCAACTTTTTAAAAAATAATTGCTTATTGAAAAACTAGTTTTCTTATATTAATGAATATATAGAATCACTTTATTCAGAAACTATTTCCAAAAACAAAATTCTTCCTAAAAGAAGAAGTCTGTGTATATGAAAGCAAAATAGAATAATTTCTGTTAATTTTATGAACCTTTAAAAGTATTAGAGTCAATAATTGGTCTTGGCATATCTTTATAAACTTTGTTCAGTTTCATAACTGTACATTTTTTATTTCATCTTTAGTGTTCTTCTAAAAGTAGATGCTTTCAATATGACCTTGGCATTGCCTACAGTCTCCTTTGAAGTTAAATTTTGTACAACTTGAAATTGTTGACACCTTCAACAGACTCTTCTGTGAAGACCACTCTAGTTTGGACTTTTGAAAACTTTGAGATTGTGTGATAAGCTCAGACAGGTCCTACCAAATGGGAAATATTATCAATTCTATTTTTTAATGTATGCATAAATATTTCACCCATATTTTTAAAGGAACTGTCACTCTGCCGCAATTCATAGGTCTTTAACAACTATGCTAAGAAGACCAGGTTCTCCATATAAATTGCCTATATTAATGATTTTTTGAATGTTTTGCCAAATTTAAATGATGCAATATTATAAACCATCTCAATGTCATTCCATTGTGCCACAACATAATATTTTTCCAATTAAATACAGAAGTTACAGAAAAAAATTTTCTTCCCATAGTAGAGCTAGTCTAAATCAGAATTACAGAACTGAAAATTAAATTTTGTGGACAATTGGGCCTTCATCACATACATTTTTCAGTCCCTGCTTGCTTTTGTGAAAACATATTATATTATCTTCTCACTTTCAGGCCTTATTCTTTAATTCTAATTGTCTGAAAGCTTCAAATGCTGATGCTTTTGATATTCAATTAATTGAATGCTTTTATTAAATATTTCCAACTGGTTCTGGGGGAAAAATGCAGACAAATGTAAAGGAATCCTACCTTCAATAATGAATAGGGAGATACAAACAGTTTTTCAAAGCCTGATGCATAGTTAAAATTCAGCTGATGAGAGGCAGCAAAGAAAGCAAGTATATTCTTGCTAAATAGATGTATTTTTGGCAGCTTTGTTGCAAAAATATTATAGTGAGATATGTATGTATGTATATACATATGTGCATAAATACATATATGTTTCTCATACTCAATTCCAAGAATATTTCTGCTTCACTTTTCTAGATTTAGTAATAAAAGTGTTATTTTTATTTAAACACTGTACTCACCGCTGTACTCCACATTGCAAAACTAAATAATTTGTCTATAAACGTTGAACTTTTGGATTGGAATTACAATTGCAAGTACAATGACATCAGATGTGTATCCTGAGACAGAATAAACTTCTGAAAGTTTTCCTTTGATCTCATGAGTTTGAAGAGAGAAAAAAAACACGAAAAATTATTGAAATTAATTTAATTTTCTACTTATGTATCTAAGATGACACTGATATAAAATTGGTATGATCACAACTATTTGTACAATTATCTTGCAAACAGAGCCAAGATATTAACAAATACAATTACAATTTTTACTTGTATATAAGAAAACTTAAATTCCAACATGAGTGAAATTAATTTAGAACAAGTTATTTGACCTAACTGAAAAGCCATTCTTAAAAAAACATCATGTAGAAGTGCCACATGTGTTAAACTCTCTTCTCTGGAATGTTTAGGATAGATGCCAATGCTCTGCAATAGATGTATTTGTTTGGGTTTTCTTATGGTCAGTGATATACTTATGGCCCTCATGTGAATGGTTAATATCGACAAGGTACACATTCAATATCAACTTTCTTGAAAAACGGAAATCTGGTCATTCATTTTTTTCTTAAAAAGGGCACTTTTTTTGGTCAGGAAAACATAACTTCTACTAAAAAGTTTATTTAAAAAATAAAATATTACTAAAAAGTAAAATAAATGAGTAGCTTATAGTTATACAATGTGCCAACCCCACATAGCAAGCATTATTTTCTGACCTATAGGTTTGAGTGCATAACTGTTTGCCTCTTTCCCATATATATTTCCACCACGATGTGTTATATCCTCACTGCCCAAGCTGACTGAGGGCCAGTGGCGCAGAGGTCCTGGAAGCTATGGAGTGGGCCCTGGCACAGTTGGCTGACATACGACATTGCTGGCAGAGGTAACAGTTTCTAATACCACTCCCACCACCATGCTGGACTGGAGGAGTTGACTGCCCCAGCTAGTAGTGGCTGGGTGCATTCTCTTTCATTGAGAACACCCTGCATGCCATCCTTCAAGGGCACTGTTGGATAAGTTACATCTTGAAAGGCTTGGGGAAAGACAGGAAGGTTACTGTTGGTCAGATTAAGATTTCATAGAGAAAGCAGTTCACTGCTCATGTATTGTATACATTACTAGAGGTCACCAGAGCAGAGAGGGAAGTACAATCCTACAACCAGTGAATATATGAATGGGGGAAGAGAAACTCCCTGTCTCTGTCTCTCTGTCTCTCTCTCTCTCTCCCTCCTCTCTCTCTCTCTCTCTCTCTCTCTCTCTCTCTCTCTCTCTCTCTCTCTCCCTCCTCTCTCTTCCTCTCTCTCTCTCTCTCTCCCTCCTGTCTCTCTCTTCCTCTCTCTCTCTCTCTCTCTCTCTCTCTCTCTCTCTCTCTCTCCCCCCCCCCCCCAAATGAAGGGATTAAAGAACATATATGCACAGCCCATGGTTACCAATAATAGTGTGGGGAGGGCCAAGGCAGGTGGGGCAGGGGCTGGGTGGAGGTGGGCAAGGGTGGAGGCCATGGGGAGCATATGCAATCATGTCAAAATCAAATTTGGGGTAAAAATCAATACAATTTGCCAGCCGGTGTGGCTTAGTGGTTGAGCATCAACCCCTGAACAGGAGTTATTGGTTTGACTCCTGGTTAGGGCACATGCCCAAGTTGGGGGCTCAATCCCCAGTATAGGGCATGCAGGAGGCAGCCAATCAATGATTCTCATCAATTATATTTCTATCTTCCCTCTCACTTCCTCTCCCTCTCTCTTCCTCTCTGAAATCAATAAACATATATCTTTTAAAAAGCAATACAATTCAAAGGAAAAGTAAACTAAATCTTGGAAAAAATTTTTAATGAGAAATCCAAGACAATGTTAATTTGGGACTGTCCTGAGCAAACTGACATGTGTGTGGGTCACTCTTCAATACACAACTGCTAAGAAAATATGGCTCAGTGGTTGAGTGTTGACCTATAAGCAAGGTGGTCACAGTTAGATTCCTAGCCCAGCCCAGTCGGGGTATATGCAACAGGTTGTGGACTTGATCCCCAGTTGGGTGTGTGCAGGAGGCAGATGATAGATGATTCTTTCTCATCACTGATGTTTCTATCTCTCCCTCTCCTATCAATAAAAATATATTAAAAAAAAAAAGAAAATGTAACTGACATAGCCCAAAATCGCAGAGTGAGGACTTCCTAATTATAAACATATGTGAAGAACTTCACAGGAACCACCTATTTAATGCCCCCAGTGAGCATAGCTATGAAATGGGTCTTTGTTTCTCCAGCAGACTGATTCCCTTTCATTTTCTTAGTACAAAGCTAAGGAACTTGAAGCATTACCCAAGTCTCCAAGGTCTTTGAGAGAGACAAATCATCACTCTCTCAGGGATTTGGATCTTGAGTAAAACTTCACAGGGACAAAAGGTGCTTTCTTTTAAAGTCATTCAATTCAGCCACACCACCTTGGAGGGGCTGTCCTAGATCCCTGCTTCCTATCCTTGAGGAGTCACTATTTGAGTCCTCACTAATTCCATGAATTACTCTGTGTCCTTTTAATACATTCTACCTCCTTTCCATTTAAGTTGTCACAATTGGTTTCTGTGGCTTACAACCAAAGCGCCCAGACTCCCTCATAAATGAAATCCAAGTCTGTCTCCAAAGTCCATGCTCTTATCTTAGCAGCCTGGTATTTCCTTATCCACCATCTATGCCAGACAGGCCCCCACCTGACCTTGCCCTAACAGGAACACACTGGAAGGAACAGCCCAGACCGCTCCTGAGGAAGCCTCCACCTGAGCACCTGGCTTTGCCCATTCTTGCCTGGTTCAGCTAGCCTTGATTTCCCCTGGGCTGTCCGGAAGAGACACTTTTTAATGTTATCTTATTTAGTCTGCATTCTGCTTTAACAAAATCACAGGCAGCTATTAGCAGCCTTGAGAAAAGCAGTATTTCTATGAATACTTTCTCAGCCTCCACATCAGTCTCTTTTTCAAAAATGCTGACGAAAAGGCAGTACCCAAGTGGCCAGAATTTCTCACTGTACTGCACACACTTTTCCAAGCTGGAGAAAATAAAGTTTCCTGGAGGAGAGGAGGGAGGAAAAGGGCAGCAGAGCTGAATAGCAGAGAACTGGATCACATACCCAACAGGCTTTTTAAATGATGTCAAATGGCAAAACTGCTGATGCAAAGAAGCATGTAAAAATTATATCTTCATAAAAAGACACATTTGCAAAGGACACTGCCTCTAAAATTGCTACCTCAGAATGGTACAACTGGCACTTACTTCTGCCAAAATTTCAGATGCCCCTTATAATCATTTATGCAGAGGGAAGAGAGAAGCACTGTGAAGGAAAACAAGCACATCGAGAAAGCTGAAAACTAACACAAAGTGAACAGGAAATATAGGTCATTGCTATACCCAAAGTTTAAGTAGCTAGTGACTACTGTTTGAGTCATCTTTAGTTTTCCAAAGTAAAAGAGCAACATATGATCTCATCATACACATTGTGGGACACAGAGCGGGGTAAACGGCTCTGTACCAGTTTTCTATTTCTGCCCGCAATGACACCATCAAGCTAAAGGAACCAAACTGGGAGAAAATGATCCCAAAGTCTGAACTACAGCAAACACAGAGAACTCTCTGAGAAACTTAGAGGAAGTGTGAATTTTCTACATGCATATTTTCTGAGTATATATAACTTAGAGCAGTTACCATAAATTACTTATGGATGAGCATGTTGAGGCCCAGGGAGATTCATTGACTTGCTCCAAGGTCACAAACCCAACTGGTGGTAGATCTGATATCAGAAATCAAGCTTCCTAGTTCCATTCTCAACTATTCTTTCCTTTTCACCAAGCTGCCCTCGTTCATGTGAGTTAGGTTTGAAGAATTCCACGTGATTGAACGTGGGGCCACCAGTCCGTCAGGTCTGTGTAAGCCGTGCGCGCACACCAGCAACCATGTCTAAGGGACGTGCAGTTGGCATTAATCTTGGCACCACCTACTCTTGTGTGTGTGTATTCCATCATGGAAAAGTGGAAACAATTGCCAACAATCAGGGAAACTGAATCAACCCAAGTTATATTGCCTTTACTGATACTGAGTAATTGATCAGTGAAGCTGCAAAGAATCAAGTGGCCATGAATCCTACCAACACCGTCTTTGATGCCAATCACTTGATTAGACGTAGATTTGATTATGCTGTTGTCCAATCTGACATGAAGCATTGGCCTTTCATGGTGGTGAAAAATGCTGACAGGCCCAAGGTCCAAGTAGAATACAAGGGAGAGACAAAAAGCTTCTATCCAGAAGAAGTGTCACCCATGGTTTTGACAAAGATGAAGGAAATCACAGAAGCCTACCCTGAGAAGACTGTTATCAATGCTATTGTCACAGTACCTGCTTACTTCAATGACTCCCAGCATCAGGCCACCAAAGATGCTGGAACTATTGCTGGTCTCAGTGTACTTAAAATCATGAATAAGCCAATTGCAACTGCTATTGTTTATGGTTTAGATAAAAACGTTGAAGCTGAAAGAAACATACTGATCTTTGACTTGGGAGGTAGCACTTTTGATGTATCAATCCTCACAATTGAAGATGGAATTTTTGAGGTGCAATTTACAGCTAGGGACACCCACTTTGTTGGAGAACACTTTGACAACCGAATGGTCAACCATTTTATTGCAGAGTTCAAAGGCAAGCATAAGTAGGATATCAGTGAAAACAAGAGGCTGTCTGTCACCTTTGTACTGCTTCTAAACATGCTAAGCATACCCTCTCTTCCAGTACCCAGGCCAGTATTGAGATTGATTTGCTCTATAAAGAAATCAACTTCTATACCTCTATCACCTATGACTGATTTGAAGAGAAATAAACTTAACTAAGGAGATAAAAGACATGTACTCAGAAAACTACAGGACATTAAAAAAAGAGGTAGAGGAAGATATGCACAAATAGAAGAATATACTGTGTTCATGGATTGGTAGACTCAACATCATTAAAATGTCCATACTACCAAAGCAATCCATAGATTTAATGCAATCCCCATTAAAATACCAATGGCATATTTCACAGAGACCTTCAGCAAACTCTCCAAAAATTTATATAAAATTAAAAGAAGACCCCAAATAGCTGCAGCAATCTTGAGAAAGGACAAAGTTAGAGGAATCACAATACCAGATATCAAGCTATTTTACAAAACCACTGTTCTCAAAACTGCCTGCTACTGGCACAAGAACAGACATGTAGACAAATGGAACAGAACAGAGAACCCAGAAATTGACCTAAGCCATTATGCTCAATTAATATTTGACAAAGGAGGCAAGAGCATACATACAATGGAGTCAAGAGAGTTTCTTCAATAAGTGACGTTGGGAAAATTGGACAGATACATGCAAAATAAAATAAAATAAAACTAGGTCGTCAACTTACACCATATACAAAAATAAACTCAAAATGTATAAAGGTCTTAAATGTAAGATGGGAAATCATAAAAATCTTAGAAGAGTCCAGAGGCAACAAAATATCAGACATATATTGTAGCAATATCTTTACCAACATAGCTCCTAGGGCAATGGAAACTGAGGAGAAAATAAACATAGGGGACTACATCAAAATAAAAAGCTTTTGCACAGCAAAAGAAATCATTAACAAAACAAGAAGAAAGCCCAATGCATGGGAGAACATATTTGCCAATGTTATCTCTGATAAAGGCCTAATCTCCAAAATTTATAGGGAACTTACACATCTTAAGAAAATGAAGATAAACAATCCAATAAAAAAATGGGCAAAGGACTTAAATAGACACATTTTGAAAGAGGACATACAGAAAGCCAAGAGACATATGAAAATATGCTCAAAGTCACTAATTATCCAAGAGCTGCAAGTCAAAATGGCAATGCGATACCATCTCACACCTGTCAGAATGAATCAATAAATCAACAAATGGCAAGTGCTGGTGAGGATGCGGAGAAAAGGGAACCCTTCTGCACTGCTGGTGAAGATGCAGACTGGTGTAGCCACTATAGAAAACAGTATGGAGTTTTCTCAAAAAACTAAAAATGGAACTCCCATTTGACCCAGTAATCCCACTTCTAGGAATATAACCCAAGAAATCAGAAACACCAATCAGAAAGGACATATGCACCCCTATGTTCATAGCAGCCCAAATTACAATAGTTAAGATTTGGAAACAGCCCAAGTGCCCATCAGCAGATGAGTGGATTAAAAAACTGTGTTACATCTACACAATGGAATACTACACTGCTGTGAAAAAAGAACTCTTACCATTTGCAACAGCATGGATGGACAGGGAGAGCATTACACTAAGGGAAATAAATAGAAAGAGAAATATCATGTCAGTTAGAGAAAGATAAATATCATATGACCTCACTCATTTGTGGAATATTATGAACAATATAAACTGATGAACAAAAATAGATTCAGAGATAGAGAAACATCAAACAGACTGTCAAACTTCAGAGGGAAGGTGGGTGGATAGTAGGGGGTAGGTAAGAGATCAGCCTAAGGACTTGTATGCATGCATATAAGTCTAACCAATGGACACAGACACTAGGTGGGAAGGGCATGTGAGGGGAGTGAGGGTAGCCGGGGAGAAGTCAATGGGGGAAAAAGGAGACATATGCATTACTTTAAACAGTAAAGATTTAAAACAAAGAATTCCCATGTATGGTCTTCAACTCCCTAATAAAACCACCAAGGAAGTACTCTACAGCCTGGCTTGATTCACCTTTTTCTAACCCAAAATACTTCACACTGAAGAAAGGTGTTTGGCCCAAACTTGGGTTCCTTGGGGTTCACTTTGGCCAGAACCAAGTTAGAGAACTGCCAGTGAAAACCTGGATGCAGCCACAATGCACCCCTCATACAACACTCTTTGTTTGCTTCATTGGAAATGCAAAAGCCACATTTAAATCCAGTACATTTCTGTTCCAGGTTCTCTCAACTTAACTGACCAGCTCCTCTACTTAACTCAGATTCTTAACCTTGTCTTCCTGCTGCTAGCCTATTGTGAAAGACGGGAAGTCAACCTGAGAAGTCACAAAGTGCTGCTGGAGTAGAGCTGCTCTGAGGAGGGCTGCAGAGTAGTTTAGGGTTAGATTGCAGCAAGACAAAGACAAGTTTATTCTTTGTGGAAACTAGAAACAAAAACTACATGGATCATAAATCTAATTCAACAATCAACTCGGACTACCCTTTCCAACCAGGCAACTGCTGAATGCCTTGTGTGGTGTGTCACTGCTGTTAGGGACAGGAGATGAGATGAACAGGCTCCTCCCTCAAGCCATCAAAAGTCTAAAGAAGCAGCACCAGAATCAGATCAGAAGTAAAATAAGTGCCATCAAACTCATCAAACAGTGAACTTGGCTGATCTGTTTTTCACCTTGGCGTTTATTTTCCCTGTTGATGCTCTTGAGCAATAACTCTGAAAAATAAGTCAAAAGCTTGATGACAAAGGCAAAAAGAGAAAAATGCAAAGCCTAAAATCTTTACCACTGAAATAAACATATCATCTAAGATAACCTAGAACCAGCTACTTTATTATCAGAGCAGGTTGTATTCCCAATTTAGAACTCTAAAATATTTTTTGAAAAGTAACCACTTCTTATCTTTTAAAATGTATTTAAAAATATATTTTAATTATTTCAGAGAGGAAGAAGAGGAGAGAAACATCGATGAGAGAGAATCATTGATAAGCTGCCTCCCGCATGGCCGCCTCTGGGGATCAAGCCTGCAATCCAGGCATGTGCCCAGACCTGGAACTGAACTATGATGACCTCCTGTCTCATAGGTCGACACTCAACTACTGAGCCACACTGGCTGGGCTAAGATTTGTTTTAAATCCCAGTTAGTGAAACTACACGTAGTATTGAATTGCCTAATTCAACAAACATTTAAGCCCCAAACACCTCCAAAGAGATCCCATACCCCCTGGAGTCCCTAGCACAGCAGCTAAAACAGATGGTTTGACAGAGGTTTTATCCCTCTCCAAACTGGCTGTAGAGCTGTATAATTATCTACATGATCCCTAAATTACAGCAGTTTGGGAAAAGGGGACTGAAAACTCTTTGTCTGTTCACAATGAACTGTCATGTAAAATACTTAATTGGCTTCAGATGCTCTAGCTCCTAAAACAATGAAAGGTTAATAATGAATTACTTATTTGGAGTAAAAGAAAATAAATTAAGAGAGTATACCTTTAAAGCAGACATTTTCTAAAGTTCTATTTAAAATGATACTATAAGTAATAAGATTACTACCCACATCTATAGCTCTCAATCAGAATAACTTTGTGGAAATTGTAAGTAGTTTGAATGACACAACTGGCATTCACTTACAATGTTAATACCTTACTAGTCAATACAGGTTTTTTTTTTACTGAAAGTGTGAAATAATGTTTGGTAAAACATTTTGATTTCTATTATTAGGAAAAGAACACAATGTTCCTTTTACTCATTTTTCTGACATTTAATACATGACAGTCAATCATTTAAGATACCATTTACTTTGTCCTTCATCTCGCATTAAGACTCACTCTCAATAGGCTTGGCAAAAAGGCCTGCTCTTCAGACCCCTCAAGACTCAGCTGCTGACATCTGCCCGCCCTAGCATTGCCTTCCTCCTCTACATGCACTAGGGACTCCAGGAAAAGGTTTCATAAGTTCAAAAATTTTTCATTTCTAACACAGGTTTGGTCATTTCAAATAACACTATCTATGTAAATAAAAGCCTAAGCAAATTCAATGGTTTGACCGGTAGCTATAATATGCAATGACCACCAGGGGCAGACACTCAATGCAGGAGCTGCTGAGCTGTGATAACTTGGCAGCTGCGGTTCTTGTGTGACGCACCTGGAACCAGAGAAGAGGGGGCCTGATTCTGGGATATGTCACCCGAGAATCGCCCTCTCACAATCCTGGACCCCTCAGGTAATGTCAGAGAGCTGGTTTTGGCCTGATCCCCACAGGCCAGGCTGAGGGGCCCCAACAGTACATGAATGGCCCCAACAGCACTGGGCCTCTAGTATTATAATAACCACTACATTTACTGTTATGTTATATAGCAAGCATGATGACACCATCATTCTTCTTACTAGGAGTTTGGAGTTTTTAAAATCTTTACCTACAAGATTTCTTTTACCTCTTAGTACTATCCTATAAGGGAATTATTCTTAATTTCATATTTCCATTAAACACCATTAGTCCCAATATTAGAGTTTGGGCTGAATTGTGCACCTCCCATTCACATGTTGAAGTCCTAACCCTTAAATCTGACTGTATTTGGAGGTAGGGTCTTCAAAGAGATAATTAGGTAAACTGAGGTCACTGAGTTAGACCCACATCCAGTAGGACCAGTATTCTTATATGGAAAGATTAGGACTCAGGTGCAGAGGGAAGACAGAAAGACACAGGAGAGGACTTAGAGAAAACAACTCTTGCTCTCCAAAGGAGCTTGGTTGGTTAGAGCATAGTCCTGATACATCAAGGTTACAGGTTTGATCTCTGGTCAGGGCATGTACAAGAAGCAACCAATGAATGCACAAATAAGTAGAACAACAAATAGGTACTTCTTTCTCTCCCCCCCCCCCCTTCTCTCGCTCTTAAATTAGTAAATAAAAATTTGAAAGAAAGAAAGAAAGAAAGAAAGAAAGAAAGAAAGAAAGAAAGAAAGAAAGAAAGAAAGGAAGGAAGGAAACAACCACCCTGTTAACACCTTGATTTTGGACTCCAAAACTGAGGAAATAAATTTGGTTTTTTAGCTACCCGGTCTGGGGGACTTTGTTACGGCAGCTCTAGCAAACCAATACACCCCTTATCACCTGTATGTTAAACGCATTTCCAAACACTTCCTATTTTGCTGAAAAAGATATTCTGAATTCTAAACATTTAATAAAATCTCACTTTTAATTATCTTAGACCTACTCTTATAACTCTAACCCCCAAGTCATCATGTGAAATCATCTAAGTGACAAATGACCGACTTGAACAATATGTTCTGCTACACAGTAACCAGAAAAACAACACGTTCAGACACTGAATATCAAGTAGAGAGAAATTAACAATTCCTCCTAAAAAGAAGATAAGAAGAAAAAGGAATACACAGTTTTAGGTGGTATGGACAAAGTAATTGGGAAAGAGTCAGCAGAGGAGTCAGCTGGTGGGGCAGGGGATCATAGTACTAAACCAGGTCATAGTAATTTGGGGGAGAGTGGTGTCACTGAGGATTTTAATGAAATGAGTTTTTTTAAATATATTTTTATTGATTTTAGAGAGGACAAGAGAGGGAAAGTTACAAACATCAAATTATGAAAGAAAATCACTGTTTGGCTGCCTTTTCCACACCCCCTATTGGGGATTGAGTGGCAACCCAGGCATATGCCCTTGACTGGAATCAAACCCAGGCCCCGTCAGTCCACAGCCCAAGGATGTATCCACTGAGCCAAACCAGCCAGGGCAAAATGAGGATTTTGTTTTGTTTTGTTTTTACATGCAGAAAGGAGTGTTAGGAACTAAACATCAGGTCAAAAGAAATTTTACCAAATTTAAGAACATGCAGAAAAGGCATGATTTTAGAGAAACACAGTCTTCATGACATATGTCTCATTGTGCTAAATTAAGCAAACAAACAAATAAGGACACACTTTTATTAGAAAAGCTAAGTTTCTGGTAGTTTCTGAATCTGCCAGGGGGGTCAAAGAATCACCTCCTTTTTACATCTGTTCTCACATGGTTCTAGCTGATATTTCAATAAACAAGAAAACTGTTTCTCTTTCTTTTCTTCTTTGCTATATTTTTGAGGCTATTTTGCTGTCATATAGTATTTATTTAAGTACACAGAAAGTAAAATTATAGATGAAACATGAAAATTAGAAGATACTTTAGAGATCATCTCTGCCAACTGTTTATCTAAAAATCTACTGCCAATTCTTGTGATTTAAAAAAGCTACTAGATATTAAGCATGAGGTGGCTGGTTACAGATCTATACAAGTCATTTATCCATGCTAGCTCTGGATCCTCCTCCCACAGGTAAGTGGACAGTGGTTTTAGTATTGAATACACCCTATGCCTAAGCCTATTTCAATATCAAGGTATAACAAGTACCTAACTTTAGAACTTGCTGACTAAAGTAAAAAAACAAAAAACAAAAAACCTGAATGATTATAAGGTTCTCATTTCATTCATTCATCATTCAATCATTTATCAAATACCTATAGAGTGTTTAAAATATGCTAGGGACAGGTCTATGCCCTAAAGATGCAATAGTTAAGAGATATATGTTCCTTGCCCTTGCAGAGCTGTAGTCTAATTTGTATAATGCGAATAGTGTGAGAGTTTAAGTAAAAGTACTATCAAAGTTAAGGATTGGTTAGATGCTCTGGTTAGGGTCTAACAATGTTGCAATATGTTAAGAGGATCACTCTTCTAGTCCTTGTAATCCTCCTAGTTCAGTACTCTGGGCAACCAGTAAACTAAGGCTGATACAGGAGTTGTAATCTGTTTACCAGTCCTGCTTAGAGTATGAGAATTTAAATAGAAATCTCTTTCAGATTCCAAAGAGTTCTATGTAGGTTTCTGATCTTGATTACTTCACCTGGGAAGATAATTAATGTGCACGAGGCCAATTAAGTGTGACAAGAACTATCACCTCAGTATTACTGGTTTGATTCTGGATAAAACTTAATAGATGATCTCTGACCCAAATAAAAGAACAAATTTGGGATAGATACCCAAAGGCCTAAAGGTTTACCTTCCATTAGAAACCCTTTACCCTGAAAAGCATGCTTCCATTTTCTCTTCCTACCTCCAGATTATTATTTTTTTCACCTTTTCGTGTTTCTATTAGACTAGACCTTGGAAGCATCGACAGAACAGAGGCAGTGTTCACATTTCCAATTCACTTTTAATTATAGAAAACAGTTGGCGAAATATCCAAACCCCATGTACAATTTCTTCTGGCCCCACAGGGAGCACAAAGACTTACTGAGAGAAAATAAGAGAGAAAAATAATAAACTTAGAGAATTATGACAGTGCAGAAAAGGAAAGAAAAGATAAAACAGGAAAAAAACAATGACAAATTTACATCTTCCAGCTGGCATAAAAAACTAAAAATGTTCATTCCAATTTAAAGTGGCTACAATTTTTACTGTTTATATAGTTTTAAAAAATTTTATTATTTGAGAGGGTAGAAAATGAAGGTGATGAAAGATACGGAGGGAAAACAAGGTTTGCCACTCGTGCCAACCTTTGTCATCCAGAACGCATAGCCTCCACGTGTAGTCATTTTAAGAAGCATGTTCCAAAGAGAAAAGCAATTACCCCTTAAATGGGCCAATATGTCCATTTGTTTGAAAGGGTCAAAGAGACAGAAAAGATTAATCTGAACTATACGGAAGCAAGTAATAGAGCTATTCTCTCTTGCTGTTTCCTCACCTAGCCCTCTTTTGACATTTTAAACCATTAGAATACCTTGAACACGTTAGCTTTAGGGGTAAGGGATGGGGGAAAGCAAGAGAAAAAGAAAAATAATATATCCTCTTAGTACAGACTATGTTTGAAATTTCATTCATCAAACATGTGAACTTGAGCAAAAGAGACACTGGAAAAGTAAAAAAAGAATAAAATGTAAAAGGTACAACAGAAGGAACATCTGAAGTCCAAAGGATGGTAGTGGAGAAAAGAGAATTAAGAGGCATGAACCTAATTTAGGAGTGGTTTGTCCATCCACGAGATCAGTGGTCAACAAACTCATTAGTCAACAGAGCCAAATATCAACAGTACAATGATTGAAATTTCTTTTGAGAGCCAAAATTTTTAAACTTAAACTTCTTCTAATGCCACTTCTTCAAAATACTCTCCCAGGCCGTGGTATTTTGTGGAAGAGCCACACTCAAAGAGCTGCATGTGGCTCACAATTTGTCGACCACAGCACTAGATGATCGGCCTCCAAAACATCTATCTATATATATATAAAAGCCTAAGCAACTGTTTGACTATTCAACCGGTAACTATGACGCACACTGACCACCAGGGGGCAGACACTCAATGCACAAGCATGGAAACATGAAACAAACCAAACTAGGTTGTTAATATTAGTAATAGGAAGACAAAAGGGAGTGAGAACATGGCATCATCAAAGAAATCCAGAAAAGGTGTCAACATGTGAAACTTGATGAGAAGGGGAGTGGAGTGCCAAAAAAAACCCAACCAGAATCCAGCCCTGTGAACTCTCTGAGTCTTGTCTGTAAAATTAAGAATGGTACTGTTTGATCACCATGGTTTCCTCTGTCTTTTAAAAAAGTTATGATCCTAAAATATAGAATTTTACTTTTTAAAATGTAATCTGACACAAATAGTAGTCACTACTGAAATTTTGAGTATATTTCTTAAAGCTTAAACTATCCCCACAAAGACAATTTGATACCACAGAAAAAAAGAGAAACAGAAAACGGGAACAAGAGAGAAACAAGCAATACAAAGGGTATTGTAGAGCTTCCAACAATGGACCAAGATTAACTTCTGACATGAGTTGCAATAATTACTGCCTGTTCCTGGGCACCCAGACACTCTCACTGTCATTGTTACAGACAGCACTACTGACTATATTTAAATTCAAATGGCATTTTCATAACATAGAGGGGTATGTCAATAATGCCACAAACTAAAAGTAAATAATAACAAAAATATTTGTATAACACTTTCTACTTTATAAAGTAACTTATCATTACATCTCTAGTGTACTAACAAAAATGTTAGTAATTTTATAAAAGTGAAAGATATTCATGCTAAGTGTCCTACTCTATTTATTTTAATCCTCAAAACAATACTATGAATAAGTAATATTACTGCCCACATCTTATAGATGAGGAAACTGAGGCAAAGATACACTGAGTGATGTATCCAACTTTGCAGAGCTAGTTATTAATCAATATAGCTAAAAGTCAGACCCCCAAGTCCTGGCTTGACAATTTAGTGGAAACACAGGTCACCCATGGAGAATACGACCTTGACTACTCACCTGCTCAAAAATCAATCTAATGCAGTGTTGATCTAGCCACACACAAAAAAGTATTTATTCTATTAAAATTTTGTCATTTCATTTTTAAAATTTTGTCATTTCATTTCAATAAGTAGTTCTTAAACGTTGTTCTGTACCAAGCACTATGCTAAGTTGTTTGATGAAACCTACTTTCAAGAATATTAAAATCTGACTAGAGAGATGAGGAACAAATGAAACAAATTAGAATTAAAAGCAACTATCTAATCTATATATGTAAAAGGCTAATATGCTAAGTGTCCGTCCAGGTAATGACGTCATGTAGCAATGCCTGGCTTTCTCTCCCTAGCGACTAGCCTCTTGGGAGTTTTTTCAGGCCAGGAACAGGCCTTGCTTTATAGCCAGGTGGAAACATTTTACACTGTAGCCAAATGTCTGTGAAGTGTTTTCCTGTCCTTCATTTCATTTGATCCTCAGAGAAGTCCTGAAGTCAGTAGATAGGAGACTCGGTGGAATCATATTTTATTTTCATTAGCCAGAAAACAGAGATTTAGGAAGCTTAGAAACTTGACCTGACTGAAAAGAAGTAAGAAATGGTGGACTTTGAAATGTCTTCAGGTTTTCTCACTGTGCAGAATATAGTCAAACACTGCTGCAGTTAAATATTTTACCCTGTTTTCCCTGCATTATCTACAATAATAATCTGCTTTGTGTTGATATTTACTGTTGTGTTGCTGATAATTACCTGAAAGAGAAGTTGAGGTGCTCCACTGGGTTAGAAAAGTTTAGCTACCTCAGAAAGCAGGTCTAATTAAACAAGTTTATTCTATATCTATAAAAGGCTAAGTTGACTTGCACATGCATGATACATATAAATCTCTGGCTGGCACCAATTACACGCATGTGTTTCAATTTGTCATTGTTGATCGTGAATTTGGTTGGCACTTCTGTTATAGAGAAAGGGAAATATTAATATTAAAATATTTCTTCTAATTATTTCTTTTCAAGATGCATGAATCCATGTACTGAGTTACTAGTAGTTAAATAATAAGAGAGCAATATGTGGCTCATTTCAAAATGAAAAATATACAGAATACAGGTTCATAGGAGAAAGAAAAACAAAGAGTAATTTACAGGTGGTTTTGTGAACCACTGAGACCACCTATAGGAAGATTAGAGACAAAAATTGAACCTATTCCACAAAGACACATTTTTAAAGTTACAACCCTTAACAGAATGTGGACAGGACAGGAAACTGGTTTGCTGAATTTAATGCAGTGCCACCTGGCTACAGTCACTAAGCAAATTATGTAAGTGAAAGACTGCATGGAGAAAAAACAAATTGGTTTGGCAATACAGAATATATCAAATTAGAATAAAGTATCTTTTTAGCTTACCTTAATTTAGGCTCCAATTATATAACACAGACATCGAAATAATGAAGTTACACAGCACCAAATGCATTTAATAGTCACCAAAAAAGAAGAAGCAAATACACTAATAAAGTTAACATAAATAACTGGAGTCAATGCTAATACAAAGAAAAAAGTAACGAGTCACAAAAATAAAATAGAACAATATCAGGAGGTATAGTCTACCTGTCTAAAATCTGTTCATCTTTTATTCCAATAGCACCTTGTCTTTCACAGTAAGGATGGAAGAGCATACAGAAACTTCTGCCTATTAGTTATCAGAGACACCTCTGTATTGCCTTATCCCCCACAATACAGAATGTCCTTTCCTTACCCTTGCCATCTGGTAGACTACTACTGGCCCAATGTTACTCATCAGGAAGCCTTTTCTGGAATACCCAGGCAGAACTGACCTCGAGCTCCTAGAAGCTGCCTCTGTGCTTTGCACAGGCACTTCCTGCTGCACTCTACACTGCCACACGAAGATTGCAGGCTCTATGTCTGACTCGCGAATTGGGAGCTCCTAAACTGTAGGAGTCTTGGTTTATTCATTTTCATTGATCTAATGCCTAACATTGTACTCAGAATATTGGCTTGAGAAATACCTGTTGAAGAAAAAATAAACCATAATTCACAGAAAATATGCCAAAGGCCATTTGGCATTTACGGTGTTAGTATAAATGCTTAACAGAAAGTAGATTCAAAATAAATATTTGCTGATATCATTCTATTGTTGGAAGAATTTAAAATTGTGCTTAATATAAAGCTGTGAGGAAATACTCAAACAAGACTAGCAGTAAATAGTAATATTGTACTAATGTTTGCGTAATACATTTTACTTTTTCAGATTCTAGCCTTTGGCTCATCTCTTAAAGCAGGAAAGTCAAGATGTACACTGTCTTAACAAATATTTACAACCACCTAATGAGAATTCTCCTAACCTGACTAAAGACCACTGTCCTAGAATTCCCTGCTTCTTACACTTAATTTTAAGGTGTTAAAGGAATACTATTATTGTCATGATCTTGAACGTACAAAAGCAGTGAGTGTTAAAGGAACTCGTGAGAAAGAAGGTAAGATGCTGAGAAAAATAAAAATTAGGATGATTGTAGACTATGAATCAGGTAAGGAAATGATAGGTATTACGTGTGTATATGGATTGAAACAGATGATAGGAGGAGAAATTCCAAAGACAAAGAAAGAATCATGCAATACAAAAAAAGTACTGTGTTTATGCAATCTTATATAATAAAGATGTAATATGCAAATTGACCACCACTCCATCACACAGGATGGCCGCCCCATGTGGTTAAAGATGGCTGCTGCCACGTGAACACAAGATGGCCGCCACAAGATGGCCAGCAGGGAGGGCAGTTGTGAGTGATCAGTCCTGCAAGGGAGGACAGTTGGGGGTGATCAGGCCAGCAGGGGAGAGCAGTTTGGGGTGACCAAGCTGCCAGGAGAAGGCACATAGGGGCAATTGGGCCATCAGGGGAGCAGTTAGGGATCGATCAGGCTGGCAGGGTAGTGGTAAGGGGATGATCAGGCTGGCAGGCAGAAGTGCTTAGGGGCAATCAGGTAGGCAGGCAGGCGAGCGGTTAGGAGCCAGCAGTCCTGGATTCTGAGAGTGATGCCCAACTGGCAGTCGGACATCCCTCGAGGGGCTCCAGATTGGAGAGGGTGCAGACTGGGCTGAGGGACACTGCCCGCCTCCCCTCCCCCGCACAAATTTCGCACACTGGGCCTCCAGTTCTCAATAATTGGCAAGAGACAAGAGAAGTGATTAATGTCAAGGATTTTGAGTGGTGGCTAGTGAATTAGCTGCAATTCCTGTCACTACACAAAAAGACAAGGAGATTGAGAACTTATGGCCAAGTACGGCCAAAATGCTGCTATCAATATTATTGTAAGACCTACTTAATTCTGCTCAGCAACAAACAGGCCATGTTGGTAAGGATTCTCATGTCCTGTGGAGACAGTGCAACAGATTTTCAGGGGAACTGTTTTACACAAAATGACAAGCAAGTTTTTAAAATGGACAAAAGTAGGAATAGACATTTCACAGAAAAAGATAATACAAATGGCAGTTAAAAACATGAACACATGTTCAACATCACTAATCTCAGAAAAATGAAAATTAAAAACAATAAGACATCCCTACACACCCACTAGAATCACTAAATTTAAAAGACTGACAATGTCAAATATTGCCAAAGATATAGAGAAACCAGAACTCTCATTGTAATAGTGATCTATTGCTGTCTACCGAATTATTTCAAAAACTTAGCTGCTTAAAACAACAAACATTAATTCTCTCACACAGTTTTTGATAGCCAGTAATCCAACAGCAGCTGAGCTCCACAGTCCTAACTCTGGGTCTTCCAAGGCTGCAGCCATCTGGAGGTATAACTGGGCTGGAATATCTGCTTCCAACCTCACTCACATAGCTGTCAGTAGGAGGCACTGGTTTCTAATTGGCTGTTGACCAGAAGCCTCAGTTCCTCACAAAGTGGATCTCTGCATAGGGCTACTTACAACATGGCAGTTGGCTTCTCCCAAAGTGAGTGATTCGAGAGAGAGTAAGCAAACAATCAAGATGAAAACTGCATTGTATTTCACAGGGTAGTAACAAACCATCATTCCTACTGATTACTTAAACCAACTCTGACACAATATTGGAGGTCAGAACTTCCGAAAGTGGGGTTCACTGGGATCATCTTGTAGGCTGGGTGTCACGGCCATAGGTTGTTGGTGGGAATACACATTAGAAAAGAATATGCCTTATAAATTTAAACATACTGTTACCAAAAGATCCTTCTTTCACTTGCAGTCTTATTTATTCAACGGAAAGAAACAAATGTATCCACACAAATCTGTATATATGGGTGTTCAATGCAGCATTATACATGATAGTCCCAAACTGTAAGCAATACAAGTTCACCAGCAGACAAATAAACAAATTGTGATACATCCACTCTATAGATTACTATTCAGCAATTATAAAGAATAAAATATTAATACGTTCAACATGAATAAATCTCAAACACTTTGTAAGTGAAAGAAAGGGCCATATCTGAGTCCACTTCTATGAAATTCTAAGAAAGGCAAACTATGTGACAGAATCTATATCGATGATTGCTGGAGGCTGGTGTAGGGAGACAGGAAAACTGCAAACGGCTATAAGGAAGCTTTTTAGGGTGAGGGAACTTTGTATATATTGCCTGTGGTAGTTGTATGATTGTATATACTTACCAAAATTCATCACACTGCACACTTGAAACGGATGTTTTATTTTATGTTAATAATGTCTTAATAAAAAATACTACCATTATTTGCATGACATTATTATATGCTTCTCAACTCCAAAGAAAACAACAGGAATCCATTAAAATGTACAAACTTTTATAACCTACTAGATGCCCAGTGCACAAAATTTGTGCATGGGAGGGGGGCGTCCCTCAGCCTGGCCTGCACCCTCTCGCAATTTCGGATCCCTCAGATAGCGTCTCCAGGCCTGGCCAGTGATCAGGGCCTATTGGGGCTTTCCTTCCCCCAGCTTCTGGCTGCTGGCCCTGCCCCCACTGCTGCCACTGCTTGCCATCTGTGCGACACCGATCCCTCTACACACACCCCACACCTGTCACCTCCCTCTGCAGGAGACAGGTGTGGGGTGTGATCACTTGGCTGCCCTGGGCCTCCCTCGTTGGGGCGATTGATCGTGGAGCACCCAGATCAATCACCCAGCAGAGAGACGCCCTGCCCACCTGGCCAGGCTCCATGATCAATCACCACAAAGGGCCCACCCATCTGGCCGGGGCTCCAAGATCCATCAGAACTCAGAGGGAGGCCCTGCCAATCCGCTGCAGGGGTGCCAGCTGGGTAGCCTGAGCCTCCCGGCTGGGGTTCTGCCATCAATCACCCCCAAAGAGGGTGGCTTGGGCCTCCCTCTGCAGGGCGATCTTGGGGCAATGGCTGGGCCCCCCACCCCCTCAATTAACTGCATCACACCTGCCTTGGTTGGCCTGGCGCCAGTGCATGTCTTAGCATGGTCATCTGGAAGGTCGTTCTGTTAATTATGTTAACCGAACATAATTATGTTTTTATTATTATAGATTTTTTTCAGATATAAGTTCAGTATACATAACATGTAAAAACATTTTATATGCCATCAATGACTAACCAAAAAATTAAATTTAAGAGACTAATGAATGACAGGCCTATCTCGAAATTAATGTAACTTACAAGAGAGAATTACTTCCATAACCCAGAAGTAATGGCATTATAAATAGCGAGAAGGAAATAGATGGAAGCCATATTACACAGGCTGAACTGATTGAATTTGTCAGCTGACTGGAGGTGAGGGCAGATCAAAAGAGACACTCAAATATGACTATTGGGAAGAATATGATACCATTAAAATATCAAGTGTCTCCTTCCCAATGGGGCATCTGCTGACTGTGCTTTTAAACTAAAATACCCTCACCTACCCCTCTAATCAGAACTTCCTATCTTCCTTCCCTGCTTTATTTTTCAGTATATCATTTACAATCGGGGAACACTAGACACTAGTAAAATATATTTAGTTTACTCATGCATTTGTTGACTGTTTACTCCCAGCAGACCATGAGCTCCACCAAGATTTAGTTTTATCCTGTTTTAGTCCCTGTTATTCAGTACCTAGAAGAGCACTACACAATAAGAGCTCGATCAATATTTACTAAATGGATTGAATAAAAACATTAAAAGAAATAACAAAGTCAGGAAAACAAATGGGTGTGTACATATGTGTGTTTCAGGGGAGAAGGAAGAGATGATAGATTTGATTTCAGATATAGAGAGTTTAAGGAATTTAACAGCTAAAGAAGAGCAAAAGCTGTGAGAGAAATATATATATACTTACCCCAATAGGCCCTGATCACTGGCCAGGGGTAGTGATTTTCTCAAAGACAATGGCTGAAGCTCTACAAAAGCATGAAATCTCAAAGAGGCACTACAAATTCCACAACTAAACTCTTCTGCTCCATTGAACTTGCTCTCTCTCAACAAAGGGATCTGTGGCAAACAAAAATCTCAACAAATTTCTTCACTATGCTATACAAGTATTCATCTCTCTGAAGACAGACGTATTCCACACTTTGTAATGATGACTTTATTTTCAGACTTATTACAGAGTAAATAATTATGTCAATGAAATCAATTTAAACACGAGGTCAGTAGAATATTTAGGCAGTGCACTGATAGACTGAAAACCTCCTAACTCTATTCCTCTCTCCCTCCCTCCCTCCCTCCCTTTTTCCTTCCTTCCTTCCTTCCTTCCTTCCTTCCTTCCTTCCTTCCTTCCTTCCTTCCTTCCTTCCTTCTTTCCTCCCATTATTTAAGGTATTACAAATAGTAGTTCATATGTCTCTTCCCCCCCCCCATTGTCCTCCTCCCCTGTCTCCCCTACCCCCCAGCATTTGCCCTTGTCCCCCCACCCCACTGTCTTGAGTCTGTGGGCTGTGCTTATATGCATGCTAACTCTTTAAGCCATAATAGACAGGTATTTAATATACAGAAAAGCAGAGAAAAGGCTCTGCAAAGAAATGAATCACAGCCTGACCAAATATTGTCTTTTGAATATCATCAACGAAAATATGACTGCATGTCTGTTCTTGAAGCTCAAGCATTTTCAACCAGTGTTTGTTGTAGGGAAGATTGACCAGAGGTGTGGACAGGATTCAGAGGGAGAATTAAAGAAAGGTCAGAGCCTAACACAGGAACCAAGATGGCAGCATAGGCAAACACCTATCTTGCCATCATACGCAGCAATTTTAAAACTACAACTTAATGAAAGAACAAACACCTTCCAGAATCACCAGAAAGCTGGCCGAGTGAAAACTCCACAAATAAAAGTGAAGATCAGACACTATGACTCGGAGGAGTGGCGGCGGACAGCGTTGAAGATTCGCGCAGAGAGAGGTTTGGAGCGCGCGCGCACCAGTGGATAGGGCGGACGGCTGAAAACTGGCCAGTTTTCTCAAACAGGGAGACAAAGACGTCCCACTGGACTGATTCTCCAGCTCTGGGCAAAGTCCAGGGAACCCACTATCATACGGGGTAAAAACTGGACAGTGGAAGGGCACGCCGAAGCTCGGGTGCTGCAGGGATCTGCCGGCTTGTGGAGAAGGCTAGCTTGCGCGTGACCTTGGGAACAGCGCAGAGAGCGCTCTCAACTTGCTCCCTCATTCGGGAAACTGTCAGACTGCTTTGTTTTACGACCCCGGGTGAGACGTTGGGTGTGCACACATATTGGGGGAGAGTCTGAATTCCCCAGTAGCTGGTGGAGCTTGGCAGTGGCTCTCTCTCAGAGGTGCTGGCGGCCATTGCCCCCAGCGCAGGATCCCTGGGGCTGCACAGGGCGGAGCTAACGCTGTCTGCTTGGCCCGGAGACTCCGCCCATCCAACCTTAGCACAGCTGAACTTCACAGACAATTGGCCTGGAGGTCAACCCCTCCAAGTGCTAACAACGATTAACCTGAGCTTAACTTCAGCAAGACTGTGCAACCCATATCCACCTCAGGTAACTGGGGAGGCCGAGCCACTGTCCCTTGTAGGTCGTCTACCACACAAAGCTAATTGACCAACTCAGGGAAGCAGCCACCATGCAGAGACATGGAAAGAAATCAGATGTGAAAGAAATGGAGGGAAAAAAACGACTGGACATGGAATTCAAAACCACGGTTCTAGGGCTTCTCAAGAGGCTCCAACAAAAGGTCGAGGCCTATAAGGAAATAAGCAAGACCAAAAAGGAAATGAACATGACCCTCAAGGATATGAACGAGACCTGCAAGGAAATGATCAAGACCAATGTGGAAATGATCAAGACCAACGTGGAAATGAATGAGTCCTACAAGGAAATGAAGGAGACGCTCAAGGATATGAAAAAGGACCAACCAGAAATTAAGCATACACTGACTAAAATAAAAAATATTATACAAAGACCTAAAAGTGCTCTGGAACACCCCAAGAACCAAGTTAAAGATTTGAAATACAAAGAGGTAAAATCCACTCAGCTGAAAAAGCAAGAAACCAAAAGAATCCGCAAAATTGAAGATAGTATAAGGGGCCTCTGGGACAACCTCAAGCATACCAACATCTGAATTATAGGGGTGCCAGAAAAAGAGAGAGACCAAGACAATGGAAACCTATTTGAAGAAATAGTGACTGAAAACTTCCCACACATGGTGAAAGAAATTGACTTAGGAGTCCAAGAAGCGCACCAACTCCAATATATAGGAACCCTAAGAAAACCACACCAAGGCACATCATAATTAAAATGCCAAGAGCAAAAGACAAAGAGAGAATATTAAAAGCAGCAAGAGAGAAACAGTTAATTACCTATAAGGGAGCACTCATACAATTGTCAGTGGATTTCTCAACAGAAACGATGCAGGCCAGACGGGAGTGGCAAGAAATATTCAAAGTGATGAATAGCAAGAATCTACAACCAAGATTACTCTATCCAGCAAAGCTATTATTCAGAATTGAAGGTCAGATAAAATGCTTCACAGATAAGAAAAAGCGAAAGCAGTTCATCACCACCAAACCAATATTATATGAAATGCTGAAAGATATTCTTTAAGAGGAGGAAGAAGAAAAAGATAAAAGTGTAAATTATGAACAACAAATACACATCTATCAACAAATGAATCTAAAAATCAAGTGAATTAATAAGCTGATGAACAGGATAAACTGGTGAATGTAACAGAATCACAGACATAGAGAGGGAATGGACTGACAAGTCTTGGGGAGAAAGGGTGTGTGTGAAGTGTAGCAAGAGACTGGACAAAAATCATGCAACTATGGGAGAGGACAGTGGGGAGGGGAAGGGGAGGGCGGAGGGTGGGATGGGTACCAGGTGGAGGGGAACTATAGGAGGGGAAAAAAGGGAACAATGTAATTAATAAACTGAATAATAAAGATGAAAAAAAAAGAGCCTAACACAAAAGCTAATGATTAACTCCAGGGCATTAAAAAAAACACACACACATTTTCCTAGGACACAGTTGAGGCTGATTCCTAAGAAAGTCCTAAATAAAGTATCCTTGAGCATGATAAGCACTGCCTTGAGGAGAGACTATCCTCCAGACTAAGCACTGCCCTGGAGCCTGAGACAAAGCCTGCCAACATGCAACATGGGGAGTCTGATTTACTCGTTTAGTATTTACTGAGGTTTACCAGGTGCCAGATGGCGCACATGCCCTTATGAAGCTCAACTGACGGAAACCAGCAAAGGTCCTGGGGAGGCGCGGATGATGCCAGGACTCAGAAAAGCAGGGTCTCTGGAACACCAAAGGGACGTAGAACAATCTAGTCAAACACCCATTCTGGGTTTGAAAGATGTGTTTTTATTAGTTTATTGGGGTGATATTGGCTAGCAACATTCTGTAAGTTTCAAGTCTGCAGGTTCATAATACGGCACCTGTATATTGATTGTGACCTCACCACCCAAAGTCTCCTCTCCCTCCATCACCATAAATTTGACCCCCTATATCTTCATCCTTCTCCCACCCAGAGGTGTAACTATTAAAGGAGATACTGAGATAATGACTTTACCTGGGTACCTAGCACAGAGTTGCTGAGTGCTTGATGCATGCTAGCAATTACAGTGCTGGTTGGACTCATTACTACCCTGACTCTGTTTTATCCAGTGGGTACTGGAGATTGATTCTCACAAACTCTGCTCAAGGATTTAGAGTCACTCACTGTTTTTTAACTCACTTCATGAGTCTGCCAGTCTAGATTCTAGAAATCGCAGTTCCTAAAATGTAGCACTCTGCCTAATACCAGTCCTTAACTGCTCAAGGACCTGAACCTGTTGACCTAAATAAAGAGGTAAACTGAGACAAGCTCAAAAGGTGAGTTAATTTGGGAATAGCAGAGAAGCTGCAATTTGTGTCAAGCAAACTGTTGAAAGCTGCAGGGGAATCTGTTGAGGGTATGGAGTAGGCTATTTTTATGGACAGAGAATGTCAAGGTGGGAGAGTTCACTGAGAGTCAGTTAGAATAAAAACAAAAGGAGAGCACCTTGAAAATTTCCAGAGCACATGAAAGCAGTCCGGTGCAGCCACACAAGCAAAGCCAATTCAGCCCATTGTGTGAGATCCACTCCACTGGGCCACCTCCTGTCCATGCCTCTGGAAAAACTTCCAAAGGCTGATAGGAAACAAGCTCTGACTAAACTCCCATCAACCAAGAAAATTCCAGCACTACCAAATATTCTGTAAATCATGCATTTACAGGAGATCAGTCCGTTAGCCCTTAAGTTTCATCTTCCTGGGGGCTCATATGTAAGGTTTCCCACTTTATATCCTCTAGTTCCATTCTAGATTGAAATTCCTTCACACCACAGGCCCCATTTTCTGACTCTCACTGGTCAGCAATCAGCACTTCTCTATCCAAATCTCACAGGCAGGGTACACCCCGCACTGACCCTTGAGGCCAGGGAGTGTTCATGGGCCCCTCAGTCCGACCAGCAGCCTACTCCCGATGAAAAAGAGTCCAGTCCATCTGTGTGAACAGAGGCCCAGACACAGGAATAGGACCAATATCTCCAAGGGGAAAAAAGGAAATACCTTGATGTACAAATTGGAAAGCAAACAACCAAAATGCCTTCTCTATCTAAGCATTGTTATTTCAGCTGAGAACTATATTGTCTTTTTATATACATCTCACTTTATAACTTTTTTGAAATAATCCTCAATAAACCTAGACATGGACAACTAACCTCCAACCGCCTGCATTTCTGTCAATGGTGGGGACCCATGTAGGTTTCCAACAGTATTGTGTATGCAGCGCGCGCACACACACACACACACACACTCACCAAATGACAGTATGCAAATCATACAATTCAACTGAACAAACAGTTCATTTGTATTATTAAAATATAATATTACCATTATCAGCTGATACTGTTAGCATGTAAAAAGCATGATTTCTCTTCAGCAAGAACAGAGGCAGATGCTGCTGCATGAGAAGGTGAGGGCAGGCTCAGAGTGGCCTGTCCAGACAGTCACATGATGTGACTATGGCTGAACAGGGCCCACAGAAAAATGAAATAGAGGAACGCCAGGCTTAAGAAGCCCATGACCCCACAGGCTGGCCTCATGCCATCACATTTGGTTCATTAAAGAATACAAAAAAAGTATTGTTGCTCAGTTACAAGTAATACACGGACATTGAAGGAGAAGATAATACAGTGCTGGCTGGAACGTTTTTATATGCAAAAGTAAAACAATAATTTACTCTGAAATTCTGATTGCAAAGTATTCCCCCCATGAGCTAACCTTTATCTCTACCCCACCACTAAGCTAAGTGAATATTTATCGTGGGTTTTTTAATGAAATTACCATGGAGTGAGCACTAACCTGACTAACAATTTAAGATGAAAATAAGTGGCAGAGACTACAGAATAGAAGGCACCTGTTCTAAGAGGTAATTCTGCTCAGGATTTAGAGGGGCAGTTATCTTTCATTGGCAACACTGAGACCAAAGCCGAATGCAATCTCACACTTCCCAACTATCCTCCAAATATAAATGTTAAAAAGTTAAACTTTGTTAGAATGAACGGTAACAGAAACATAGGGGCCTCTATCATATTAGTAGCTAACATGTATTGGACATGGCCAGGCCCTTACATGGTCATGCCTTACTTTTCACTTTACAGTTTCATGAACAGGAGCTCAGAAACAACAAATAACTAGTTTCAGTCCATCAGGCTAGTTGGTGGCCAAGTTAGCACTCCACCTAACCCTAGAGCAGGCTGCCTGGTAGAACTTTATGTGTGCTACAAACACTCTGCATTTGTGCTGTCCAATTCAGTAGCCACCAGGCATATGTGGCTACTAGGCACTTGCAATACGACTAATGTAACTGATTAATGAAATGTTCGATTTTAATGAATGTAAATTTAGCAAGCCACATGCAGCTGTGGTGACCACACTGGACTGGGCAGAGCAGATCTAGAGCAGTGATTGTCCAACTATTGGCTGTGGGCCAAGTCTGGCCAGAGCTTGTTTTTATATGACCATAGATAAGCATTTTATATTTTTAAAAGGTTTTTAGAAGAGAAGAAGCAACAGGATCAGCATATGGCCCACAAAGCCTAAAATATTTACTATCTGGCCCTTTATAGACAAAATCTGCAGAATCCTGACCTAGAGCTACCGGTTTAACCACCACAAACACTACGCCTGGGAATAGAGATTTCCAAACCTGTTGCCCAGTTTCAATCTTAACAGTAGGAAGAAGACGTTAAAATCATGTCATATAAGCCTTTTCCTGATTTTCTTATCCCATTAATAAAAGCCTATATGGTCATGACATCCTCACGCCGTGACACCCTCACACCTGACACCCTGATACCGTAACAAGCTATCACCACGAGGCTGTGTGCACAGTGGGCATGCACAGGTGGGCAGGGCTGCATGCGCATGCACATGCGTGGTACAAAGGCAGGTTCTGCGGCTCTGGCCTACCTCTTTGGGGTGATTGATCGTGTGGCTCCCACACTGTGAGAGAGCACAGGCCAGGCTGGGGGATCACCCCCACAGTGCATGAATTTTGTGCACCGGGCTTCTAGTAGCATATAAGTCTGAGCAAAGGCAAAAATTGTTGACCAAGATATGCTCTAATCAAGTTCTGTACAGTTAGCCACCAAAATAACATTGCATATTTATAAACTGCTTTTGCATTTATTATTTCATGTTTTATTTAAAATATCCCCATGAGCAAGGATGCCCATTTTACAAAGGAGAAAACTGAGATACAATAAGGCTCAATGCTTCATTGGAGAAGTGACAAGTCCACTGATTTTCCTATGAAATAAGATTTCTGTAGGAGCTGAAAAAAAATGAAAACCAAATGGTACATGGATGAGCGCCCCATTAAGTTCACCTGAGTGAAACCCAATAGCTAAGGCCATGGTATTCTCCCCTGTGGAAGAAACAGCCTCTGTTCCTCCAACAACTTAAGTGGGAGCAGAGGGAGAGGTGGGGACAGAGCTCCTCCAGGGCTGCTCCCAGTTTCTGGAACATGAGTAGACTCTGAAGGATAGGGTGGCTTTTTCGTAGGAGGTCCTAAAAATCAAGAAAACAGCTTCCTGGAGTCCAGAACCCCTCAAAAGTATGTACAGCTTTGCCCTCTTCTGCCTGCGCACTAAGAAGGAGATCACTTTTGCAGCAACAACTGAGACCCTTTGGAAACTCACTCTGCCCTCTTCTCTCTGACATCCTTCATACCTCTCCTATGATTCCCAGGACCTGAGGAACCTCTGGGTCTTACAGTGTGTGGCAGACTATACTCTCTATCCCAGGCCACTGACTGTCCCCAGATATTCCTGTCGGCTGTGTGAGCCTCAGGTATTTTGGGTTCTTTGTGTGTGCTCTACGCTCACTGCACTGGCTAGTGAGGCAGCCAACGTGGCTATTTCCATTAAAATGAATTAATATGAAAAGCCTGGGTCCTCAGTTGCATTTACATGAAACTCAAGCTCAATAGCTACTTGTAGTTAGTGGTTTCCATAACAGACAGCATTCAGAACACTTCTGTCATCATCAAAAATTCCATTAGACAGAGCTGCAGTCTAAAGCCCCATATTCACTCACACAAGGCTAACTACTAGGCACAAATACATGAATGAGGGAGATTGTATTTTGCTTTTAACTTCTGATTGGTACCATGCCAATGCCATGTAACCATGACCAAATTATTTCTATTCATTACTAATAAAATTCAGCACCATAAATTCAACTCACTCATGATTATTTCTTGTATACTTTCTTCCACAAGTTCCCCTTTCCCCATCTGACAACTGAATCATTTACTAAGGTGCTTACCTGTAAGTTTTACTTGCCAATTTAAACTTCCAAATCTCCTTTCTCACCTGGAGTATTCTGGCCTTGACAGTTTGGATTAAACCTACTGAAAATGTATATTGCCATATCAAAGGCTGAGAAATGCACGTGGACATTTACCTTCTTTCTAGTTACCTCTTGGCTATTTTGGTCTTTGCCTTCCTTGACTTGGCCTCTTCTTCATCTTTTGGGCCCACTCTGTTGGCCAGTTTAACAGCATATTCTAAATCTCCTCAATACAAGCTTTAAGTAATTACTGTGAAAAACGTTTCAGTAGTGAATTTATTTGGGTTGCTGTAAACGCAGAACTGAGACAAAGACTGTTGCGGGTAGGATTTTGGGGGAAGATGATCCCAGAAAGATGAGAGTATGCGGGGAGAATGATAAAACAAGGAAGGCTAAAGTAAAGGTGTGTTATAAGTTTGCTGCTGCGAGCAGTAGGATCTCAAAGCCACCACATAGAAGAAAACTTCTAAGAACTGTCAGTCTGGGACATCTTTCCACCAACTCCCACTCCCTTAGCTGAGGACTGCCCTTCGAGAGCTCTTGGACAGGGCCTGCAGGGTGCCCAGAGCTCAGAGAAGTCTCCAGGTCAGAAGGTGGAAGGTGGTCCGTGGCAGCAGAAGTGAATTGGAGCTTGCCTGACTCTTCCACTGCAGCTGTGGCAGCAAGGTGGGCAAAGAGGTGTTAAGGCAGCGACCCAAGGCAGGCTTCTCTGCAAATGAGAACAAGCACTATTTCCCTATTGTTACTTTTTAAATGCCAACTGTGAACTCCCCTTGCAGACCCTTCATTGTCCATTAGGACTCAGCCTCAGTGGTTTCTTCCTGGAAGCTTTTCTTGCTCTCCCCACCCTCAACTGAGCTGGAGTTTTCCTCTATGCTCTCACCCAGCACCCGGCAACACTCCTCGCAACGACTTTTAAATGTGTGCTCACTAGACTGCCTCTCTCCACTAGACTCTCAGAATCCTGCTCTGAGCACGATGCAGGCATACCTGGGCTC
The DNA here is from genome assembly GCA_027563665.1 of Antrozous pallidus. Classification (NCBI taxonomy): domain Eukaryota; kingdom Metazoa; phylum Chordata; class Mammalia; order Chiroptera; family Vespertilionidae; genus Antrozous; species Antrozous pallidus. Next base: position 117,169,142 of record CM050508.1, on the reverse strand, counting down.
AATACTGGTACATCCTGCCCAGTGAAGGAAAGAAAGAAGAGGAAGATATCAATTAGAAGTAAAGATTCCAAATCTCTATCCCCACTAACAAAGCCCAAGATGAAGGGCCCATTCCCAACCAAATGAAATAGACACTTGTAGAGTTTCACATGCCTCATGTTACTCACTGTAATCCAGCATCAGTCCTGGTTAATTAAGACAGATTTCATCAAACCCAAGCACTGCTAATTAGAAGATGCTGCATTGCCGAGACCGGTATGGCCCAGTGGATAGAGCGTCGCACTGCGGACTGAAGGGTCCCGGGTTCAATTCCGGTCAAGGGCATGCACCTTGGCTGCGGGCACATCCCCGGTAGGGGGCATGCAAGAGGCAGCTGATAGATGTCTCTCTCTCATCGATGTTTCTGACTTTCTATCCCTCTCCCTTCCGCTCTGTAAAAAATCAATAAAAATATATATAAAAAAAAAGAAGATGCTGCATTATTATTATATACTAGGGGCCCAGTGCACAAAATTCGTGCACTGGGGGTGGGTGGTTCCCTCAACCCAACCTGCCCCCTCTCACATACTAGGAGCCCTCAGGGGATGTCCAACTGATGGCTCACCCCCAGCCTGCCCAAGGCCTAAAGCCTCGCCTTGGGCACTCAGCCATCGCCCTGCTCAGCTCAGCCCCAGCTGCCTGCAACCAACTGGCTGCTGGGGCTGGGTGCTCAATGCCACTTCTGCTCACAGCGCCCGGGGGCCGGGCACTCCCTGCCGCCGCCACCACAGCTGCTGCCGCTGCCGCTTCCCCACACAGCACCCGGGGATTGGGTGCTCGCTGTCATCACAGTTTCATCTCCACCCCTGGGGCCTGGCGCCCATGCCACTTGGCTCCACCCTGCTCCTGATTGGCTGGTAGCATAGCCAATCAGGAGCAAAGGTACGGTAAAATTTGCATGTTTCTCTTTTATTATATAGGATTTACCATCCTATCTAATAAGAGAGTAATATGCGAATTTGGCGGTGTCTTCACCACGTTCACAAGCCATGCCCACAGCCACTCCCACCAGCCAATCAGGAGCAAGTTATGCAAATAAACCCCAACCAAGATGGCTGCCGCCACTGAGAGCAGGAGGAAGGCTTGGGTTTTCCTGGCAACAGAAGAAGCCAAGCTTCCTGCCTCCCTAGGCCTCCACACAATGTTACAAAGTTTCAATTATGAAAGATACAGAAATGGTGGCAGCCACTGAGCTGGAGAGAACAGAGGCCTGGGTTTCCCTGGCAATGAAGAAGCCACGCTTTCAGTCTGCTGTTGCTGGCCTAGGCCTCCACTCTGGGCTACAAAGTTTCAAACAGAAATGGCTGTTGCCCCAGAGCGAGCAGAAGGCTTGGCTCCACTCCAGGCGACAAAGTTTCAATTGTAGACATAGATTAATCCCAGATCCCAGGGCCTCCGCTTGGGTCACTGGGAGGCATGGCCAGCCTGCAAACCTCCACAGGCCCCTCACCCAGGCTGCTCCTCAACCCAAGGGAATCCCTACCCTGATCTGGGACACTCTTCAAGGGCAAACCAGCTGGCCCCCACCCATGCACCAGGCATCTATCCTATCTAATAAATGAGTAATTTGCAGATTGACCATCACTCCAACACACAAGAGGGCTGCCCCCATGTGGTCAAAGATCCTGCCCCCATGTGAACACAAGATGGCCACCACAAGATGACCAGCAGGGGAGGGCTGTTGGAGGTTCCAGGTCCTGCAAGGGAGGGCAGTTGTGGGCAATCAGGCCAGCAGGGGAGGGCAGTTGGGAGGTTCCAGACCTGCAAGGAAGGGCAGTTGGGGGTGATCAAGCCTGCAGAGGAGGGCAGTTGGGAGGTTCCAGACCTGCAAGGAAGGGCAGTTGTGGGCGATCAAGCCTGCAGGGGAGGGCAGTTAGGGGTGACCAGGCTGGCAGAGGAGGGAAGTTGGGGGCAAACAGGCTGGCAGGGGAGAAATTAGACATCAATTAGGCTGGCAGGGTAGTGGTTATCGGGTGATCAGGCTGGCAGGCAGAAGCGGTTAGGGGCAATGAGGGAGGCAGGTAAGTGAGCAGTTTGGAGCCAGCAGTCCTGGATATTAAGAAGGATGTCTGATTGCCCATTTAGGCCCAATCCTAGTACTAGACGGACAGTCAGACATCCCTCGAGGGATCCCAGATTGGAGAGGGTGCAGGCTGGGCTAAGGACATCCCCTGCCTCCCGTGCATGAATTTCGTGCACCAGGCCTCTAGTTAAAAAATAAAATACTGCCAAAATAACTGAAGGATGATACTGATTGTTAAGATAAACATTTGACTTCTCAGTTATACAAAAATGTGAGGGTAGGGAGAAACTCTTTACTTCCTAGAATTGTTGAAATGTAATATTTATTCATTTCCCATCTAATTCCAAAAACGATTTAAGTTGGCATTCCTGTGAAACAGACATTATTTTTCACATGCTACCAACGAAAAAAACTAAGAATTGTAAGGATGACAATCATCTTTCCTGAGCATTACTCCCTCTCCATTTCATGAGGCTCACTGATCACTCCTGGAGAAACCTCCACTGGAGAAAGCCTTTGATGAAGTCACTCACACCAAGAAAGAACTTACCACGACAGTCCTATACTTATTACACTTGGAACTGAGAAGCAAAAAGCCATTGCTGAGTGCCACATCTCCAAGTGGAGACACAGGCATCGTGAGGCAAGCTGGGAAACTGTATTTGGAACAGGGGGTGTTTTCCACAGAGCCTGCCTTTTCAACCCGCCTATGCATTCCTGTCACAATACATAGTAGCATAGACCCGTGGTCGGCAAACTGCGGCTCGAGAGCCACATGTGGCTCTTTGGCCCCATGAGTCTGGCTCTTCCACAAAATACCATGGCCTGGGCGAGACTATTTGGAAGAAGTGGCCTTAGAAGAAGTTTAAGTTTTAAAAATTTGGCTCTCAAAAGAAATTTCAATCATTGTACTGTTGATATTTGGCTCTGTTGACTAATGAGTTTGCCGACCACTGGCATAGACACTCTAAATACCTAAAGATGATTCCATAAACTGAAATAACCGCTGAGAAATTTAAAAGGAACTTCTTGTAAAGTAGTGAATAAATAACACTGTGATTCTGAAAAGCAATGGAATGGGTGGTAGGAAATAATGTCATAGCTTTATTTTCTTTTGAAGAGTCAACTTAATCGGGACAGATCTGAGGCTACAGATAACAAATGATTAGTCACCTTCCCCATTCCCCAAGGCTAAGAACAAGGAACTGAGGGAACCCAAGAAGAGAAAGAAGGAAAAGAAACTGTGGTAGTAATTAGAACTCCCACTGTGTGTCCAATCGACAGTTTGCAATGTGCCCCATGCCTTTATTCTGCCTTCATGATGCCACAGGCAGTCTTAACCAGCTAATAAACAGGGGACAGTGGCTGAAGGCTCTGTGATGCTTCAGCACCTCCCCTCCCCCATGTGGACTCTCCCCTTTTCCCCAGTCTATTAGCAAATGAGCCTGGCACAGTGTCCACATCACCATGTGGTGTGCCCGGGCAGGAACACATGGAGGGCTCCCCTGGGCTCTGGAGACAGGTGGTACCCGCTCTAAACAGAGACATTGAAAAGATGCTCATGCCAGAATATTTTTCCTTCCAGAGGGAAGAGAAGGGAATTGAAAGGGAGGTGTAAGACATGCATAAAGGGCAACTACCTTTTCCTGCTGCCAGTGAGCACTATGCTGCAGGCTTACCGCAAAAGAGAATTTTTAAAAGACTGCTTTCATTTTTAATTTTGCAAAGTGAATTCAACCAAGAGACTAGCATATTCATGCACACACACAATGTTGTTTTCATCTGCAAAGTTCTCTATAGGGCCTGCAGAAGCCTCCTTTACAGAAGAAAAGGCGTGGGGCATATTGCAAGCTGTCAATTGAGCACAGTTAAATCTGTGTATAGCAATAAAGATTTTAGTCAATAAAGAAATAAATAGAGTAGACATACAGAAAAATACACAGGATGTTTGTATAATGTTAATTAATAACTATAAATCAGCATGTTAATACCAATGAGGTCAACAGATCATTGAACAACCTCACTGTAATGCTTGACTTTGCTCAGAGGCCTTCCTGCTTGCCCCAGAAAGAAAATCGCTGTTCCGGTGTTTGCCAAACTCTGCTCTTAAGTTTTCCTTCTCCCTTGAGCTTGTTGCATTTGGCTCCTTGTGATGTGTTAGAATACCGCAGCCCCCTCATCTGCGGGGGATAACATTCTGAGACCCCCCAGTAAGTGCTTATACCGTAGACAGTTCTGAACCCGATATATATACTATGCTGTGCTATGCATATACATACCTATGGTACAGTTTAATTTATACATTAGACACAGTGCAATATTCACAATAGCTAAAATGGGATAATTATAACACAACACTAATAAAAGCCATGTGAAAGTTTTCTCTCTAAAAAATAAAAATAAAGAAGACACCTTTGTTTTGGCACACAGCCGGGAAGGAGGCAGCAAAGGGAAGAGCTTTCTCTGGATTTTTAACAATTTCCCAAGATGTGTTTTAAAATAGCTATTTGTCTGTATCACATTGTTTCCTTTCAAAGTTACATATGTCACCTTGCAATTAAATATTTTCACTTAACTCATTCAAATAGTTATCTCATTTAGTAATCTGTATTTTGGGTAAGGGAGGGATTATCAGATAAAATCATCCACATGTCTTTTGCTCAACTTAATACTTCCCCTGAACCACACACTGTGCTTCCATCACATCATCTACATTTTTCAGCTGCCTTATCATAAGTTAACTCATACTGAATTTGTGACAAATTATATCCTCCACTTCCCACCCTGAAGTTGTGCAATTAATTTTTTAAATCTAATTTAAAGGCTTTATATTTACTATTTTTCACTCGGTTATTTCTGGCACATTATTTCAGATTATCAAAGTTTTCTTGACTCCAGATCAAGTCACTAAACACATTAACTGTCCCTCCCAGGCTTATGTGAACTGCCAATTTGATAAATGTGTCTTCATCAAAGTCATTGATAAAACATGTGAGTATGACAAGTCTGAAGGCAGAGCTCTACATAGCGCCATTATGAATATTCTTGCAAGTTAAAATTAAACCCATAATCACACTATAGAAAGATCTGTCCAAATAAATACAAATCTATGTAAATGCATTATACTGCCCATCCCACATTTCTCCATGGTATTTAACAAGGGACTCTGGAGATATTTTATCAAATGCCTTGTGATATTCAGATATACAATCTACTATGTGGTCTCTATCTGCTATAAGGTAAATTTAGGTACTAAGCTCAGTACCTAAGGAGGGAAGAGTGGGGGGAGGCAGGGAGGAGATTTCAGCCAAGTCCTGGCAGCACTATGGACCTGACAATTTAGTCCCAGCTGCCCAGGCATCCCCTAGTGCCAAGGAAGTAGTTAATAACCATAACCTTGTACCCAGAACTTCATCTTCTATCTGAGAGAATGATAATCTCACAGCTTCTATACTCCATGTATCAGAGGTTTATGTATAGTTGGGCTAAACACCTAACCCTGCTCAGGTGGCTCAGTTGGGTGGAGCATCATACTATACACCAGAAGGCTGTGGGTCCAAATCCTAGTCAAGACACATACCTAGGCTGTGCGTTTGATCACTGATCGGGGCACATACAGGAAGCAGTTGATCCATGTTTCTCTCTCCCCCCTCTCTCTTTCCCTTCCTCTCTCTCTCTCTCTAAAAAAAAAAAAGTCAATAAAAAATATCATTGGATGAGTATTTAAAATATTTTTTAAAAAACCTAAGATTTCATCATTAGAAATAGAACAAATTAGATGCAAAATCTGAAATTAATTTTTTAAAAGTCTGCCTCAAAAAGCGACAGCATAAAACAGGAACCCTTGGCAATGTCTTTTGTACCATGTGCTTCAGATGCTATACTGGAAGCAGCACTAAGGTGGGTCTCAGAAGACATGTCCCTGGAGCTGCCAGTAGATGCTCTGTGTTCCTGGTCCTGTCATTTGTCTTCCAGAATTTTAATCACCTTATCTGTGAACTAGAGGTCCAGTCCACAAATTTCGTGAAAGGGTGGGGGCCCTCAACCTGGCTGGTGATTGGGGACAATCTGGGCCATCTCGCCCACTCTCGATGGGGGCCAGCCGGGCAGGGAGGGACGGAGGGAGAGCTCCAGGGTCTGTCTAGCCCTCTCGCCCAGTCCCCACCAGACCCCAGCAAGTTTACCTACCTACTGGTCAGAGTGTCTGCCCCCTGGAGGTCAACCGATAGGTCAGACACTAAACATATTACACTTTTATTATATAGGATAGAGGGAGTTAGCTGCCCTAGGCACCTCTCAGCTATAGGCCCCCTTCAATTCTACACAAATCATTATTTCCTGGCAGCCTAGGCCCCTTAGGTTTAGGAGCTAAGGCCTAAGATGCGTGTCTTATATTGGTGTGTGCTTGCTTACCACAATGGAGATGGAGGAGCCACAGACACAGACTTAAGAGAATAAGCTACTGGTCCCTAATTCTCTCCATCACCCTTCCCTTCTGTTCCTCAAGAATGGAGAGCTACCTAGAACAGGGTGCATCAAGGCTGGGTGAGACCACCTCAGATGAGCATACACAGGTGTGGCTGTGTATGTTTTGGTTTAGGCTGCTTCAACATAATCAATTAGCCTCTGAAACTAAGCTGTAAGGTAGACAATACTATTAGTTCTAGCCAGAATGCTTTTTAAAACTATTTTGAAATTTTACATATATTAATATTAACATATTAATATATCACCTAAACTGGGTCATTCATTATACAGGGCTTTGGCTGTTGTTTTATTATGCAGAGATTTGAGCTATAACTTTTATAGACATATTATGCAAAAGGAGAAGTTGGGAATTAGAAAGGAATAAAATTTAAAAGATAAACAATTACACATTAAAAATGGTTTTATCTTGTTGGGAGACACAGCTAGATGAGTATCTAGAGACCTCTGGGCAGTCTCTTCTAGAAAATCCATTTGTGTTCCTGGATTTTCAAGAAGAGACTGCCCAGTGATAACTCATGAGGACACAGAGGACAGTGGAACTCAGTCTCTGGTAGAGTCTCCTAAAATGTGTTCTATATTATGCTGTCCCTCTCATTGTGGTATTTACTGAATTAATAGAATGCGTAGACTATATCCAGCCAACAAAAAAGAGCAGGCAAACCTAACATATTTTGTAGGCAACATTCTAAACATAGTAGCCCCAATGAGGACTCTGAACAAAGGAGTGACAAGTGGAAAGATCTGCATACTGAGAAGCAAACATACCCCAAAACTCAAACTTCTTTAACGTGAGTACAAGGCTTATCCAAATAGGTCCAGGAAAAGCAGACTCACAGGTTAAGTATAGCAGAATGCCTCCAAAGCCACCATTTTACTACATGACAATATTAAGTACTTTTATATATTAAAATAAATATGAATATATGATAGTACCAATAATTGGTATATTTTATAGTCAAGAAAAGTCCATAAACTCCTAAAAATATTTGCACATGCAAAGAATATTTGGACTCGGTCTTACCGTGATTCTGAACAACCTGCCCAGGACTGAGAAGGCGGGCAGCCTGAGCACGCCACGTGGCCACCACCATGATGATCAACACCTGGCCACTCACAGGCACTCAGAACAGGTCATGAGACAGCTAAGCTAGCACCATTTAGGGGGTTAGATGGCAAAATACTCCAGGGGAACTAAATTACTTATCACCAAAACCAACCATTTCAGTGGTGATGGTATTGTTTTTTACTTGCAAGTTGGTAGTCCTCGGCAACATGAGAGAACTATGGATCTGAACACTTTGGCCTTGCCTAGGCTTCTGGGTATTTGTTTTACCTGGCACTGGCAGCACAGCCTGGGATGCAGAGATGAACAGGTCCAGCCAGGGGCAAGGAAACAAGGCTCAAGTTCTCCTGCTTCAGTTACTAATTATTAGGACAGTTAACTCTCTATCCCTAGGCTTCTTGCTTCATAAAATGGAAATTCTATTCCCTGCATGTTCCCAAAACAGGCCTGGATCAGAGAGCAAGAAATAATTTGTAAAAGCACCTACAAGCGAAAGGTATATTATCATCTAGAAAATTACTTCTGTATCTAACCTCCTAGAATTTTATTTACAACAGGAAAAAAACTACCAGTGGACAGACATGCTAAATAGTATCAGCTCACAGAACAGGCTAATGACATTATCTGAAGCCTCTGTTGCTGCCATAACAACCTGTATTCATGCAATAGATTCCGCACATACTTCTTTCATGTTTTTCTTTTTACGTATTTTCTTCCTCTCCCTTTCTCCCAATCTTTAATGTGGTATAATTGACAAATAAAAATTGTATATATTTAAGGTGTAAAACATGTTTTTGATACACATATACATTGTGAAGTGATCACCACAATTAAGCTAATTAACACTTATCACCTCACATAGCTATTATTTTCTGTGTGTGTGTGTGGTAAGAAGCCTTAAGATTTACCCTGTTAGCAAATTTCAAGTATACGATACAGTACCTTACCTATAGTCACCATGCTGTACGTTAGATCCCCTGAAGTTTACTCATCTTGCATAACTGAACTTTGTACCCCTTGAACATCATCTTCCTATTTCCCCTTCCCTCAGCCCCTGACAATTACTATGCTATTCTATGCTTCTATAAGTCTGATTATTTTGTAAATTCTACAAATAAGTGAAGACAGGAAGAATTTGTCTTCCTGTGTCAGGCCTATTTGATTTATCATGATGTCCCCAAGGTTCATTCATGTTGTCCTAAATGTCAGGATTAATTTCTTTTAAAGGCTGGATATTATTCCACTGCATACAAACATACCACATTTTCTTTATCAATTCATTTGCCAATGGACATTTAAGTTGTTTCTATATTTCAGCTATTGGTGAGTACAAGGAATCAGAGACACCGATTTCATTTCCTTTGGATATACACCCAGAAGTGAGATTGCTAGAGCATAAGGCAGTTCTATTTTTATTTTTTTTAGGAACCTCCATATTGTTTTCTATAATTGCTGAACCAATTCATATTCCCACCAAACATCTATAAGAGTTTCCTTTTATCTGCAGCCTTGCCAACACTTTTTTTTTCTTTAACAATAGCCATTTCTGACATGTATGAGATGAGATCTAATTGTGGTTTTCATTTGTATTTCCCTGATAATTCATGATGTTGAGCTTTTCATGTACCTGATTACCAATGTGTGTTTTCTTTTGAGAAATATCTATTTCTCAAGGTCCTTTGCCCATTTTTAAAATTGGATTTTGTTCCTTGCCATTGAATTATGAGCTCCTTATATACTTGGGACATTAATCCCTTATCAGGAATGTGTTATGCAAATATTTTCTCCATAACTCTATTGGCAATTTTCTTTGCTGTGCAGAAGCTTTTTATTTTGATGTAGCTTCATTTGTCTATTTTTTCCTTTTGTTGCCTGTTCTTTTGGTATCATATCCAAAAAACCACTCCCAAAACCAATGTCACAGAGCTTTCCCCTGTGCTTTCTTCTAAAAGTTTCAGGTCTTATGGCTAAGTCTTTAATCCATTTTGCATGATTTTTGTATATTGCAGGAGAGAGACCACACGTGAGGGAAGGAGCGAGTAGCCAATGAAGTCAGAGCAATAGACAGTGGCTATACAAGCAGGGTCTCGAAGGCCTTGGACTGGAGCTGCCATTCTGCCCGCAGCTGCACGGGAAGCTTTTAGAGTGCAGCCAGGAGCTTCACACAATGGTCTCTCATCCTCTTTTATTATGACTCAGTTTACTAACTGTAAACGGAAGCACACACTTCTTGGCTAAGCATTTAAAGTCCTCCATGATCTGGCTCCAACAACTACTTCCACACCGTACATTCAAACCAAATTCTATTCCTGTGTCATGTCCTAACTAGTACTATCCACACTCTTGTACATAATTAAAACATTCTCTTCAGGCCCAAATATCCAGCTCAACCTTTTTTGAGAACTAAGGAACCTGGTCTTTTGACCATTGGCTATTAGTGAATCTCTTCAAAGACTAAGTCAAATGCTACAAAATCGTCCTAAACCCAGAGAGAAGTGATTTCTACTATCTGCAAACAGGTCACTACCTAGTTTTCCTCTTATGGCACTTGCCAATTTCTACCTTACATGTGGTTCTTTTATCTTTACAATACAATTTTCAACATAAAATGTACTATCTTCTACCTTCATCTCCACTGTACCAAGCACAATGCCTAGCATATGTCACATGTTCAGTAAATAATAAATGAATTAACAAACAAATGCTGGCTAGTCCTGGTCATCAAAGCTCCAGTAGAAATAAAAAAGGTAGACAGAAGAATGGGCCGTTAGAGGACATAGAAATGAGATGATAGCTCAAGAAGTATGTACCAGCTAGGTACTGAAAATATTAGGAGGAATACTTTGTAAAGTATATGATTGTCTAACCACTATGTTGTACACCTGACACTAACGGATGATAATACTGAATGTAAACAGTAACTGAAAAAATAAAATGAAAAAAGGAAGTATGCAATTATTTTAGTTTGGTATGAAAGATACTTCATGAATGAAGTGTCTTCCTAATTTCATATTAATTTCCGACAGAACTGAAGGCTTGATTATTGGAAGGCTGACATGGCAAGCACAAATTTGACAACAGGAGGATCCTGAGGTTCCCAAATCATCTTCAGTTAGACTTGGGTTTCCTGGTTGGTGCTCTAAGAAGTGAAGATATCAGCAATTAGGATGCGAGTTTCTAGGGGTATCTAATAGGGCAACATCTGTGCTGTGTCACCAAAGCAGTAAGAAATGTACTTGTGCTGACTACTTTCATTTACTACTGTGTTAAAAGACACTGATGCCTGCCAATACCGGTTTGGTTCAGTGGATATAGCGTTGGCCTGCGGACTGAAAGGTCCCAGGTTCGATTCCGGTCAAGGGCATGTACCAAGGCTGCGGGCACATCCCCAGCAGGGGGTGTGCAAGAGGCAGCTGATTGATGTTTCTCTCTCATCGATGTTTCTGACTTTCTATCCTTCTCCCTTCCTCTCTGTGAAAAATCAATAAAATATATTTTTAAAAAAAGACACTGATGCCTACATCGCAAACAGATCCTCTATTTTTACATACCTGGGTAGATTGGGTTAAAACGCAAGCATAAAATGCAAAGATAATCTACTTTAGTACGCAAATTAAAAATAAAATTTTTAAAAAATGCAGTCTTCTAACAAAAATCATTGTAAACAAAGGCAACAGAATAATAGTAAGGAACACTAAGGGAAGAAAAAGCATCTAGGTATATAAAATTCAGTGTTTTCTAAAGCGTTAGATGCCCTCTCATGAATTAGGAGTGGGGTGTTTGTTCTTAACTCTCACATGGATGCAAGGTATATAAGTCACAAAGCATGAAGCTTTGTTTATACTGGTTGGTGTTACCACCTCCTTGGCATTATTTAAATGCAGCATTTTGTACACAAATATGATTAACATCAAAAATAACATATAAAACAAAAATAAAATAAGAATAGTACATACGGGGCAAACATAATCTCACACATAAAAATATCTATGGACTGTAAAGCATTACTCTTGTATGCTTTAAACATATATTTGCAGATAGTTCATCCAAATATCAACACTATTTTTTGTGAACAAAATTTTGTATGTAACAGATACTGTATTTGTGCTCCTCTTACTTGACAAAGTTATGTGTGTGTATGTGTGTGTGTGCGTGCGTGTGTATGTATATTCTTATTTTTTCTGCCCAAATAAACAAGCAGATTGATATCACAAGGCTTTTTTTTTTCTTAGGCAGAATACTGAGCAAATAAATATTTATTCAGGGTTACTCAGCTGTGATACATAAGGGGATTCATAACATGCTATGGCTGGTGCCTGCTTAGCTTTTACGAGATAATTGCACCTTGGTCCACCTAGAACATTGTATTAAATTGAGAGACCTGATTTTAAATTTAAAATTATGGGATGGACAGAATTTAATCAGTCATGCCTCCATAAAATTAAGGGAGACATAAATAAATGGGCAATAGAAAGGTGCAATAAAACAAGGATTAATCAAATTGTGATTAATTCAGGATCAGATTAAGACCTATCGTACCAGCTGTATCAGATCCATTCTTCAGTGTTATTCTCTTCTGCTCCTTTTTGTTATTCGTTTCTTCCTCCTTCTCATTCCCCTTTCCTCTCACCCTTAGGGCACCTTCCTAGATGGATAAACCCGCAGGAGAGTTAATTGTCACATACATAGATTTAATCACATTGTCCATCACATTTGGGGGCCCTGCATTAAGCGATCCGTGACTAATTGTTGTGGTAATTTTTCAATCATTAACAGCAGCGCATATGCTGCAGACAAATCCCAAGGTGCCTACTAAACCCCAGTGACAAGCGACACACAGGCACCAGAAGGGCCAGCACACGCCTTGCACGGCCCCCATCCCCAATCCGATTAGTCATGCACCATCATGAATATACATTCACTCCAAGGTTGTCAGGCTGAGATGATGCTTGAATATGCTTTATAACATAGCCTTGTTTTCAATCTATTCTTTGAAAAACGAAGAGGAAGAGGAAAGAAAAGGAAATTAAAACTCCATGTGGGACAACTAGCTGAGGGGCTATTCTAAATTCCACTTGTTTCTCATTCATTTTCAGGCAGGCTTCTGAGCTGAGGCAAGTGCCCTTTCTTTGAGTTTCAGCAGTATTAGCGATCTCCATGGCAACCACCAGTGCTCATCTGCTGCACCACACTGCAGCTTCCCTAGGCTCAATTCTCAAGTCGCCCTGGTGTCAGACAGGGCACGCCATGTGCACTGGTGGGACAAGACCTTGCCTTGGGGAATCCTCCAGTTGACTGAAGCCCTCCTCTAATCACCACATAATGTGAGCAAACAAGATCACACAAAATATGATCTGCCCGCACAGATGCCAGGAATGCTATTTATTTTTCATTTTCTGTTTTTAGGGGTCTTTGTTGATTAAAAGCAAAGAGCCACTAGATTATCTTACAAAAAGGATTATTTTAAAATAGATTGTACAATGTTGTGGCTATGTGATTTATTTAAAGCATACATCTGATACCGTGCATTAAAGGAATTTTTCAAGAGGCTATTAAAACTTGGTTCTTACTAAATGAAGAAACATTTGGGATATTGGTCAGAGTAGGGAAAGGCAAAAGGATTCTTGGGTTATTACTGAAATTGCCTCTTATAACCAGTTTCCCCAGGATTAAAATAATATCTACTTATTTTAGGCACTTAGCACTGGATCACTAAACAAGGTCTGTGCAAGACCTGATTAATACGTGCAATTCATTTTTAGCTCTTCTAATGAAAGATTCTTATGAAATGAAGGGCCAAGCGCCCTCTACTGCTGCTTCTAGGTCAGTCTCTCAGTATCTGAACTCCCATCACAGTTGTTTGCCTATTGTTAACAGAGTCTTATACTCTGGCGTAGAAGGCTTTTACTGTAAGTAAGAGCAGGAAGAAAGGTGCAAGAAAAGAGAAAGAGAAAACAGGTAACAATAGGCTGGCCGTTACAAGGGAATATCTTTGCACCAAGACCATTCAAAGGTACCTAAGATTATTGATAGCGGAGTGAGAAAGGTCTCAGAAAATTCAGAGTGCTCAATTTTGTATCATGAACCAACATTAAAAAAAATAAAACAGAGTCTCTTCCTTTCTGCTCACATTCTTCTAGGACAAAGGGGGGAAGGCAGTCATTCACATTACTAAAAGTTAATTAAACGACAATTCAAATCCAGGCCATCTAAATTCTAAACCCATTAAGCTATGTTAACCAGTAAGAACACTAAGTACAATTAATTTCTGAGGAGACTGAACTCAAAAAAGCTGATCATGGAATCTAGGTCCTGAAAATTATGAAAACTCTTATCTTATAAATTTCTTCCTCCAGCCCAAACCTTATATTTTTATAAACCATATTTATCATATATCACCTTTAAATTTTTCATGGGACATCATCAGTTTACCCTCAAGTGCCCCAATTCCAGAGCTGAGAGATGGTCTGTGAGTTGTTGCAGTGGCAATTAGCAGAGAGCTCCTGGTTCTGACATACTGGAGTGGGAAAGGTGTTTTCTCAGGCCTGCGCCCTTGTTTAGAGAGAAAGACAAGAAAGTATCAACGGCAGGATTAGCCACTGGTCGGGTCACCTAGGCCACTGAATCTTTTCAGCTGATGCCAGCAGGAACACAGAACACAGGGGGTCAAGTGAGCATGGAGCTGAGAGATGGGTTCTACTGAAAACTGGGGCAGACAGAGGGAGTTCTGATGGAGCACAGCTCTGCACAGGAAGGAGCCTCAGTGGGCTGATGGTAGCGATGGTGCAGGTGGGAAAACAATAGAGCTGAAAGGCAGGCAGCTGACCATGGGGGCTGTCCCTGAGTTCCCCCCAAGACACAGTCAGAGTGGAAGTAGTAACAGATAAAGAGAAGTTTCTGTCAAGATGTGTGTAAAGGATTCTCATTTGTCTCTGGTCCCTTTCAAGGACCCAAATCCCATGAGACTTGAAATAATTAGAATCCAACAAACTGAGATTGTCAGGAAGACGTATTTTCATATTTTATCTGGATATGGGGGTTATGGGATGCCAAGTCAAATACAAATCTACACTTGCATCTACAGATACCAATTCCAGACATAGAAATCCTTAACGTGCATTATTCAGAAAGTCATATGAAATACACAAGTATGTCTCCCACACACTATCCTATAAAGACAAACCAAATCATCTTTTCATTAGTATCTCACTATCATTTTCCAACCAGTTGGTATAAGAACAGGAACTGTTTCTTATGGAAAGTGTGAAATAATTTGCTAATTATTAGGAACTAAAATAGTTTGTGAATTATGTAGGGAATCTGTAACCTATTTCACAGACAGTAAAAAAGATGGGAAAGATCAACACTGGTATTAAAAATAAAATTAAATTTTATGAATGAAATGACCCCCCTTTGAAATAGATTTAAAGCGTTCTAGTCAAACCATATTTTAGAAACTGAGTATCCTTTCTATAATATTATGAACTATCCTTAAGTACCTATCTCTTTAAATATGAAACATTTTATGAAGACATACAAGACACAAATTCTCCTTTCATTATATGGCTAAATTGTTTTCTAATGTAAGTAGAGGAGAGGTATATAATTGGCATGTTCTGAAATACTAACATAACTTTGGTAATACAGATATGCAATATTCACAGCTTAAGAATAATATTTCACAACGCATTGCAGGAAAATCATTGACTTTGATGTTGCTGTCACTAAGGGTTCCACGACACCGCAGTTCTTAAAAGTGTTTATCTTGATGTGTGTACCGTATCACCAGAAACCTTGGGTTGGGAATACCATAGATTTCTATGTAAATGGAGTGCAGGGCCCTCCAAGCAGTGATGGTTGGTGACTATAGATTTTTACTACTAACCTCAGTCTCTCAATAAGGAAAATGGATGATATTCATTATACCAGTATGTAATCTATTTAATAGAATTCTGAAATAAGCCACATTATTAAGGAAACAAATACTCTGAAAAAAAAAAAAGGCTTATCATTCCCTCCTGATAACTTTCAGGCAATGAATATTTATAACCATGAAAGGGCATATCTAAAATAATACAACTGTAAAATGGCAAAGGCATAAGGAATCAGAAATAATCTCTTAGAGCAACTACACTTATTTTACTGATGAGGAAACAGAAAAGAAATATACTAATAATAACAATACTACTACCACTGATATTATTTTCAAATTAACATTTACTAAAAGGTGTGCCAAAAACTATTGTTTTCCATATATAATCTTTAATCATTTTAAGAACCCCGAGAGATTAACATTAGCATCATCACTCCCACTTTCCCAAATAAAAAAACTGAGGCACATTCTACCAGGTTTTTTTTTAAATCTTTATTGTTCAGTATATTAATTACATTGTTCCCTTTTTTTTCCCTCCTATAGTTCCCCTCTACCTGGTACCCATCCCACCCTCCGCCCTTACCCCCCTCCACTGTCCTCTCCCATAGTTGCATGATTTTTGTCCAGTCTCTTGCTGCACTTCCCACACCCCCTTTCTCCCCAAGACTTGTCAGTCCACTCCCTCTCTTTGTCTGTGATTCTGTTACATTCCCCAGTTTATCCTGTTCATCAGCTTATTAATTCACTTGATTTTTAGATTCATTTGTTGATAGATGTGCATTTGTTGTTCCTAATTTACACTTTTATCTTTTTCTTCTTCCTCTTCTTAAAGAATATCTTTCAGCATTTCATATAGTATTGGTTTGGTGGTGATGAACTCCTTTAGCCTTTTTCTTATCTGCGAAGCACTTCATCTGACCTTCAATTCTGCATGATAGCTTTGCTGGATAGAGTAATCTTGGTTGTAGATTCTTGCTGTTCATCACTTTGAATATTTCTTGCCACTCCGTCTGGCCTGCATCGTTTCTGTTGAGAAATCCACTGACAATCGTATGGGTGCTCCCTTATAGGTAACCAACTGTTTTTCTCTTGCTGCTTTCAATATTCTCTCTTTGTCTTTTGCTCTTGGCATTTTAATTATGATGTGCCTTGGTGTGGTCCTCTTAGGGTTCCTATATATTGGGGTTCGGTGTGCTTCTTGGACTCCTAAGTCAATTTCTTTCACCAGGTGTGGGAAGTTTTCGGTCACTATTTCTTCAAATAGGTTTTCATTGTCTTGCTCTCTCTTTTTCTGGCACCCCTATAATTCGGATGTTGGTATGCTTGAGGTTGTCCCAGAGGCCCCTTACACTATCTTCAATTTTTTGGATTTTTTTGGTTTCTTGCTTTTTCAGCTGAGTGGATTTTCCCTCTTTGTATTTCAAATCCTTAACTTGGTTCTTGGGGTGCTCCAGAGCACTTTTAGGTCTTTGTATAATATTTTTTGTTTCAGTCAGTGTATGCTTAATTTCTGGTTGGTCCTTTTTCATATCCTTGAGAGTCTCCTTTATATCCTTGATAGTCTCCTTCATTTCCACCTTGGTCTTGATCATTTCCTTAAAGGTCTCATTCATTTCCTTGTAGGACTCATTCATTTCCTTTTTGGTCTTGCTTATTTCCTTATAGGCCTCGACCTTTTGTTGAATCCTCTTGAGAAGCCCTATAACCGTGGTTTTGAATTCAATGTCCAGTCGTTTTTTTTCCTCCATTTCTTTCACATCTGATTTCTTTCCATGTCTCTGCATGGTGGCTGCTTCCCTGAGTTGGTCAATTAGCTTTGTGTGGTAGACTTCCTACTAGGGACAGTGGCTCAACCTCCCAGGTTGCCTGAGGTGGATATGGGTTGCACAGTCTTGCTGAAGTTAAGCTCAGGTTAATCGTTGTTAGCACTTGGAGGGGCTGACCTCCAGGCCAATTGTCTGTGAAGTTCAGCTGTGCTCAGGTTGGATGGGCGGAGTCTCCAGGCCAAGCAGACAGTGTTAGCTCCGCCCTGTGCGGCCCCAGGAACCCTGCGCCGGGGGCAATGGCTGCCAGCACCTCTGAGAGAGAGCCGCTGTGGAGCTCCAACCAAGTGACTCTGCACGCCCAATGACTCACCCAGGGTCATAAAACAAAGCAGTCTGAAGGCTTTCCGAATGAGAAAGCAAGTCCCAGAGCGCTCTCTGCTCAGTCACCCAGCCGAGCTGTTCGTGCAAGCTGCCTTCTCCACAAGCCGGGAGAGCCCTGCAGCTCCCGAGCTTTGGCGTGCCCTCCCACTGTTCAGTTTTCACCCTGTATGATATTGGGTTCCCTGGACTTCGCCCAGAGCTGGAGAATCAGTCCAGTGGGACGTCTTTGTCTCCCTGTTTGAGAAAACTGGCCTGTTTTCAGCCACCCGCCCTCTCCGCTGGCGCGCACTCCAAACCTCTCTCCGCGCGAATCTTTCAACGCTGTCCGCCGCTGCTCCTCCGAGTCACAGTATCTTATCTTCACTTTTATTTGTGGAATTTTCACTTGGCGAGCTTTCTGGTGATTCTGGAAGGTGTTTGTTCTTTTGTTAACTTGTAGTATTAAAATCGTTGAGTATGACGGCAAGATAGGTGTTTTACCTATGCCGCCATCTTGGTTCTCCACCCATTCTACCAGTTTGACTCATGGTTAGAGCATAGGCTTGAGGCTGAAGGGTCCCCAGGTCTGATTCCCATTGCAGGCTCATTCCAGCCCTGGCTGGAGCATGTATGGGGGGCAGCCAGTCCATGTGTCCCTCTCACATCAATGTTTCTCTCTCTATCCTCTTCCCTTCCCACTCTCTCTAAAAACCGATAGAAAAATAGCCTCAGGTGAGGAATAACAAAAGTAAACAAACTGAAGCACAATTAGGTTATATAATGTGTCTAAGTTTATCCAGATGGCAAGGACAGAGCAAAAAGTAGGACTTGGCAATTTGCTCTTAAGCCTATGAAACCATAAGAAACCGCAACTTTCCAAATAAATTGACCAAGTTCTTAAGTTAAATTCATGGAGTTGAATTACAATAAGACTAACTGTATATTTCAAGACAGCCCCTGAAAAAATGCTCATGTTTTTAAGACCTTCTCTATGCCCGGAATAAGTGTGGGGAACCTCTGGCCCCTGAGCTGTATAAGGTCCGCAAAATCATTTCGTCTCGTCCTGCCAAGGCAAGCACAGACAGGACTCAGAATTCAATAAATCTAGAAGCTTTTTTCATAGCAACATACTCTATATTAAGTCCATTATATTAAGGGAATGATGCTCTAAATAATCAAATGGCCCTTGGCAGCAAAAAGGTTTCCCACCCCTGTGTTAGAAAAATTTAAAGAATAAAGACACTGCCTTCTAAATGAGGAGCTGAGATGAAAAGCATCCAAAAATGTGAGCATCCAAAGAAAGATGCAAATAGCAATGCAAAGTAAGGACAGTAATTCCAAATTGATCACACTCTTAAAAATGAACAGAAATGAACTAGATTAGCAATTACCAATAGCCAGCAGGTAAGGTAATGGAGAGTGGTTGCTAATAATGGGCACCCGGTTTCTTTTTGGGGTGATGACTTGTTCTGGAATAAGATAGTGGTGATCAATGTACAACTCTGTAAATATAATAAAAATCACTACACTGTATACTTTAAAAGGGTGAACTTTAGATATGTGTATTATGTCTAAAGGAACTATTATTAAAAAATGAAAAACAAATAAACAAAAATGGAGAGAATCTTTGGAAGTAGCACTGCCCTTGAAACACTGGGCCTCAATAGCCACCATAATTATAAAAAGACTCATCTGTGGGCAATGTGGTGGTGTGTGCGTAGGCAAGAAGGGAAAAAAAAAAAGTGAAACTCATCTTTATTTGATAGCTATTATCTTATACAATGAAGATACACCTTTTTTCCACTGGTATTCTACCTCATTGAAAGAGCCCAAAATACCACATGAATATTCACAGCCTCCCAAATAAAAGTACATGGTAAATCTCACTCTCATTAACTTCTGATAAGAAACCTAGCCATGAGGTGGTTAAGTGAT
This sequence comes from Antrozous pallidus, assembly GCA_027563665.1. Lineage (NCBI taxonomy): Eukaryota > Metazoa > Chordata > Mammalia > Chiroptera > Vespertilionidae > Antrozous > Antrozous pallidus. Next base: position 117,149,595 of record CM050508.1, on the reverse strand, counting down.
TTGTTAGATGCCTCAATAGGGCAAAGAGGAAGCTACTGGAAAAAATTAGATTGCTCAACTACACTATATAGCATGTGGTGGGGAAATAAGACTGTCAACATCAGAAACCTATGTTTAGAGAACTTGGCAAATGTAGAGGACCTAGCAAAGGAGAATACAGATCACTAAAGAATATTTTATTAACATTTCAGTATCTAAAAATCTTATTTCAGGATCTAAAAATTCCTCACGAATAAGTATTATTAGTTCTCAAGCAGTAAGAATGGTTTCAAGGGGTCTTGGGTACCCCCATGAAAAACTACTTAGGCAGTGATCATGGTGAACTTCTCAGAAATGGAACAGATCTGAACGAAGGCTTCTGAAGCTTCAAAAGTAAATCTTCAACTGTAGAAATATGTTTTTACTGAAAGTTTAAAATATCCATTTAAGGGTTAGTTAATAATAGGTGACAATCTGGAAGAAAGAATCATTATTAAATTCAAAAACCTTAAGCTACACACAGAAACATCCCATTTAATTGAAACTAATTTTTTAAAATGTACACTTTAACAACCAATAAATTAGTGAGTGACTATTCAATTAATAATAAAAAAATTCACTACCAGTATCCTGTTTTCCTTTTATGAAACTTTTACTTTTATACAACTTTTCAGGGACATATCTGTTGCATGCACTGAGGAATATGTGCCCCTTACCATTCCTGCCAAGAAGGTCACTGGCCTTGTTAGTGGAGAAAAAAAAGCGATTTCAGCATACAATTGAGGTGTCCAGGTCTCCAGAGGCAGCATGAAACCCCGAGAGGAGCGAGTAGGAGCCCGGTGCTTCTCAGAGGGTGGCTAACAACTCCCTACACAGGATCACCTGGCTGCTGCTTCAGATTACTGATCCCAGAACCCAACACGCAGCCTGAACGTGAATCTCAGAGGGATTTGCACTTGTATCAAGCTTCCCAGATTTAAGACAAGTCACTTTGCCAGCAGGCCTGGGGGAAAGCTCCCGCCTGGTGTCATCCAAGCTATTAAGAAGGCTCACATCTGCCGCACTGATCTGAAAGTGAAATAAGCAACACCACTGAAGAGGTATGTAATATACCATCTCACCTTCTTCCACCAAACATTTATAGATTATGTTTTCAGAGTTAAGGCTCAGGATACAGAGTTGACTAAGACACAGCTCTGACCTTTAAAGAGCTCAAAATCTAGTGTGGGAAATATGAAAGAAACTCAGAAATCACAGAAGTATGGAAATAGCACTAGAAATGTACACAGAGCATGTTAGAAATATAGTTGGCCCCTGAACAATGTGAGGGTTAAGGGTATTGACTCTCATACAGTCAAAAATCTGTGTATAACTTTGACACCCCTCCCCCCAAAAAGTGACTACTAATAGCCTATTGTTGACCACAAGCCTTACCAATAACATAAACTGGTTAAAATTAACACATATTCCGTATGTTATATGTATTAGCCTACCTAATAAAAGAGTAATATGCAAAGTAACCACCACACCACTACACCCACTAGCCATGACCAGAAGCCAATCAGAAGCAATATGCAAATTAACCTCAACCAAGATGGCTGCAGCCACGAAGAAAGCAGGAGGGAGGCCTGGGTTTCCCCGGCAATGGAGAAAGCCAAGATTTCCACACACCCTGGCCTGCACAAGCCTCCACTGAAGGCTACAAAGTTTCAATTATAGAAGATAAATACATACTAACAGAAATGGCTATGCCACGAAGGGAGCAGAGGCTTGGCTGTACTCCAGGCTACAGTTTCAATTATAGAAGATAAATACATACTAACAGAAATGGCTATGCCACGAAGGGAGCAGAGGCTTGGTTGTACTCCAGGCTACAAAGTTTCAATTATAGAAGATAAATAAATCCCAGGTACCAGGGCCTCCACTTGGGTTGCCTGGGATGGTATGGCCAGCCTGCAAACCACCACAGACCCCTCGCCCAGGCCACCTCATGCCTCAGGGGAACCCTCACGCTGATTTGATCCAAGACACCCTTCAGGGCAAACCAGCTGAACCCCACCCATGCACCAGGCCTCTATCCTATCTAATAAAAGAGTTATATGCAGATTGACCATCACTCCAACACACAAGATGGCTGCTCACATGTGGTCAAAGATCCTGCCCCCATATGGACACAAGATGGCCAGCAGGGGAGGGCAGGTGGGAGGGACCAGGTCTGCAAGGGAGGGCAGTTGGGGGTGATCAAGCCTGCAGGAAAGGGCAGTTAGGGGTGACCAGGCCGGCAGAGGGGGGAAGTTTGGGGCAAACAGGCTGGCAGGGGAGTGGTTAGTGCATGATCAGGCTGGCAGGCAGAAGCAATTAGAGGCAATCAGGAAGGCAGGCAGGTGAGCAATTGGGAGCTATATTGGAGAGGGTGCAGGCTGGGCTGAGGGATTTTGTGCACCAGGCCTTTAGTATATTATCCTCCTATCTAATAAAAGAGTAACATGCAAATTTGAGCGTACCTTGGCTCCTGATTGGCTATGCTCCCAGCCAACATGAGCAGGGGGCATGGCCAGCAGGACGGAAGGCGAGGCTAGCAAGGCATGCGGGGGCGTGGCCCCGGTGCAGTGTGCGCTCCCCAGGTGGGGGCCCCTTGGAGGGGCAGGACAGCTGCGGGAGGCCCACCTGGGGCTGTGGGGCATGCTGTCTGTGAGGTATGCTGTCGGAGAGGCGCCTGCTTGCTGGGTTGGCGGGGGACCCCCCAGTTCTGGATGCATTTGTCTGCTCCTTCAGTCTCCATGACCTCATGCTATTGTCAGTGGCAGTGTGTGCAAGTCCAGTAAGGTCACCCTTTCCCCAAGCAACACGCACACTCCGTGGTTGGGCTGAGGGAATCCCCCTCTGTGCGCGAATTTCGTGCACCAGGCCACTAGTATTCTTATAAGAGGCCCAGTGCACAAAATTCGTGCGAAGTGGGTGGGTGTCACTTAGCCTAGCCTCCACCCTCTCCAATCTGGGACCCCCAATGGGATCAGACCTAAACAGGCAGTTGGACATCCCTCTCACAATTCAGGACTGCTGGTTCCCAACTGCTCACCTGCCTGCCTGATTGCCACTAACTGCTTCTGCCTGCCAGCCTAATCACCCCCTAACCACTCCCCTGCCAGCCTTATTGATGCCTAACCGCTCCCCTACCGGCCCAATTGCTCCCAACTGCCCTCCCCTGCAGGCCTGGTCCCCGCCAACTGCCCTCCCCTGCAGGCTTGATCACCTCCAACTGCCCTTCCTTGCAGATCTGGTCCCTCCCAATTGCCCTCCCCTGTTGGCCATCTTGTGTCAACATGGGGGCAGGATCTTTGACCACATGGGGGCAGCCATCTTCTTTGTTGGAGTGATGGTCAATTTGCACATTACCTCTTTATTAAATAGGATACTAAAGGAAGTAGGAAAAAATAAAATGTTATTAAGAAAATCACAAATAAGAGAAAATACATTCACTGTAATGTTGCACTTACAGAAGAAACTCTGCAAGTAAGTGGACCCACAAAGTTCAAACCCATGTTGCTCAAGGGTCAACTGTACAAGTAAGGCCCCATGTTGGCCTGTGATAGGAACAAAACTGGAAATGGAGGAGAGCAAATAAGAGGATCTGTGAAGACTCTGAAAACGAGAGGATAAAGGGAAGGGGGTTGAGGTTAAATTAAAGGGAGAAAGTGAAAAGGGGAAGAGGACTATGGGCAGAAGAAAGAGCATGTGTAAAGTTAGGGAGGCAAACAGAGAAAGAGCAGTCAAGGAGCTAACCATCATCTATCACCTTTAAAGGAAAGAACTATATAGAATTGTGTATAAGAAATGAGGCATCTTAAGTAGACAGGGGACAGAAATAAAGGAGCAGGTACATCCTACTAAGGGTTACTTAACACAGGGTTAAGAAGATATCTTTAAAGGATAACACTGATTCATCCACAATGTAAGAATTATAAACATGAAAAGAATCTGGACAGAATCAATTCCATCTAATAAAAGAGTAAAATGCAAATGTGAGCATACCTTCGCTACACTACCAGCCAATCAGGAACGGGGGGCAGTGCTGCCCGGGCGGCCGTTCCCCCACTCCGCAACCCCAACGCTCCCTCCAGGGGGCCCGCCGAGGGACGGGGACACATCCCAGCGGTCCTGCTACTAGTGCCCATTCTGCCGCTCCGCGGGGCCCAAGATGCTGAGGAGAAGTTGAAGTAGAAGCTACCACAGAATCTGCCCAAAGAGATGAAGGTGCTGGAGAGTAGCAAGCAACCAAGAAGAAAGGTTGAGCCCCCCCCCTTTCCTTAATTATTTCAGGAATAATCCTCCCAATGATCAACCCCATCACCAACCAAGCAGTTAACTCCCCCACAGTATATGAATTACAGTTGGACATTAAATGTTATGCTATGACTTTTCTCCTTATACAGAGTATCAGTTTGCTTGCAGAGTGGCTTCCTGGCTTGCTGCCAGCCTGTGCAGGGCCCACGCTTATGAGTTCAGGATCTATGATGATGTGAATAATTCAGATGTTTACAATAAAAACACATGAATGCATGAATTCACTAATGTTAATGTTAAAATTCATGGAAAAAATAGTCCTTTGAATCTTTGGTGGTTAGAAATTAAAGACCTCAACTCATGTGCAAAAACAATAAATAAAGTTACACTGAATGGCAAAAAAAAAAAAATTAGGGGAAAGGAAATTAAAAACCTCAAATTATGTGCAAAAAAACCGTAAATACAGTTACACTGAATGACAAAAAAACAAACAAACAAACAAACAAACAAACAAACAAAAAAATTAGGGGAAAGGAAATGTTCAAAGACCTGGGAACCATTCCCAGATCAGGAAGGGAAGTCACAGGGTGCATATTATTGCTACAAATACTATATTTCCTAGTACTTACAACATATACAATATGATGTATTAGATGCCTTCCTATCTCATAAAGTACATATTCTCATAGGTAATATTGGTAGATATATTATAGTTATGGCAGTATGTCATATCCTATCTATATTAATAAAAGGGTAAAATGCTAATTAAACCATGAGACCTTCCAGAAGTCCTTCCGGACAAAGCCACGGTGGCGGGGCCAAGGCAGAGATGGTTATGGGTGATCAGGCCAGGAGGAGAGGGCAGTTGGGGGCGATCAGGTTGACGGGGGGTGCACTTTGGGGCAAGAAGGCCAGCAGGCAGAGTGCTTAGGGGAGATCAAGCAGGCAGGCAGGTGAGCAGTTAGGAGCCAGTAGTCCCGGAAAGTGAGGGGGTTGTCCAACTGCCAGTTTAGGCCCAATCCCACAGGGGTCCCAGATTAGAAAGGATGCAGGCCAAGCTAAGGGACACACCTCCCTCTACCCTCACCTCAGTGCACGAATTTTGTGCACCAGGCCACTAGTCTTACCTAATAATAGACAAACATGTAAATTGACCATACTTCCGCTACACCCTTAGCCAATCAGCATGAGTATGCAAATTAACCTAACAAAGATGGCAGTTAATTTGCATACATAGGCGCCCAGCACCTGTGTCCCCAGAACATCCTGGCACCCGGGTCACTGTGAAGTAAGCCATCAAAGCTGAGAGGGCAGGGGCAGAGCCAGCGATTGGAGGAGGCTAAGGGTCCCCCGCCCAGGCCAAAAGCCTTGGCCAGAGGCGTTTGGCCTGGGCAGGCAGATCAGGAGTGAAGCCTTGCGATCGATCAATCGCAGTGCGTTGAAGGTCCCCTGGCCGAGGTCCCCTGCCCAAGGCCGAAGGCCTCTGTAAGCCATCAGTAGGACATCCCCTGAGGGCTCCCAGTATGTGAGAGGAGGCAGGTTGGGCTGAGGGACCACCCACCCCCAGTACATGAATTTCATGTACCGGGCCCCTAGTGTGTGTGTGTGTTTGTGTGTGTGTTTGTGTGTGTGTGTGTGTATACGTATATATAAAGAGAGAGAGAGAGAGAGAGAAAGAGAGAGAGAGAGAGAGAGAGAGAGCGCTATTTTGTTCTTTTCAGCTTTTTGGGGATAAATAATTAAAACTCAGTAAAATTACTGACTGCTCTGAAACAAAGTTGTGTTTTTTGTTTTGATTTTTGTGTGTTATTTGTTTAGTTTAGAAGAAAGGTATTTTTCTCTGGTTTGGGATTGCTATGCATTTAGAAATTTTTTAAATTACTAAAAGCTAAGAGATGATGGGACTGCTGCTGATTTCACTAGTTAACTGAAAATATTACATATTACCGCAGTATTTTAAGATCTTGTAAATTGAAAAGGAAAATAGATATCCATAGATTAAGAAAAAGTTGAGCAGTAGTAATAAATATTCTCATCAATGACAATAAAATAAAGTGTGTTTGGGGGGTTCAAAGTAGAGAAAGGAAGTGACAAAGTAACCTGGTAGGTGCAGCAAAGACTGACAGAAGAGGATCTTTCTGCCCCTATGTATTGCCCATATTGAAAAAGATCTGGGGTAAGCTGAAAAACCACCCAGGACTCCCAGTGATCCCACCTGGACTGCCCTGCAGGACTTGAAGAATGGGCCTGAGAAACGGCCAAGGTCATGACTGTCCATCTGTGGGAGTGAGGGACCTGCACATGTGGTAGAGCTAGCTGCTGCGAACCCAGCTGCTCTGCTGAGTCAGAGCCCACTTCTCAAGCTCAGTAGGGTGGCAGCATAAGAAACTATTTCCATCTCATCCCACATGGAACGTTTACCCTTTATTTATTTTTTATTTATTTCAGAGAGGAAGGGAGAGGGAAAGGGGGATAGAAAAAATCACTGATTGGCTAGCTCCTTCATACCTCCTATTGGGGATCGATCCTGCAACCTCGGCCTGGGCCCTGTCCGGGAATCGAACCTTAACCTCCTGGTTCATGAGTCCATGCTCAACCACTGAGCCACACCATCCAGGTGGAACACTTAACCTTTAAAAGGGCTAACTTTTGTTTGCGTTTCTAGGAACCAGCACATAGCAGGTGCTCAATAAGTTAATACATTGATTAATAAAGGGATGAACAAATGAACAGCAATCACTAAAATTAGACTCCAGAAGACTTGTACAGCCTGGTTTACTATCACATGCCTTCATAGACAGGTGGAGAACAGCCACCAGATAAGGTGCTTAAGGTCAGAGACTGAATCTCAAACCATTTCTCAGTGTTGGGCATTAGTTCCCTCCATATTACAAAACCTCTTTTACCTAAGGTGACTGCATTACCTTCTTAAACCTTCATTAAATACTCTTCTATTCCCTTGTTTTAACAAGGCCTTTCTAAATTTGATATTATTGTGAGGACAGAGAAGAGTAAGTCAGTAATGGAAACCAAAAGAAAAATGAGAGGAATTTAGGGTCGAAATGTGCTAGTAGGGGTTCTGCCATAAAGAATCAGTAAAGCAGTTTTAGTACACAGATGCAACAGAAAAATGGCACAAATGGTATGCCTTAACCCAGCACTTTCTTATTAAAAAAAAAAAAAATCTGCTCATAAGTAGTACATACCTAAACAACCATACTTTGTAAATGCTATTTATATATTTATGCCACAAGCTCAAGAAATAAATCTACAAATAACCTGTATTATTAAAGTTTAATCACATCCATTATTGTTATAAAATTTTCCTATATTTTCAGCAGAGACATAATAACATAACTGTGCTTTTATTTTCCCTTGCAAAAACAAACAACAAAATAAATCCTCTACGGTCAAGGAAGAAATTCCTCTGTTAGTTTTCTTACAGATGACAGGAAAATCAGCTCCACATAATGGATGTAAGTGGTCCCATTCCAAGATATATAATGTGAAGTTTCAGAACATAGGGACAAAAAGAAAAAAGATTCATAAAAAGTCCCCAAATCTACAATACATTTTAGAACCAATGATCAAGTTTGGCAAGGTAAAAGAATATAAGATCAATATATAAAAATCAATCATATTTTTATTTACAAACAATGAATAATCAGAAAATGAAACTTAAAAAGCAATTTCATTCACAGTATTATAAAAAAAATTAAAATAAATAAATAAATTTCATGAAATAAGTATAACACTATATACTCAATACTATAAAGAACACTGCCGAGAGAAATTAAAGATGATCAAAGCAGAGGCCCATAACTGAGGGCCCACCATCCAGGCTCCTGTTTTGGTAAATAAATGCTACTGGAATACAGTCTTGGCTCACTGCCCACAGTACTTCTCACTACAATGGTAGAGGCAAATATGACAGAGACTGTGTAGGCCATAAGAATAAAATATTTACTATCAGGTCCTTTAAGAAAAAGTGTGACAATCTCTGACCTAAATAAATGAAGACATTCCATGTTAACACAATACTGTTAAAATTATAATTATCCTCAAAATGATCCTCAGATTAAATTTAATTTCTATCAAAATCCTAACAGGCTTTCTTTGTAAAATTGACAAGCTGCTTCTAAAATTTATATTGCAACACCAAGGACTAGCATAGCCAATGAATTTTGAAAAAAATTATAGTTTGAGAATTCACACTACCTATTTTAAAATATACTATAAAGTTACAATAATCAAGACTATGCGGTGCTGTATATATATTTTCAACAGATACCAAGGCAATAATAAGAAAAAAATAGTCTTTTCATGAAACGATCTGGCACTAGATTCAAAGACATCCAGATTCAAAGAGATGAATTTAAAATATTCCCTTACATCATACACAAAATTTAAATAAAAATTAATCATAAACCTAAAAGCAAGAAATAAACAATGAACTTCTAGGAAAAACTAAGAGATCTTCATGACTTGGGTTAGTCAAAGAGTTTTTAGGTACAGCACCAAAAGCATGATCCATAAAAGAAAACAAAATTGAGGAACACCAAGATGGCGGCATAAGCAAACACCTATTGTTCTGCCCCGCGCAAAGATTTGGGAACTACAACATAACAGCGGAACAGACAAGCACCCAGAATCTCCAGAAAGCTGGCTGAGTTAAAACTCCACTAATAGGAGCAGAGGTGGGACACTGAGACTCGGGACCGGCGGGAGCGCAGCCTTTCAGACGGAAACAGGTTAGGAGCCGCCCTGGCCGCGCGCGCGCGCGGGTTGGGGCTGGAGCAGCGACCCCCGGCTGGATTTCTCCGACGAGGAAGGGCGGAGGCGTCCCACTACCCAGATTTCCCAAGCCGGGCGAGGTCCGAGATCCCGGGTATGGGAAGAGGTCCCCCTGCACAGATTTCCTGGAACCAGGCGAGGTCCGAGGTCCGGGGGACACACCCTGGAAGCGGGGCGTGGCAGAGGCTCCTAGTCCCAAGGGTTGCGCAAACCCGAGACTTGCCCCTGGAAAACTTGTCTCCCCTCACAGCCAATTGGCCTGGAGGCCAAACCCTCCTAGGGCTAACAACAAAAAGCTGGGTTTAAATTCAAAAATATTGAATACAACTCATAAAGGATTGCAGTAAGAGTACCCACCTCAGGTAACTGGGGAGACTGAGCCACTGTCCCTTTGAGGATATCCACCACATAAAGCAGCCACCATGCAGAGATATGGAAAGAAATCAGGTGTGAAAGAAATGGAGGAGAAAAGACGACAAGACATAGAGTTCAAAACCACGGTTATAAGGCTTTTCAAGAGGCTCCTACAAAAGGCCTTCTCAACTTAATGAGAATAACCAGGAAATAAACAGGACCAACCAGCAAATAAATGAGACTTACAAGGAGATGAATGATACTTACAAGGAAATGAATGAGACCCTCAGGGAAATGAACAAGACCTCTGAGGATACGAACCAGACCCTCACAGATAAAAAAAAAAAAAAGGACCAACTAGAAATCAAGCATATACAGACTGAAATAAAAAATATTACACAAAGTCCTAAAAGCAGTCCAGAGGGCCACAAGAACCAAGTCAAAGATTTGAAATACAAAGAACCAAAATCCACTGAGCTGGAAAAGCAAGAAACAAAAAGAATTCAGATAATTGAAGATAGCGTAAGGGGCCTCTGGGACAACCTCAAGCAAGCCAACATCCGAATTATTGGGGTGCCAGAAAAAGAGAGAGAGCAAGTTAATGAAAACCTACTTGAAGAAATAGTGACTGAAAACTTTCCCCACCTGGAGAAAGAATCTGACTTAAAAGCCCAAGAAGTACACAGAACCCCAAAATATAGGAATCTAAAGAGGACCACACCAAGACATATCATAATTAAAATGCCAAGAGCAAAAGATAAAGAGAGAATATTAAAAGCTGCAAGAGAAAAGCAGTTGGTTACCTACAGGGGAGCACCCATACGATTGTCAGCGGATTTCTCAACAGAAATGATGCAGGCCAGACGCGAGTGGCAAGAAATATTCAAAATAACGAAGAGCAAGAATCTACAACCAAGATTACTCTATCCAGCAAAGCTATCATTCAGAATTGAGGATCAGATAAAGTGCTTCGCAGATAAGAAAAAGCTAAAGGAGTTCATCACCACCAAACCAGTATTATATGAAATGCTGAAAGATATTCTTTAAGAAGAGGAAGAAGAAAAAGGTAAAAATATAAATTATGAACAACAAATACACATCTATCAACAAATGAACATAAAAATCAAGTGAACTGATAGGCTGATGAACAGGATAAACTGGTGACTATAACAGAAACATGGACATGGAGAGGGAATGGACTGACAATTCTTGGGGAGAAGGGTGTTGTTGGAAGTACAGCAAGAGATTGGACAAGAATCATGCAACAATGGGAGAGGACATTGGGGAGGGGAAGGTGAGGGCGGAGGGTGGGATAGGTACAGGGTGGAGGGAAGATATAGGGGGATAAAAAAGGGGAAACAATGTAATTAATAAACTGAATTTAAAAAAGAAAAAAAGAAAAGAAACCAGAAGAAAAAAAAAAGTTTAACCAGAAAAAAAAAATTTGATAAGCTGGATTTCATCAAAATTAAAAACTATTTCATATAAAATGATAGGGCACACACTAGGAGAAAATATATGCAAATTACCTATATGATAAAGATCTTATATTTAGATTGCATAAAGAATTTTACTAATAAATAATAAGACAAACAACCCAAATAAAAAATGAGCAAAAGATGTGAATAAACATTTCACCGGAGGAAATACAAATGGCTAAAAAGCAAATTAAAAGACAAACATTGATCAGACCATTAAACCTCAGAGGGAAGGTAGGGGAGGGTGGGGATAAGGAGGAGAGATCAACCAAAGGACTTGTATGCATGCATATAACCTAACCAATGGACACAGACAACAGGGAGGTGAGGGCATGGCGGGAGGGGAAGCAATGGGGGAATAAGGACATATATGTAACACCATAATCAATAAAGAAATTTTTTAAAAGATAATTATTGATGAGAAAAATATAAATGAACACTATACTGAGATATAGCTACAAACCCATTGAAATAATTATCAACCGGAGATACCTGGCCGGGTGACATAGTTGGTTGGGGTGCCATCCCCTGCACCAAAAGGATGCAGGTTCAATTCCCCATCAGGGCACATGCCTATATTTCGGGCTACAACCCAGGTCCAGGTGCATACAGAAGGCAACCAATTCATCTCTCCCTTTTTTCTCTCTCTCTACCTCTCTCTGAAAAACATGTCCTTGGGGAGGGTTTTTTTTTTTTTTTTTTTAAAGCGGACAATACAAATTATTGGTGAGGATGTAGAAAAACTAAAATCCTTATATATTGCTGGTGGAGATGTAAAATGGTGTAGTCACTTTGAAAACAGTTTGGTATTTTCTTGAAAAGTTAATCATAACTTTACATACAACCCAGCAATTCTACTCCTGGGTATGTATGGAAGAGAAATGAAATCACGTGTCCACACAAAAACTTCTATGTGAAAGTTCATAGCAACATTATTCATATCTACTGGCCCAGTGCATGAAATTTGTGCACATTAAAAGGGTATTAATTAGAGGAAATAATTTAATATTGCTATTTGCTCTTTCTCTATAATAGAAGTATCAAAGACTAAGGAAATTTAGTAAAATATATATGAAAACCTTCCTCCTGTCAGAGTCTGGGGCGCACTACGGGGCCCAGAGTCAAGTCCCTACTCACTCACATGTGCCTCAAAATCACATGAGACCCAGACCCAGCCACACCCCTCTCCCCCCACATTGGGGTAGATCCAGACCCAGCCAGTCCCACTCTTGTCAAGCCACCCAGGGCACGGTGTCCCCTGGCCCAGCACCAGGATGGGGAGTGTGTCCTAAGGTCCCTCATCAAGTCCCACCAGGTGGGAGACACGACCTGAGATCCCCTGTCAAGCCCCACTGGGTTGGGGGCATGGCCTGAGGTCCCCCGTCAAGCCCCACCAGGCAGAAGAGCACAGCCTCAAGTCCCCCAGCCCAGCACCGAGAGGGAGGTGCAGCCTCAGGTCCCCTGTCAATCCTCACTGGCAGGGAGGTACAGGCTCAGGTCCCCTGTGAAGCCCCGCTGGGTGGGGAGCACAGCCTGAGGTCCCTGTCAAGCCCAGCCAGGCAGGAGAGGCACAGCCTCAGGTCCCCTTCTGCTGGGGCAGAAGGTATGGTCTGAGGTCCCCTAGCCTGGTCCCGGGGTGGGGGTGCAGCTTGAGGTCCCGTCAAGCCCTGCCAGGTGGGGGCACAGCCTGAGGTCCCCTGTCAAGCCCTGGTGAGTGGAGAGAACAGTCTGAGGTCTCCTAACCCAGCAACAGGATGGGAAGCACACCTTGTGGTCCCCTGTCAAACCCTGCTGGGTTGGGAGTGTGGCCTGCAGTCTCCTGCCAAGCCGCACCAGGTGGGAGGCACGGCCTAAGGTCCACATTAAAGGGAGCAGCCTGAGGTACCCTAGCCCAGAATCAGGGTGGGAAGCACACCTTGAGGTTACCTGTCAAGCCCTGCCAGGTGGGGGGCATAGCCTGAGGTCTCCTGTCAAGCCCTTCTGGATTGGGGGAGGGTGTAGGCCTCCCTTCCCTCGTGCTATGGCCATGCCCCCCACAGGCCTCTGATCCAGCTGCCACGACCACCTCACGCTCTCCTCTCCGTGAGTAGGTATGCATAGGGAAGGCTGGGCCAGGATAATTGGAAGTGGGTGATGAGGGGCCAGCATCCTGGGTGAGCTGGGCCTCACAGCCCCTCTGCTTCAGCTCCCAGCACCCGGGACCTAAGGAGTAGTGCTTTCACAGGAACCTGGCAGGCACTGGATAAGGCAATGACTTAAAAACAGAAGAAGCCTTCTTTAACTCTGGCTGGAAGTGCGTTGGGAACTTATGGTCGGGGGAAGCACCCAACATCAGGGATGAAATAAGACCTTGGGTAGCCTCCAGAGGGGGCAAAGCAACAGTAAAAGGCATCTTTGAAACAAAGACATTTGAACGTACAGTGGATATTAGGTGATATTAAGGAATTACCTTAACTTTTCAAGGTGGGACAATGGCTGAATATTTATTTCTTTTTTAAAGACACTCATCAGAGGATATTTAAGTGGGAAACAACTTTCTTTGAAAGTATGGTGGTGTCCTGGCCCAGCCCTCGCCAGACTCCGCCCATCCAACCTGAGCACAGCTGAGCTTCACGGACGCCTCAAGGACTGAGCCTCTCCCGCTGGCTCGCTAGGTCCTCAAAAGGACCCTGTGCAGAGGCGTGGTCCCTGCTTCGTTCCCCGCCCCGCCAGCGTGAAGCTAAGCTTTCCCAGCTGGCGCTGGAGTGAAGGGCTTCCTTTCCTGCCTGCGCTGGTGTGAAGGGAACTGTTCCCCACAGGAGTGAAGCCAAGCGTTCTTGAAGGGAAGTGTTCACTGGCATTCAGGCAAGCCGTGGCCACACCCTCAGTCACGCCCCTGCTCCTGATTGTCTGGTAGCATAGCCAATCAGGAGCCAAGGTACGGTCACATTTGCATGTTACTCTTTTATTTGATAGGATAGGCCCAAACTGAAAATAATATAAATGCCCGTCAACTGGTGAATGAATAAACAAAATGTATGCAATAGTATTCAGCAATAGCAAGAACTACTGTGACACACTAATACGTAGTATGAACTGCAAAACATTGTGTTGAGTGAGAGAAGCCACATGCAAAGGACTACATATTGTATGATTCCACTTATATAAGATATCTAGATAAGACAAACCAATAAAACAGAAAGTAGAACAGTGGGTGCCTAGGGCTATGGGAGTAGGATTGATACCTGCCTGCAAATGGGCAAAAGATAACTTTTGGGGTCAATGGAAATGTTCTGAAAGTGGATTGTAGCAATGGATGTTTGTGAAAGTAAAATTTTCTAAACAATGCTTGAATTGGATATTTATGGTGGATAATTTTGTTATGCAAATTATTCCTCAATAATACTTTAAAAAATATTAAGTCTCAGGGGAAAAAATGGTCACAAATAAATGATCAATAAAATGTCTTCAAATTCCAAACAGCAATACTGGGATCTATAGGACAATGTTCTTTCTAAAAAAATAAGATTTTCACGGGGACAACCAAGATGGCGGCATAGGTAAACACCCATCTTGCCGTCATACACAGCAATTTTAAAACTACAACTTAACGAAAGAACAAACACCATCCAGAATCACCAGAAAGCTGGCCGAGTGAAAATTCCACAAATAAAAGTGAAGATAAGACACTGTGACTCGGAGGAGTGGCGGCAGACAGCTTTGAAGATTCGCTCGGAGAGAGGTTTGGAGCGCGCGCCAGCAGATAGGGCGGGCGGCTGAAAACCGGCCAGTTTTCTCGAATGGAGAGACAAAGACGTCCCACTGGACTGATTCTCCAGCTCTGGGCGAAGTCCAGGGAACCCACTATAACACGGGGTAAAAACTGGACAGTGGGAGGGCACACCGAAACTCGGGTACTGCAGGGGTCTCCCGGCTTGTGGAGAAGGCGAGCTTGCGCATGAACTTGGGAATAGCGCAGCTGCCTGACCACGTAGAGAGCACTCACAACTTGTTCTCTCATTCGGGAAACCGTCAGACTGCTTTGTTTTATGACCCTAGGTGAGACGTTTGGGGTGCAGACTCACTTGGGGAGAGTCTGAATTCCCTGGCAGCCGGTAGAGCTTGGCAGCGGCTCTCTCTCAGAGGTGCTGGTGGCCATTGCCCCCGGCACAGAGTCCCTGGGGGCGCATAGGGCGGAGCTAATGCTGTCTGCTTGGCCCGGAGACTCCGCCCATCCAACCTGAGCACAGCTGAACTTCACAGACAATTGGCCTGGAGGTCAACCCCTCCAAGTGCTAACAACGATTAACCTGAGCTTAACTTCAGCAAGACTGTGCAACCCATATCCAACTCAGGTAACTGGGGACGCTGAGCCACTGTCCCTAATAGGAAGTCTATCACAAAAAGCTAATTGACCAACTCAGGGAAGCAGCCACCATGCAGAGACATGGAAAGAAATCAGATCTGGAAGAAATGGAGGGGAAAAAACGACTGGACATGGAATTCAAAACCACGGTTATAGGGCTTCTCAAGAGGCTCCTACAAAAGGTCGAGACCTATAAGGAAATAAGCAAGACCGACAAGAAAATCAATGAGTCCTACAAGGAAATGAAGGAGACCCTCAAGGATATGAACGAGACCTGCAAGGAAATGATCAAGACCAACGTGGAAATGAATGAGTCCTACAAGGAAATGAACGAGACCCTCAAGGATATGAAGGAGACTCTCAAGGATATGAAAAAGGACCAACCAGAAATTAAGCATACACTGACTGAAATAAAAAATATTATACAAAGACCTAAAAGTGCTCTGGAACACCCCAAGAACCAAGTTAAAGATTTGAAATACAAAGAGGTAAAATCCACTCAGCTGAAAAAGCAAGAAACCAAAAGAATCCGCAAAATTGAAGATAGTATAAGGGGCCTCTGGGACAACCTCAAGCATACCAACATCCGAATCATAGGGGTGCCAGAAAAAGAGAGAGAGCAAGACAATGAAAACCTATTTGAAGAAATAGTGACCGAAAACTTCCCACACCTGGTGAAAGAAATTGACTTAGGAGTCCAAGAAGCACACCGAACCCCAATATGTAGGAACCCTAAGAGGACCACACCAAGGCACATCATAATTAAAATGCCAAGAGCAAAAGACAAAGAAAGAATATTAAAAGCAGCAAGAGAAAAACAGTTAATTACCTATAAGGGAGCACCCATACAATTGTCAGCTGATTTCTCAACAGAAACGATGCAGGCCACACGGGAATGGCAAGAAATATTCAAAGTGATGAATAGCAAGAATCTACAACCAAGATTATTCTATCCAGCAAAGCTATCATTCAGAATTGAAGGTCAGATAAAGTGCTTCGCAGATAAGAAAAAGCTAAAGGAGTTCATCACCACCAAACCGATATTATATGAAATGCTGAAAGATATTCTTTAAGAAGAGGAAGAAGAAAAAGATAAAAGTGTAAATTAGGAACAACAAATACACATCTATCAACAAATGAATCTAAAAATCAAGTGAATTAATAAGCTGATGAATAGGATAAACTGGTGAATGTAACAGAATCATAGACATAGAGAGGGAATGGACTGACAACTCTTGGGGAGAAAGGGGGTGTGGGAAGTGCAGCAAGAGACTGGACAAAAATCATGCAACTATGGGAGAGGACAGTGGAGGGGGGTAAGGGAGGAGGGTGGGATGGGTACCAGGTGGAGGGGAGCTATAGGGGGGAAAAAGGGAACAATGTAACTAATAAAATGAACAATAAAGATTAAAAAAAAAGATTTTCACAAAAATGTTATATTCTGAATAAATTACTACACAATTTGGAGGAAAGAGAAATGACTTTCAGATGTGTAAGGACTCATGGAACTTACTTCCAATGTATCTTTTCTCAGACAGGCACTGGAGGATCAAATTCACCAAAACAAGACAGTAAACGCACAACCAAAGCCAGTGCAGTACACATGGTAGAAGGCACTCAGCATTCATATCTGCTTCTATATACCTTTCTGTATGGTAGGGGCTGGAAAGCTAAACCACTATACTTCCTGGCCTTCCTTGCAACTGGGTTCTTTGAGAAAACTGGGTTTCCCCAACCAGATACACGGCAGTAAGATTTGGAATATGGAAGTGGAGGCCATGCTCTGGAACCCTGACTTCCTCTGATGGTCAGCATGGCAGCAGGCTACTGGGTTTTCTTGTAGGTGTTCAGTGTCTGGCTGTCATCAGCTTCACCAGGATCAAGAGACAGTGGTTTTAACAGGTTCTGAGTCTTCCACTAGAGCTCCAGCAGAAGGTTCTTGAAGGGAGCAGTCCCAGTGGTGGCATCCTGATTCCTTCCACCCTAATGTGGCAGACAGCACAACACCTTCGACAGGTCAGGGCAGCTGTGAGGTTCTGGCATTCCTAGAGGCCCAGCCTCAAGCCCATTCCTCTACTACTTCCAATAACTCAGAAAGCATCTGATCTGTATTTTAAATTCCTTTCTGTCGAAAATAGCTAGAGTAGGCATTATCTCCTCCCACTCACCCGTAAATATTGTAATACACAGGAAGACACAGGAAGCAGCATGTCCCATAAAAGGAGAGATAAAAGGGCATTTCTAAGAGTACGGCAGAGAAATAGCAAGCTGAGCACCAAGTGTAAAAATGAGTCTCCTCGGAGGCTCGAGAGAGACATCTCTAAAAGATGAAATAGAAGAAAACCAGATACAGTAGGTCCTCGGGATATGTCGGAGATCCGTTCCTACCGCGCAATGGAATTCAATTTTCGCTGTTAAGTCGGAACCCACCTACATAAGCACCTATGTCACTCATATGGAGCACATACACAGCAGTAATGAAGTGAAACAGTAAAAAAATTTAAAAGAAAGGTAACAATTCCTGACCTTTATTTGTGCGAAATAAATAAAAACCATAAAACACATATGTACATACGTTGAAATGACGGGCCTTTTTAAAAAATAAATATACTAGCAGCCCTTCAGGGGATATCACGCACAGTAGACCGCCCACCACTTCTGCCTGAGCTGGCAGGAACTGCAGCGCTGCCAGGAGCCTTGCCGTGTTCACGGGAGCCAGGCGGGACCGGGGACCGGCTGCTGCCGCAGGCGGCGGGCCCCCCCCGGCTCCTCTCCTGGCCTGCACTCGGCAGCGGGGCCCTCCTGTCCCTGTCCGTGTCCACTCCGACTCTGAGGGTCCAGCCTGAACCGAGTGTGGCGACGAAGCAAGCATTCCACCAGGCCTCTCACACTGCCCGCTCTCAGCGGCCACCCCCACCCTGGGCCTGGGGGATTCCTGTGGGGCTGACAGGACTGGGCACTGCCATCTTGTTGCTATGGGAGGCGCCATCTTTGTGACAGCTAATTTGCACATTACCCTTTTATTAGATAGGATGGGAGATGGTGATGTAACCACGAAATGGCGTACTTTGAGCCCAACGTAACCCAAGCACTGCCTTATGTGTGTGTGTGTGTGTGTGTGTGTGTATTATGAGTAGGTTCTGACAATTTGAAGAATATGGTTTTGAACTAGTAAAAAGTAATCAAACAAAACAGTAAATATAAATTTGTATAAGAGAGAAAAGATCATCATAATTTACTAAATATTTTACCTGTGGATAGTATTTAGTCACAATAACATAATGCAGACTATAGATTTACCTCAAATTATGCTCTAATTATAGATAAGTTTGTGAGATGAGCAAGGCACCTGTTTTAATGTAGGGATAAAGAAGAAATGGAGAAATCCTGTTTCATGTTGCATAGCCAGAAGAGAATGTTTTCAGTGAAAGGAAAACAAGAAGCAATATGAGCATGTTGCTCAGAGACAGAGTAACGGCCAGATCGGCTCTAAGTGTCGAACCAGTTGCCTCCAGGGAGAAGGAATTGGAATGTGGGAGAGAGAAGGAGTTGAGGACGGGCAGCTGGGGCTTGTACTGAATCTTATAAAATATTTGATTCAAACTATGAAGTGAATAAACTTCAATAAAAAGAAAAAATATCTTCAAAAGAAAGAGAAAGGTAAGAAGAAAAGGAAGTGGTCTGGGTTCTCCCTATCACTCAGAGGCCGAGGTACTCTGGGTGCGGATGGGGCCCCTCTGCTCTGGGCACACCAGCATGAGCAGCACCCTGCCTGGGAAGCTGGCCACGTCACCGTGAGCCAAGAGCTCAAAAGAAGAGAAAAACACAAAGAGCTCTAAAGTGAGAGAAGATCAGATAATCAAGCAAAATTTCAGTATACTGGGTCAAATTAAAATATATATATATTGGTTCTTAAAGATCAATAAAATACATGAAGTCTGAGGTAACTACTAACAAGTGTCTCTACCTCAAACAGTTGTAAAATTGCACTAAAGGTTAAATAAATTCTCTGAGTTCAACTTTATTTCTCAAGTATGCAAGAGTCATGAGCTCCAGAGGCATGTAAAACTAGTTTGTTTTTCTTAGAAGGAGTGTGGGCATAAGAACAGACCCACTGACTGCTCAGCCAGTCTCCTCTCTCTCCTTGCTATCTACACGGACAACAGTCACCGTTCTGTGAAGCATATCATGTGTGGTGAGTCAACATAAAAGGTTACAGGCTCCATTTAGTCAAATTAATATTGTTCATTCTTTAATTGTTAGCTTAAGGCATCTGGGAGAACACAAGAAGAATGAAAACCACTATCAGCACCTCTGTTAAAAGTTATTTTCAGGGTACAGCTGTACCATTTATACAGGCACAGCCCTTCTCAGCACAACAAATAAATTTGCACTTGCCTGTCTGAAATGTCATTCTTACTGCAATCAAATTGCTACCAGCATGTTGTGAACACTATAAATCTTCCCATGTTGATTCGTGAAATGAAAAATATCAAGGGAAATAAATAATCCTTTACTCCCTGCCAGTCTTAGGAATAAGAAACAACAGACATCTTGAGTAGGTACAAGAAACAATAAAACTGTCCTCACTTAGCAGGCTTCTGCTAGCCTCAGTACTACCTACATATACTGTGTGGGTCATGAAACTGTCCGGGGCTGATGGATCTATCTAATCTCTACGTGAAAAACTAGATCCTGACTTTTTGCTCTTAATAACTTATTATTATCAGCAGTTATTTGGAACAGAGGGGAAATCCAGATCATCTCTAGCTCTTCCATCTGTAAATTCATGTGCCAATTAGACTACAAAGGGCCTGGTTCTGGCTGGCCAGGGAGCTGGAAAGTGCTCCCCCTCCCGGTGAACTGTGCTCCGTGGCCCTGGGTGGGAAGGCCCGCTTTGCCAGCCAGACTTCTGGCATTCCTAGCCATGGCAGGGCCTCAGGTTTTAGGCAGAGCGCAGCCAATTCTTGCCCAAACCCCTTTCCCACCAAGCCAAGGCTGCATTTCCAGCCGTGGACAGCCATCACTCTAAATGATTACAAAGGACTAAACCTAGACAGCCCCGAGGAGCAGAAGGCAGAATCGGGCCAACTGAAGCCAAAAGGAAGGAAGCCAGAGACATTGGCAGCAGGAGCAGACACACAAGCTGTGCACTGGAGTTGATCGTGGCCTGCACAGGAGAGTGATGGGCAAAGAACCCACAACAGCCACAGGGAAGCCTCACCAGAGTGATCCATGTCCCATCTCCACCTTAAATCTGGGACATTGCTCACCAAAGCGAATCCCTTCAGTGTCAGGAGGCTTTTCAGCAAACAACGAATAATTTGTATAACAGATCTGAGTGTGAAAGGTAGGAAACACTTCTAAATTAAGGGAGAGATTTGGGAGCTTTTCAAAATTATAATACTCTTCTCAAGTGCTGATCTCTCAGCTATATCCCTCAATTTTTAGGCCTGGCTGAAATAACTAATGGGTTATTTTTTTCTTTGACTCAATTTCCCCCAGAGAAACAGGAATGAAAACCACATGCTTATTTCCATCTCTCAAATTCAACTATCCGAGAATTAAATTCTGTATATTTCGAGTCATTAAATATTCATTGAGCCAAGATCCAGGTACTTCAAAAGGATTCAAAAATAAATAAAACTGTTTAAACAAAGGCCTTGCTCTCAGGTCTAGAAAGCATAAATAAATAAATAAACAAACAAACAAACAAATAAATAAATACTCAAGTAATCATACCAAAAAGTAAACCATGATAAATATCACAAAAGAATGTAACAACAGTCTGCTCAACAATTCCTGTAGATTTGAATCTGTGCTGGGCATTGTGTTAGGCATGGAAGATAAGACCGATAAATGATAAAGGTCGGCCAGCTCTTCTCATGGTATGGATGGAGCAGCTGGGCTTGGTGTGTGTGAAGGTATGTGAGGGGGAGTTCAGGGAGGGAGAAATAGTGCCTGATCCTAGCAGTCAAGAGTCCAGTGGGAGGAGTCAAGCCGGCTGTGAGCACGCTGCCATTCCATAGCATGCCTGACCATGGGCAACACCAGCCAGCACAGATGGTGAGAGAGTACTGTGAGGTGTGCAGTTTTGCACAGTGGCCTAGAGACGAGAAAGCATGCAACTTGAGTGCTGGGGGACACTAAGTGGCCAAGACCCACTACCAGGGGCACTTGTAGGGAAGGTGAAGAGGGTGGTCCGAAGCCTCCTGGAACATCAGGTATTTTACTTTGTCTTGCAGACAGTACAGGCTCACTGAGTATTTGGAATGTCACAATTGGACACTAAATTAAATAGCTGGAAAGGCTTTCACCAAGGTGTATATGGGAGACTATTCCAGAACTGACCACTGCCAGACCAGCCAGTAAAACCCTGGTCAGAACAAAGATTGTTTCCCCAAAATCCCTCAGGTACTGTCTGATAGGCCCCTCCCCTATGCCCAGACATGCTGGTTCCTGGAACAGGCCATTGCCCTGCTCAAGGCAAGCAAAGCCTACAAAGCATCTTCCCCTTATGGGGATGGGGCAGGGGGGGAGTGGGAGGTGACACCCCAGTACTCCTATCCATCCTGCCCTGTCCTATATAACTCCGTATGACCTGCCACACAGCACAGAGGACACCCATGTCATCATGCCACCACCCAAGATGTGCCTTGTATGGAAGTTCCCTTAATAGACTCTTAATTTAATGATGGAGTTGTCAGCCTTTTTGGTCTCAGCCCTGGGAAATTTTCTGTAACACAAGACCTCATGCTCATTTTCCTCCTCATTGTGAGTAGTGCATTTGCCAGGAAATGGGAGTAGATAAGGACAGAGATGAGGAATATTCTGTCCTCCCTGCTGACCCCTCAGGCATTATGAGAAATGTTCTCTCTTCACTGACCACATTCTCTAACCACACCCTTTAATCCCACAGAACTGTAATGCACTGATACAGAGCAAACACTGAACTCTCCAAGTACCTCCAGAACACAAGCTTCAACAGGACAAGAGGCTCATTTGTTTACGTTCTGCTGTATGTATCCTGAGCACTCAGAAAAGGTATTGGCACATGGTAGGTATGCAATAAGTATTTGTTAAATGAACAAACAAAATGATGCATTGTACTGAGTATAAACTGGGACTATAAACAATCTAAAATATCATATTTAATATGCTCCTTTTATAGATGAGGAAACAAAGGCTGGAGAATGTCAAAGAAGTCCCCTCAACTCACACAGTACAGTTAGAGGGTTGAATCAGTTAGTTGTAAAACCACAACTATTTTCCAGGTCACCAGGTGCTGAGTATAATGCTCTTTCCACTGCTCCACATTACCCCTGTTGTTTGCATTTTCAGTACCCTATAATTAAGAGCGATGAAATTAGAAATCAGCAATTTATAAATCTCCAAAGAACTTTATTCTATATATGTTGAGAACCTCCAAGGCACAGAATATTAAAATAAAAAGCAATTGGGAACAGAATGGGGTAAACATCCTAAGTTCAGATAAATGAAATGAAAGTAACACTTCTACACTTTTACAACACGGCAGCTTAGAATTCCTGAGATTACCACCATTAATCTGCTTTGAAGTTGCTCAGTAAACCACATCAGACATCACTTGACTAACTCTCCCACAAACTGGCCTTCCCCAACTGGCTCCCTTGAGACTGACACATATCCAAGCTTAAAAAAATATTCCTTGGTGCCAAAAGTGTATGTATTTGAAAGGCAACAAATAGATCCTTGTGTCAGCTCTGAAGTAGCTTTTTGGAATCTACTACAAAGATTTAAAATAAAAAAGAGGCTTGATAACTCTCTGCAAGATAATAAACAAATGAGCAATAATCAAGAAAGAAAATCAGAAAACGGAAGCTCACATGACACTGTTGTTCAAAAATAAGAATTTGTGATCATTAGTCTGCACCAGGCACTGCTAGCTGTCAGGAGTCAGCTGTGAACAGCCAACAGGGTCCTTGTCCTCATGGCACTTATAGTCTTGGGAGGGGGCTAGAATCAGAGCTACTGAATAGAAGACACATCAATTCATTGCAATGGTGATGCTTGCCATGGAGGAGGTGTGCAGGTGCTAAATAAAAGTTCTCTTCACAACCAAGGAAGTCCCAGTAGAAGGAAGGATATGAGCAAAGCTTGAGGAAGAACTGAAAGGTCTATGTGGCAGAAATAATCAAGTGCCAGGGGGACAGGGGCTTGGTGCTGCTGGAGAGGTGGGAAGGACCAGAGCTAGAAAGGACACTACTTAGAAGAGCATAGAAAGTAAAGGTTTTGGGCTTTGCCCTCAGAGCACTGAGAATCCAAAGATTATAAAGACATTATAATGACAAAGGCTTGATTGTTGAAAGCTTATCCCTTGAAAAATAAGTGTTTATATTTTCAGAACAGTACAAACCATTTGAAAAGGATATAAATTAGGAAATAAGGATTGTCAGTTCAGCATTTAGGAGTGACAGCAGAAAGGCACTGACATGGCTCCATGGAATGAATGAAGGACATAAGTTAGTAACCTGAAAGAGACTCATAAAACTACTAGGCACGCTTCTTTGGGAAAAAAGAAAAAAAGAAAAAAAAGAAAGAAACATGATGTTTCTAAAGACTACTAAAATTCAAATATTCAAAATTTGTTAGAAGAATCAAATGTTAAGTCCATTTCCAATTTAGTGTATAAATTCAATAATAAAAGATATTGAGGCTTTCATTTATAAAAATCATTCCCCCTTCTCCACGCCCCCTTGACCTAATGTCTCTACATCTGAATTCAGACATCATCTAATGTCTCAGCAGGCATATAGCAGTGGATCAGATACTGCTTCGCTCACTCTCCTGGATGGTTATCTCGTTCAACTCTTGCATTTAACACACTTCCCATGTGTTTATACATGACTGCTCATTGGGACTGTGAGTTCCTTAAGAAATCTCTGGCCCTGGCTGGGTAGCTCAGTTGGTTAGAGATGTCCCAATACGCCAAGGTTGGGGGTTCGATTCATGGTCAGTGCACATACAAGGAACAAACAATGAATGCATAAAGAAGTGGAACAACAAACCTCTCTCTCTCTCTCTTTCTCTCTCTCAGTCTTTCTCTCTCTCTCTCATCCATCTCTATCTCTCTATTTCTATCTCCCCTCTCTATCTCCGTTTCTCTCTCTCTGCCTCTGTATCTCTCTCTCCTCTCCAAAAGCAATAAATAAAATAAAAAAAAAAGAAATTCCTACATAACTTTTGTGCCATCAGGCACCTGGAAACATGAGATACAGACAGGGGCTTGCAAATATTGACTCATCAAGGAAGTAATTGGTAAAAGACAAAAAAAACAAAAAACAAAAACGAAGTTTGGAAATAATCTGTGGATTGGGTTATAGAGAACTTTCCCAATTAACTTCGTTACATGTTAAAATGTAATGTTTAACAGCAAATCAAACCCTATCACACTAGTAAGAAAAGACTAAGGGATGTAAAAAGAATATTATGAAATTAAATTGTTTTACAGACACTGCTGCCCAGATGGAGGAGGATTTTCTCTGAAAAACATGGGCATGTTTTCACCTTGCAGGTACTGTAGACAGTGTTAATCACCTACGTTTCCCTCTTTCCTTTAACCATTAGGCATCTAGAGCCATATCTATGTCTCCTTATAGCAACTGAGATAAATGTATATTTCTTTGTTGCAACCTCAACCCAGCTTTATTATTTTCTAATTTTTTTCCTTTACCTTTTGCCCAACAATTTTTGTTTTAGACAAATATATCTATATCTATAGATGTCACCATCTCATAGCCTTTGTAGAACTGTGTTGATTAAACTAAATAAATGTAAATAATGAAGCAAGTGATGCTTAAGGCTCCTTGATTTACTCTGCTGTGCAAATTCAGTGATAGAGTTTTTCAAACCACTAATCCCTGACTCCAAACAAAGCATCCAGAGAATGAGGTAATCAGGTGCATTTCAGGTGCCCTGTCTTTGCTTTTCTGCTTCTCTTGGCTTTTCACAACACCCACTTTATCTGTGCCTCGCTGTCAGATCTACTTCTTCAGGTCTCCAGAATCCATTTCATCCTTTGAATGTCTCCTGCCACAGACATAACTCACTCTCGAAACATGACTCTCCAAGGCTATTGCACGATGCTCCTGGCCAATCTCACTTCCTCCCATCTCTGTCCCATCCAACCTATCTTTCAGTAGAAAGGGGAGGTTTTGTGCCAAAATGCATTCATGCACCGTGCATTCGATAAATATCTACTGAGTACCTATTAGAGATGAGGTGTATGTGAAGCACTGTGACAAATAAGTAGAGAAACTTGATCTCCACTCTTCAATGGCTCATGAATAGTGGGAGGCAAAGCAATATACAAACTGGAGTACATTCTGACAAGCAAGTGCTCTGCTGCCCCGTGTCCTGTCGGGAGACACTGAACAGAGCCTACGTACAGGGCAAATTCCGGAGCTCCTCAGAGAATGGAGTACCTGTCGACAAGAGCGGGAAAGAAAGCTGGAGGGGTGGGGGAATGCCAGGTCAGAGAGGGCCTGACATGGCACACTGATCTAAACATACGATTTGTGTTTAGAACTTCTAGTGGTTCCCCATTCCCAACCCTTAATACAGCCTCTGTGCTTCCTGATCCAGGCCCCAATCTACCTTTACACTTCATGCTCAACTCCTAGTCCTATGCCACACCCAACCACATCTTGCTCCTCAAAGAATCCAAACAACTAGGCACTCAGCCAAATTCAAAGTTTTCCCCTGGCAACAGTACACCTCACTCCATCTGTGCCTATGGAAAACCCTACTTAGAATTTCTTCAATAATTTTTAATATTGGCACCACTAACAAGTATAAATTAAGTAGCTCTTACCTTAAAGAGTGTTGTGGGGCAAAAAAAAGTAAGTTGAATAACAATCATAGAGATTCCATATAGATTCTATTATATTGTATATCCTAAGATAAAATATTAATCATGTAGAGCTTTAACTTTAGTTCTCTTACTTCTAAGAAAAATCTAGCAGGAATAGTAGCTTATATTAGCTCTATGCCACCGAGAAAGATGTTGCCCATATCCCCAAATACTGGGTCAAGGGTGTAATAATGAAAAGTCCCAACTAGCCATAACTCCACAGATTATTAAAGTAAGCAGTGAGCTCAAAATAAATTCTTATGACAGTTCAAGGACCATTTTACTGACTTACCTGAGAATTAAATACAAAGCACGTTTCCTGAAGATAGGAATAACTGAATTTTCATGAAACATAATGCCACGTTTGTTCATTCTGTGCAAACATATACAGATTGTGAGTGAGGCTAGATTAATTTCTTCAAAGCACAACAGACTCCCATAAACATAATGAAGCTGTCTGTGGTAATAAAGTCTTAGAAGTCAACACTGAAGACTTTTTCATTTATTTCTCTCTACCTGAAGTGGCAGAATAAAAATCAGATAAAAATACAGAACTTTTACATGTAAATTAATCCAAAAGTATTTTTTAAGGAAATATACAAAAAGCTTAGGATGTAAGCAAACTCTGTAAGCATATTTAGGCATCAGCAGTGATCTAGGGAGCCCTGAAGCGCTTACAGCTCCTCCAATCGAACCTAAAATACTGTTTTACTGTCAGTGGGCAGAATTTTCCCCAAATCCTTCCTAAAGGGAAGTTGTGGCAAAAAAGGCAAACAGAGGAGAGGACTTCAAATACTTTAATGAAAAACCACTAAATGTTATTCAGAAAAGCACAGAAATAATGAAAGAGGTGGCCTGAGCATGTAGGATAGATGGGAGGCACTGGATGCAAGGAGACCAGTTAAGAAAGGACACTGCAGAATTCTGCCTCAATGTGCTTTCTCTTGCTCTTGACCTTTGAGCATGATGATACTCTTGCCTGGAACAGGAGCCAGCTTACCTCAGTCTGCAGGCCAAAGCAGGTCCCCACTCCCTTGGTTTGTGCACAGCCCACAGGCTAAGAATGAATTTCACATGTTTAAAAGGCTGGCAAATATATATATATATAAAAATACTGTTTCATGACACATGAAATTATATGAAATTGTCCATAAATAAAGTTTTATTGGAACACAACCACACTCATTTATTTACCTATGTCTATGGATGTTCTCACACTACCATGGCAGAGCTGAATCACTGCAACAGAGACCAGATGGCCCGCCAAACCTAAAACATTTACCATCTGGTCCCTTACAAAACAAGTTTGCTGCTCCTGTCCTAGAACATGCTTCCTCTTCCCGTCCCTTTCACCACTAACTCTATTCATTTTCATGTCTCAGATTAGGAGGCCTTTCTAAAGACTTCCCCCAAGTCACAATAGATGCCACCTCCTGTTCCCATTGCACAATGTACTCCCCTCCTCAGAGCAGGCACCGCACTATATTGTAACTGTATGTTTACTTGTCCATATTCTACATCTGACTGTAAGGTCCATGAGGCCAGGGACCATCTCTAGCTTTATATTTCATCACTACTTGGTAGCATCAGGTGTTCAATAAATATTGAATGAATGGATGAAGAATAAATTAAAGCCCCGACCATGTGAAAATTATCCCTTTATGTCAATGAACTCTAGTAAATTCAATAGATAAAGGAGCCTCAGAGAACATTTATTTTTCTATGTCCTTATATTTCTTGGCATTTCTCTTCTTTCTCGATGACTATTTTCTTACATTATCTTAATTTTTTTACTTTTAACAGCATTGATGATAATTAAATCTCTTATGAAGCTCTCTTACACTTTCTAATTTTTTATGTTCAACTATCTCCTATGTATTACTACCTGGAAGTCTTACAGGCACTTCAGACTTAAGAGGTCCAAAGCTTGGATGCAACCTCCATACCCAATTAATGATTCTCTCTCATCTTTGATGCTTCTGTCTCTCTCTTCCTCTTTCTCTGAAATCAATAAAAATATATATTTTTAAAAATGCCTCCATAATGAGAAAAAAGTTATGCTATCCTGTTTCCCCGAAAATAAGACAGTGTCTTATGTTAATTTTTGATCCCAAAGATGCGTTAGATCTTATTTTCCGGGGGGGGATGCCTTATATTATAACGAGTAGGTCTTATTTTCGGGGGATGTCTTACTTTTGGGGAAACAGGGTAGTTACTTATGGTTTGGGCAACTGGAGGTAGAGAAGGTGTGCGGGGGGGATAAAATTCACCTCTCATTCTCTGGAGAACATACAGTGGTGAAGTATAGACAAAGGTTCTATGTCATTATGTCTGGGAAAGCTGCAACCACAACTATCTGTTCAATAACATTAAGAATGTGGGCCCTGAGCACAGAAAGCCTGGCTTCCTCTCTAAATTCATTCCAATCTGTAGCCCTCTCTCCCTCCTGCCACTGCTTCAGCTCTCACTCTCTTCAATTAGTCTGCACTGTTCACTTGGCCTCCCTGCCTTTGAACTGGCACGTGAACTCACTCTCACCAGTAATGCCAGTCTCTAAAACACAAATCTGATCACATCTCTCTCCTACTTAAAATTTTCCAATCATGTGCTACTACCAGAAGGATGAGATTTAAAGTCTTTTATTTTGCCTTCCAAGCCTTTCCAGAACTGACCAATACTGAGGAGGTTTCCATTTTTTTCTACTGGATTCATAGGCCAACTGGTTTGTCTACCACTACACACTAATGTCTTTCCAGGACAAGCCATGTTACTTTACACTTTGTGTCTCTTTGCACAAGCTACTCTCTGCCTGGAAAAGGTTTCTTCTTCAACCCTCCTCCATCACATAACCTACTCAATCTTTTTTGCTTGGTTCAAGCATTATTACCTCAGTGAAGACTTGCCTAGTCTTTCAAGGAACCATTTACTCCTTCGACTGTTATCATACTACCATGGACTAATAGATGAGCTGTCAGTCTCTCTCACTGGACTATAAGTCCCTCACAGGCAGAAATGGCCTGAGTATCTGCAGCACCTAGCATGGTGCCTGCCACATAAATCTATACCAATAAAAGGTTAATATGTTAATTAGACTGGGTCAACCAGCCATCTTCTGGACATCCAACTTCCTTACGGACAAAACCATGGTGCTGGGGGCCGAGGCCGAGGCCGAGGCAGTTAGGGATGAGATCAGGTTGGCAGAGGGTTAGGGGTGATCAGGCCAGGAGTGGAGGGCAGTTGGGAGTGACCAGGCCAGCAGAGGAGGGCAGTTGGGGACAACCAAACCAGTAGGGGAGGGCCATTGGGGTGACCAGACCAGCAGGGGAGGGCAGTTGGGGGCATTAGGCAGGCAGGCAGGTGAGTGGTTAGGAGCCAGTGGTCCTGGGTTGCAAGAAGGATGTCCGACTGCTGGTTTAGGCCTAATCCCACAGGACTTCATGCATGAATTTTGTGCACAGGGCCTCTAGTATATATATATATATATATATATTTATACACACACACACACACACACACACACATATATGAAAGACTAAGTGACCAAATGACCAAACAACTGGTCTTCTGGTTGCTATGACTCACACTGACCACCAGAGGGAAGATTCTCAATGCAGGAACTGCTCCCTGGTGGTCACTGTACTCCCACAGCCAACCTCCCATGGCCAGCCAACCTCCCATGGTCAGTGCGCGGGCCAACCACCCGCAGTCCCTCCCTCAAGACAGCCAGGTGGTCAGTGCACTCCCACATCCAACCTTCTGTGGCCAGCCCCAATCGGGACTGGGCAAGATGGCCCCTGATCACCGGCCAGGCTGAGGGACCCCACACATGCACAAATTCATGCACCGGGCCTCTAGTACTTAATAAGGATTTGTTAAAAGAATGGACAAAGAGAGTTAAGGCTGATTCTAATTAATGGAAGTACAGAATAATGGATTTTGAGAGCTTTTCCTTCCTAATGCCTTCAAAGCCCACAAACTCTCAATTTCCAGAGCTCTGCTGACAAATAATCTATAATGCTAAGTGAATGTTCTAAATTCTATATATTAATATCAGCTGCTTCCCTTCATATTGAAAGCACTCTTAAAGGTTTAATTTAAAAAGAACATCTTATACTTGGTCATTAATTTCCCCAATTACACACCCATTAGCCTCCTAGTTTACTGTTAACCCAGCAGCCAATGGACAAGCATTTCCCTAAGTGTCCTTCCTGGGACACACTCCACAAAAATAAATTTTTTCATAAAAAGATTCTATGGTCAAATAAGTAAGGAAAATGCTACTCACTCTACCCCTTGCACAGAGTTAGTTCTTCCTAGCTCAGAGATGCTTTCCAGTAAAGAGAGCAATAGAACTTTTTCAGCTGATTACTATTTTCCACACTTTGTTGAATATCAAAATCTTGACCACTTGACTAACCCTTCCTGAATTATGTCAATTAAAAAACATAATTTGAACATCTGGCATAAATTTTGCCTAATGACATTACTTCATTTTATCCATGGATCTAATAAAATGTCCATTTCATGAAGACATTGCTTCCAGCTTAACATACAGAAATGGATCTTGAAAAAAATGACACAAGAAAATTTAATAGGTTGTGTTTATTCCCATAGTACCATAAATAATTCCTAAACTTCTAAATTGCATTTTTGCAAGGGAGGAAATAAAATTGGGCCAGAGGAGCACTTCACTACGTGCCTGCAAAGCTACAATGATCTCATGAAACACTAGTTCCATAAATAGTTTAAATAAAATTAAATTATATGTGCATCTTTCTTATTCCTTTTTAAAGTCTCTGAGAGTTTCTTTAAGGAGAAAAAAACCTGATTAACCAACCATATGCACGAAAGTCCTGCTGCTATGTATTCTCCCATGTGGTGCTATAAAACAGAATTTCCCCTGTGGGTTTTACTAATATTAAAAACCTCTGGTTTAGGAGGCTGAATCATGACATCTGAGAGCTAAGAGGATATTTGGAGATTATATCACTTAGGCCTTTTATTTTACAGATGAAGAAACTGAGACCCCCGCGACTTGCCCAAGATCTATCTCCTGGCAGATCTTCACTCCTAGGCCTTTATGCTTCTCACAACATCTTCTATTAACTTAGGAGTTGCAACTGAGAGCAGAGGCCAAGGGCCAGCCTGGGAAACTAGGGTGGTTTCCCTCCTCATTTTACTGTTTCAATGTGCCTGGAGAGAAAATAGTAAACATCGGTATGAGGAAGGGGGGCTCCACCCACACACGTATCCATCACTCATTTTATAAAATGCATAATGAGTGTCTATGATGTGATAGGCATTGTTCCAGGAACTGGGAAAATGACAGTGAATGATCAAAACCAGAAAAATCCCTGCTCTCATGACACTTACATTCTTATGATTCTAGAGGTTTCTGCATGAGGCTGATTAAAGTCAGACACCTAGAACTGAAATAAGGTCATAAAAACATTTATTTAGAGTAAAACTGCTGTTTGAAACTTTGGCCTCGGTTCACCCCAGCTTGCTTCAAACAAAAGAATAAGTAGTTTCCAGTTTGAGACCTTGAGAGCTGCAGAAGAAACCCTTTGAAGACTAGAACCAGAGGAGTAACCGGTCGGCGCCAATTATGTAGTCACACCATCTGTTTTTACAAGATAGGACCACCTTCCCATGTCTAGCAGAATACATAGTTAGAAGATAAAGAATGAGCAATAGAGTCATTCATAGTCTACTGGCACCCCTTCCCCAGATGCGGTCTTGGGGGCTGTTTGCCAAACACGGGGCAATAACATTTGTGGTTATATTTAAAAGGCCTGCCTGCACTCAGGGCGGTGCGGCCGTGGGTGTTTGCATGGTGCCCCCGCGACCATCCCGGCCGGTTTTCAATAAATCCTTACTTGCTTATTACCAACTTAATCGCCTCCGTGGTCGTTTGCAACTGGTCGTGGAAGTCGCCCCACAACAGAACTAAAACTTTAAAAAGGTTATACTGAGAATGCACGCACACATGCATGCACACACAACATCCCATGTCTGTAGCATTTCAAAAATACAATGGGGACGACCTTCTAGATAAATCCCACCCCAAATCTCTGTGTGGTTTAGGGAACCCACTACACAAACCAAAATATTGGGAATCTATTTCAAAGACTTTTCTAGGGAGGAAGAAAATTTGAAAAAGTCAAGCTCTTTCCGTATCACCTTCTCACTAAGCTAGAAAGTGAGGAAAAGCTCAAAAGAAAATGAATTCTGAGTAATGGTGCTGGATGAGAGAACTGTAAGCACACTGTGAACCGTGGATAAGCTGAGAAAGAATATACAAGACAGCCATAATGTGAATTTTATCAGACAGCTACTGTGTATGGACAAACCACTACAAAGTCCCAGGGACATACAGCAGCCATGCGTCTGTAGAGCTGGAGATCAGCTGGTCTAGACTGGGCTACAGGCTTGGGGGTTGGAGTACACTCCACCACCTGCTTCTTACTGTTCTAGAACTAGCAAGCTATGCTTCTCATAACAAAGGTGGAAACAAAAGAGGACAAAACCACTGCCAAGTACATTTCAAATCCCTGTATCACTTCTGCTAATACCATTTTAGCCAAAGAAGTCAAGCAGCCAAGCTAAAAAGTAATGCAGAAGAGAAGTATACTCCTCCCACAGTGGAAAGTGCTTCAAAGTAACAGTCAAACAAAGCACATGGCCACAGGCTTG
This sequence comes from Antrozous pallidus, assembly GCA_027563665.1. Classification (NCBI taxonomy): domain Eukaryota; kingdom Metazoa; phylum Chordata; class Mammalia; order Chiroptera; family Vespertilionidae; genus Antrozous; species Antrozous pallidus. Next base: position 117,116,774 of record CM050508.1, on the reverse strand, counting down.
CAGGGGGAGAGGGGAGGGAGACTGGGAACAATAATGGAGTCTGATGAAGGAAATTACCATTTGCAACAATCCAAATTTACCAAATTTCAATTTTCTTCCTAATCTGAAACACTTATCTGGAAACTCTAAACCTACTCTTTCAGCTTCAAAGTGTCAAAAGCTAATAGTTGGTTTGTGTTATTAGGGTTCCTTTTTCATAAATGGGAGATAAAATCGGAAAAAAGAACAACAGTTGAAAAAAAATGGAAAATTCAGTTCGCATTGATGAGGAAAAGACTAAGGAATTAAATGACAATTGCCGTATATTTGTCAAATATACAAGACCTCAGACATTGAAAATAATACACAAGAGAGAATATCTGCTTTCCAGAAGTCTCCTCTGTAGAGAACTTATGACACTGATACTATGCAACACATTATAATAGCTACAAAAACATCAGAAATGTATACACATAGCACAACTTGAATCAAGCTATCAAAACCTTTACTTTTATTGGAATAACAGAAATACTGAGCAGGATTAAAAGAACTGAAAATATAACAGAAAACAAATAAAGTTCTGTGCCAAAAGTATAACTGGAGTCCCCAAGCAAGCCCCACGCAGACATGTTTTATAAGAAATGCTAAGGGAAGCTTTCCATACTAGAAGGCAAAATCACTAGAAGGAAACATGGATCTTCAGGAATGAAGAAAGAATAAGAGAAATGGTAAATAGCCAGGTAAATATAAAATAATACAGTTTTTCTCTTAAGTTCTTTAAAATGCATATTTAAAGCAAAAAGTTTTAACAGCAAATGGTGCAGTTTCCAATGTGTACAGACAAAATACATGTAACTTAAACAACATAAGGTAACTGAGGAGGGGGCTAGAATGTGTGTGTTTTAATGTAAACTAAACAGACTTAAAGAAAATATGGATATTTCACAATTATAAAAGAGGCAATTCCTGCAGAAAATATATCATTTATGACAGTGTACGCACTTAATATTGTAGCTTAAAAATGAAAGAAAATTTGATAAAATAAAAGCAAAATACAAGTTATAATCATAGTAAAAATTTTATCATTCTTTTTTGAGAAATTGATAGAATACCAAGTCCAAAATTATCAGTAGACATAGAAGAGCTCAATACAATTCAATTACATTTACCTACTTGACATTTACAGACCATTCTACTCTTAGGTTTTCTCCGCAAGAGAACTGGAAACATATGACCAGATAAAGACTTTTGTACAAATATTCACAACAGCTTTATTTGTAACTACAGGCCCGGTGGATGAAATTAGTGCATAGGGGAGGGGATCGGAGGGCGGGGGGTGGGGGTGTCCCTTGACCCAGCCTGCACCCTTCCCAATCTGGGACCCCTTAAGAGATGTCTGACTGTCTGTATAGGCCCAATCCCTAAATGGGCACTCAGACATCCTTCTGACAATCCAGGACTGCTAGCTCCAAACTGCTCACCTGCCTGCCTCCCTGATTGCCCCTAACCACTTCTGCCTGCCAGCCTGATCACCCCCTAACCACTACCCTGCCAGCCTAATTGATGCCTAACTGCTCCTCTGCCAGCCTGTTTGCCCCCAACTTCCCTCCTCTGCCAGTCTGGTCACCTCTAACTGCCCTTCCCTGCAGGCCTGGTCACTCCTAACTTTCCTCCCAAACAGGCTTGATTGCCTCCAACTGCCCTCCCCTGCAGGCCTGGAACCTCCCAACGGCACTCCCCTGCTGGCCATCTTGTGGTAGCCATCTTGTGTCAACATGGGGGCAAGATCTTTGACCACATGGGGGCAGCCCTCTTGTGTGTTGAAGTGATGGTCAATCTGCATATTACTCTTTTATTAGATAGGATAGAAGTCTGGTGCATGGGTGGGGGCCAGCTGGTTTGCCCTGAAGGGTGTCCCGGATCAGGGTGGAGGTTCCCTTGGGGTGTGGGGCAGCTTGGGCGAGGGGCCTATGGTGGTTTGCAGGCTGGCCATGCCCCCCAGCAACCCAAGCAGAGGCCCTGGGATCTAGAATTAATTTATGTTCTACAATTGAAACTTTGTAGCCTGGATCAGGGCCAAGCCTTCTGCTCACTCCATGGCGACAAACATTTCTTTTCCAGTTTATTTATTTTCAATAATTGAAACTTTGTAGCCTAGAGTGGAGGCCTAGGCCAGCCAGGACTGCAGAAGTTTGGCTTCTTCCATCGCTAGGGGCAACCCTAGCCTCTGCTCTTTCCAGCTCTGTGGCTCCCACCATTTCTGTTCCGATTATGTATCTTTTATAGTTGAAACACTGTAGCATTGAGTGGAGGCCATCATGTGTCCACTTGGGGGCACGATCTTTGACCACACAGGGGCAGCCCTCTTGTGTGTTGGAGTGATGATCAATCTGCGTATTACTCTTTTATTAGATAGTATAGAGCCTGGTGCATGGGTGGGGGCCAGCTGGTTTGCCCTAAAGGGTGTCCCGGATCAGGGTGGGGGTTCCCTTGGGGTGTGGGGCAGCCTGGGTGAGGGGTCTGTGGTGGTTTGCAGGCTGCCATGCCCCCCAGCAACCCAAGCGGAGGCCCTGGGATCTGGGATTAATTTATGTTCTCCAATTGAAACTTTGTAGCCTAGAGCAAAGCCAAGGCTTCTGCTTGCTCTGTGGCAACAGCCATTTCTGTTTGAAACTTTGTATCCTAGAGTGGAGGCGTAGGTGCTAGGGCTTCAGAAGCTTGGCTTCCTGCATTGACCCTGCAACCCTAGCCTCTGCTCTCTCCAGCTCTGTGGCTGCCACCATTTCTATTGGGATTATCTATCTTCTATAATTGAAACTTTGTAGCATTGAGTGGAGGCGTAGGCTGGCAAGGGCAGGTAGAAAGCTTGGCTTCCTCTGTTGCCAGGGAAACCCAAGCCTCCCTCCTGCTCTCAGTGGTAGCAGCCATCTTGGTTGGGGTTTATTTGCATAATTTGTTCCTGATTGGCTTGTGGGCATGGCTTGATTGGAGGTATGATCAATTTGCACATTACTCTTTTATTAGATAGGATAGTAGAAAACTGGGAACAACCTAAATGTCCATGAATAAGTGAATGGATAAACACATTTTATATATTTATACAATGAAACAATACTCAAAACAAAAAGAATTGATACATATCATATTGACAGATAAATATAACAACATTAACATATCTCAAAATTAGTATGCTGAGGGAAAGAAATTAAGTATAAATAATATATATAGTATGATTCATTTATATAAAACTAGAAAATCCAAAGTAATTTATAATGACATAGTTAGATCAGTGGTTGCCTGGAGATAGGGAAAGAAGGAGGAAAGATTAGAAAAAGTGCAAAAGATACATATGTATATTATCTTGATTATGAGGATGGTTTTACTGGACATACATGTCAAAAATGAATCAAGTTGTACATTTTAAGTATGTGTAGTTCATTGTACTTCAACTAGAGGCCCGGTGCACTGATTAATGTTTGGGTGGAGTCCCTCGGCCTGGCTGGCCATTGGGGCTATTGGGGCTAGCCGGATGGGGGAAGGGATTGCAGGAGGTTGGCTGGCCACGGGAGGTGGACTGCGAGAGCGCACTGACCACCAGGAGGTAGCTCCTGCATTGAGCATCTGCCTCCCGATGGTCAGTGCATCATCATAGTGACTGGTCAACTGGTCATTATTGTTTGGTCGGCCAACCCTTTGGTCAACTGGTCATAATGGTTGCTTAGGCTTTTATATTTATAGATTGTACCCCAAAATTAAGGAAAATATTCTATCTATCCTAAACACAGAGTTTTTGAGGCATAGTCTGAGTGCAGGTCATTCACAAGAATTATCCAAAGTATTTGTTTACAATGCACATCTTGGTCCCCCATCCCAGACTTATAGAATCTGACACTCTATGAACATACATTTTACATAAGCTCCTCAGGTGATTACTAGGCACATATCTGACAACCACTGTTTAAGATCCAGTTCAAATGCCACTATCTCTACGATGCCTCCCTTGACTTTAGTAATAGGTAGAGTTCCCTGTTCACATCGGCCAAAGCCCCATCTCAAGAAAGGCACTTATGCTACCATGCTCCAATTATAGTCTTACCTTCCCTACTACACTTGAAATTTTACAGCAAGAAATCACATGTATCGATTTGTGTCCCTTCTGTCTAGCACAGCTCCTCACACACAAAAGATGCAAGTACAGGAGTGGCACGTCTGCCTGTACATAACACAATGCTGTGCAGTCTTGTTCTATGCCATCTGTAAGTTCACCAACTTAGATCAATAACACTGAATAAAATAAATGTATCTAGAGGCTGTAGAAACTATCAAAAAGAAGAATAGACTGGAAATAGTTTTACGCTTACACAGGAAAGGAAGCATTAGCTATGCCAACTAGATATCCCCCCAAAAAGAAAAGTACATAACCCTTTGCAAACAGCATATCATTCTCGGATATCAAACATATTCTATCCTGAATGTAGCCGGGACAAGAGGTCGGTACTTCTTCTCTAATCCCTCACTTATCCCGCTTCTGCTCCCTGTGTCTCTACTACAAATACCTGTCATCATTTATTTTTGTCTGTGTGTACTATGCTATTGTCAAAGACAAAAACAATACTTATTTGCTTTTCTATAGCCTTAGAAAGAATTCAAAAAATATGTGACAAGCAAATAAACAAAACAACAACAAAAAGACTGTTTAAAACTTGAAACTGTTCATGTACATATTTAGTTTTATATAAAAGAGGCAATTTTTAAATTTTAATGAATAGATAAAGGTGTTTCCATTTTTTAAAAGTTATTTTCCACTATAGAGCCTTTTATCCCCCTGGCCTATGCACAATCTTCTAAATTTCACAAGGGCTTAATAAATGTTATATTCCCCCCTGGCACAATCATGGCCCATGGCACCCTGGTGATAGTTTTAGATATTCATGCTCCACATATTATCTGAAAAGACATTAGCAGCCTGAGTCAACCCATGGGGAAATAAGTGTGCAGTATTAGGGGATAGGATACCTTACTGTCCTTAAAAAAATCTCTTCAAGGAAAAAAGAACAATCACGTTATGACAACAATCCCACCTACCTCACAACTAATAAATCTAAGGGTCTGAAAGCAATGGTAAAGACACTATAACTTAAAGAATTATGTAAACTATCTGGAAAAGCCTTACTTTAATCTGTACACAAAAATACATATATGCCATGGTCAACTTAAATGTGCAATGAAGTGTTTTCATTGATTACTCAAATAGCTAGCTAATTTCATGCTATTAAATGCTCTCTACCACAGATTACATACATGGTGGCATTGTTCTTCTTTAGGGGTAACAAATAACTACAGAACAAATAGAGTTTTGTTTGCTGTTGTTTATTCCATTTGATTGCAGTTCTCTATTCTATGTGAGAATTATTTGAAACTAATTTCTAGCCACTTCAAAATCATGAAACTTACTATACGGAAGCACAACACAGTAGTTAACTGTTGTCAGAAAGACGTGGGCAAGTAATATCAGCATATCTAGCTATTGGATCCTGATTACCTTTCTCGGGTTCTGTAAAATCCCCAGCTCTACCTCAGAGCCTGTTACCAAGATAAAGTAGTTAGTGAGATGCAGGCACACAGTAAACTGGACTACACTGATGTCTGCTATATCATGGCTGTTTCCGTTTCTTTGGTCTGTAGTTATTTCATCATTTACCTGCACCTCCTTAAGAACTTTAAAAAAGGAGCATTTGCCCGGCCAGTGTGACCCATGACTAAGTGGTCACTGGTTAGATTCCGGCTCAGGGCCCACGCCTGGGTTGTGGGCTTGGTCTCCAGAGGCATGCGGGAGACAGCTGGTCAATGACTCTTTCTCATCATTGATGTTTCTCTCTCTCTCTCCCTCCTTCCTTCCTCTCTGAAATCAATACAAATATATTTAAAAATAAAAAAATTAAGAGGCAGATAATCTGAGGGGATAGGATGTAAGGGAAGAAAATGTAGGAGAATTAGAGGGATGAATTGTACACAGTCTTTCTCTATATCATAGAAACTCAAATAACAAAAAAAAATAAACTGCAATTACAAATGTCTGTGGTTAGTGACTGTCAGACAGTTTAAAAATACAACTATACATGTCAAAACACATTCGAGTCTGAGAACACAGAGCAGAACTTTGTTATAATAACTTCAAGTTCAAATAGCAAAGCCTATACAGAATTTCTTTTCTAAAACTGTCTCTTCTTCCTTTTCGTTAGTCTCTCTCTCTCACATATACAAGATATGTGATTTAAATTATATTTGGCCCTCGCCAGTTTGGCTCAGTGGGTAGAGTGTTGGTATGCGAACTAAAAGGTCCCAGGTTCGATTTCGGTCAAGGGCAGATGCCTGGGTTGCAGGCTCAATCCCCAGTGGGGGACTTGCAGGAGGCAGCCGATCCACCATAATTCTCTCTCATCATGGATGTTTCTATCTTCCCCTCTTCCTTCCTTTCTGAAATTAATGAAAATACATTTAAAATAAATAAAATAAATTAAATGTGTAGTTTCCTAGTAACTTAAAACACAACCTATAACTACTGTGAATCTCTCAAACATATTTACATCTTAGGTACGTCTTTTTTTTTTTCTTTTCAATTTTGCCATTTCCTTCAAGAATATCTGATGTGCTGATCTAATTGTAGAACAGCAGTCTCATTAATGTGCAACAGTGATTTGGAAACCTTTTTCAGATAACTATTTTCAGAAAATTACTGTGTGAATAAACCTCATAAAAACCCACCAAGAATATTGGAAAATGTACAAGGAAGAACAATTCCAAGTGACAACTAATAGGCAAACTGCTCATCCCCTGATTTGCTTTCTTAGTTCTGGCCCCTGACACCGAGTACTCCTGGAAGAATACGTAGGATTCCTACAAATCATTGTCTATCAACAAAATAGTCACATTCATTTTTGCTTTTAACTTCCCTTGTCTTTGAGGTCAAATTCATAAAGTTCTAAACCAAAGTCTATAAATTTAGTACTTATGTTTTCCTCCATATAACTTATTATTTCAGATCTTATATTTAGGTCTTTGATCCAATAGATTGTGACAAGATTCCTCTAGTTCACTAGCTATTAGGAAAATGCAAATCAAAACTATAATGAGATTCCCACCTCAGACCTGTTAGAAAGCTAATATCAATAAGACAAGTAATAACAAATGTTAGAGATAAAGGAACCCTCATTCACTGCTGGTGGGAATGTAAGCTGGTACAGCCACTATGGAAAATAGTATGGAGGTTCCTCAAAAAATTAAGAATAGAGTGATATGACCTAACAACCACTCTTCTGGTTGTAGTACCCAAATTTAAAAAAAATATTTATCCCTAAAGATACAAGAGTGGGCAAAGTAGTTTTACAGTTGTTTGTATAAAAAAAATATAATACAAGAATCCTATATAATAAAGAGCTAATATACAAATGGTCATCATGCCATAATGGCTCAGATACTCAACAGTGGGGAGAGAGAAATGGGGACCAGCCAAGCTGCAGCCTGGGAGAGAAACAACTGCACGCCTCACCGTCACGGGAGCTAGCAGCGGTGCCTGTGCCTGTGGGCCGGGAGAGAGACAAGCCGCATGCGTACGGTCCCTGCGGTCCCTGCAGTCCCGGGCACCTGCGGCTATGCTGCTCCTGCGGCCCAGGAGAGGGACAAGCTGTCTGTCCCATGGTCCTGGGCGCCTGTGCCTGCAGCTGCAGCCCAGGTGAATCCACCTGCCCACAGTCCCCTGCAGCTGCAGCTGGCCCAGGACCTGGGTGTTTGTGGCTAGTCGAAGGAGGGAATTCCAGGTCCCACTAGTGGGGTAAGGCAGAGGCGGTTAGGGGCGATCAGGACAGGAGAGGAGCAGTTAGGGGGAATCAGGCAGGCAGACAGAGGTGGTTTTAGGGACCGTTAGGCAGGCAGAGGTGATTAGGGGAGATCAGGCAGGCGGGCAAAGGGGTTAGTAGCCAGCGGTCATAGATTGCGAGAGGCAGTTGGACATCCCCTGAGGGGTCCCGGATTGGAGAGGGTGCAGGCCGGGCTGAGGGACTCCCCTCCCTCCCAGGGCACAATTTCATGCACTTGGCCTCTAGTAAATAATAAAACAAGAATAAACTCTGTGTTTTGCCCATTTACAACTATAAACCTATTTTTACCAACCCCTGTATACATTTGCCTATGATAATTGCAGCATTATTCACAATGCCCTAGATATCAAAATATCCAAAATTTTCTTCCATAGATGACTGGATAAAGAAGATGTGGTACATATATACAATGTAATATTACTCAGTCATAAGAAAAGATCAAAAACTATTTGTGACAACATTCATGGATCTTAAGAATACCATTCTAAGTGAAAAAAGTCAGATGAAAAAGTTAAAAACCCATATGATATAATTCACATGTGAAATATAAAAATGAAAACAGCAAATAAACAAACAAGACAAACAAAAAGTCATAGACACAAACAACAGCATGATCATTACCAGAGGGGGAGGGGGATGAGGGAACAGTAGTAGTAAAAGGCAAAGGGGGTCAAATATATGGTGACAGAAGGAGATTTGACTTGAGGTGGTGAACACATAACCAATATACAGATGATGTATTATGGAATTGTATACTTATTAACCAATGTCACCCCAATAAATTTAATTTAAAATAAAAATGAGAAATAAAAATAAAAACACCTAGAAGTATTTTAAGTTAGCTCCTACACAAGAAGAGGTTAAATCTTACATAGTTGCCCTTAATATTTTGTTTTCTATTAAGATGCTTATTCATATACTAGAGGCCCAGTGCATGAAATTTGTGCACGGGGGTGGGGGGTGTTCCTCAGCCCAGCCTGCACCCTCTCCAACCTGGGACCCCTTGAGGGATGTCTGCCTGCCCGTTTAGGATTGGGCAGGATCGGGCCTAAACGGGCAGTCAGACATCCTTCTCACAATCCAGGACTGCTGGCTCCAAACTGCCTACCTCCCTGATTGCTCCTAACTGCTTCTGTCTACCAGCCTGATCACCCCCTAACCACTCCCCTGCCAGCCTAATTGATGTCTAACTGCTCCCCTGCCAGCCTGTTTGCCCCCAACTTCCCTCCTCTGCCGGCCTAACTGCCCTCCCCTGCAGACTTCATCACCCCCAATTGCCCTCATTTTCAGGCCTGGTTCCTCCTAACTGCTCTCCCCTGCTGGCCTGATCACCCACAACTGCCCTCCCTTGCAGGCCTGGAACCTCCCAATCGCACTCCCCTGCTGGCCATCTTGTGGTGGCCATCTTGTATCCAAATGGGGCAGGATCTTTGACCACATGAGAGCAGCCCTCTTGTGTGTTGGAGTGATGGTCAAACTGAAAATTACACTTTTATTAGATAGGATAGAGGCCTGGTACATGGGTGGGGGGCAGTTGGTTTGCCCTGAAGGGTGTCCCAGATCAGGGTGGGGGTTCCCTTGGGGTATGGGCGAGGAGCCTGTGGTGGTTTGCAGGCCAGCCACACCCCCCAGTGACCCAAGTGGAGGCCCTGGGATCTGAGATTTAATTTATGTTCTACAACTGAAACTTTGTAGCCTGGAGCGGAGCCAAGCCTTCTGCTGGCTCCATGGCTATGATATAATTGAAACATTCTAGCCTGGAGTGAAGACCTAGACAGGCCAGAGCTGCAGAAGCTTGGCTTCCTCTATCACCCAGGCAACCCTAGCCTCTGCTCTCTCCAGCTCCATGGCTGCCACCATTTCTGTTGGGATTATGTATCTTCTATAATTGAAACTTTGTAGCAGTGAGTGGAGGCCTAGGCCAGCAACAGCAGGCGGAAAGTTTGGCTTCCTCCGTTGTTGGGGAAACCCAAGCCTCCCTCCTGCTCTCAGTGGCTGCAGCCATCTTGTTTGGGGTTTATTTGCATAATTTGCTCCTGATTGGCTGGTGGGCATGGCTGTGAGAGTGGCTTTATCGGAGGTATGGTCAATTTGAGTATTACTCTTTTATTAGATAGTATAGAACTGAGTTTTCTGCTTCTTAGTACTCTTAATTTTTCTATTCCCTCATAAATCAATCACTCAATCTAGAATCAGAGATCCTGAGATGTCTAAGATCAGAGGTAATCTAATTCCAGTTGGTTATAAATCATTTCTGTAATATGTAGGACAGCCTCTATTTAAATATTTCCTCTTATGGGATATCTCTGTTGATAAATAGTTGTAATCATTCAAATTTTTTTTAAGTTATCAATTTTTATTGAATGTTTACTAGCTGCCAGACCCTGTATTAAACACATTACATGTATCACCTCCATTAATTCTCATAATAAAACCTTAAGGAAAGAGTCACTGTGCCCATTTTAACACATTGGGGACGGACCACAAGAATTCTCGCTTCATATTACACATTGTTTTACAAAGTATCATATTTTAAAAAGGTAATAGCTTGTAAGAAAGTGTAATAAATAAATTCAAAATGCAATGGGTATTTAATTTTAAAGCATGCATTTAACATTTATGTAAAATGTTTTTGTACTCGTTCAATAGAAACTTATCTGGCCACTAGGTAAAGCTAACAGTAAAACTTTTGGTCGGCAATCTGCTAATATGAGAAAATTAAGACTCTCAGGGGTTAAGCAACTTACCTGAAGGGATACAACTGTCAACTTACAGAACTCAAACGCAGGCCTCAAAACCTTTACCCTCAAACCTCAAATATTTTAAGCTCATTCCTCAAAACTTTTATCACAGGCCCTAATTTGTGACCGCTGTGCTCCCTCTTCTCTAATAGAGATCTACAAGTATTTGAAAAGTATCCAGAAGCATTTGGCAGAGTGCAGGGCTTCCCCCAAAGCCTTCCTTGGCCGAATGGACAGGAATCTGTGAGCTGACTGAACCCAGGCCCTGCAGATGGAAGTTACCTAAGAGTAAGAAGGGAAGGCCAGGTCTCTGGTCTCCCAACCCAAATATTACAAACTCCAGAACTTCACTGCCACCTCATCTCTTCCATCTCACTCCGCCCTTATTCTCTAACTCCATGATGTTATCTATGGTCTATCCACTTTTCTTAGTCACCAAGGGCTGCTCTTCAGCAAGCGCTGTGACCAACCCTGAACCCAGAGTCACTGTCTTCCAACACCACAGAGCAAATATCTTTCTGCAGAAGCTGAGTGGGGATTAAGGGGGCTATAGGGGCCCAGTGAACTTTGCAATATGCACCACTTCCACTCCAGTTATTGCTCATGCGATGAGCCCCTGCCCAAATCTCACCTGAGTTCCCAGAAAGGATTTATGCTCTGAAAAAAATATGTTTTAAATTAAATTCAAACGGTGACTTTTTAAATATTTTGTGATGTAAAGATGCTTCTAAACCATTTTAATTACTAGTTATTGATAAATGACATCACTCTGAAACAGGCTCATGTTTTTAGATCCAGGTATTCAAGTACTCCTTTGTATAAAAATCCTTATCTATATCTATTTTTAGATGACTTCAAACCTGCTTCTAATGACACTTCTTATGAAAGAAAGCTTTAGATTGGAAAAGATGAATAAGTGACAGTAACTCTACCAAGTATAAAAATGAGTATTAATATATATTTAGATTAAAGGAATGTGTTTGCAAGATTTCCAATAAATTAATTGTTTCTTTATTATGTTTGTGCCTTGGTTGACTGAGGTTTCGGGTTTTGTTTTGTTTTTATTTAAGTAGGGAAGACATTAAAAAACTCACAGCTTGCCCCACCTGGGCTCAGTGGATAGAGCATCAATCAGCCTGCAAACTAACGGGTCCTGGGTTCAATTCCAGTCAAGGGCATATGCATGGCTTGTGGGCTCAAGCCCAAGTAGGGGGCTTGCAGGTAGCAGCAATCAATGATTCTTTCTCATCACTGATGTTTCTATCTCTCTCTCCCTCTCCCTCTCTCTCTGAAATAAATAAAAATTAAAAACTCACAACTCTAAAATTAAGTTTAGAAATAATCATTTTTATTAAGCTAAGCAACTAGAGACCCAGTGCACAAAATTCATGCATGAGGGGGTGTCCCTCAACCCGGCCTGCACCCTCTCTAATTTGGGAGGGCATGACACCACCTAGGCTTTTATTATATAGGATGGTTCTGTACAGAAGAGCTGGAAAGATCTTTCTTAAGTACCTATATATAGAATTTAATCAGAGGTCCCGTCTTCTGACTTACCCTCAATCACTGAGGGCCTCTTAAGTATTTTTATAGTGTGTTTTATTGTATTTATCATATATCTGTTGAATTGAGGCATTATTATAAATGCAATATGAACAATAAAGGATGATACATTGGCTTTGTTCTTAAATAGTTTGACACACAAATGGCACTTACATATGACATGCATCAAACACTGGCGGGGCAATTAAAAAGTAACATACCAACAAGTACAAAATGAAGAAGTACAAATTGAATAACAAAGTGTGACAAGAAAGATCTCCAAAAACAGAAACCATTACAAAATTAAGTGTGAGAGATTAAGTTCTTCCAGAGTTGAGTGTCAGAAATAAGTCTGGAGGGCACTATGAGGAAGATGGTAAGGCTACCATCTTCCTCTACAGGAATATGTAAATGAATGTGTAAATAAAGTTAAAGGAGAGGAGGGTGGTTTTTAAGAGAGCCTGTAAATAAAATGTTGGATTCTTTTCTACCTGAATTTACCAGTTGTTGTTCCATCACTCCACAGCCAAGAACTTCCAGCCACTCCCCATGGAAGTTGATCTCCATCTCAAAGGAAGGGTGAGTAAAGGGAAAGTAGCAATCTACCCATCTAATGTCCAGACCTGCAAAGAAACCAAATGAAAACAGTGATAAAAGACCGTCTGCCATTCCTGATATCAGATTTATACTTTGGCTAATGACACCAATTTCTAAATTCTGAGTAAAACAAATAGCAAATAAATTAATTTGCAATATGTTAGGGGGAGGCAATAAAACTTAAAACTTGTAAAATAACTGGGTGTGTCTTTTCCGATATGAAAACACTTTGTGCAGGTCCAGGACTCTCTGAAGCCAAATCATCTCCTGTCCAATCCCTGCAAGTTCCTGGTCGATAAAAAAATTAGGTCAAGATCATGGGAAAGCAGGTAACTGTACTAGTTTCTATAAATGTAAATGGCATCTTTTCAGAGTTAAAGAAAAAAATATTTTACTATATTGCCTTTCAAACTTGCATATCAACAATATTGCCAATTCACTTTTATTTCCATAATTTTTAAAGTTTATGAGCTAATAAAGGTTGGATAAGATCAGCTGAATTTAAGCAAAACATTTAAAAAGTCAAAACTTTTTTCTACAGATGATTGCTAAACAAACGTCTAAAGAAACAAAGTACATGCTAAATGGCAGAATTAATTTCTCAGTAAGCAATCATAAATGTGGTGCTTATAACAATGATATTATTATCTAACAAAGGAAAAGACTAATGAATTCAAAGTGAAGCCTGCAAGTACAGAGATTACTAAAAGCAGAGAAATCAGATGAGAAGATGCCTAATGTGATAAACACACACAAAAGTGGGCAAATCATAAATGATCTAGACCCTATGCTCCTTTCACTCTGGGTAATGATCTTTCTCTTTTTGGAGGCAACACTCCTGATTGTGTTTATCCATGGTAACATGCTCCTCTGCGAATCCTATATAATAAAGAGGTAAAATGTAAATGGACCCTCATGCCCTTGCACAAGATGGCCGCCCCCATGTGGTCAAAGATGGCCACCACAAGATGGCTGGTAGGGGAGGGTAGTTGTGGGCAATCAAGACAGCAGGGGAGGGCAATTAGGGGTGACCATGCCAGCAGGAGAGGGCAGTTAGGGGTGAGTAGGCCTGCAGGGAAGGGCAGTTGGGGGGGACCCAGGCCTGCAGGGGAGGGCAGTTAGGGGCGACCAGGATGTTAGGGGAGGCCACTTAGGGGCAACCAAGCTGGCAGGGGAGCAGTTAGGCATCAATGAGGGTGGCAGGTGAGAGGTTAGGGGGTGATCAGGCTGACAGGAAGATGAGCAGTTGGGAACCAGCAGTTCCAGATTGTGAGAATGATATCCAAATGCTGATTTTCGGGCCTAAACCAGCAATTGGACATCCCCAAGGGGTCCCAGATTGGAGAGGGTGCAGACTGGGATGAGGTACACCCCTCAACCCAGTGCACAAATTTTGTGCATCAAGCCTCTAATTTAAAATACTGTCTTTTCTCATCCAAGAATATTTGTATTTAAAGCCTAGTGGGAATCAGAATGTGAAATAAAAATAATAACAAAACTGCTTCCATTTATTGAGCATTTACTATGCCTCTATCATCTCATTTCACAGATAGGGAGAAAACTATTAGAAAGGTCAGTGTCTTGCCCAAAAGTACAGCTAGTAAGTGACTAAGCTAAACCCAGCTGTGCCTGACTCCAAAACTCCTACTCTTGACAATTAAAACATTTACTGACCCATCAAAAAAGATATCTCAAGAATGGAAAATCAGATGAGAAGGGATCTTTCCTATGCGCCAAGTGGAAAAATAGAAGATGGTAGCTTTCCCTTTCATTGTTCTGTTTTAAAGGTATTTATTTTCTAGTTCCCTGCTATCTGAGGCAAGTGAATAACTGACTTCTGTTTAGAATAGTAATACAATATTTCCCCCTTTATTATACATGTGGTATAATAGAATAATATTAAACTGGACATATTGTGTATAATTTGACAAATGTTGACATATGTAAACATCCATGAAATTGTCACCACAATAAATACAATGAACATATCCTTCACTCCCAAAAGTTTCCTCATGTCTTTTTGTAATTCCATCTGCCCATCGTCCCTACCTGTCTTTTCTCCTCACCCTCACTTTCTCCAGGAACCACTGATCTCTTTTCTATCACTATAGATGGGAAAAGTGGAATTAGATAGAATATAGTCTTTATGTGGCTTTGTTCACCCAATATAATTATTTAAAATTCACCTATATTGCTGTACATATCAATAGTTCATTTCTTTTCATTACTAAGTGGATTTTGCCAACATTTTTTCTAACTGAGAAAAAAAAGCTGGTCCTGGTGCAAGCCATGGGGAAAATGTCTGCAAATCCCCTGAGTAGGCCAGACTTTTCTATACAGCTCCTATATGCAGACCAACTGCTTATTCCCGATTTAATTTGGAGAAGAAGGTGTTTGTACACCTGTGTGATTGTCCATCTTTGGGACAAATAATCCCCTCCCAATATTCTTTTTGTTTCTCAAAGATTTTATTTTTTTAATAAACTTTTTAAATATTTTTTTTATTAATTTTGGAGAGAGAAGAAGGGAGAAGGAGAAAGAAACATCAACAGGAGAGAAACATCGATCAGCTGTCCTCTGCACACTCTATACTTGGGAACAAGCCTGGTAATCCAGGCTTCTGCCCTGACCAGGAATTGAACCAGTGACCTCTTGGTATCTGAGTCAATGTTCAACCATGGAGCCACAATGGCTGGGCCCAACATTCCCAATAAAAATCTCCAGAGATAGTTCTGCTGGCAAACAGAAATGTGTGATGTATTGGGTTAAAAAACTCAGAAGGCCTGTAATGAAAAACAATTTTTGTCATTCTTTTTGGGACTCTTGGTAGATAAGCACAAATCACCTTCTGAAAACAATTAAAAAAAACAAACGAATTTTGGGTACATGGCTTTGTATACTTAGCTCAAATTTTATCAAAAGAAAGAAGAGTACTAAGGGTTAACATGATGATTTTATCATCATATAATTAAATATCAACTAAGTACCTGAGGTCAACAGAAATAAATTTTATTTATATACCCTTATTTATTCCTTTGGACAGTCTAAATAAATAGCACAGTTTTTATAGTTTTATATTACACCTATAAAATCTTAAGTTCCCCTTAGAGAGAAAAAAATTTTAAGACATTAAAAGGCCTCAAAATAATCACAAGTGTTGATTAAAGTGATGCTATTATCAGTGTTTATTAAGAAAAAACTAAATCCCTACTTCATGAAGTCTATGGGGAACTGAGCCTCCCTAGAGACAAGACGGATTTAAGCTATCTATACTGATGGTGTCATCAAAGTACAAGGTTGAAGTGAAAAGTGGCATGACCATCTTGTCCCTTCTCTAGAAACCTTCTATTACTGAAGGGCTTTTGCTTTACCACTTCTAAAACTAGATAAAATTAGAGCCTTGGGGTAAAAATTTTTAATGTTGAATAAGTTCTTTTCTTTTAATTTATTGTAGTTTATTTTTATTTTTCCCATTATCATTTATCCCTTCTATGCTCTCTTCTACCTCCACCCAACCAACTATACTAAATAAATTCTTAAGATAAATTTTCCACATATTGGTTGTTTCACCCTCACTCCTACTTGAGTTAAGACCTCAGCCACTGCCCAGCTGGAGTAACTTAGTGGTTGAGCATCAACCAATTAACAGGAGGTCAAATTTCGAGTTTAGTCCAGGCAGTCAGGGCACATGCCTGGGGTTGTGGGCTCAATCCCCAGGAGGGGGTATGATAATTTCATCATTGATGTTTCCATCTCTCTCTCTCTCCTGTCCTCTCTGAAATCAATCAATCGTGTGCGTGTGCGTGTGCGTGTGTGTGTGTGTGTGGTGTGAGTGTGTGTGTGTGTGTGTGTATGTAAATTATTTATTTATTTATTTATTTTAAATACCTTAGTCAACAGCTGAGTGCGTGGTTGGATCTTTCATTCGGGAGGAAAACAAAACCTCCCAACTGCACTGTACTCCAGTTCCGGGTGAAATTTTGGGTATCCAAACTTACTTGGGGAGAAACTGGACTGTCTGGCAATGGGCAAAACTCGAGGGCAACTTTCTCTCAGGGGTGTGTGCAGCCACTGCTGTGGGACACAGAGACCCAGGCGCCTCTTGGGGCAGCGGGCCTGATGGAAAACCACGGCTGGCTGCTCAGCCTGAGACTCCATCTCATCCAGGCTGAGCACAGAGGCTCTCCCAGCGTAGACACAGCTGGTCCTCACAGCCAACTGGCCTGGAGGTCAACCCCTCCCAGTGATACCAACAACAATCAAGGCTTAACTACAACAAGACAGTGCAGAACATAACGGGGGCACCAAGAGTGTCCACCTCAGGTAACTGAGGAGGCTGAGCCACTGTCCCCTAGAGAACATCTACCACACAAAGCTACTCGACCAACTCAGGGAAGCAGCAAAAATGAGGAGACAAGGAAACAGATCAGAATTGAAAGAAATGGAAGAAAACAAATGACTTGATATAGGTTTCAAAATCACGGTTATAAGGTTTTTCAAGAATTTCCTAGAAAAGGCCAATAAATTTAATGAGACTCTCGAAGATATGAAAAAGGACCAACTTGAAATTAAGCATACACTGACTGAAATAAAAAATATTATACAGAGACCTAACAACAGACTAGAGGACCACAAGAATAAAGTCAAAGATTTGAAATACAAAGAAGCAAAAACCACTCAGCTGGAAAAGCAAAAAGGAAGAACAATCCAAAAAATTGAAGATAGTGTAAGAAACCTCTGGGACAACCTCAAGCATACCAACATCTGAATTATGGGGGTGCCAGAAAAACAGAAAGAGCAAGATATTGAAAACCTATTTGAAGAAATAGTGACTGAAAACTTCCCCCACCTGGTGAAAGAAATAGAATTAAAAGTCCAGGAAGTGCACAGAACCCCCCCAAAAAAAGGAATCCAAAGAGGACACATCATAATTAAAATGCCAAAAGCAAAAAACAAAGAGAGAATATTAAAAGCAACAAGAGAAAAATGGCTAGTTACCTATAAGGGAGCACCCATTCGATTGTCATCGGATTTCTCAACAGAAACTATGCAGGCCAGATGGGAGTGGCAAGAAATATTCAAAGTGATGAATAGCAAGAATCTACAACCAAGATTACTCCACCCATCAAAGCTATCATTCAGAATTGAAGAGCAGATAAAGAGCTTCACAGATAAGCAAAAGCTAAAGGAATTCATCACCACCAAACCAGTATAATACGAAATACTGAAAGGTATTCTTTAAGAAGAGGAGGAAGAAGAAAAAGGTAAAGGTAAAAATTATGAACAACAAATACATGTCTATCAACAAATGAATCTAAAAATCAAGTGAATAAAAAATCTGATGAACAGAATAAACTGGTGACTATAATAGAATCAGGGGCATAGATAGGAAGTGGACTGATAATTCTCGGGGAGAAAGGGGTATAGAGGTGCAGAGACTGGATAAAAATCATACACCTATGGATGAGGACAGTTGGGGGGAGATAGGGGCAGAAGGTGAGGTGGGTACCAGGTGGAGGGGAGCTATGGGAGAAAAAAAAAGAGGAACAATTGTAATAATCTGAACAATAAAGATTTATTACATTTAAAAATTGATTAATATTAATGATTGTGGAGTGAGAAAGAAAACAGATTGTCAAAAATTTTGTCTAATAAACCTGGAATGTTTTTAATTCATTTTACTTCCTCAGGTCCTTCACTAAAAGTTTCCTTTTTAAATCTATATGACCCCGCAAAGAACATCAAAGTCACAGACTAATCATTTTATTTGTTCTACTACTTTAAAGATATCTTCAGTTCTTTAATTCTGTTCCCTTCACATAAGCAGGTAAAAGCCAAAATCTATGAAATCCCATTTTTCAGGAATCCTACAGATCCACGTCAAACATAAATAGTTATTATTTCAAAGTAAGTTATATTAATGGGCAATTTTTTCCAGAGACAATATTCTTTTATATCCTAATAATTTCAGTTACTTTGACACATTAACAGTAATTTTGTTAAATCACTGATCATGAATGTTTTTATACTAGAGGCCTGGTGCTCGAAATTTGTGCACAGGGTGTTGGGGGGGGGGGGGATGTCCCTCAGCCCAGCCTGCACCCTCTCCAATCTGGGACCCCTCGAGGGATGTCAAACTGCCCATTTAGGCCGGATCCCAGCAGGATCCTACCAGGATCGGGCCTAAACAGGCACTTGGACATCCTTCTCACAATCTAGGACTGCTGGCTCCAAACTGCTCACCTGCCTGCCTCCCTGATTGCCCCTAACCACTTCTGACTGCCAGCCTGATCACCCCCTAACCACTACCCTGCCAGCCTAACTGATGTCGAACTGCTCCCCTGCCAGCCTGTTTGCCCCCAACTTCCCTCCACTGTTAGCCTGGTCATGCCCAACTGCCCTCCCTTGCAGGCCTGGATTCTTCCACTGTCCTCCACTGCTGGCCATTTTGTGGTGGCCATCTTGTGTCCACATGGGGGCAGCCCTCTTGTGTGTTGGAATGATAGTAAATCTGCATATTAGTCTTTTATTAGATAGGATAGAGGCCTGGTGCATGGGAGGGGGCCAGCTGGTTTGCCTTGAAGGGTGTCCCGGATAAGGGTGGGGGTTCCCTTGGGGAATGAGGTGGCCTGGGTGAGGGGCCTGTGGTGGTTTGCAGGCCGGCCACGCCCCCCAGCCACCAAATGAGGCCTTGGGATCTGGGATTAATTTATGTTCTACAATTGAAACTTTGTAGCCTGAAGTGGAGCCAAGCCCTCTGCTCACTTCATGATGACAACCATTTCTGTTTAAATTCTATAATTGAAACTTTGTAGCCTAGAGTCGGGGCCTAGGCACTAGGGCTGCAGAAACTTGGCTTCCTCCATCACCTGGGGAACCCTAGTCTCTGCTCTCTCCAGCTCCATGACTGTGGCCATTTCTGTTGGGATTATGTATCTTCTATAATTGAAACTTTGTAACATTGAGTGGAGGCCTAGCCCAGCAATGGCAGGAGGAAAGCTTGGCTTCCTCCATTGCTGGGGAAACCCAAGCCTCCCTCATGCTCTCAGTGGCTGCAGCCATCTTGGTTGGGGTTTATTTGCATAATTTGCTCCTGATTGGCTGGTGGGCGTGGCTGTGGGCAGGGCTTTATTGGAGGTACGGTCCATTTGCATATTAATCTTTTATTAGATAGGATTATCCCAGAAATACTTTCATCTTGTTTCATCCCTCGAACCTCAAAATTATAGTAAGAATTATTACATCAGGTTAAAAAGCATCTTGACATGCATCTTGTATTAAGAGATGTGATTCTGAATAATCAGCTCTAAATCCTATTGCATATGGTTTATTTCACATGTCACGTATCAGGAGTTAATGAAAAAAAATCCACTAAAAACTATGTATTGTTTAAAAAATGTCCAAATAATATAGTTCATTATGCATTAGACTAACCTCTTATTGAGGTGATAAAGGTAAATTAAATGCACATGTATTATATATGAAGTATGATAGCAATCATCTCAGGTAAAAACTTCTGTTTGAATTTTAACCCTGCTATTCTGGCTTCTGTACTCACTACTTATTTAAACAATAGGGTAGTTACCTCAGCTTCCAGATTGAGACATAAGCTCACATAAATCCATTTGAGGATCAGAACCATAAAAGAGTAATTCCTGTTGACTCAGTGGTGCCAGGAGTTGGGCTGTCCTATCTGCTTTCCCAAGATAAGTCCACATTCCAATGTCTAGTAGGATGTATGGTTAGAAATAAAGAGCAGGCAACAGGAATCAATCATAGTCCACTGAAACCCCTCTATCCCGAATACAACCCTGAAGGCTGTTGGTGGCATCCAGAACAATGGAAATTTATGGTTAAGACCCTTTAAAAGGACTGCCTGTAGCTGGGACGGCGCGGTCGTGAGCGTCTGGACTCCAATGGCATGTGGTGCCCTCGCAACCATGCTGGCCAGTTCAATAAATCCTTGCTTGTTTGCTTATTACCAACTTAGCAGCCTCCGTGGTCATTTGCAACTTGTCGTGGAAGTCGTCCCACAACTATCTATATATACTAGTGGCCCGGCGCACAAAATTTGTGCACATGAAAAGGGTATTAATTAGAGGAAATAATTTAATATTGCTATTTGCTCTTTCTCTATAATAAAAGTATCAGAGTAAAGAAAATTAGTAAAATGTATATGAAAACCGTCCTCCTGTCAGAGTCTTGGGCGCACCACAGGACCCAGAGTCAAGTCTCCACTCACTCACATGTGCCTCAAAATCACGTGAGACCCAGGCCCAGCCACACCCCCACCCCCTCCCCACATTGGAGTAGATCCAGACCCCGCCAGTCCACCTTTATCAAGCCCTGCAGGGCAGGGGGCATCGTCGGGTCTCCTGCCCAGCACCAGGACGGGGGTGTGGCCTGAAGTCCCCCATCAAGTCCCACCAGGTGGGAGACACACCTTAGATCCCCTGTCAAACCCTGCTGGGTAGGGGGCATGGCCTGAGGTCCCCCATCAATTCCCACCAGGTGGGAGACACAACCTTAGATCCCCTGTCAAACCCTGCTGAGTAGGGGGAATGGCCTGAGGTCCCCCATCAAGCCCCACCAGGCAGAGGAGCACAGCCTCAGGTCCCCCAGCCCAGCACCAGGATGGAGGCGCAGCCTCAGGTCCCCCATCAATCCCCACTGGCATGGGGACACAGGCTCTGGTCCCCTGTGAAGCCTCACTGGGTAGGGGGCACAGCCTGAGGTCCCCTCTCAAGCACAGCCAGGGAAGAGGGGCACAGCCTCAGGTCCCCTGGCCTGGTGCTGGGGCAGAGGGTATGGTCTGAGGTCCTCCAGACTCATGCCGGGGTGGGGTGCAGCTTGAGGTCCCCTGTCAAGCCCTGCCAGTTGGGGGCACAGACTGAGGTCCCCTGTCAAGCCCTGCAAGTTGGGGGCACAGACTGAGGTCCTCTAACCCAGCACCAGGATGGGAAGCGCACCTTGAGGTCTCTTGTCAAGCCCTGCGGGATTGGGAGTGTGGCCTGTAGTCCCGTCAAGCCGCACCAGGTGGGAGGCACAGCCTGAGGTCCTCCAGCCTGGAGCTGGGGCAGGGGGAGCAGCCAGAGGTCCCTCATCAAGCCCTATTGGGTGTAGGATATGGCCTCAGGTCCCCCGACCTGGTGCCAGGCCGGGGGTCGAGACCTGAGGTCCCCTGTCAAGCCCCTCTGGATTGGGGGAGGGCGTGGGCCTCCCTTCCCTGGTGCTGTGGCCACACCCCCTGCCGCCTCCCATCCAGCTGCCAGGACCACCTCATGCTCTCTGTGAGCAGGTGTGCATAGGGAAGGCTGGGCCAGAATAATTGGGAGAGGGTGATGGGGGGCCAGCATCCTGGGTGAGCTGGGCCTCACAGCCTCTCTGCTTCAGCTCCCAGCACCCCGGACCTAAGGAGTAGTGCTTTCACAGAAGCCTGGCAGGCTCTGGATATGGCGATGCCTTAAAAACAGAAGAAGCCCCCTTTAACTCTGGCTGGAAGTGCGTTGAGAACTTATGGTCGGGGGAAGCAGCCCAGCATCAGGGCTGAAATAAGACCTTGGGTAGCCTCCGGAGGGGTGACTTCAGTCCTTCACCTCGGCCACGCCTCCTGCCCTCCGGCCCTCCAGCCCGCTGTGCTCGTGATTGGCTGGTAGTGTCGGGATATAGAAAAATAATGGCAAATGCTTGCATTCTTTCCTTTTTTTGTTTGTTTGGACATAATAATTTATTAAACCATGTTCACAAATGAAGGTCGGAGCTTTTTAAAAATCGTCTTAACACTCTGTGAGATTACATCCAAGAGCCTCAAACCTAATAGAAGAAAGAGCACCTTCGAATTGAAGTCTTAGATTTCTACCTTTCTGTCTGTAAAACCTATCTGATTCCCTGAGGCCTCAAACTCCCACTGGGTACAATGACAGCTATTCCACCCAGTAGTTTTATGTAAAGGACCTGCAGGAGCTCAGAAGCAGAAAGCCTCATTGGAGTTTTAGGTACAGTTACTTTTTCTCCTGAATGAGGATGTTGAGTTTGTTCAAGGATGAGGAAAACCCACAAGAAGCATTCCCTCAGTTAGGACTTCAGAAATGATTAGTAAAAATGTCTTCAGGATAGTAATGTGAACCCTAATGGAAGAGGTGCAACAGGAACTCTAATTCTCTCAAATTTGGCAGGATGCTACCTGCCCTTACCCGCCACAGAAAGCCTGGGGCCAGGAAAGGCAGCACTGCATCTTGTCAGCTCTGTGCACCAGCCTCTTGACTTCTAGATTCTTGGCAAGACCAAGCAAGGGTATGTCTGAGTGCAGGGGTATGTCTAAGTGTGTGTAGGGGGGAGTGGGGAGAAGTGGCACTTCCCACCACTCCCTGACTCCTATGCAATGTTGCCATGCATCAGCTCTCTGACATATTGTAAATATTAAATAGATGTCATTCCATCTTACCTCCATAGGTCCGTTATAAACATAATACAACATTTCATTTGCATGACTCATGACTCATTAGATCTTCCTCTGTTTCCCATGCCCCTTATATTTAAAGATGGAATTTTGCTATCAGAACCACCTCCCTGAAAGTGTCAGAAGCTAAATTGTGAAAGGTTAATGGTCCAAACTAGAGCATGTACCAGTAATTTTAGATATCCTACCAAGGCTACTCTCCACTGAAGCAGAAAAATATTTAAATTGACTATACAAATATACATTCATTTTTCAACAGGTTTTCCCTCCAGTGGTATCAGATAGTAGAATGTAGCCCTGATGTCAGTACTGTTGCTCCTGCTTTCTGCCAAGGATACATGTCCTGTGTGATAACAGACATCAGTGAGAAGTGTCACATCCCTGTCCTTGTCCCACCCTTTTGCTTCTGGGCTTTTAAGGGTAAACTTCTCTAGTTGCCTTTTCATTATCAGATGTAAGCAAATAGCAAATGCCAACATTTATCTCTGGATTTCCATCCTTTCTTAGATAAAAGACAGCATCCTCTGCACATTATTCTTCACCATGCTTTTTTTCACTTAATGACAAGTTCTGAAGGCCTCTCCAGCTGAATATATATAGCATCTCCTCATTCATGTTTAGATTCCTGAATGGTATTTCATCAAGTGACCACGCATGTTTACATTAGAAGTCACTTACTTACATTTGGATGAAACCCAAGTATTTTGCTATGAAAAATTATGCTGCAACAAACTAGCCTTTTGGATCAAAGAGTAAATGCTTTTATAATTTTAATAAATATTTTCAAATTGTCCTCTATAGGAGCTGTAGAATTCTGCACTCCTCTCATCAAGTGGATCGAGGCCACACAACTAATTAGTGAGAAAGCCAAACTAGATTGCATGTGGAAATTCAGGGCTCTGGTGATAAAAGACCACCTGGCTTGACCATCCAGTACTCTGGTAGCAAATGCAATAACAGAGCACCTACAGAAAAGATCCCCAGATTCCTGCCTCTTCCTCACTCTTGCTATCTGCTTGCATCTCCTGTCTCTCCCCTAGCCCAGGAAATGGGTGTCTTCTGGACTGACTGACAGCATGGATGGCAGTGATGAGGAAGAGGAAGCACATGTTGTCCTGAAGCATCCATGTGAGACAATGCACACTGATTCCATTTTCCAAGTCCACCTCACAGGTAGCACAAAGTCATTCACAACTAACAATTCATTCCCCATCTAGGGCCTCACAGAGTTGCCAATGTTACCACTGTGACTCCTGATTATGTCATATATAGGATTGTGTGTCCACATAGCCAAATACTTTGAGTCCAGTACTACAGACTGCTTCATGGAGTAAATTAATTCCAACTACAAAGTTAATACTAAACAGCCCATTTCCCTCTCATAGAGGGAAAGAAGGAAATAGAATCCTCTGGTGTGGGACCTCAATGGCACACAGTAGAAGATGTTGCACTATTTCAGCCACAGACTCCCTCGCTAAGACATACACAACGTGATCAGGGCAATATATAAGGCTAGCAATTCTCTCACAATGGGTGATGGTATAACTGATGCCATAGTTATCAGTCCTCCAGTGTGTTGAAGTGTTATTTCAGGCTGTTGCCCTGGGACTCCCACTCATAAGAATCCTTTTGATTAAAATTTGGATTTTAAGGAAGATGGCTGCCGACAGAAAGGCAGTGCATGAGTGAGAGAACAAAAGGAGAGTGTATGGTCTCACGAGTGTTTATTTGTAAGTTGCGGGAAAGTTATAGTCCAAGGGAATGTTGGGGATTTCCAGACAGGATTCCCTGACCAGGCAGCCTCCATTGATGTCAAAATCCCTCTCAGAGCAACCAGCTCAGACACAGAGACCGCACCATCTTGAAAGGGGAAGAGAATGTTATCGGAAGCCTAAAAATCCCAGGAGTCTACAACAACAACTCCCAGCGAACAGCTGCAAACCCAGGAATACCAGTCCCCAAACAGCGAGAACATGCGGATTTCAAGGAGCTCTGTACCCTCTTACGGAAAGGTCAGATTTTGCCAAGGATAAGGAGAGAACTACATAACTAGACACACAGAGAAACAGCTGGCATATGAAAGAAAAGGAGGCATCACCAGAAAAGGAAGTAAACAAATGCAGACATGCAACCTGTCAGAGAAAGAATTCAGAGAAATGGTCATAAGGTGGCTGAAAAGAATGAAAGACAGATTCAAAATATGTGTAAGATCCAAGAAAAAATGAAGAAAAACCAAGTAGAAATGAAAAAACGACATCGCTGCTATAAAGAACTCAATTGAAAGCATCAACAGTAGACCAGAAGAAGCAGACGACCGCATCAGTGAGCTAGAAGACAAGGTAGGAAAAAAAATACACAAGCAGAGCAGTTTCTAGAAAAAAAAATATTAAAAAGCAGGGGGAGAGCCTAATGGAACTTTGGGACATGAAACAAAACAACATCCACATAATAAGGGTGCCAGAAGAAGAGGAAATTAACAAGGAATAGAAAACCTGTTCAGAGAAATAATGATAGAAAACTTTCCTGATATAGGGAAGAAAAAACTCACACAAATCCAGGAAGCCCACAGAGACCCAAACAAAATGAACCCCAAAAGACCGACACCAAGGCACAATATAATTAAATTGGCAAACACCAATGACAAAGTAAGAATCTTAAAAGTCGCCAGAGAGAGACAGGACGTTGCCCATAAAGATCCCCATCAGAATAGCAACTGATTTCTCAACAGAAACATACCAGGTCAGAAGGGAATGGAATAAAATATACAAAGTCATGCAAAAGAAGGCTCTGAAACCAAGAATACTGTGCCCAGTAAGGCTATCAGTCAAAATTGAGGGTGAAATCAGGAGCTTCACAGAAAAAAATGACTAAAGAGAGTTTATTACCACCAAACCAGCAATGCAAGAAATACCAAAGGGTCTGCTATAAAAAGAAGAAATAGGAAGCAAAGAAGAAACAAGCAGTAAAGAATTAAAATGATGACAAACAAGTACATATCAATAATAACATTAAATATAAATGGGTTAAATGCCCCAATTGAAAGACATAGGGTAACTGAGTAGATAAGAAAAATGACACATATATCTCCTGTCTACAGGAAACTCACCTCAGAAAAGAAGATACACACAGACAGATGGTGAAGGGATGGAAAAAGGAATTCAGGTGAATGGAAATGAGGGGGAAAAAAGCTGGGTTAGCAATAATTATATCTGACAAATCAGATCTCAAAGTGAAGGACATAAAAAGAGATAAGGAAGGTCACTTCATAATACTAAAGGGAGCAATCCAACAAGGAGAAATAACTCTGGTAAACATATATGCACCCAATATAGGAGCACCCCAAATACATAATAAAATGTCTAGAGGATATCAAGGGAGAGATTGAGAGCAATACAATCATAGCAGGAGATTTTAATACCCCACTATCACCATTGGACAAATCCTCTAAAGAAAAAGAAAAAAAACTCAGCAAAGAAACATCAATCGTAAATGACTCACTATATCAGATGGAATTAATTGACATCTTCAGAACATTTTACCCCAAAGCCACAGAATATAAATTTTTTCAAGTGCACATGGATCATTTTCAAATATAGACCATATATTTGGTCAGAGGCAAAGTCTCTTCAAATACAAGAAGACAGAAATCATATCAAGCATCTTATCAGATCACAATGCATAAAACTGGAAATCAACTACAATAAAAACAATCCCAAAAAATCAAACACCAGGAGACTAAATAGCATGCTATTAAAAAATAGCCCTAGCCGGTTTGGCTCAGTGGATAGAGCATTGGCCTGCAGACTGAAGAGTCCCGGGTTCAGTTCTGGTCAAGGGTGTACCTTGGTTGCAGGCACATCCCCAGTGGGGGGTGTGCAGGAGGCACCTGATCTATGTTTCTCTCTCATTGATGTTTCTGTCTATCTCTCTCCCTTCCTCTCTGTAAAAAATCAATAAAATATATTTTTAAAAAATAAAATAAAATAAAATAACTAGGTTACCAGAGAGATCAAGGAAGAAATAAAAAAACATCATTCCAACAAACGACAATGAAAACACAACAAGCCAAAAATCTATGGGACACAGCGAAAGGAGTCTTGAGTGGGAAGTCCATAGCTCTACAAGCTACTGCAAAAAAAACAAGAAACAATGGTAATAAATTACCTAATCCTACAACTCAAAGAATTAGAAAGAGAGCAACAAGAGAAGCCCAGTGTCAGCAAAAGGAAGGAAATAATACAGATCAGAGCAGAGATAAAGGACATAGACACACACACACACACACACACACACACACACACACACACCCCAAAAGATCGACCAAACCAAGAGCTGGTTCTTTAAAAGGATAAACAAGATTGATGAATCTCTAGCCAGGCTCACCAAGAAGCAAAGAGAGAGGACCCAAATAAACAAAATCAGAAATGAAAGAGGAGAAATAACAACAGATCCCACAGAAATACAAAGGATTATAAAAAATACTATGAACAACTCTATTCCAACAAACTGGACAACCTGGAGGAAATGAACATATCCCTAAAAAAATACAACCGTCCAAAACTCCATCAAGAAGAATCTAAAAATCTCAATAGATCAATAACTATGGAAGAAATTGAAAAAGTCATCCAAAAGCTTCCAGCAAACAAAAGCCCAGGGCCAGACGGCTTCACGGAGGAGTTTTACCAAACATTCAAGGAAAAACTAAAACCTATTCTCCTCAGACTATTCTAAAAAATTCGAGAGAAAGAACACTTCCAAGCTCATTCTATGAAGCCAGCATCACCCTAATACCAAAACCAGATAAAGACAACACAATGAAACAGAATTACAGGCCAATATCCCTCATGAACATAGATGTCAAAATCCTCTACAAAATTCTCACAAATCAGATCCAGCACTATATCAGAAAGATCATACACAACGACCAAGTAGGATTTATCCCAAGGTGCTGAAACAACTAGATATCTATTTGCAAAAAAACCTTCTATCCATACCTCATACCATATATAAAGTTTTTCAAAATGATCACAAACCTAAATATAAAACTGATAACTATAACACTTCTAGAATGAATCAGTAGAAAAATATCACCTTTGATTAGAAAACATTTGATCTCAGAAGTCACATAAAAAACATAATGCATAACAAAAAAAGTGGCTGGAAAAAAAGAAATAAACAAAAACATGTTTATTATATTTAATCAAAGTTAAGATTTTCTGACCTTTGAGAAAATCTGTTAAGATAATAAAAAGAAAGGGCACCGAATGGAAGAAAATATTTGCAATACTGGAAAACTGAATTTTTAAATGGGATAAAGATTTGGGCATTTCACCTAAGAGAACATATATGAATGACAAATAAACACATGATGCTCAGCATCATTAGTTATTAAGAAAATATAAATCAAAATCACAGTTACCACTACACAACTATTAGAATGACTACAATTAAAATGACCACCCATACCATATTGGCAAAGATGGCAAGCAATTTCTACTCTGACACAATGCTAGCAGGAATATACAATGGTTCAATTTCAAAATAATTATGATGATTAAAAAAAAGAAAAGAAAAGCTAGGTGAAAGAGAATCTATACTGTAGGATTTCACTTACATATACCTAGAAAATATAGACTAATTTATAATAACAGAAAACAGATCACTGCTCTATTCGTTTAATAAAAAGACATTACAAATGGGCACAAGGAAACTTTGAGGGTAATACATATGTTCATTACCTTGATTGTAATGATTTCATAGGTGCATAAATTTCAAAAGTTAAACTGTATGGTTTTAAATGTTTAGTTTATTGAAAGTCAATTGTAATTCAATAAAGCTTTTAAAAAAATAAAGAAAAATGAATAAGCACTTTTCTCAATTTGTTGGATTTTATAATTAGGAAGTCATTTGTGGCCTTAACAGAAATAGTTAAAATCAACTTGACCTGGGTTGAGCAGAAGTGGAAAGGTACAGGTCATAACATAAGGCTGGGGGGAAAAATGTAAGCAAGCAAGCTTCCAGAGAAGGAAAGAAGGTTCAGTGATGGCATTTGTGTTTGTTTTATTTGGGGATGAGTCTAAAATATATTCTAAACTGGTAATTAAGGAAATGAGGTTCTGGAGGAAATAGTGGAATGGGAATCAAGAAGAATGGGATCTGGAGGCCAAGCAAGCACAAAGTTGACACCCAGTCACCTAAATTTTCATAATGAAATTGGATGAGCTTACCCTCTGACAGAGACTAGGAAATATGAGACTATTCATGATCTGGAATAACAGAGAGGGATTTGTACAGTGCATTGACCAAAGATAAGAAAAAAGGTCCCTACCAAGCTAGACCTGGCTAAGGTAGCAAGCAGATCATGATTACAAAATCTGAGCAGATAAGGAAAGCAGAAAGAGTAGATTTGGGTATCAATTCAAGGTTAGGTCTTTATCGAGTAGAGCAAGTCAAGCATTCAAAGGACTTAAAGTGATTGATAACAGAGTTTAGATAACCTTGCTTTGATTAGTTTTTGACAGGGCTAGGGCTAGAAGTGAGGCCAGATGACAAGTGACACGAATGAATAAAGAAACTGAGCTTTCAGTGAACCTAAGAAGTAGAAAAGGAACTTTCCCTCTAATATAAATCTGAATGTTTTCCAGGTCACCTGAAAAACTAATACAAGTAGAAACAGTATGCAAAGGTGCAGTTCCCGGCACATTAATTACCTTGATAAATTACCCCTAAAACTGTAAGTACTTTTTTTCACTGTACCTTAAGGCTCATAACTTGGTTTAACATAAACCTCCAACTATTTCAACTTCTCATTTCTCTAATAGGAAATCTATCTGCTATCCCTTTCTCCCTTTCCCAGCTTTTTAAGTATATTCCAGTTCAATTCAGCCATTGCTGTCTCAATCTTTCTCCCAAGAGGTTTCCTTATACCAATTCTTTAGACCAGACAGTTCAACTCTAGTATATCTTTTCTCCATTCAGCAGATATTAAAGAAAAGTAAGGTTATGTCTCTCATCATCTGATTTCTAAGATGATGTCCTATTTCCATTAAGCCTCTGTACAATGCAAGACACTTGAAGAGAACTTGAGTGTGTCAGCCACTTCGAACCTAAACGTGGAACCTGCCTGAATTTTATCCAAGCCACAGCATTGCCTGAACACAAATGCTTAGCTACTTCACTTCCCAGGAGTACTTTGATAACAACAAACCTCTCCAAAACAGAAAACATCAGACACCTCAAAAAACCTGATTTAAAAGTTTTGAAGTAACATGCTTAACTTTTTGTTGTTGTTGTCAATTTTAGGAAAAAGAAGAACTAACAACTATAAGCCTAATTATTATTCTCAATCATTTTCACCTTGTTTATGTTTTTCTATAATTTTTTTCTTTTTCAATGACAGTTGACATACAATACTATCTTCATTTCAGGTGTACAACACAGTCATTAGAAATTTATATAACTTACGATCACTTCATTTATACTAACAGGGATTTGTGTCTAGAGAAAAATATGAAATGATATAGAAGAACTCCTAACCAGAACAACATTCACAGAACACAGCCCAGAAATGTTTTGGTTGAATGGGACCATACATAGGTCCCTGTGGAGGATGGGTTGACAGACAGGTTATTTTGGGGAATCAACACCTATGAAAGAAAGAGAGTGGCAGCAGGTTGGGGCAGAGGAGAAGACCATGAACTGCAATCAGGCCCAAAACACTTTAAGAGCTGAGGAGTTGAAACAGTCCATCAGAATTGTCCTAAGATGGGGTAGTGGAGTGTGAGGCCAATATGCTGGGCTTTATATTCCTGCCACAACCAGTCTTTGGATGTGGGCAGCCCTAGAAAGGGCATGGCCTTTCACAAGAAGGCTGCCCAAAGCTGAGGCGATCCCCGAAGGAGCAGACAGTTGGAGGCCACCTGCAGGCTGCATTCCCATCCTTGGAGGGGACACTGGGAGATGCATGTCAATGACCACCACAAGCTTTTTTTGCTTTTGGGAAGAGACACAACTTGCTCATGGTGACATATCTAGTCAGCAGATGATCACAATCCATTTCTCCTTCAAACTATTCATCTAAACTATCCTATGAGGCAATCCTACCTAATAAAAGAGTAACATGCAAATGTGACTGTACCTTGGCTCCTGACTGGCTATGCTACCAGCCAATCAGGAGCAGGGGGCATGGCCAGCAGGACGGGACTAGAGGCCAGCAAGGCATGCGGGGGCATGGCCTCGGTGCAGCCTGCGCTCCCCAGGCCAGGGGCCCCACGGAGGGGCAGGACGAGGTGGGTGCCGCAGGCTAGGAGGCAATGGTGGCGGCAGTGGTGCAGCGTGCCTGAGTGCATGCACTCCCCAGGCGAGGGCCCCGTGGAGGGGCAGATCGGAGCAGGCGCTGCAGGCCGGGCGGCAGTGCAGCATGCACTCCCCAGGCCAGGGTCCCGCGGAGATGGGACTGGGCGGGTGCTGTGGGCCAGGAGGAGGCAGCTGTGAGTGGCGTAGCATGCGTGCTCTCCCCAGGTAGGGGCCCCGAGGAGGGGCGGGGCGGCTGCGGGAGGCCTGCAGGGCACGCTGTCTGAGAGGTGTGCTGTCAGAGAGGCGCCCACGAGCTGGATTGGCGCGGGACCCCCCAGTTCTGGATGCATTTCTCTGCTCCTTCAGTCTCCATGACCTCATGCCGTTGTCAGTGGCAGTGTGTGCGAGTCCAGTAAGGTCACCCTTTCCCCAAGCACCACACACACTCTGCGGCTCCCCGCCTCCTCAGGCCAGGATCAGAGCTGGGAGCCTTCCAACCAGGTGCTCCAGAGATGCTGAGGAAGGCGAGCCCTCAGTGGGCTGCAGCATTTCCAGTTTCTCAGCTCACGCACTCTCCCCAGGGCTGGGGAGAACATATATGGCAAAGTTCTTTAAGCCACGGTAGTCAGAGTGGTGGGACTCAGCCAGGCAGGCACATAGAGGGGCTGGGGCCCTTTCTGGCCCTGGGGTTAGGCAGCATGCCCTGTGGTCCTGGGTGCCGGCGGCTGCCTGTGGCTGCGGCCAGCCTGAGTGAAGCTGGCCCAGGTCCTGGGTGCCTATAGCTGGCCAGAGGGAGGGAAGCTTGAGTCCCAGATGTCGGGGCAGTTAGGAGCAATCAGGCTAGCAGGGGAGCACTTAGGGGCGATCAGGCAGGTAGGCAGAGGTGGTTATGGGTCACACATCCCTGAAGGGGTCCCTGATTGGAGCGGGTGCAGGCTAGGCTGAGGGAACCCCCCTCCGTGCATGAATTTCGTGCACAGGGCCACTAGCTGTTTTATAAAAGGGAATTTCAATGATTAGTAAAGAGACTGTGTGCCAAAAAATGGTTGTAGAAAGCTAAACTAAAATGTCAGGAATCCTAAACCCCTACCTTAGATGCTGTGAAAGAAATGATCTGGCAAGTCCTATATAAAAAAAGGCTAAGATGCAAATCGACCCAACAGTGGAATAACCAGTCCCTATGACACACATTGACCACAAGGGGGCAGATGCTCAAAGCAGGAGCTGCCCCCTGGTAGTCAGTGCACTCCCACAGGGGGAGTGCTGCTCAGCCAGAAGCCAGGCTCATGGCTAACAAGCACAGCAGATGTTGCAGAAGCCTCTCCTCACCTCAGCCATTAGTCAGACATCCCCTGAGAACTCCCAGACTGCAAGAGGGTGCAGGCTGAGCTGAGCGATTACCCCCACGTGCACAATTTTAGTGCACCAGGCCTCTAGTCTATCTAATAGAAGCCTAAGCAACCTTTATAGTGGAATGACCAGAACGACTGGTCACTATGATGTGTACTGATCACCAGTGGGCAGATGCCCAATGCAGGAGCTGCCCCCTGATGGTTAAGACGCTCCCATGGGGGGAAGCGGCCACTCAGCCAAAGCTGGGTTCACGGCTGGCGAGCACAGCGGCGGTGCCAAGAGCCTCTCCCACCTCCACAGCAGCACTAAGGAGCAGCAAGCTGAGTAGTAAGGAGTGAGCAGCAGGCCATAAGGAGCAAGGGATCCCCAATTTCAAGAGGGATATCTGACTGCTGGCTTAGATACCCCCCAGGGGGATCAGGCTTAAGCCAGCAGTCAGGCATCACCCAAGAGGTCCCTGACTAAGAGAGGGAGCATGCTGGGCTGAGGGACACCCTCAAGTGCATGAATTTCATGCATCGGACCTTTAGTATTATATAAAATATAGGAGAAACAATTTAGAAATGTTACAAATAACAGCAGATTCCACAAGCATAAAGGTTATTTTATTTCTAATTCTAAACTGATAACTTCTCTTGTAACAGCCTTAGGATGCTGGTGCAATTGAAATGTTAGCAGAAAATAATAAACTGCTTTGGAGAGTAAAAACAAACCTGAAACAGCTGTAATAACAACAAACTGCCAGAAGAAAATAATCTGTTCCAATTTTTTAATTTTGCTTTCCAAGAACAAAAAAATACGGCATTTATAATTTTTTAAAGTGAAAAGAGACAAATTTGTAAAAGCAAATATTAAAAGACTTGTAGAATAAATTTGAGGCCTGCCAAGGCAGTTCCTATTCATTAATTACTTAAAGAAAGATTGACCTTGAGCTATTAAATGATCTTTGGTACCCAAAATGTAACTGAATATGATGTAGCAAATAGGACTTTACTACAAACAAGTGATAGGGAGTCAGAGAAAGGGGAGAGTTAGAAAGCAATACCACCTAGGAAGAGGTCCAATTTTTTAACATCATAGCTTTTGTAGGTTTCACAGTCTCAGAAGTACTATTTAAATTATTTCCTTCTATCCTCTCCAAAGAGCTAACCTCTAACGTGAGCTCGGAAGTCAGAGTGCCCAGACTAAAACTGCCTGAATACTTCCAAGCTGTGTGATCTGCTCCTGGCACTGTCTCTCTGTGTCCAGGTTCCTTTATCTGTAAAATGGAGATTATAACAATACCTACATCGTAGGCACAGGTCAAAACAAACCAAAAAAATCTTATAAGAGTATTTAGCACAGTGTTTAGCGCTGATAATTATTAGCCCTATTATTGTCATCATCATTATTATTGTTATTATTCATCTAAATGACATGGCTAGTATTTGTGCCTAGACAGTTCCAGCAAGACATTTTTCAAAAACTAACACTCCCCCACCACCAATATAAAAACTGAAATGACCCAGTGAAATGCCTTAATTAAGAACAAGGCACTTACTTCTCTTCAGAGCGCAGAAGACACAGCTCAAGCATCTATAGGAAACTAACATTCAGTGTGAACACTACGAGAGCACACAGCACCTATTTTCTGTAATATATACCCATCACTCTATCTTATCTAATAAAAGAGTAATATGCAAATTGACCATACCTAATCAAGCCACACCCACAAGCCATAACCATCAGCCAATCAGGAGCAAATAAACCCAACCAAGATGGCGGCCGGCCCCGCCCCCTGCCGCCCGCAGCCTGGCCATGCAGAACTTTGCTTCAGGCGGCAGGGTCCGGATTGCAGCCCACCATGGAGGACTGGGCAGGTCAGAAAAGCAACCCCACCATGGAGGACTGGGCAGGCCAGGCAGGCAGGGCCGAGGCCACAATCAGTAACCAGGCAGGCAGGGGAGGAGGTGGTGGCAGCAGCTGACGCTGACTGCAGAATCCAGGCCACCATCAGGGTTGGGCAGGCCTGGCGGGCAGCGCCTGAAGCCACCGGCGGAATCCAGGCCACCATTGGCTGGCTGCTCCTGACGCTGCCCACTGGGTCAAGGCCGAGATCAGTAACAGGGCAGGCAGAGGAGGGCGGGACAGCAGTGCCTGATGCCTCCTAGGTGTCCCGTCCACCATAGGGGATGGGGCAGGCCTGGCAGGCAGTGCTTGAGGCTGCCCGTGGGGTCCAGGCCGAATCAGGATCAGACGGGCCTGGTGGGCAGTGCCTGACTCCACCTGCGGGATACAGGCAGCCTTCGGGGTTGAGCAGGGTGGGCTGGCTGCGCCTGACGCTGCCCAATGGGTCAAGGCCAAGATCAGTAACAGGACAGTCAGGGGAGGACGGGTGGCTATGCCTGACTCTACCCTCAGGGGCCAGGCCGCCATTGGGGACGTGGGTAGGCAGGGGTGGCCAGGGTCTCTGGGATCACTGTATGCTCCTGGGCTGCCTGTACACACCGGTGGAGCAGGCCAGGGTTGAACATTTTAATGAAAATGGGATGCCTGTGCCCCCGTCCACTGAGCCCAGTCCTTGGGGAGGAGAGGGCAGTGGGCAGTTAGCAGGCACCAGGGCTTGGAAGGGACTGGGAGCAACCTGCAGGCATGCATCAGGAAGAGATGCTGAACCACGATGAGGCAGAGGGCTGGCTGATGGAGGCGCGTAAAGGTGCACATGAGGCAGCTCTCACTGGCGCTGAGCTTGAAAAGTGCATCGAAAGCCTAATGGATTAAATCGCCTTTCTGAAGAAGGTGCATGAAGAGGAGATCACTGAGCTGCAGGCACAAACCCAGTACCCTCCGATCTCCATGGAGATGGACATGTTCTCCAAGTCCGGAGGTATCTGAAAGCCACTGCCTGCTCAAGGCCAAGACCCTGGAGATGGTGGCAGGGCCAAGGCAGAGGCAGTTAGGGGTGATCAGGCCAGGAGGGGAGGGCAGTAAAGGATGATCAGGCTGGGGGGGGGGGGGCCTTGGGGCCAATCAGGCTGGCAGAGGGGACCAGTTGTGACAATCAGGCCAGCAGGCAGAGTGGTTAGGGGTGATCAAGCAGTCAGGCAGGTGAGTGGTTAGGAGCCAGCAGTCCCGGATTCCGAGCGGGTTGTCCAACTGCCAGTTTAGACCCGATCCCACAGGGATCTCAGATTGGAGAGGATGTGGACCAGGCTGAGAGACAACCCCCCTCCACTGCATGCACAAATTTCATGCACCAGGCCACTAGTCCTATATAGTAAAAGTCTAATATTCTAAGTGTCAGGTCATCTGTTCAACCAAAGTGTAATATGCTAATGATATGCTAAGGCCGCTCAACCATTCGCTATACTAACATACAGACATACTCGACATATACTGACAACCAGGGGGCAGATAGCCAACTGGTCAACCAGTTACTATGTCGTGCACTGAACCCCAGGGAGTAAACGCTCTGACCAGTAGGTTAGCTTCCTGCTGGGGTCCAGCCAATCAGGACTGGGTGAGACACACCCTGGAGCCCTCCCAAACTGGCCAACCTCCCGCATTTCTCCCTGGCCCTGATAGTTCAACAGTGGGGTCCCTCATCCTGGCCTGCACCCTCTCGCAATCCAGGACCCTTCAGGGGATGTCAGAGAGCCAGTTTTGGCCCAATATCGCAGGCCAGCC
The DNA here is from genome assembly GCA_027563665.1 of Antrozous pallidus. Lineage (NCBI taxonomy): Eukaryota > Metazoa > Chordata > Mammalia > Chiroptera > Vespertilionidae > Antrozous > Antrozous pallidus. The sequence goes on along the minus strand of CM050508.1, from coordinate 117,080,265 downwards.
TAAGGGACCTCACTGGTGCATGAATTTGTGCAACAGACCTCCAGTAGTTCATAAAATGGTTTCCTCAGTTGCCTTCCCACCTTTTTAGTATCTGCTCTGAGAAGCATCTTAGCAGATGTTACATACATGCATATACATGGGACAAACTCACCCACCCCTGCCGACAACTGTTCCATCAGAAATATACTCAGCAAAGAATGCACAGGGGCTGGGCAAAGATGTGTGGCTAATGCATCTTTAAGGATTTCCAGGGTGTATGGGATTCAAAATGATCTCATAAGCCGGAACCGGTTTGGCTCAGTAGATAGAGCATCGGCCTGCGGACTGAAAGGTCCTGGGTTCGATTCCGGTCAAGGGATTGTAACTTGGTCGTGGGCATATTCCCAGTGGGGGCTGTGCAAGAGGCAGCTGATCAATGTTTCTCTCTCATCGATGTTTCTGACTTTCTATCCCTCTCACCTTCATCTCTGTGAAAAATCTTTAATAATATATTTTTTAAATGATCTCATAGCTAGAGAGAATTAAAAAAAGGCTTTGTTAACAGGTAGGCTTTAGTGCATATGAACAACATGTCTCTATTCTCCAAACATGAGATTTTTTAATTTAATGCCATTTCACAAAAAAGGGAAACCTGAAGATTTATAAAATAGCAACTCTGATCTGTAATGAAATCTGAAACCTAAAAATCTAGTATTTTAAAAATAAAGCAAACATATGAAGTAAGGACACCATAACTTCAGTGCCATTTCAAGTTAAGATTGTTAATTCTTGACCATGGGCATGATGATATCACAGTCAGAAAAATCATATATTACAGAAATGGTTTTTTTAATAGAGAAAACTGCTATTTGGAAACTGTCATCTCAATGCACAGTTTTGAAAGCTATTCAAATACAAATATTAAAAGTAACAACACAGAAAAGTCCAAGACCATATTCAGAGAAACATATATCCTCTATGCCCCTGGTAATGTTTTATAATCTTTACAGGGTCTAGCATATCATATACTTTTTTAATATAGTTGCTGGCGCTCAGAGAGAATGTAAGGGCACCATCAACACCAACTGGACAGCTACTCCATAATCTGATATAAAGCTACATGTCTATTACCTTAATTCTGCTGGTGGTTTCACAGTGCATTCCTAAGTCAAAACTAAAAAAATTTGTGTAAATACATTCAGTTTATTATATGTCAAGTTTAGCAGGCTGTTACCTTTAAATATGTTTAGTTAATTTTTTGTCAATTATACCTCATAAAACTGTTCTTATAAAAATCTCACAAGAATAAGAGCCTGCTTAGCTTCTGTCTTCTAAACATTTTTAAATTATAGGTCACAATTAAGAAAAATCTCGTAACTTACTCTTTATAGCTTTCTAAAAACAAACAAAATATTATTTAAAGGAAGCCAGAAATAATTGGAAGGGGGTACATTACAAAAAGATATTTTCTTGGAGGCTGGCCAGTATGGCTCAGTGGTTGAGCATCAAACTATGAAGAGGAGGTCATGGTTCCATTCCGGGTCAGGGGACATGCCTGGGTTATGGCCTCAATCCCCAGAAGGAGGCAGAAGGTCAATTATTCTCTGTCATCATTGGTGTTTCTCTCTCTCTCTCTCTCTCTCTTTCTCTCTCTCTCTCATCTCTTTTGAATTAAGAAGTACAAATCATAGTCACAGAAATGTAGGATACAGCATAGGAAATGTAGTTAATGATCTTAACATACAAAAACCCTGGGTCCATCACGTCCAGAAGTCAGTCCTGCAGTCAGTGCTGGGGTGCCGTGGTGACCCAGCACTGACTGCTGCAGCTGCAGGTACAGGGACCCAGCACTGACTTCTGAGGGGGCATTGAATCAGGCCTGGAGAGAGGCCTGAAGAGAGAAGCAAGGTCTGTGTGGCACTTGTTGATAAGTACTTGCCTCTCTCTTTCTCTTAGTCAGTCCAGCAACTGTGCCTCCATTTCTCTCCAGGCCACTACGAGGGCTGCTGATCAGCCCTACCTTTCTGATTAGGCCCCGTACATAGGCCCAGACACGCTGACTGGCATAGAAACTGACCAATAAGAACCAAATCTGTGTGAAGTGTGAGGAGCCAATGGCTGCCTAGAAGGCATAGCTTTTGACACTGACTGGAACAGAAACTGACCAATCAGAACCAAATCTGGGTAAACTATGAGGAGCCAATGGCTGGCCAGGAGGTGGGGCTTTTGACGCTGACTGGCATAGAAACTAATTGGAATCAAATCTGGGTGAACTGCCTGGAGCCAATGGCTGCCTAAAAGGCAGAGCTTTTGACACTGACTAGCAGCATAGAAACCAACCAATCAGAACCAAATTGGCAGGCAGAGAAGGGCAGTTAGGATCAGGCCTGCAGGGGAGGACAGTTGGGGGGCAAGATCAGGCTAGAAGGGGAGGGCAGTTAGAGGTGATCAGACAGGCAGAGGCAGTTAGGGTAGATCAGGCTGTCAGGGAAGGGCAGTTGGGGGGCAAGATCAGGCCAGCAGGAGAGGGCAGTTGGGGGCAACCAGGCCTGCAGGGGAGGACAGTAAAGGGTGATCAGGCAGGCAGAGGCAGCTGTAGGCAAGATCAGGCCAGTAGGGGAGACAGATAGGGGCAATGGGGCAGGCAGACAGAAGGGTTAGGGGCGATCAGGCAGGCAAGTGAGCGGCTAGGAGCTTGCAGTACCAGATTGCAAGAGGGATGTCCAATTGGAGAGGGTGTAGGCTAGGTTAAGGGGAACCCCCCCCCCCCCTGCTCCATGCACAAATTTAGTATCCTAATAAAATAGTAATATGCAAATTGACTGTGCCTCTGATCAAGCCACACCTTCAGCCATGTCCACCAGCCAATAAGGAACAAACTAATGCAAATAAACCCCAACCAAGATGGCTGCCACCAATGAGAGTAGGAGGGAGGCTTACGTTTCCCCAGCAACAGAGGAAGCCAAACTGTCCGCCAGCCATTTCAGGCCTACGCCTCCCTTCAATGCTACAAAGTTTCAATTATAGAAGATACATAATCGCAACAGAAATGGCAGCAACTACAGAGCTGGAGAGAGAAGAGAATAGGGTTGCTGGGGTGATGGAGGAAGCCAAACTTCTGTAGCCCTAGCCTAGGCCTCCACTCTAGACTACAAAGTTTCAAACAGAAATGGCTGTCGCCATGGAGCAAGCAGAAGGCTTGGCTCCACTCCAAGCTACAAAGTTTCAATTGCAAAATATAAATTAATCCAGAACCCAGGGCCTCTGCTTGGGTCACTGGGGGGGCGTGGCCAGCCTGCAAACCACCATAGGCCCCTCACCCAGGCCACCCCATCCCCCAAGGGAACCCCCCACCCTGATCCAGGACACCCTTCAGGGCAAACCAGCTGGTCCACCCCACATGTACCAGGCCTCTATCCTATCTAATAAAAGAGTAATATCCTGATTGACCATCACTCCAACTCACAAGAGAGCTGCCCCCGTGTGGTCAAAGATCCTGCCCCCATGTGGACAAAAGATGGCCCCACAAGATGGCCAGCAGGGGAGGACAGTGGGAGGTTCCAGGACTGCAAGAGACGGCAGTTGTGGGCCATCAGGCCAGCAGGGGAGGGCAGTTGGGAGGGACCAAGCCTGCAAGAGAGGGCAGTTGGGGGCAATCAAGCCTGCAGAGGAGGGAAGTAGGGTCAAACAGGCTGGCAGGGCAGCAAATAGACATTAATTAGGCTGGCAGGGTAGTGATTAAGGGGTGATCAGGCTGACAGGCAGAAGTGGTTAGGGGCAATCAGGGAGGTGAGCAGGCAAGCAGTTTGGAGCTAGCGGTCCTGGATTGTGAGAAGGATGTCTGACTGCCCATTTAGGCCCAATCCTACCAGGATCGGTCTAAACGGACAGTCAGACAACCGCCGAGGGGTCCCAGATTGGAGAGAGTGCAGGCTGGACTGAGGAACACTACCCCCGCCTCACAAATTCCGTGCACCAGGGCTCTAATGTAATAATTATGGATGGTGGGTACTAGACTTATCAAGGGGATTACTTTGTAGGTTATATAAAAGTATAACCACTATCCTGTATACCTGAAATTAATGTAATACTGAATGTTAACTGTAAGTAAAGATTGTTTAATAAATAAATGAGAAAAGAACAAAGAGAATATTGCCCCCATCATCCAAGTCTGACTTGGGGCAATACAGCTATACAAGAATACTAATCAGTCTATACACTTTCTCACTATTGATGAATGACCTGATTTTAATCCATTCACATTCTTATCACAGCATATCATCATTTTTTCTTTTTCCTACCTTTATTGTTCAGTTTATTAATTACATTGTTCCCCCTTTTTTATCCCCCTACAGCTCCCCTCCACCCTGTACCCATCCCACACTCCGCCCTCACCTCCCCCTTCCCACTGTCCTCTCCCATTGTTGCATGATTTTTTTTCGAGGCTCTTGCTGCATTTCCCACACCCCTTTTCTCCCCAAGAATTGTCAGTCCATTCCCTCTCTATGTCCATGATTCTGTTATATTCACCAGTTTATCCTGTTCAATAGATTATTAATTCACTTGATTTTTAGATTTATTTGTTGATAGATGTGTATTTGTTGTTCATAATTTATATTTTTACTTTTTTCTTCTTCCTCTTCTTAAAGAATATCTTTCAGCATTTCATATAATATTGGTTTGGTGGTGATGAACTCCTTTAGCTTTTTCTTATCTGCGAAGCACTTTATCTGACCTTCAATTCTGAATGATAGCTTTGCTGGATAGAGTAATCTTGGTTGTAGATTCTTGCTATTCAACACATTGAATATTTCTTGCCACTCCCGTCTGGCCTGTATCACTTCTGTTGAGAAATCCGCTGACAATCATATGGGTGCTCCCTTATAGGTAACTAGCCGTTTTTCTCTTGCTACTTTTAATGTTCTCTCTTTATCTTTTGCTCTTGGCATTTTAATTATGATGTGTCTTGGTGTGGTCCTCTTTACATTCCTATATTTTGGGGTTCTGTGTACTTCTTGGGCTTTTAAGTCAGTTTATTTCACCAGGTGGGGGAAGTTTTTGGTCACTATTTCTTCAAGTAGGTTTTCATTACCTTGCTCTCTCTCTTTTTCTGGCACCCCTATAATTCGGATGTTGGCATGCTTGAGGTTGTCCCAGAGACCTCTTACACTATCTTCATTATCTGGATTCTTTTTGTTTCTTGCTTTTCCAGCCGAGTGGATTTCGCTTCTTTGTATTTCAAATCTTTGACTTGGTTCTTGCGGCCCTCTGGACTGCTTTTAGTACTTTGTGTAATATTTTTTATTTCAGTCAGTGTATGCTTGATTTCTAGTTGGTCCTTTTTCATATCTTTGAGGGTCTCATTCATATCCTCGTAGGGCTTGTTCATTTCCTTGTAGGTCTCATTCATTTCCTCGTAGGTCTCATTCATTTCCTCGTAAGTCTTGTTCATTTCCTCGTTGGTCTTGTTCATTTCCTCGTAGTTCTCATTAAGTTCATAGGCCTTTTCTAGGAGCCTCTTGAAAAGCCTTATAACCGTGGTTTTGAACTCTATGTCTAGTCGTCTTTTCTCCTCCATTTCTTTCACACCTGATTTCTTTCCATGTCTCTGCATGGTGGCTGCTTTATGTGGTAGATGTCCTCTAAGGGACAGTGGCTCGAGGTGGGTACTCTTACTGCAATCCTTTATGGGTTGTACAGTATTTTTGAATTTAAGCCCTGCTTGTTGTTGTTAGCCCTAGGAGGTTTTGACCTCCAGGCCAATTGGCTGTGCAGGGAGACTGTGTTCAGGTTGGATGGGTGGAGTCTCTGAGCTGAGCAGGCAGCCTCAGCGTCAGCTACGCCCTATGCGGCGCTCGCATGCGGGACTCTGTTGGGTGGTAATGGCTGCAGGCACCTCCAAGAGAAAGCCACTAGTCTCTACCCCTTGTTAGACAACTCTGCCTCTCCCCAAATGAGTCTGCACACCCAAAGTCTCGCCCAGGGTTGTAAAACAAAGCAGTCCAGTGGTCTCCCAAACCAGGGAGCAAGTCGCCAGGGAGCAAGTCGTGTATCTGTGCTGTCGAGCACTTTACGCGCAAACTGCTGTTCCAAGCTACACGGACTCTCCTCAGACTAGGAGACCTCTGCCGCGCCCGGCTTTTAGGGTGCATACCCCGGACCTCGGACCTCGCCTGGCACTGGGGAATCCATGCAGTAGGACGTCTCCGCCCTCCCCGTTGGAGAGATCCAGCTGGGGTTGCTGCTGCCAGCCCTACAGCCCGAGCGCGCCCACGGGTCCGATCCTCTGGCTCCGCGCGTATCTTCCAGGCTGCGCTCCGCCTCTCTTCTGAGTCTCAGTGTCCCACCTTTACTTTTATTTGTGGAATTTTCACTCAGCCAGCTTTCCGGTGATTCTGGGTGATGTTTGTCTTGGTGTTTTGTTGTAGTTTTGGAATTGTTGTGTGGGACAGCACAATAGTTGTTTACCTGTGCCGCCATCTTGGTTCCTCTCCATCATTTTTTTCTTTCTCTAGTTAATTCTATTTTCATATACTCCTGCTCCTCACAGGAATGAACCAGGAAATCCATGAGTTCTACCTCACAATAGACCTGAACAATTAAGCCACAACTTAGACCAACAAAATCTAGACACAGCTATATTAATGACTTAAGAATGATGGTAATTACTGATATGTAAGCCCCAAAGTCAAAGGCATTTGAATACTTACCATCTCCAAAAAGATGTGTCACAAGCCTCGTAAGTGTTTGCTTAAGGTCAAACTCTATGAGCTTCATGGCCTCCATGGTGTGTGTCTCTTGTTTATAGGCAGAACGAGAACTTTGTTCAAAGAGCTGCAGGCTTTCTCCATCCTTTATACCACCAAATAACTATAAATGTAAGGAATAATAGAAGCAAATAAAAATAGTATCCTGGTAAAGCTATAAAAAAAAACATAATGTGTGAATAAAATCCATTGTCTTATAGGCAATGAACATAGTAAAATTAACATTCACTTAGTACCAACTTTGAATAAAAACACTGTGCTACAGTGTTTAGGGAATTAAAAGATATTGTCCTGATCTTTGCTGATCTCTTATTTTACTTTTGTGTTAACTATAATCATTTCCTTACAAGAGACATTATCCTCAATGTTAGTGGAAATACCAGTGAATCAGGCCTTCAGACTCAAGTTATATCCCTGACCATGGCACACTGTCCTTAGAATGTGTTCTGAGACTAGGTAGAAAGTATAGTCTAGGAATTAAATCCTTTCAAATCCACAAAGGCAAGAAGTATGCTGTACTTCGCTAACCCTGTATTTCCAGAGCCCAGGACCAGTCTTGAAGCATATTTCTGCCACTTACTCTCCAGGTAAATTCCAGCAAGTGACAGGGAAGCTAAGCTCAGATAACACTTTGTAAAGTAGGAATAATAACACTAACTTAAGACACTTTATAATAATTAAATAAAATAATGCATGAAAAATATAGAGTACCTGCCACACTGTAATGGCTAAATAAATTTTCCTCATTATCATCACAATTATATTTATTAACAACAGCTACTATCCTATCTATTAAAGAGGTAATATGCAAATGGTCATTATGCTATGATGCTTAACAACCTATCACCAGGAGGGCAGGGCAGCGAGCTAAAAGCTGGGGAGAGCTAAGCGAGGGTGGGACAGCGAGCTAAATGCAGCCAACTGAAGCAAGTGGCAGTGAGCTACTCACAAACAGATTCATTCCCAGCACCACTAGTTATTCATAAACTTCTTTACCAATCAAATAGTATCCCAATATTTAACAACAAAGAAGATCTTTACCTGCTAGGAGACTGACTCAAGGAAAACAGAGCAAATGAACCTACTGTTCTTTCTACCTAATGTCTCATAAAATAAATTTTTAAAATTGTAATGAAGTAAATTTTTTCTAATAATATTAACAAGACCTCCTGATAGATCTACTAAAAATGTTAACAATTCTTAAAAGAATTGGAGAAGTAACACAATAGAAAGCACAAAGGCAGAGAGAAATACTGAGAATAGTGCCAACTGAAAAACTGAATACTGGTTGTGACAGCTACCACACAAGTGAGGCCAAAGTAAAAGTCCACAGTGTCTGACCAAGTTGGGTGTCAGTTCAATAGCCATAAAGGATTTATTCTCATGACAAGGATGAAAACTAAACCAGTTCTTGTATAGACTTGCAGTCAAGTGTTATATTACCTGGGTACATAGAGAAAACCTCAGGAGAGGAAAATGAATTAAGGCAATTGCAAAGTAGCAGTTCCTCCAAACCCAAACACATCATAATTCAGGGAGTCTACTTTTGCACAACAGGTTTCAATTATTCATTATAACCAATACTAGAGGCCCCGGGACACAAAATTCGTGCACTCAGGGCAGGGGTAGGGGTTCCCTCTCAGCCTGGCCTGAGCCCACTCACAGTCCGGGAACCCTCAGGAAATGTCTGACAAATGGCTTAGGCCTGCTCCCCCGTGCTCAGCCAGAAGCCCTGAGCCAGACTTATGTCTGGCAAGACCTCCACTGCACTCACCAGACATAAGTCCAGTTCCGGGCTTCTGGCTGGGCAGCACTCCCCCTACTGGAGCACACTTACCCCCAGGGGCAACTCCTGCTTGAGTGTCTGCTCCCTGGTGATCAGTGCTCCTCATAGCGACCTGTAGTTACACTGTTCGGTCTATTTCCATATTAGCCTTCTAGTATACAGGATAGTTTTAGTAGATCAATCAGAAGCACTTGCATGTCTGTGCAAGAACAGAAAACATACCAAGAATATTAGGAAAAGATGAGGATGGTTGAAGAAACAAATCCAAAATACCCATGTTTCCGAAAGAAAAGCACACATTTATTAATATTTAGGGAAACACAGAAATAAATACTTTAAAAATTCAGTGTTAATTTAATTGTGTACTAAAAAATATCTCATCTCAAACACATAATTAACAGATATTATGACTTAAAACAATGCTAAGTAAAAGTAGTCAGTCCACTTTAAGATTGTTTGGGGAAAAAACTATGAAGATCTAATAGAATATGCAAAATATAGGTACTGTATATCTGGGGAAAAAAACCTATAACATACAATAAAGACTAAAGTTTAGAAAACTGTGAGAGAAGGAAAAGCATTAATTCATTAGGCCATCTGTGCAATATAACACAGAAGAATAAGACCATGAAAACAAGTCGACTTAAGGAAATATAAATGAAAACTGGAAGGGACTTTAGAGATCAACTAAGCCAACCCCAAATAAGGAAGTGAAATCCAGAGAGGTGAAAATCCAAGGAGGCTAAAAGCACTTAGCTATTTAGTTCACCAAGTGGGGACTAAAAACATCACATCTTTGATCCCAGGGATATTTAAGTGGCTGCTTCTCACTTAAATTTATGTTTAAGAGACATCCACTGTTGATAAAATTAAATTAGATATCCATGAATTAGATACAATAGGTTGTGTCATTTGTTTCCCTACTAGGATTTCTTCTGTTTCTCTAACATTTTCTCAAGTATCATTGTACGAACCCAAATGACCTAGAACACAAATTTCACTCCTACTGCAACTGCTTACAGAAGCCAGGGAAAGTAGTTCACAAATGCAAAAAAACAGGTGCAACAAATTAATTCTAATCAGGCTTAAAAATAAAAGTGGACTACAAAAGGCAATTAAATTTAAAATTTAGAATACAAAAAGAATTTTTCAAAACAGTCCAGATTTTAAACAAGTATCTTAAAAGCAAATGATCAGAAGAATAATATCCTAATAGAAGGTAATATGCTAATTTGACCATAACTTCGCCCACCCACCAGCCACGCCCACAGCCAATCAGGAGATTATGCAAATAAACCCCAACCAAGATGGCTGCCGCCACTGAGAACAGGAGGGAGGCTTGGGTTTCCCCAGCAACAGAGGAAGCCAAGCTTTCAACCTGCCATTGCCAGCCTAGGCCTCCACTCTAGGCTACAATGTTTCAAACAGAAATGGTTGCTGCCATGGAGCGAGCAGAAGGCTTGGCTCTGCTGCAGGCTACAAAGTTTCAATTGTAGAACATAAATTAATCCCAGATCCCAGGGCCTACGCTTGGGTCGCTGGGCTGTGTGGCCAGCCTGCAAACCTCCACAGGCCCCTCGCACAGGCCGTCCCTCACCCCAAGGGAACCCCCACCCTGATCTGGGACACTCTTCAGGGCAAACCAGTTGGCCCCCGCCCATGTACTAGGCCTCTATCCTATCTAATAAAAGAGTAATTTGCAGATTGACCATCACTCCAACACACAAGAGGGCTGCCCCCATGTGGTCAATGATCCTGCCCCCATGTGGACACAATATGGCCACCACAAGATGGCCAGCAGAGGAGGGCCATTGGGAGGTTCCAGGCCCTGCAAAGGAGGGTAGTTGGGGGCGATCAAGCCTGCAGGGGAGGGCAGTTAGGAGGGACCAGGCCTGCAAGAGAGGGCAATTGTGGGCCATCAAGTCTGCAGTGGAGGGCAGTTAGGGGTGACCAGACTGGCAGAGGAGGGAAGTTGGGGACAAACAGGCTGGCAGGGTAGCAGTGAGACATCAATTAGACTGGCAGGGTAGTGGTTAGGGAGTGATCAGGCTGGCAGGCAGAAGTGGTTAGGGGCAATGAGGGAGGCAGGTGAGCAGTTTGGAGCCAGCACTCTTGGATTGTGAAAAGGATGTCCAACTGCCCGTTTAGGCCCGATCCTACCAGGATCGGGCCTAAACGGGCAGTTGGGCATCCCTCAAGGGGTCTGAGATTGGAGAGGGTGCAGGCTGGGCTAAGGGACACCCCCTTACCTCCGGGAATGAATTTCGTGCACCGGGCATCTAGTACTATCTAATAAAAGAGTAATATGCAAATTGATAGTACCTCTGATCAAGCCACAGACACCAGCCAATCAGGAGCCAGGGCGGACAAGCCAGGGGGGGCGGGGCTGAGCCAGCCAGTGGCGGGGGTTCAGCCTGGGCCTGAGCCTAGCAGGGCGAATGGCTTGGTGCCCAAGGCCTAAAGCCTCGGCCAGAGGCTTTTGGCCTTCGGCAGGTCGTGGGTGAGCAGTCAGTAGGACATGCCCAGAAGGATCCCAGTATATGTAAGGGGCCAGGTTGGGCTGAGGGATCATCCACCCCCCAGTGCACGAATTTCGTATATCGGACCCCTAGTCCTATCTAATAAAAGAGTAACATGCAAATGTGACCGTACCTTGGCTCCTGATTGGCTATGCTAGCAGCCAATCAGGAGCGGGGAGGCAGGGCCAAGCGGCGAGAGTGCCCGGCCCTGAGGGTGGAGACAAGGAGGTGGCGGCAGCAAGCACCCGCCCTTGGGGGTGGAGACTACGCGGCAGCAGCGTGGCACTCCAGCCAGAGCAGAGAAGACTGAAGGCTCCAGCTGGAATGAAGACCTCCAGTCGGACAAAGCAAAAACGGAAGGCAACAGCCAGAGGGAAGGCCTGGGTCCCAGGTTCCAGAGGAAAACTGGTCCTGGCAGCCAGGGAAAGGAAAGCCTATTGCATGAATCTTCATGCAATGGGCCTCTAGTATATCTATAAAATCCTATGAGTGGCCAAGAGTAAATGGGGCTTGGATGACAGCAAAATTTCAAGGAGTTCCTTAGGACTTTTCAAACCAGTCATTTTTCCATTTGGCCACTTTAAAATATCCATTGATCATTGGTTTAATCTATACAACCTGCTTTGCATATGAATGTTAAATAATTACCACCCTGTCTCTGATTTCCTATGGCAGATAAAATGACCCAATTACAAACTATGCTGCTGTTGCTGCTTGCACTACCATGGCTAACAGTTATTGATCTTTTACCATACTTGCTATTTTATTGGGTATTTACCTTACTTACTACATTATTTTATTTAATTCTCACAATCCTTACTATTTTCCCATTTCTCAAATTAGAAACCTGGGGTTTAAGGAAGTTAAAACTTAGACACTACTACACAGTAAGTTGTAGAGCCTGAATTTCACCCCATATCTGACTCACAACTGCATCGTCAAGGCTTCACAGTTATTTCCAGGACAAGATATAGATTATCATCTCTTTGGCTTCAGTGTAGAAAGCACCTACAGAGCCAGATAGACGGGATTAAGAACTGAACATAAAACATGAAGAGAGAGGCGTTGCAGTGTTTTCACACACTGAGACTGCTTTGGGCACCCTAAATACTGGTACCTTGACAAGCTTATAGTGAACATGCTCCCTCTCAAGATACTAGTGAATGCTGGTTTAAATGCTTTAAAAATGATAATTTTGATGTGAAAGACAAAGAACATCCAGGTCAACTGAAAAACTTTGAAGACCAACAATTATAGGCATTATTGGATGAAGATGCGTGTCAAACTCAAAAACAACTGGGAGAAAAATTAAACATTGCTCAGCAAACAATTTCCAGTCATGTAAAAAACAATGGGAAAGATTTTAAAGGAAGCAAAATGGGTGCCACATCAACTGAATGAAAGACAAGTGGAAAACTGAAAAAGTCATCAGTAAAATGTTGCTTCAACAGCATGAGAAAAAGTCTTTTTTGCATCGAATTGTGATTGGCGATGAAAAGTGGATTTTTTTTAAAAATCCCAAAGGTACAAAATCATGGGTTGATCCAGGTCAACCATCAACATCGACTGCAAGGCCAAATCGCTTCAGAAAGAAGACAATGCTCTGCTTTGGTGGGATCAGGAAGGTGTGGTATATTATGAGCTTCTAAATCCGGGTGAAACTGTTAATACTGATAGCTACTGACAACAAATAATCAATCTGAACCATGCTTTGATCATGAAACAACCTTTGCTTCATGATGATACACCATCACACACTTCAAAACCAGTTAAAGACACATTAAAGATCTTTCCAGGGAAGTATTAATCCACCTGTCATATTCACCAGACCTTGCTCCTTCAGATTAGCACTTGTTACAATCTATGGCACACACACTTTCTGCGCAACACTTCAAAACATTCGAAGAAGTGGAAAATTGGGTCTCTGAATGGTTAATCTCAAAACAAGAAAAGTTCTATTGGGACAGTATCCACAAATTACCTGATAGATGGGGGAAATGTATAGTTAGCGATGGATATTACTTTGAATAAAGCATTTTTTATGTTTCTCTTGAAATTATCCTGTTTTCTTTGATTACAAAATCCACCATTATTAACTGGCACACCTAGTAACAAACATAGTGATGGTTTATCTTAATTAAATTTTTATTGTATAAGGTAAATAAACCCTTCAAAAATGGTAATTAAGGTTTGCTTTTAGAAGAATTAACAGGTGCAACTGCATCAATGTGAATAGTCATTTGAGGGTTGCTTTGAAATTAAATGTGAGTTACAACAATGTTCTGCATCATTAACAGGAAGGCATGGTATGGTAGAGGCCATATCAAGTCTAGGGAGGCTGATATTTCTGTCATGTTTATTATAACACCAACAATCGAAATAGGGTAGCTCAGTCATTCTTTCCTCCTTAACTAGAGGAAAAAAGAGAAACAAAAGACAGCAGTAGTAGAAATGTGGAAAAGAAATGCTGGAAAGTTGAACAAGTAAATACTCTTCACACAGAGAGAAAGGGAAGAAAAACTGCTCAAACACAAAAGTGCTTCAGAAGAAACCATCCAGAGGGAAAAAACATGAGCTTCTGATATTATTACTCATTTTATAAAGCTCTAAAAGGTGACATGGCACAGAAAATAATAAAGACAAAACCTTAATTAAAGCAGCCCCTGTGGTGGCTGGAGCCACATAAAAGCAAGGTTCTTTAAGGGTACCGAACAGGAATATTTTAAGCATGTGAGATGCACAGAGGCAAAAAATTCATTGCATTTTAATTTCATCTTTGCTGATGAAATAATTCCACTTTCCAGCTGAGATACGTGAGGCTAGGCAACAGGTTTGAGGGCTAGCCTAACCTTATAGTGATAGAAAAATAATTATACTTGCTTTCTAAATAACATTTAAAAAAATAAAGAACTGGAACAAGAAATTGTGGCAACAGCATTAAGACATTTAAAAAGGTAAATCACAAACAAATATAATGTTTGCAAATTACAAATATTTCTGTATTGTAACATCAAAACAAACATAAGGTCACTTCAACAGCATGTGAAATTTTAACCAGTTTGTAAGCCAATCAGCCATACTATATCACCAATTCAGTTAATTTTAGGTTCATAAGTCAATCTTTGCTTGAGATAATAAAGCAGAAGTCTAAAGCCTATGGGGCAACCCTTAGCAGCATACTTTCTCTGAACAATATGCAATGTAAGTACAAGTAACATGAGTATTGAAGAGACAATCGGAGATAATGTTAATGGAAAAGTACTGCTGGGTGATAGAGCCACACAAAATAGTTTTAACAGGCAGGATGAGTACAAGAAATAAATGGGGCCATAACTATGATTCAGATAGTGCATGCCAGAATTTTAATAAAGAACAAGGGGCAGGGGGGAAAGAAAGAGAAAGAGAAAAAGAGAAGGAGGAAGTGGAGAGGAAGAGGGAGGGAAGAGAATGGGGAAGAAAAGGAGGAGTTTTAAAACCTCAATAATAGTACTTAAATAGAGAGAAACCAAGATGGCGCTATAAGTAAACACCTGAACTGCTGCCTCACACAACAATTTCGGAAACGTAACTAATAGACAAAAAAGACATTATCCAGAACCAGAGGAAAGCTGGCTGACTGGAAATTCTACAACTAGAAGGAAAGAGGAATGCACATGGAAAATCAGAGGAGCTGCAAAGCCTGAGGTAAGGAGACAAGCGTGCGTGAAAAGAACGCAGCCAGAGAGGATGGGGCAGCTGAATGCCTGGCTGGCGCATTCTAGCGGGAAAGAGACAAAAGCTCCAGACTACACTAAACCCCAGTTCCAATTGCACTGAACCCCAGTTCTGAGCAAGACCCTGGGGACCCAGGCTCATACTTAGGGAGTCTAGACTGTAAGGCGGAAACTCAGGGGAGCGGCGAACGGAAGAGGCCCAGAGGCACGTGCGAGTGTGTGCAGAGAGGACGGACTGTTAGTATGTCACTGGCTTAATCTGGCGGGAAGGAGACGGTGGCTCCGGACGGCCATGAACTCCAGTTCCAACTGCACTGAGCTCCAGTAGAGGGAGAGAATCTGGGAGTCCAGATTCATTGGGGGAGAGACTGGACTTTTTGGCAGTGGGCGAGGCTGGAAGGCAACTTCCTCTCAGAAGTGCTTGCAGTGATTGCCTGTGGGCACAGAGAACCAGGAACCTCGTGGGGTGGGGCTGACTGGAAGCCAAAGTTGTCAGCTCTAACCTGAAACTCTGCCCCACCCAGAAACTCCACCCCGTCCAAGCTGAGCACAGAGGCATTGGCAAATTTGCAGGTCTTGTCACATAAGGCAGTCTCCCAGCATAGACACAGCTGATCCCCACAGCCAATTCGCCTGGAGGTCAATTCCTCCCAGGGATACCAACAACAATCAAGATTTAACTACAACAAATCTGTAAACACAGTCCATAAAGGGGTGCACCAAGAGTGTCCACCTCAGGTAACAGGGGAGGCTGAGACATCAAGCATACAAAGCTACCCTACTAACTCAGGGAAGCAGCAAAAATGCGGAGATAAAGAAACAGATCACAAAAGAAAGAAATGGAGGAAAACAAACGACTGGATATAGAGTTCAAAACCACAGTTATAAGATTTTGCAAGAAGTTCCTAGAAAAGGCCATTAAATTCAGTGAAACCCTCGAGCATATGAAAAAGGACCAAGTAGAAGTTAAACATACACTTTCTGAAATAAAAAGTATTATACAGAGACCCAACAGCAGACTAGAGGAATGCAAGAATCAAGTCAAAGATTTGAAATTCCAAGAGGCAAAAAACACTCAACCAGAAAAGCAAAAAGAAAAAAGAATCCAAAAATTTGAGGATAGTGTAAGAAGCCTCTGGGACAACTTTAAGCGTACCAACATAAGAATTATGGGGGTGCCAGAAAAACAGAAAGAGCAAGATATTGAAAACCTATTTGAAGAAATAATGACTGAAAACTTCTCCCACCCAGTGAAAGAAATAGACTTAAAAGTCCAGGAAGTGCAGAGAACCCCCCAAAAAAAGGATTCCAAAGAGGACCACACCAAGAAACATCATAATTAAAATGCCAAGAGCAAAAGGCAAAGAGAATATTAAAAGCAGCAAGAGAAAAACACTTAATTACCTACAAGGGAGGACCCGTATGATTGTCAGCTGATTTCTCAACATAAACTATGCAGGCCAGATGGGAATGGCAAGAAATTTTCAAAGTGATGAATAGCAAGAACCTACAACCATGTTTACTCTACCAAGAGAAGCTAACATTCAGAATTGAAGGTCAGATAAAAAGCTTCACAGATAAGAAGAAACTAAAGGAGTTCATCAACACCAAACCATTATTATATGAAATGCTGAAAGGTATTCTTTAAGAAGAGGAAGAAGGAAAGGGTGGCTGCTTTAAACTAGAGCATGGATGGAACTGGAGAGAATTATGCTAAGTGAAATAAGCCAGTCAAAGAAAGATAAGTATCACATGATCTCACTCATTTATGGAATACAATGAACAACATAAACTGATGAACAAAAACAAATCCAAAAACGGAGACACATTGACTGTCAAACCTCAGAGGGAAGGTAGGAGAGGGTGGAGATAAGAGGAGGAGAGCCACCTAACCAATGGACACAGACACCAGGGGAGGGTGATAGCATGAGTGGGGAGGCGAGGTTTGGAAGGGGTAATAGAGGATGAAGACACATATATAATACCTTAATCAATAAATTTTAAAAGTAGTACTTAAATAACATTTTGAGGTTGATGTGCTTTATCTTTTAATTAAGCTATATGACTACAATCTTAAAACATTTCTGAAAAATTATATTTTTAAATGTTGAATTTAGCTGTATAACTCCATTATAAAGAATCTGACTCAACAGGCGAGATATGTGATCAGTACTGGGACCCCGCCAGCAGGTGAGGGGACCCCAAGGCAGGTGCTGGATGTGGAGGCCATGGGGGCATAGATTACAAAGGAAACAGGACTGAACCTCACATCACCCTGTTTGGCCCTGGAGGATGGCTGGTTAGCCAGAGACGGGTAAGATTCCTCAGGGAAGGAACAACCTAAGACAGGCACAGTCGCAGAGGGGCCAACAGGAGAGAGGTAAAAGGTTAACAGAGGTGGGGCACAGACCCTCATCCACAAACCTTGCAGGGGCTTGAATTCTCACCCCTCCTGAGGGAGGTCTCCTATTCCCACGGCTGCTACGCCTCCCACGCACAACTCAGACAGGGACCCAGGTGGCAGACAGAGACTAGGCCAGCAATAGCTGCTCTATATCTAAATATAGTCTATTACCAGGAATGCTCAGGACCTACTCAAAAATGCAAATATTCCTTCCCACTAGTATTTACAGGGTAAACTAAGATTTCTGCTTGAGTATTAAAATTAATAGTAAAATAGTAATCAAGTTTTCAGATTAATGTAAATTGGCCAAGTGAAATAAGTGAATACTCAAGAAAATTTCAGTGTACTGGACAAAAAGCTTTTCCTAAAACATTAACTAAAATATCTATTAGTAGCTCATCTCACTGTAAAATTGCCTAACATCCAAAGAACCTAAAGCAGTCATATTTGTGTGCAAAAATTAAAATTTTAAATTACCAAGACTGCAATATAAAATTTCCAAAAGCCCCCATTAATCCAAAAGGGGGGGGGGGGCCAGTGGGGTAATATCATGTAAGGAAAAATATCCTATAAGTAAAATAAATCTAGAAAATTCTTATTCCAGAAAAGTAAATTCCATTTGTAAAACCAACTGCAGGACACCCATGAAAAAACACACATGGTGTCAAAATAAGCCAAAGGAAAATCATTTAGGCAAAAATAAAAAGAATCCCAAGTCTATTTTGCAGAGAGAATCCCTTTGTTAACTTTTGGTGAGAATGTGTTTGTGTGTTTTCAGAGAACAACTCCAAGACCATGTGGGTTCCTGCAACTGTGAGGAATGGACGGATCTGTTCCAGTCACGAGGATGGTCCAGAGATGGGGGACACTGACGACACCTTGCCATGCTAGCAGTTGGCAGCTGTGCATGGCTGCAGGCAGCCCAGGACCATACCAGAGAGGATGGATCTTGCATTGCTACGATGTGTCCACCATCTGGATACCATTGCTGACATGTACACATAAAGAACTATTTGACACTGAAACTGGGACTTAGAACAATTGGACATTGAAACTGAGACTGAAACATTTTTTGTTCTTATACATTTATTTCTAGTATGCAGAGGCAAGATATTTTTGAAGAAAAGAAACAGGGGAGAGTGACTGATATAGAGGCAGGGAGGCATTGAACAGGCTGTCAAGCTACAGGGGGAAGGCTTGGGTGGATGGGAGGTGAATGCCAGGGGAGATCAACCGAAGGACTTGTATGCATGCATATGAGCATAACCAATGAATGAAAGACACTGGGGCGGGGAGGGGGGTGGGTGGGGACATGTGCTGGGGGGGTAGGGGAGGCTGGGGGGAGGTTAATGGGGAGGGGGGAAGGAAAACATGTACTACTATTAAATATAAGTTATACTGCAAAAAAAATCAATAAAAAAGAAAAAGAAAAAAGAATCTGACTCAAGAGATTACCAGTTTAATTAGATGGTTTTTAAACAATAGTCTCTGAGTAAAAAGTAAAGATAATTCCTTGGCAGTTGGGGTGTGTCACAATTATAGAGCTGAGAAGTGAAAAGCTAAAGGTGCCCATAGAATACAAGTTGTTAAAGAGTTTCTTTTTGAGGAATTTTGAAAATCCTGGGGCTGAAAAGTGCCTGCCAGATAATTAAAAAAGGGACTTGGAGAGAAGAGATAGAGTCATTTAAAATTTTTCAGAATGATTTCACTCAGATTACATGATATTGACGGTCTCTTCATTCTTACTTGCAAAATTATCAGCAAATTCCATATCACTGATAATGACTTTGTTATGAATGGACTCTTATAGCAAATAAAAGAGGTTCCTCGCTCTGTGTTTTGCTGGGTCGGAAGTAAAAACAGTGTGCTAGTGAACACTAACATCACGTGATGTTCAGCAGAAGAAACCTTTTATAGCTCAAAAATGACGGGCCAATATAAAACCAGTGCCATCTAGAAAGGGTGTGTGAGCTTAGCACCCAAATACCATTCTTTTCACTATTTATTACTCATGAATCCATTTTAAAAGAATTTTTTCTAACAAACTGCATTTACTAGATAACACCCGTTTTTAAAGACACATAAATGACAGCAGAGTTATACTCACATGATAAAATTCAAGCTGAGTATTTATTTTCTTTGCATCCTATTTCCCCCTCAGATTTCTCAGAGACAAGACAATCACAAAGACAGTAAGAGAGATTGTTCAAATTCAACTCATGTTTCTGAATTATCAACAGGCAAGTGCTCCTCTCACTGCCAAAGATAACTGAAAAGGCCACAGCAAGGTTTGAAAATACAGATAAAAATAAATATACAAAAATATATTCACTAATTAATATACATACTATTGTAAGCTGCCAATAATAGGGGAAACTGAGTATAGGCTACACAAATACTCTTTGTACTGTCTAATTTTTCTACACACCTAGAACTATTCTAAAATAAAAATATTATTTAAAAAGTGAATATAGAGACCATATACTCCTCTGATTGAGATCAGCATACTAAAGAGAAACAAACACCAAAAGAGCAACATTTCAAAATCTTTCTGTGAAAGAAGACAGGTTTTTTTAAACCAACTCAGGAGCAATAGGAAAGGATTTTGTGTGACAAGTGTGACCTCACGAGTAAGGAACATCATCCCAGTGCCTTGAACACAGCAGCTGCTTTGCTCATTTCTTTTTATTACTTAATTAATTTAGAACTGCTTCTTTAAGCATGTGCTGAGTTAAGAACTAAATCTCAAAGAAGTGTCAGTTTTTCTTCCCAATTAAATTCAGAGAACACTCTCATCATTTATCTCAATCCTGAAAATGTCTATTCCACCTACTTTTTGCAAGGAGGACATAAAATTGGTTTTGCCTTCTTCCTGAGAAAAGAGAAATCATCAGATAAGAGAGCCCCTAACCTCTAGCCTTCCATTCCCCTCATAAATGTATTTGTCTCTGTAGTCATGCTTCAAACCTTCCTGCCTACCTTACATGGAGGGGTGGGGAGAAGAAGGGATATATGCCTTTCTCTGGTCAGTCTCTGGGCATTACTAACCCCTCTCCCAAAGGCTTGATTAAACCCAATCTCATCACTTTGTCTCCTCAAAATTCTTAGAAATTATCCCATGTCTCCTATACCTTTAATCTCTCTCTGGCTGTTTTTCCTCAGTAAACATATTTAATTTTCCTGTTAAACAATCCACAAACAAAACTCGCACTAATCCCAATTCATGCTACAGACTACCCTCTCTCCTCTTCACGGTTGGTCATCCCTCAGAGTGTCGCCCTCCTTGCTTTCTTGTCACTAAATGTTTGTATCTCATATGCCTTATTTTCAGCTTTGTACTCTTGTAACTCTGCTTACTCTCTCCCAGATGGAAGCAGCTAAACTCCTGGCTGCAACCACCATCTGTATGCTGATGGACCAGAATCTCCATCTCCATCCTTGGCAACTATACAAAGGCCCAGAAACATATATACAACTGCCTTCCGGTCATCTCCATTTGCAAATCCTCCAGCTAAACAGATCACAAACTCAATTAGCTCTCATGACCCTTACCCCAAAGCATTTCTCCTCCTGATATCCCTAACCTTGGAAATGGCACCAAGAAAGCAAACCAAAATTAAATGCTTTCCTTTTCTCGCCCTTCACTACATGCAGCCACCAAAGCCAGAAGATTCCACCTCCTTAATACTGTCAAATCCACCTATTTCATATCTGTCATCCCGCCATTTTTTTGCCGTGTTTACTTGGATGATTATAAATACTGGTAATAGTCACACCATCTTCATTCTTTCCCTACACTGCTCCATACTATGGGCTATTCTGCAAAATCCTTTTTCTAAAATGCCAATCTAACTGCATCACTCTTATGCTTAAAAATTATTAAAGACTTTTCATTATTTTTAAACTAAAGCTAAAATTCTATAAGGTTACCTAAAAGGCATTTCATGAAGCAGTTTATATATATCTCTCTAACTTCAGTTCCTATCTCTTCCTCCTGCTCCAGTTAGTCCACAGTACATGGTCCAGGAATTTACCCCACTCTTTTTTTCTTCATGTCTTCAAATCTGCTACTTCCACTACCTGGAACACAGCACCCCTTCACTACCTGGATCTTTTCAAATTTCTCTTTCAGACCCTTTGGTAAAGCTCATGTGGTGTGGCTCAGTGGGTGAGCGTTGACTGATGAACTAAGAGGGAACAGTTCAGTTCCTGGTCAGGGCACATGCCTTGGTTGCAGGCTCAATCCCCAGTGTGGGGTGTGCAGAGAAGGCAGCTGATCAATGATGCTTTCCCATCATTCAATGTTTCCATCTCTCTCTTTCTCCCTCTTCCTTCCTCTCTGAAATCAATTAAAATTATTTTTTAATTAAAAAGATCCTTTGATAAGTCTCCTATTATTACCCCCAGGGATAAAGATGTCCTTTTTCTGCAAACAAAAGGAATAGCACTTAGGAACTTATTTTACAGCTAGAGGCCCAGTGCACAAATTCGTGAATGGGTGGGGTTCCTCTGGGTGGCCTGCAGGGATTGGGCCGAAACCTACAGTCCAATGACACCTGTAGCTCCTAACTGCTGCTCCCGCTCATCCCAGCCCCACTGTGCCTGCTGCGGGCTTGTGCCCAATCAGTCCCAATGGAGACAGGCTCACGCAGCCATTGCAGTACTCACCAGCCATGAGCCCTTCGTCTGGCACCCTCCCAAAGGAAGTGGCCTGTGGGATGGAACTGAGCCAGTTCTCCAAGATCCCCCAAAGGGTCCTGGACTGTAAGAGGGCACAGGCCAAGCTGAGGGACCCCACCAGTGCACAATCAGGCCAGGGAGGGATCGAGGGAGGGCTCTAGGGCATGTCCAGGCCACCTCGCTCAGTCCTGATTGCCTAGACCCCAGCAGCAAGCTAATCTACTGGTCGGCGCATCTGCCCCTGGTGTTCAGTGCACATCATAGTGACTGGCTGACCAGTTGACTGGCTTACCCCTGGTGTTCAGTGCACGTCATAGTGACTGGTTGACCAGTTGACTGTCTTACCCCTGGTGTTCAGTGCACGTCATAGTGAGCGGTTGAGCATTAGCATATTACACTTTGATTGGTTGTTATGGTGTTCGGTCTATTTGCATATTACCCTTTTATTATATAGGACAATCCTGTTTAAGATGAGGTTTCTAAGAACATATGATACCTAAACACAAAGGCAATCTATATCCAATTCACCTCAACCAAAACTTGTCACTAAGCAGCTCACATCTGAGCCCCAGGGATAAGCCAGACACTTGGAGAGTGACAGATAAAGCTGTAACTCTGATGAATACAGCCTTCATATATTTGCAGACCCACTGTTTATTAATTCTTGGTTCACAAATGAGAAATAAGTAAGAATCACTTATAAAAATGAGCACGTTCACATATCTTACCACAGAAATCCCCAAGCCTTCATTTCCCCTGAATGCAGCAAGCAAATTCAATTACATTATTAAAATCCAACTAAAGCATTTCAGCAAATATTAAGTATTCAAATTACTTTAGAGGAAGAATCGGATGTCTTAGTGAGATGAATAGACAGACATATTAAAGAGATAGCAAGTGGATTTCAGTGCTAATTTCCACAACTTTTAATTTCTTTAAACAACTGGCCCTAGGTGAGATCTTGTACTGTTCATCATTTGAGAAGACTTGTGTTTTAAAGGGCCCAGTTAAATACAACTCTGTCCTCGGGTCTCTGTGGGATGTCCATTCCTATTTTAGCTAATTGATACTGAATCAGTTTTGTTATCCCCTGGATTTTTGTAACACACCACCTGCCAATTAATCAGGTTACAGAGATTAGCACAGGGGAGGGAATGCATCAAAGCTCTGCACTGCAAAAGCGGACTTTATTGTCCCCTGCTGTTTGTCTTATTTCCTCTCCTCACAAGAAGCTTTGTGCCCCTGAAATAATGAGAAGATCTGAAACAGTCAATGTTCTCTGGTGAAAGATGTTACCAAAAAAAACAAAACATTGGTGGTAGAAAGGCAACTTCTTCCAGGTTGGCAAGGATGCTACAGAAGAGCCTCAAGTTTGAAATGGACAAATTCCAAAGGTTTCGGAAGCTTCCCCAGGGAACCACTCCTTACTCCCCCGCCCAAATCCCCCCCTCCCCCAAACCCTTCCCTACCCTGCACTAGACCTTCATCTGCAAACTGAAACAGATTCTGCAGGACAGCATGGTCTTTCCTAATCTCCCCTCATGAAGCCTCCAGGACAGAAACTTTCAAGATGAATATCTCATAGAGGCTACTGAGTTACACAAAAACCTATGTTCTCAAGAGGCCAGGTTCAGGAACAAACTCAGAATAGCTAGTTGGTGCCCATGTGACTCCTCACGGCTGTTTTCCTGGCAGGCCCAGCTGCACTTAGCTGCAAAGCCAAGCCGGTAGAGTATCAGTGATTTCTGCCTCCTCCCAGGCCCCAAAGATCTGTGGATCCCCAAAATTTGGTCAATTGGTTTGCCTACTTTTTCAAGTCTAACATATTATAACGTATATTTTTAGCACTTTTCTTCTACTGGGGTTCTCCTATGGGTACTAATGGAAGAAGGAAATAGACTAATATTCTGCCAAGATCAGAAACTTCCATCCATCAAAGCAAGGAAGTTACATGAAGCTGTGCACAAACTACATGAAAGATTCAACATCTAGATGAGTTCAGGCAAAAAGCAACAATGGAAACAATAAAAAAATACCCTGTCCTGGTGTGAACTAGTTCTCATGACAACCACCATTTAAAGGAGAAAATTTCATCCAACTTTAAAACTGCGATCTCTTGTCATCCTCTTCCTGGGCCAAGAAGACAGATAAAGCAGAAAGAAAGGGATTGCATTTTTTTTTTCTTCAGGTACTTAAACAGCTCATTCATGGTGCCAGTGGATGAAATGTAACAGGACTGAGACCCATCTAAATGCTACCAAGTACTCTACAGGAAGATGATAGAAGATGTACTAATCAACAGAAGAGACAGAAGTGGCTTTAAAAAACAAAAAAAAAGTAATACAGACCTAAAAAGTAAGATCCACAAGATATCTGATTCATATTGATGATGCACAGGTAGATCTATACCACACGGGAATTAAGATAGACACCTATTTTCAAGATAAATATAAGGGTATGGGTAGGAGAGCTAACCTTTGCTGAGCATCTCCCACTCACAAGGCATCATGCTAGGTTCTTTAACCACAACTCACGATTTGTCCTTGTTTTAATTAAGGAAATTGAGGGTCAAGGTGGTCAAATAATTTCTCTAAGGTCCTCAGAGAGTGAAATTCAGAGCCAAGTTTTCACTCCCTCCTCAACAGCTTAAAAGATGGTGTTATTACGAGAATAAGAAACTACCAAAAACATGTTCCATACATGATGCCAAGGCCAACAGATACACCAAGAGCCATCAACCAAAAGTTAAAGTCTGTTGTTCGATCCTGTAGGGCAAGAAATGCATAATTCCTTACGTTAACACCTTTATGTCCAAATAAAGGTTTCTTAGTAATTGACTAAATGGTTTGCTAGGAATTTCTAAAATGTGCATCCATTGAACAAAATTAAGGAGTTATTAGAATTGAAAGGGGGCTCTCAGTGCTCTGCAACAAAGTCTGCTGGTCATGAACACGGTGATGGCTAACTTTATGTGTCCACTTGACTGGGCCATATGGTGCCCAGACATTTGGTTAAACATCACTGCTGAGTATGTCTGTGAGAGGTCCTGGACAGTTGATTGAGCCCCCCGATCTGAGTGGGCTTCTCCCAACCTTTTGAAGGCCTGAATAGAATAAAAGACTGAGTAAGAAGACCTTTTCCCTCTACCTTCTATTTATTTTGTTTTCTTTTATACATTATTTTACATTTTATATTTATATTTGTTTTTATTTCCCTCAAGCCGACGCATTAGTCTTCTGCTCGGACTTAGATTCCTACTGGAAGTCCACACTGGCTCTCCTGCTTCTCAGGCCTTTGGACTCGGAGTGAAACTATACCATTGGCTAGGTTCTCCTTGGTCTGGACCTCTCAGCCTTCATAACCACCTGAGCCATTTCCTTATAATAAATTTCTTTACATAAATCATATATATATATATATATATATATACACACACACACACACACAATTTGTTCTGTTTCTAAAGAATCCTAACTAATACAAATGGACAACACAAATAAGCTCCTATAACCCTCAAATACAATTTATAAGTTGGAGTGTCCAAAATTCACAAGAAGAAAACTACCAGTACATCTTCAGTGGTATCTTAGGTTGGTCATTTCAAATGCTAGTAGAGCCTTTTAGCAATAAACCAATGTCAGTTGTATCATTATGAATGAATTTTTGTGAATCACTTAATAAACACTATAGTATATACTGATACATGATGGAATCAATATTTAACAACTAGATTTTAAAATTGTATTTAAGACACTATATTTCAAATAAGAATCACTTATACCACTATTCCCAAAGCAGATAGTTACGTATTCTAAATAGTCCTATTATAAATTCCCTGAGAAATAACACGTTATTGGTATTACAAGCTCTTTCTGTACTAAATAGATGAAAGAGTTGGGGCAACTTAACTGAAGAGTCATTGACCTTATTATCTAAGAGTCCACATCCTAAAAATATTAAGAAATATCACCCTGGAGAAGGTAACCCAAATTCCCTTTGTAAAAAGTCTCTCACAGTTCTTATGGTGAGGCAGTTATTCTTTCCATTTGTCTAATGTAAATCCTTCTGTTTTGGTTTAAGCCTGGGTCATAAACCTTTAACAATACATAGAAGAAATTATCTAAACCCCCAACACAAAACCTCCAAGGCCTCCAAGAGTCACCTTTCAATGTATGTGTGGTAAGATCTGCTCCCCACAAGATCCATGCTACCCAGCTCGGTACTGAGTCCCATCTCCAAGTACTTCTGTGCCTTATATCTAAACATAGAATAACTATTTCCATTTCTTTTTTTCCCCCACAAATAGGTTTTTTTATTTGTCACCATTAAATGTCTGACTTTTAAACAGATTCTTGGACCAGAGGTTCATATCCATCAGCTCGTTCAACTTTAGCACCTGTCTCATCCCAGGTAGCTTTTCCAGAACTGCTACCTTCACCATGAAGCTCCGTGAGTTTTCCCACTTCAAACTCGGGCTTCTTCAGCATTCTGACTTTTCTTTTTTTTTTCTTCTTTTTTATATATATATATGTATATATTTTATTGATTTTTCACAGAGAGGAAGAGAGAGAGATAGAAAGTCAGAAACATCGATGAGAGAGAAACATCGATCAGCTGCCTCCTGCACACCGCCTGCTGGGGATGTGCCCGCAGCCACGGTACATGCCCTTGACCGGAATCGAAACCGGGACCTTTCAGTCCGAAGGCTGACGCTCTATCCACTGAGCCAAACCGGCTTCAGCAGCATTTTGACTTTTCTAACAAAGACATCATGGAGCGGATAAATAGGTTGGCAAGCCTTTTCTATGTCTTTTCCAATGCTGTCTGGAATCAGTTTATGGACCACTTCTTTCAAGTCATTTGCCTGCACCTCTCGGGTCATGACTTCCATCATTTTCTTCCGGATTTGGCGAACCTGCTGATGCTGAGCATAAGAGGTCTTCCGAATCTGATTGTTGCGTTTTTTAGTAAAACCAACACAGAAGAGACGAAGCAAATAACCATCGGTAGTCTTGACATCGACATGAGCTTCAATCCTGGTCTGCCACTTCTTGACCATAGAGCACATTTTGTCACGGGTAAGATCCATGCCATGGAAATTAGTCAGGCAGTTTTGCCCTGAACATCCTCAGTAATTAGCTTGAATTTTCTAAATGCAACTTCATCATTCTGCAGATCAGCTAGGCTCACTTCAAAAACACAACCCTTGAGACCATCAGATGCAATTTTGGTTCTGGAGTTCTCGTCACCAGTGTTTTCCCAATATTTCTCATATTGAACATGGCTGGTGCTCTCACATCAGACCAATCTTGCTCAGAAAATGGATCAACCACTTTCTTCTCGGCTCCCTTTTTGCCGCCTTCCGTAAGGCGCTTATTCTCGCCCACCGCCATGTGTGGTTCAGAGAGCCAAAAAGGGCCTACTTCCATTTCTTAAATCTAGAATGGCCACTACACAGAAATGTTCCCTGCCTCAGGACACGGGCTCTCAGACCTAGGCAGAAACTGTTCCCTTGACTTCCCCGACACATTCAACTCACCCTCCTGTTCTTAGACAGCCTCTGACTCTTAATCCCAACCCTTAAATCATCCCAGTAACTGACATCTGGTAATTTCCAAGTTAGGGAGTATTTGCTGCCTTCTTATAGCCAACTTAACCCTAAATTATGCTGCTCTTTATATAACTCACAACTAACATAACCCTAGTTTAGTTCCCAATGTGATCCAAGAGAAAATTGCTAAGAGAATAAAGAATACATTTTCCAATTTACTACAGACTGAGACTAGGAATTACCAACATGAAAACTGAACTCTGCCCTTGACAATGACTTCTAATTTCATAATCTAATACAAAAGAGCATATAATATTCCTTAAATTATTCAAAATGCTATGTGTGTGGTAGGGTGGGCAGGAATCTCAGCAGATTCTTAAATGGTAAAAGAAAATGTTTAGAAATCATTGGTATGATGAATGCTATCAATCACATACAACATTATTATATAAAGACTATATAGCTGAAAAATATCATTGTTTAGATGACATATTAAAGAAAACTGTACCTTACCTTTCAAATTTATTCATATTCACAAGTTTACAATTTCACAGAGAGCTCCCCAGGATGAATCAGGAGGATGACATTAAACAGTTACGTCAAAAACAAAACCTCAGAAAGCAGATAGCTAAGGTGCCTGTTAAAGGCCACAGTATCAGTCAAATAGCAGGAGTGTTATATTTTACATCTAAGAGTAAACTCAGGCATCTATACATACAGATTGCTAACTGGTTTTGAGGCTCGCTAGGAAAGAAAACTCTGATTAGTACTGCACGTGACCCTACCAAGCTGAAAATGTGAATTATGCCACTCAAACCATACAAATAGCTTTCAGTAAAGAAATGTGGTCTTTAGCAAGATGGGAAGTCTACTGTGAAGCAGCATGTCACTATGAAAATATTTGCTACTTTCACACTTCAGCTAGTACAAAAAATATTGCTATTATAATTATGTGGATTCAGTAAAACCTACTGATACCCTTTTGCCTCCAACAGCAAATGTTTTGAATATAAATGGGAATAATTTTCCTGCAATCTTAGAGGGATGCAATTAGAGAATATCCATCTGTTTTTCTCTGGCTGCTGTATTGGTTCAGGAGCACAAGCTTTTACCCTTCAAAATACCCTCTATCCTTCATACATGCCAATAACTGGAGAACGTCTGCACTGACAAAAATACACTTAGGACAGTGAAACAAGGAAAGACATTGAAGAAGCAGCAGGAGAGCCTCGGCTGCGCAGCTTTGGCTCACTGGGAAGACAAAGAAAAGGGCCAGTTGGAGACCGGGTCAGGGGGTTAGTCCAGGGCAAGCTGCCACTGCTCATTGCTCCCCTCTCTGCGAATCTCTTGGGGTCCCTTGGTGCTTAGGAGATAGTACCCGTAGGGGAAGGAGAGGAGGGAAGGAGAGGAGGGAAGGAATGGCAAGGGATGCTCTCTGGAGGCAAAGAGCACTAGGACCTTCATTTTCAGGAGTTTTAAAGGCTGGGAGTTTAGGGGAGGTCTTAGGGGCAGAACAAATATAATATTCATCAGCTTTATGCTGATGTCCCAAAATGAGATCTATTCTCTTAATTTTTATGTCCTTGGGTGTGGTTGGTAAATGGATTTCTGTTATCTGTCTCCCAGAGTAGGGTGATTTGAGCTATTTACTCTCTGGTTGAGAATTGCAAACCATTTATTCTTAAGTATCCTTGGTTTAGGGAAGATAGAATTTACTAGGTGCCTGCAAACTGGTATTTAACTGTCTTAATTTCCCTATCCTGCTTGTCCTGGAATTTTCCTAGCTTCTTTCCATGTTATAACATGCACTACTTAACTTATATTCAGAATTTTTAAATTAGAATCAAGAAAAAATGTTTTTGTCTTCCTAAATGTGACTTTTCCTAGAAACCTTTTTTATTGGGTCAATAACAACCTATCTCCCTAAAAACTTATATATATTCAGAACAGGGAACAAGTTGATTGTGCCAGTTGCCAATGCACTGCCTCTAAGTCACAAATCAATCCTTCATTGACTGCTCAGTAAAAAGTGGGTTGGGCCCTTTATTTTTCTTTTGCCCTCTAGCACAATGTTAAGCTCCGTCAGGAGAGATCACTGGAGAGACAGTACGAAGGGATTCTTGCTGGATCCCAAGTGCCCTAAAATGTAAGCAGCAGCATTCAGCTCCCCAGGTGCTCCCTCAGTAGTCAGTTTCTTCCCCCAAGTACTCTTAGGCACTTACATAGCGGAGTGCTTCCAGTAAGGCACCTCCCCAGAAACAGCGTTACCTGAAATCTAGAGGGCAGGTTTCCAGCAGACGCCTCAGTGTGGATATCCAGCAATTCCCGGGCACTGACACCAACACCGCCGAGCCAGGGCTCACGGCAGAGTTCCTTTACTTCTTACTAACCCATCCCTTGTTACCCCAATTCTTTGTTTTGTACTTAATAATTCTTGATTATCGAGTTTCTGTCTTATAATCCAGCCCTGACTGACAAATCTGGAAGGCTGGAGCATGAAAAATAGTTGGGAATTCTCGTCCAGAAAAGCTGATGGGTGGAACTGTCATGTGGTTTACTATGTTAGCTGCCATCTTTTACAGAGTGTAAGTTGGAAGACTAGGACAAGGGAGACACCAAATGCCACATCTACCAAGTGCTACTCTGTACAGTATTCTAAGTTAGAGACAGGAGGCACAAAGAAGGTCAAGTGAAACTCTTAAGGAACTGACTAACCAGTAGGAATACCATACTAAACAAACACAAGCCAATAATTCAAGGTAGTAAGTGCAGAAAGTTCAATGAGGGTTATGGGCAATAATGTTATAGGTCCGTGACAAGTTCTCCTGTTAAGAGGCTATTAAGTTCTAACTTGTCATAAGCAAGAACTAATTAACTGAGAAAGCCCTGTGCCACAGGAAAAAGAGACTGGCCTCTCTTTAAATGGTTTTCCAACCCTCTTTGTCCTCCAATAATAGGGTTTACTCAAATCCAATATAATGCAGACTCCTGGCTGTGATCAAGCTGCCTTTCAGTTCACTGTCAAGAGATATACTTAAGTAAACATTTAGGCAGAGAAAACGAATTTTAAAAATTAAAGCCATTTCAATTCAAGTGTGTCTTTAATAGGGGGAGACTTTCATAAAGGATTTTACAGAAGAGATTAGGAAAACATGGTGCCTATAATCTATTAAGGCCAAATAAAAATGTCTTCAATAAAGTCTCCCTGCATGAGGCTATTAAGGAAACCCAATAACCACATGGTGGAGAATAAAATCCTGTCATTTACTGAAAGACAGAAAAGTGATTTGGGACAGAAAGCAGGAATAAAGAGGCTACCCTTGGCAAAAATGAGAGAGTAACAGTGGGGAAGCTTGGAAAAGAAGCCTAAGAACAGGAGGGTTCTAATGAACCATCTGGAAAGTGGGAGAGAATATCAAATATCATTAGAAAATGATAAATGAGAGTGGTTTCTTTAATAAGGATGAATCACAAAGGATTTCAAAAGGGTTGTTCTAAATGAAGGATATCCACACCACAAGGATTGAGTCATTATAGGCAAGGAGCACAACCCCTTAAACCACCAACCTGCAGGAAGAATAGTGAATGACAGTGATTTTTTTTAAAAGGGGGCCAAGGTTGGGATAAAACATAAGTTTGACACAAACATCTTGATGAAGTAGTATTTTGGTAATGTGCCATGGTTAACGTTATATCAAAAGCTTACTCCTCTGTATACCTTCAGTCATCTTTTCTATAAAAACATTCTCCTTTGTTTCTGAGCAAAGAAAGAAAGGCTCCTCATGAATAATTTTAAATTCAGGAGGAAGAATTGCTTGCATATTTGTGAATATAAGAGAAAGAATTGGATAGACTGGCCCAGAGGAAGTCATTAAAGGGGAATGAAGACACACACGAGAGAAACACACACTGCAGCCAGCAGTAACGAATAACCTGTAGAAAGGCTGCCTCCTACATAGTCCTCAGGTGCGTTTGGAGAAATTGTGCACAGAGCTCAGCTGGTGAAACAGGACAAGGCATTGCCAGGGACAAAGGAAAACTACAGCTTCTTTAGAGTAATGGTCTAGGCCCGTGGTCGGCAAACTGCAGCTCACCAGCCACATGCAGCTCTTTGGCCCTTGAGTGTGGCTCTTCCACAAAATACCAGGGCCTGCGCGAGTCCATTTGGAAGAAGTGGCGTTAGAAGAAGTTTAAAAAAATTGGCTCTCAAAAGAAATTTCAATCGTTGTACTGTTGATATTTGGCTCTGTTGACTCATAATGAGTTTGCCGGCCACTGGTAGGTACATACTTTTTAATTAATATATTTAAATCACATTAAATAAATACATGATTTATATGGGTTTCTGCTGGTAGGTCTGTCAAACATGAAATCTGCTATTCTTTATAAAATAAATGTCTCAAAAATGATGTCTAATTTTAGTTTTGAAGCTATAGAACAATGGTTCTCAAAATTTATCTCAAAAATTCTTCTATGCTCCAAAAAAATCATAACATTTTGCATCATTTGCAAACAATGATGATTGCAGATACCACTCACCTTCCCTTTACCCCTCAGGTAAACTCTGTCATTTTTGGTGTTAATTATTGCCATGTAATTTTTTCAAACCTACCTACATATTTATCTAACAAAAAAATACTGTTTGTGTGATTGTGGAGTGCGTGTGTGTGTATTTATGTCTATGGAGAGAAAGAAACTGGAGAAAGTATAACAAAGACAGAGACATGAACAAGTACACAGTGAGAGCACATGTTATTCGGCATATTCTGAAAATCTATAAAGATATATCGTTTTAATATTGATCAATTTATTTTTCTTTCAATGTTGTATTAAAACCTCAGGCATGTTGACACAGGTATTCTAGTTTATGTTGGGTGCTATAAAGTTTTCAATGTACAGGTGTACATTGTTCTTTTTAAGTTTTTTTTTTAAGAATGCCAGATGATAGAGTATATGATTTTTTAAAAACTGGAAATCACCAAATACCAATGCAAAGCAATGGCAACTAATACACTCCACTAGAAGGGTATAGATTTATGGTTCTTCTAGATACTTGGCATTGTTGGGATTATTAATTTTTGCTAATCTAATGAATCTGGAATAATATCTGGTCATTTTAATTTGCATTTTCTTGTTCATTGATCAAGCCTGTCTTTATTTATTGGCTGATCACATGTCTCTTCCATCAATAGGCTGTTAATGCCTTTTGTCCATTTTTCCTTCTTTTAAAAAATTATACAATAACTAATTCATAGAAAGTATATAAATATATCATAGTTCAAGAATAATAAAAGCACATACATGTGTGCTCAGTACTCATATCCATTTTTGGAAAAGAGTACCATGCCAAAAACTCTACAGTCCCTTCATGCTTGATCACAACAGCCATACTGCTTCTCAGGAAGGTAACTAAACTGAATTTTAAATTATTCCCTTGATTTCCCTAAGTTTTCCACATATGCATGAACCCCTAAATAATATATTGGTTATTTTTCCCATTTTTTAAATTTTATATAAATGCAATCATACAGTGTAAGTTATGTAACTTTCTTTGCCTAATAGTATTTTCTGTATGCATTCATGATGATAATATATAATAATTGAGGCTTACTCATTTTTACAGATACGGCACTCACATAACATTGTGTATATATACCACAATGTATTTATCTGTTCTACACTTGGTAGAAACATGGGTTGTTCCAGATTTTGGCTAACACTAATAGTGCTGGAAACATTCTCACCTATCTGCTGAAATAAGCACTTAAGAATGTATCCAAAATCCTCCTATATAATAAAAGGCTAATATGCAAATCGACTGAACAGAGGAACAACTGGTTGCTGTGACACATACTGACCACCAGGGGGAGTGCTGCTCATCCAGAAGCTGGGTTCTGGCTGGTGAACACAGTAGTGGTGTCAGGAGCCTCTCCCATCTCTGCAACAATGCTAGAGGATGTCCGACTGCTGGCTGTCATTGAGACATCCCCCGAGGGCTCTTGGACTGTGAGAGGGCACAGGCTGGGCTGAGGAATTCCCCCAAGTGCATGAATCTCATGCACTGGGTCTCTAGTATATACATATATGGGAATGGAATTTCAGATGTTGGTTTTTATACTCCCTAAGTGCATTCCCATGGCTCCACATATATTGGTCAACACTTGATACTGTCAGACTTTTTTCCCTATTGGATTCTTTTTTTCATACTGAGACATGTTTATTTAATCAACCATAATCTTCTTAGTTATATGCAAAGTAAATACCTCCATGCAGCCTATTGCTTGTCTTTTAACCTAATAAATGAAGTCTTTTATTAGGCAGAACTACCTTAGGGTAGTCAACTATTTTTCTCATTAAGGATTTTTCCCATTAAGGATTTTTCTTGTTTAAGATATTCTATTGTACCCCAAAACTGATAATGATAGTCTATTTCTTTTATTTAACTTTTAAAGACTTCCTTTAAACAAATGAATTGTGAATATATCCAAAACTGAATTTTGCATTTGGTATGAGATACCAATTTTTTTCCATATAGATAATTGTCTCAGCAAGTCATGTAGATTCCTTACTTCTCCATTTACTTAACATCATTTCCATTTTATAATAGTACTAGTGGCCCGGTGCATGAAATTTGTGCATGGTTGGGTGTCCAACTACATGGACTATTTGTATTTTGTATTCCACAAGGTTCATGTACCATATTTGATTTTACAATTTGAAAAGTTGAAGACATTTGTCTTCATCTGGAATTTCTGCCTTAACTATACAGTCAATGTCATCTTCTGTTCATAATTTCAACATCAATAACATGTGAGTGTGAGGTAGTCCAGGTTTCTGAATTTCAATGACATGGATTTTAGCTATTACTTTGCCAAATAAATGGAATTTGCATATATCATTTAAAAGAATATTTAGCTTAATATTAAAAACTCTGGCTGTTTTCAACTTTTTTCCAGCATTGTAAATTGTTTATAATATCTGCCCATTTGAGGTTGCATGTAATGGATATGAATAAATCAGGCTTGCCATACTTTATTACAATTGCCAAAGCATCCTGATATCGCTGTTGCATATTTCTGGGACTACACTCAAAAGATGATAAAAGCATTATCATTTTACCAATCGGCACATTGTCATTTTCAGATCTACATGTGAGATAATCCATCAAACCACTCTATTTTTCAACTCTCAACTTATATCGGTTTGCTATAATGAAATTTATCCAATTGGCCTCCATTTTTTATACGAATCCACAATAAACTGTTGAGTTAATTTTCTGGCATTTAAAATAGGACTGAAAGTGTCCCACACAGAGAGATGGAACCCATAATACTGCATTTGGGTGACTCGTGTCCTCACATTTTGTCTAGTACCACTGTCAATCACACTGTAGTCTCTGAGTCTTCCTTAATGCAGTATCTGTTCCCCAGCCTTTCTCACCATGTAGAAAAAGAATAGGATATGTCATTGCATCTAATGTAGGAAACAGGATACTAATTTGTTTCATTTTTAGTGGCATTCAGATTATTGGGATCTGGTTTACAATGAATGAGCAAGTCCCTTTCAAAAGGAGGTTCTTCATCTTCGTTTCTGAATATGATGGCAATCTAGGTTAAACGGGGAGAACTATATCTACCTGCATCACTGTTATGATTATATTTAATCACAATTGTTACTTCCATAGGAGCAATACCTTTTTCTGCTGCTTCAGATTGGACTTCCTTTTCTATCTCATGTGGCATCTTGTACAATTTTGTTAATTCATTTATTTCATGCATGAGGTTGTTGATGTTGATCATGAGTTTTTCGGAGCAGCCCTCGGAAAGATTGCTAATCTTTTACTTGATGCGTAGGGTGTATCTAAAATATAGAGTTGAGCAAACTTACGAGAAACACCATCCAAAAGATGTAAAGTTCCAGTACAGTGATAAACTTGTATGTATATTCTAAAACAGTATGGTCCATATCCTGATAGCAATGCAATATTTGCACCCACTGAAGCAAAAGCAAAAGAAATATTTATGGAACGAATATTTTCCATGAAATTTTTACTGTGAAAATCTTCGTTTGTCATTAATCTTTTTAAATAAGCCAGGTATTCAGGAAAATGCATATCATTTGGACAAACTTTACCTTTGCTACAACATCAAGTACATCTTCCATCAGATGGTTTTTCATCAGAGAAATTTTTATAGGCAAAACTGACATCTAACAGTCATTCCACCACAACTATGTTTGAGAATTGCATCCTTAGGTACTCCATTTTCACTGAGAAGGCAGTTCCTACCAGTATTGATAGAACTTGTTGATGACTGTTATTCTGTGTCAATAGTTGCTCTTCAGACATATTCCTGTCTCCCTACTGTCAGGGTCTGGGATGCAGGTGAATGAGAGCTGGTTGTCAGGCTGCTGAGAGCTGGCTGACCAACGGCTGATGATTCTGGCTGATTCTGGCTGATTCTGTAGGGGATGGGACTCCCTCCTCCCTGCTGTCAGAGTCTGAGCCAGTGCCCACTGGGACACAGTGTCAAGTCCACCTGCGCCAGGAGACCCAGAGTCAAGTTCCCACCCATTTGCAAGTGCCTCAAAATCCCATGAGATCCATACCTGCCGGCGCCATACAGAAGGATGCGGCATCAAACCGCATGGAGCCACAAGACGCCCCCACAGAGCACTCCATGGGGCACAGGGCCTGAGGGACCTCAGTGGAAGCTGTGCAGAGCAGCAGCCAGGACATCCCGCCCATGGCAGGGCTGAGGGAACTCCTGCGGAAACCGCTGGGACTGCCCCCTGGCAAGGCTGCAAGAGCCCCAGCTATAGCGCACAAAGTGGCTGCCGGGCCTCCCACCCAGCTACGGGCCGTGGGAACTGCAGCAGCAGGCGCAGGGAGCAGCGAGCCCCATGCCTGTTGTGTGCACCACCATCTTGTCACAGCATTATGACAAGAGGGTTAATTTGAATATTACCTCTTTATTATCCTATATAATAAAAGGCTAATAAAATTCAAATAGATTGAACAGCAGAATGAATGGTTGCTATGACATGCATAGACCACCAGGGGGCAAACGCTCAATGCAGGAGCTATTCCCTGATGGTCAGTGTGCTAACACAGGGAGGAGCGCCACTCAGCCAGAAGCTGGGCTCACAGCTGGTGAGTGCAGTGGTGGTGGTGGGAGCTTCTCCTGCCTCCACGGCAGTACTAAAGATGTCCGACTGATGGCTTAGGTCCTGCAGGGAGTAGGCATCAGTCAGATATCCCTTGAGGGCTCCCAGAATAAGAGAGGGCACAGGCTGGGCTGGGCTGAGGGGACCTCCCAACCCAGTGCACGAATGTCGTGCACTAAGCCTCTAGTATTCTAATAAAAGAGTAATAGGCAAATTGACCATCACAACACACAAGATGGCTGCCCCATGTGGTCAAAGATCATGTCCCCATGTGGCCACAAGATGGCCACCACAAGATTGCCAGCAGGGAAGGGCTGTTGGGAGGCACCAGGCCTGCAAGGGAGGGCAAGTTGGGTGTGATCAAGCCTGCAGGGGAGAGCAGTTAGGGTGACCAGGTAGCAGAGGAGGGAAGTGGGGGAGACCAGGCCTGAAGGGAAAGACAGTTTGGGGGTACCCAGGCCTGCAGGGGAGAGCATTTGGGGGGAACAGGCCTGCAGGGGAGGGCAGTTAGGGGCAAACAGGTTGGCAGGGGAGCAGTTAGGCATCAAACAAGCTGGCAGGGGAGCAGTTAGGCATCAAACAGGCTGGCAGGCAGAAACGGTTAGGGGAAATCAGGAAGGCAGGCAGGTGAGAAATTGGGAGCCAGCAGTCTTGGATTGTGAGAGGGATGTCCTACTGCAGTCAGACATCCCTCAAGGGGTCCGAGATTGGAGAGGGTACAGGTTGGGCTAAGGGACACACCACCCAGAATTCCGTGCACTGGGCCTTTAGTGGGATAATAAATTCCCAAATATGAGTAGAGCTTTCAGGGTTCTCTACTTGACTAACCTTGTGTTAATACTAAATTATGTTAGTAACAAGAGCATTATATTCTTGATGCCTGGGAAGGAATGTCCCTTGCACTGGGGTGCACTTTAAAGTTGTTCTGAGTATCCATGAACTTATCCTTCCTATGAATTTGCAGATCAGACCTTCAACTTCTCCAAATTACCCAGTGGACATTTTTATGAGATTTGCACTTGAATTTAAATTTATAGATTGACTTTAGGAAAACTGCTATATTCAAAAGTACAGCTCTCCTTTTTTTCTTCATCATTTATGCCTATTAACAATATCTAATAATCCTATCTAATAAAAGAGTAATGTGCAAATTGACCGTACCTCCGATACACTCACAGGCCATGCCCACCGGCCACGCCCATCAGCCAATCAGGAGCTGGGGCGGAGCCAGCCGTTGCTAAGGTGGAGGGGGGGACGAGGTGGCCCCCGGGGGCAGAGCCAAGGTGGGGGCGGCGACCACTGGGCTCCGGGGGAAGAGGCAAAGCAGCAGCTACCGCCTTAGCTCAACCCCTGAGAGCTGTGCA
The DNA here is from genome assembly GCA_027563665.1 of Antrozous pallidus. Lineage (NCBI taxonomy): Eukaryota > Metazoa > Chordata > Mammalia > Chiroptera > Vespertilionidae > Antrozous > Antrozous pallidus. The sequence goes on along the minus strand of CM050508.1, from coordinate 117,042,337 downwards.
CTCGCCGCCGGGCACCTCAGCCCCGGTCCAGACCTTAGCCCCATCTGCCTGTGACCGTCTGGCCCCAGGGGCTGCTTTGGCTCAGGGAGGTGGAGTCAAGGTGGCGATGGTGAGGGCGCAGCCCCTGGGAACTTAGCCAAAGTGCCAGCAGCAACCACGGGACTCCGGGGGGAGAGCCAGAGCAGCCGCCACCACAGCCTTGGCTCCACCCCTGGGAGCTGTGCACTCACCGCTGGGCACCTCAGCTCCAGTCCAGACCTTAGCCCCGTCTGCACAGCTCCTGGGGATGGAGCCAAGGTGGTGGCAGGGTATGGCCCCCGAGGTCAGGCAGTTGCAAGCAGCCAGGACTAAGGCCTGGACTGGAGCTGAGGTGCCCAGCGGTGACCGCATGGCCCCCGGGTGGTCGGGGCTAAGGCCGGAGCTGAGCAGAGCAGGTCGATGGCTGGGTGCCCACAGCCTAAAGCCTAGGCCAGAGGCAGAGGCTTTAGGCCTTGGGCAGGCTGGGGATGAGTGATCAGCAGGACATCTCCTGAGGGCTCCCAGTATGTGTGAGGGGGCAGGTTGGGCTGAGGGATCACCCACCCCCAGTGCAGGAATTTCGTGCACCGGGCCCCTAGTTTTATATATAAATACATTGAAAATCTATAACAATTAGACATCAAACTTTTAGTTGACACTATGAATTAAATCTTTAATCTACTATATTTTCTAATCAGTTATCACTTGTGGTTAAGAAACATACATATTGTTTTTATACCCAATAACTTATTAGTTCACATAATTGGCTTGGATATTCTATTCTGTTTTCTAGGTAGACCATATAATTTACATATAAAGCACCTTCATTTCATGTTTTCCAATGCTTATAATTTTTATTTCTCTTTGGTTTACTTCATAAACTAGAACTGCCCACACAATGATGAATAGACACAGTGATAGAAAGTAATGCTGAAATGTTGCTAATTTTCATAGAACAGTTTATAATATTTCACCACAAATTATGACATTTGCTGTGAGCAAATTATAAATTATAATTTATAATGTTAAGGAAGTTCTCTTCTATTCCCAGTTTGCTAAAAGATTTGTCATGAGCCATTAATGTAATGAAATGCTTTTTTATTGTCATAAAACATTAAATGGCATCAAATTACTCTTCTACAGCTATTGAGTAGATCACATGCTTTATATCCCTGTATCAGTTAGAATCCTATTTAATAAGAGTAATATGCAAATTCACTATCACTCCACTATACCCACAAGCCACACTCACAAGCTAATCAGGAATGAGTATGCAAATTAACTCTGACCAAGATGGCTGCAGCCACAGAGCAAGCAGGAAGGAGGCTTGGGTTTCCCTGGCGATGGAGGAAGTCAAGCTTTCCACACACACTGGCAGGCCTAGGCCTCCACTCAAGGCTACAAAGTTTCAATTATAGAAGATAAATAAATCCCCCCCCCCCAAAAAAAAATGGCAGCAACCATGGAGCTGGAAAGAGCAGGAGTCTAGGGTTGCTCCTGGTGATGGAGGAAGCCAAGCTTCTGCAGCCCTGGCCTGTCTTGGCCTCTGCTTAAGACTACAAATTTCAATTATAGCTGAATAATTTCCAACAGAAATGGCTGCTGACACAGAGCAAGCAGGAGGCTTGGCTCCGCTCCAGGCTACAAAGTTTCAATTGTAGAAAATAAATTCCAGATATCAGGGCCTCCACTTGGGTCGCTGATGAAGTGGGCTACCTGTAAAGCACCACAGGCCCCTCAGCCCAGGGCACCCCATGCCCCAAGGGAACCCCCACCCTGATCCAGGACACCCTTCAGGGCAAATCAGCTGGACCCCACCTGTGCACCAGGCCTCTATCCTCTCTAATAAACAGTAATATGCAGACTGACCATCACTCCAATACACAAGATGACTGCCCCCATGTGGACACAAGATGGCCACCACAAGATGGCCAGCAGGGGAGGGCCATTGGGAGGTTCCAGGCCTGCCAAGAGAGGGCAGTTGTGGGTGATCAGGCCAGCTGGGGAGGGCAGTTGAGAAGGACCAGACCTGCAAGGGAGGGCAGTTGGGGACAATCAAGCCTTCAAGGGAGTGCAGTTAGGGGTGATCAGGCCAGCAGAGGGGGGAAGTTGGGGGTGACCGGGCCTACGATGAAGGGCAGTTGAGGAGGAGGGTACCCAGGTCTACAGGGGAGAGTAGTTGGGGGAGGGGGGGAACTAGGCCTGCAGGGGAGGGCAGTTAGGGGTGACCAGGCCTGCAGGGCAGGGCAGGGCAGGGCAGATAGGGGCAAACAGGCTGGCAGGGGAGCAGATACTTAGCAATCAGGCTGGCAGTGGAGTGGTTAGGGGGTGATCGGGCTGGCAGGCAGAAACGGTTAGGGGCAATCAGGGAGGCAGGCAGGCAAGCAGTTGGGAGCCAGCAGTCCTGGATTATGAGAGGGATGTCCGACTGCCCATTTAGGCAAGATCTGGTGGGAGGGAACTCGGGAGATTGGCTGGCCAGCCTGTTCATCGGGGTGATAAGTCCTTTAACTTTTCCTTGTCTGTGAAACTCTTTATCTGACCTTCAATTCTAAATGAGCTTTGCTGGGTAGAGAAGGGCGTGGCAAGAAATATTCAAAGTGATGAAGAGCAAGAGCCTGCAGCTAGGGTGACCTTCCTTTTGAAAGGACTAGGCTGAGGCTCCAACGGCAGCTGAGGGTTCGGTCTCTGTGAAATCCAAGTCAGTCTTTGCATCAAGTGAGTGGAATCGCTGAGGCCTATTTGAGAGTCACCAAGGCTGGGAGCGTGATCTCCGAACAGTTAAAAACACACTCGTGCCGAGACCGGTTTGGCTCAGTGGATAGAGCGTCGGACTGCGGACTGAAGGGTCCCGGGTTCGATTCCGGCAAGGGCATGTACCTTGGTTGCGGGCACATCCCCAGTAGGGGGCGTGCAAGAGGCAGCTGATCGATGTCTCTCTCATCGATGTTTCTGACTTTCTATCCCTCTCCCTTCTGCTCTGTAAAAAATCAATAAAATATATTTAAAAAAAAAAAAAAAAAAACACACTTGTGAAGCATGTTATGGGTTCACTCTCATCAAAAAGCCCACGTGTGTCTGTGCTATACCAAAAGAGTTGCTTTAGCATTGAATCCTCGCTCCCCAAGCCCACCTGTCTCCAGGAGACACTGGGAGGTTGAAAGTGTCTGTGTAGATGAGCCCAGTGCCAGGTGACCTGGCAGGTATCAGCAGCTCCACCGTCTGAGCCTGGGGAGGGGGAGGAAGACGGGCTCTGACATAACCACCGTGCAGAGGATTTGATGTCATCAGCAGCGGTTTCAGAGCTAGTTGCTATTTTGATTTTTTTTTATCTCCTTTTCCCTTTAAAGTTCACCAAGTTGCCTGCGGTCAAGAGAGGAGCAGCCTTTGCAACATCCTCAGTGGAGAGCATGCCTTCAATCTGGGTTCACACGCAGCGCGAGAAACCGTGTTTAGAAACACGAGTGGGTCCTGTGTTATTTATGCTATTGCCGATAAAGAGGGTTTTAGATTCTGGTACATGTTCCCTGCTCATCCTTGAGGGCAGGAGGCCGAGCGCATCCACAGACACAGCCACAGTTCTTCACTCATTCACAGGCCTCCATCCAAGTGCTTCACAAATGGAGGGTCGGGCAGCAAACGCAGAACATGGCTATCCATGGCCAAGCTTTTCCCTGAGCTTCTGGCTCAGTCCCTATCTTCCTGCTCTGGGTCTGTGGCATCTTCCTCTTGAAGCGATTCAGGTGTCTGCAGGACATGTTTATCACATGCTGTTTCTCCATGTGGGTGGTTAGCATGGGGGTTCCTGAATCAGGATTCCTTCAGCATTATGGTGGAGGGAGCGTAGCAAGAAAGGGTGAACACAACCCATGTGGGCTCCTCACTGAGTGCCTTCTGGATATCTTTGGTATACCTTCTATATACCTGTCTCCCCTCAGAAGGGTTGCCTCCAACTCAGTCACATGCTCCCTGTATCTACAACCAGCAGGTGGGGGGGAGGGGGGGAGCCAATCGAGGATGGGGCCAGTCAGGGGTAGGGGCTTCAGTAGATTGGGGGGAGGGCAATTGGGGTCCAGATAAGGCTGGTTGACTGTCTCAGTGCGAGTCATAGCCACTGGTCTTTCCAGGCGTTCTGGTCATTCTGCTATAATTGTCGCTGGGCTTTTTGATATATACTAGAGGCCTGGTGAAGAAATTCATGCATGGGTACAGTCCCTAGGCCTGGCCTACAATCAGGGCCATCTTCCCCAGCTGCCTGCAGCTGGCCCCACCCCTGGCTGAAACCCACCCCCAATTCCAGCTCAAGGGTAAAGATCACATTAAACTCTAATAGCTTACCTGGGTGATCAGTGCCTGATGGCCAAGGGAAGGGAGGTTGGCTACTCCTTCCCACTCACTGGCCCCACCCCCACCATTGGTAACATTCTGTGTGGGGGGTGAAATGCGGGGTGGGGGCCTTGTGCTGCCCATATCCCCCACTACCCACTCCCAGTTCTCCACTCACCATTGGACAATCAGAGCCTGCCCAGCAAAAGGAACTGAGAGGTGGTCAGTACACCTCATAGTGACTGGTCCAGCAGTCACTCTGGTCGTTCCATCATTAGGGTCAACATGCATATCAGCCTTTTATCATATACTAGAGGCCCGGTGCACAAAATTCATGCACGGGGGGCAGGGGATGTCCCTTAGCCCAGCCTGCATCCTCTCCAATCTGGGACCCCTCGAAGGATGTCTGACTGTCCGTTTAGGCCTGATCCCGGTAGGATTGGGCCTAAATGGGCAGTTAGACATTCTTCTCACAATCCAGGACTACTGGCTCCAAACTGCTCACCTGCCTGCCTCCATGATTGCCTCTAACTGCTTTTGCCTGCCAGCCTAATCACCCCCTAATCACTACCCTGCCAGCCTAATTGATGTCTAACTGCTCCCCTGCTAGCCTGTTTGCCCCCAAGTTCCCTCCTCTGCCGGCATGGTCACCCCTAACTGCCCTCCCCTGCAGGCTTGATCGCCCACAACTGCCCTCCCTTGCAGAGCCTGGAACCTCCCAATGGCCCTCCCCTGCTGGCCATCTTGTGGTAGCCATCTTGTGTCCACATGGGGGCAAGATCTTTGACCACATGGGAGCAGCCCTCTTGTGTGTTGGTCAATCTGCAAATTACTCTTTTATTAGACAGGATAGAGGCCTGGTGCATGGGTGGGGGCCAGCTGGTTTGCCCTGAAGAGTGTCCCAGATCAGGGCAGGGGTTCCCTTGGGCTGAGGGGAGGCCTGGGCGAGGGGCCTGTGGTGGTTTGCAAGAAGGCCACCCCAACCCCCCACGCCCAGCAACCCAAGCAGAGGCCCTGGTATCTGGGATTAATTTATGTCTACAATTGAAACTTTGTGACCTGGAGCTGAGCCAAGCCTTCTGCCCGCTCCATGGCGGCAGCCATTTCTATTTGAAACTTTGTAGCCTAGAGTGGAGACCTAGGCCAGCAACAGCAGGTGGAAAGCTTGGCTTCCTCATTCCCAGGGAAACCCAAGCCTCTGTTCTCTCCAGGTCAGTGTCTACAGCCATTTCTGTATCTTTTATAATTGAAACTTTGTAACACTGAGTGGAGGCTTAGGCAAGCAGAAAGCTTGGCTTCCTCTGTTGATGGGGAAACCCAAGCCCTCCTCCTGCTCTCAGTGGTCGCAGCCATCTTGCTTGGGGTTTATTTGCATAATCTGCTCCTGATTGGCTGCTGGGTGTGGCTGTGGGCGTGGCTTGTCAGTGTGACGAAGGTGTGGTCAAATTTCCATACACACACGCACACGCACACATATACATATATGCATATGCATATATATATATATATATATATATTTCCTGCTTCCTGGCTTTTGTTTTTCTAATCTTAATAGTTATGCTCCCCAAGAAACCATGCATCATTTTATGGCTGTTTGATACCTTCTTACATTCCTATTCATTATACTTTTTTTTTAAATTGACTAGCTGATCCCAACATTTTCCTTCAATACTTTCCTTTGGCCCTTTATTAGGAAATCTTCAAACAGATGCAAAAATAGAAAGAATAATGATTCCTCATATACCTAACAATTAATAATTCATGATCAACCTTATCCCCAAATGCTTCATTTTATTTTGAAAACCCCAGACATCTGAATATTACATTCACAGGTAGTTCAATATGCATCTTTAAAATAAAGTGACTTTATAAAAAAGTAATACCATTATCAGACCTTTAAAAATGAAAATAAAAAAGAACTACTTAGATTAAAATATTCAGTTAGTGTTCGATTTCCAATGGTCTCAATTTTTTTTCTTTAAAAATGTCTCTTTTAGTGTGATCCACACATAGTTATTCTGTCCATACATTTATTTATTTATTTATTTATTTATTTTTACAATTTATTTGAAGCAATGGAATCATTTATTCCAGTGGTCGGCAAACCGTGGCTCGCAAGCCACATGCGGCTCTTTGGCCCCTTGAGTGTGGCTCTTTCACAAAATACCACAGCCTAGGCGAGTCTATTTGGAAGAAGTGGTGTTAGAAGAAGTTTAAAAAGTTTGGCTCTCTAAAGAAATTTCAATCGTACTGTTGATATTTGGCTCTGTTGACTAATGAGTTTGCTGACCACTGATTTATCCTGTAGAGGAGTGCTTCTCAAACTATAATGGACAGTTTTAGATTTCCAGTCTATCTTGCACTAATACAGGCCCTACTGCACACACTCGCACCACTAAACAGACTGAGCACATGCAACACGTCAGGAACATTACGAATACCTGAACCAGTTCACATGCTATTCAACAAAAGAAGCCCACTAAAAATGTGCTTAAGTATGTTGGCTTAAACATTTCTAAGCATTAAACATTGTTTACACATTTTTAAGTGCTTAATTTTGATTCTTCTATTTATTTCATTGCGCAGATCACCTCTTGGTTAGCAGTGCAATAAAATTTCCCACAGGCTGGATTTTGCTTATTACATTTCCATGATATAGTTTAACATGTTTCTTTGTCCTCTGTATTCCTTATAAATTCGGTAATTTGATCTAAATTTTGATCAGACTGAATTCTAAATTTCCTGCAAGACTTTACAATTATCATTCTATTTTTCTACCTGGAGATCTCAATCTGGCTGCCTCACTTTTTGTGAGTTAATGGTCATCAGTGAACACTTTATTACTAGTACTTTATGTCAAAGCCTCTGGTAAGTTTGGCTGGCTGAAGTTTGTTCCCTGAGCTAACTGGTTTGGCTCAATGGATAGAGCATTAGCCTTCGGACTGAAGGGTCCCAGGTTCGATTCCGATCAAGGGCATGTGCCTCCATTGCAGGCACATCCTCAATAGGGGCTGTGCAGGAGGCAGCTGATTGATGTGTCTCTCTCATCAATGTTTCTAATTCTCAATCCCTCTCCCTTCCCCTTTGTAAAAAATCAATAAAATATATCTATTTTTTAAAAGTTTGTTCCCTGAGAAACTCTAAGGAAGCTTTCCTCTTCCCAGGCCCACTGCTTTCCTCTACTACCTCAGTTTCTGACACAATGCAGTTCTTCTAGCTATCAGTTTGAGTCCCTACTCATTTGGGAAGACCTGAGGCAGCCCTAGTCAGGTGGCTCAGTTGGTTGGAGCATAGTCATGTATACAAAAAGATCACAGGTTCAATTCCAAGTCAGGACACATACCCAGGCTGCAGATTCTCTCTGATCCGGGTGTGTACAAGAGGCAACTGATTGGTGTTTATCTCTCATATCAATGTTTCTCTCTCTCTCTCAGCCTGGCTCTCGAATATACCTTCAGGTAAGGAGGGAGAGAGGGAGGGAGGGAGGGAGGGAGGGAGGGAGGGGGGGAGGGAGGGGGGGGGAGGGAGGGAGGGGGGGGAGGGAGGGAGGGGAGGGAGGGAAGGGGAGGGAAGGGGGGAGGAAGGAAGGGAAAATCCTAGGGAGACCCTGTCACCCAGTTGTTTTATAGAGCTTGCCTGTGGTTTTGGGGTTGCTATTCCAGAGACTATATCTGGTTAGTAAGAGCTGGGATTATTAAAAACTTTACAGCCCACCTCCCTTGTACTTTTTTAGAACAATGCTGCTTGTTTTTAGCATCCTAAATTGAACACTTAATTCATTACTTTTCAGAGATTTTAAAAATTTTAGATAAATATATTTAAAACTAAATATACTGCAAGTACATTTTTAACTATATCCTATCCATTTTGCTTTATTAATGTTAACTGTAATCATATTATTTAAATAGGATCTACCAAATTTCTATGTAATAAAGTTTTCTACCTAATAAGGTTAGGTCAGACGTAGACCAACACTTTCATTACGGCCAGGAATTGGAAAACCACCGCCCCTCTCTTCCCCACACCGTTCTTGGACATGAAGCACTACTTAGGTCATAAGCAGGTCCCACTCACCAAGCAGCTCCATAAAAAGCAACAGAATGGGCTGTAAGAAGGGCAATGAACTGAGTTAAGTTTTAGCTCTGCAACCAATGGGTTGGGCAACCTTGAGTAAGTCATTGAATTTTCCAGAATTTCAGATTCCTCGTAGTTGAGGTGGAAATATCATATCTCACAAGGTTTTTATTAAGAAGATTAAATGAAACAATGAACAAGGAAGTACTTTATTGAAGTATAACTTGGATACAAACATATATATGTGTATTTTTTTAAACTATAAAACAGAATACACAGTAGCATCAGGTTACCATAGCCATGCCTACTACCAATTAAGTTGGACTGGACCCAAAACAAATGTGGCACAAGGTAAGAATAAACTTTCTACTACTCTTCTTATTTTCTACCTTCTAAAGCAGCCTTGATTTTTCCTCCATTAAAATGCTAATGTATATCCTGCAGCTTCCACTGCCACTTGCACGGCCTGCAAGCTTACAAGTTATTTCTCTAACTAGATGCCTGATGCAAGAAGATTCGTGCAACATTGGGCCTTCCTTCCCCTGGCTGCCAGCACCGCCTTCACTCTGCCCGGAGCTGCCTTTCTGCATCCCCGTGCTTCCCAGAAGCCCAGAGCTGCTGGGGCGATGCGGAACGCCTGTGTCCTGCCCCTGACCACTGGGCACCTGCGTACTCAAATTAATCTGCCATCTCTGTTGGGTTAATTTGCATACACACTCCTGATTGGCTGGTAGGCATCATGAAGGTACGGTCAATTTGCATCTTTCTCTTTTATTAGTGTAGATGAGGTCAGCTGGGCTAAGTACCTGCCCGTGGCTATGACTTAGACATCATATTACTGGCATCACATCTGCTCTAGCACATTAATTATAGGTGATGTTCTATCACTTGGTCATGTTTCCCAGATTTTGATCTGTCTTTGTTAATTTCCTTTTCATTTCATAATAAATCTATATCCTTATTAACAGTTATTATTCCTAAATTAGGAAGCAGCGATTAAAAAGCAATAAGAATGTTAATCTAAGGTGCTCTGAGACCAAGTTTAGATAGCCTTTTTGTATACTAGTAAAAGTAACCTGTTGTCATATTAGTAGAGATTCACATGAAATTGCACATCCTCAAGCAAACAGCTGTGTCTGACAATATGATGTTTAATACAACAGAGCAATGGTCACTATTAGCCAAAGGGTCTTATATTATTCCTTTTCATATCCAACAACCCATTTAGTTTGTGTGGGCAAGAAGGAGTTTTATGAAAATAATTATTCTTCTTGTTTCAATGAATGTGTTTGGAAGAAGTGCTGAAGTAGTAATAAAATATTTCCTGTGTCTCTAATTTCATTTATTTCTTAAGAAAAACAGAGATGGTTTAAAAATATATGAATAAAAGACAAGTAGTATTGCAGATTTCTAGGAAATAGACTCAAGTTTTAGGGATTTTCATAATTTTCAAAAATAAAATAAAAAAGAAAGGAGAAAAAGAAAGGAAGATGTACACAATACACACAATACATTAAGATATGAGCTAATAGCCGAAACCGGTTTGGCTCAGTGGATAGAGCATCAGCCTGCGGACTGAAAGGTCCCGGGTTCGATTCCGGTGAAGGGCATGTACCTTGGTTGAGGGCACATCCCCAGTAGGGGGTGTGCAGGAGGCGGCTGATCGATGTCTCTCTCTCTCATCGATGTCTCTGACTTTCTGTCCCTCTCCTTTCCTCTCTGTAAAAAATCAATAAAATAAAATAAAAATAAAGATATGAGCTAATAGCTGAAATAGTTGGGTCTTTTCAGAATGATCAGAATATCAGATTTTCTGCACCAGCTGGTTTGGCTCAGTGGACAGAGCATTGGCCTACCAACTGAAGAGTTCTGGGTTAGATTACAGTCAAGGGCACATGCCCAGATTCCGGGCCCAAACCCCAGTAGGGGGCATGCAGGAGGCAGCTGATTAATGATTCTCATCATTGATGTTTCCATCTCTCTTTTCCCCTCTCCCTTCCTCTCTGAAATCAATAAAAATATATTAAAAGAAATATATATATATATTAAAAGAAAAAAAAAGAGTATCAGATTTTTCTCATCCAAACAGCTCAATGCATCCAAACATATACTTCAAGAGTAGCAACAATTCAGACATTTCACAAAGAAAACAATGTAAAGTGTCCACAATTATAAACCAGGGGAGGTTAAGGAAAGAGCATGGTAACAAGAACAGTTTACAATCTAAACCAATAGTCAGTCCCCTCTACGGTAGGACAGAAATGCATTAATCTCTAACAGTGTGAACACACAGTTAACTTCTACTAACTGAGAAGAAGCATAAATTTGCCACAGGTTTCAGAGCTGCATGTTTACCCACCTTGAATTCAGAGTAAATCTGAGCCACTGACTACTCATTCCTTGGAAGAAACTCATAGAAAAGCAGATCAGTATTAAAAGAAAAAGGACAGACAAGAGAAAACAAAAGCCTACCAATATCTGTAGTTACACATCAGTCAAAAAAATATCGCTATACAAAGGATGTCATCAGGGTTGAGTGATTCACAATTGCAAAGAACAACTGTTCTGGTTGCACTGAGATAAACTATAGTGACCTCAACAAGACTATCCATGCCTTCAACCATGAAAACTCCCAAGACTCACCTGGTGCTTGGAGAAGAGCCGCACGGCCTCCAACTGGTGGAAAACGGGGTAGTGCTGGGAATCTATCTGGTCACGCCTGTAAACATCACCCACCACCAGGAAGGCATCCAGCCCAGCATGCAGCAGGTCCCACTGGTGTGCAGAGGTGTGCGCTCGGAGCATGTGAGTCCGATTCAGGTAATAGTTGTCTCCCTTCTTCCTGCTAGGGTGATCAACTGGGATGAGCAGGCTGTCAAAGTTCTGCCAGGTCGTGACCACTGGAGAAAAGTTGTCATAGACTGAGAACAGTGGAGTCCCAAAGCGGCCCACATATTGCTTGTAGAAGTGCTCCTTCACTCTCTCCTTGATCAGCCAAAGAGGGTGATGCTGCTGGTTGTGCAGATTTCTGCCAACTCTGGAGAGGACTTTCTGGGAGAGATTGCTGTAGTCATCCTGAGGGTAGGACTGACCCAACAGCTCCACAACAGAACCTGGAGCTCCTCGGGCAGCAGACTCTGAAGTAGCAGGCCTGGAGCCCACGGCCGGATGCCGGTGACCTCTGGAGACACTACTTGCCGTCCTCACCAGGTAGACACGCACGTGGGCAACTCTTCTGAGAGCTGAACAGACCATTGTGAAAACTTTTTTCATGGATTCTGGAAAGCGCACAGATACAAAGCACAAGTTAAGATTCACTCTGAGGAAAGTAAACGCGTCTTTCATGTGTCCCATAAGCTCCCGCTCTGTCTATCCGACATCTTGGTTTCCTGCACCACCTTCTCCATGCAGACTGAAGATCTAGATAAGAAAATCTGCCAACAGAGGCTTATTATTTTTTTAACATATTTTACTGATTTTTTACAGAGACAAAGGGAGAGGGATAGAAAGTTAGAAACATCGATGAGAGAGAAACATTTATCAGCTGCCTCCTTTACACCCCTATTGAGGATGTGCCCGCAGCTAAAAGATACATGCCCTTGACCAGAATTGAACCCTTCAGTCCGCAGCACGACACTCTATCCACTGAGCCAAACCGGTTTCGGGAACAGAGGCTTATTATTGACTGCTCTAAATCAAAAGAATCTTGAACATCACTTTTAGATCCCTAATCTCTAAATGTCCATCCCTTGCCATTTAGATCCTTGGGATGAAGAAAATTTCTATTTTCACATCGTGTCATGTTCTGAACCACTTGGGCTGAATTCAGACTTTAAATGTTACAAATATATTTTATTTTTACTATAATCTAGAACCAATAAACCTCAGAGGGATCATCTAAAAGACAGAACTTAGTTGAACCCTAGAAGGGTCTCACACTAAAGACAGCACATGATTATATATACACCACTGAAGTATACAGCAGAAGAGCTAACAGCCATCCTGCACATGTTTGCCTTTCTTCCTCATAACTACAAAGTTCTACTTATTTGTGACAGAGCATGACTTCTAGATTTTTTCAATATATTACAAAATGATATTAAAAACATTTTTGACATTTCAAATAAAATACACCACTGTAGGTTGTAGAAGGCCCTCAAGGAAGACACCTGAGCATTTTTTAAATCAATATCAGCTGAATCTGAGGCACCAGACAGAGCCACGTCTTGGAAATGCATCCACCAAAAAAGGCTGGATGTGTTATCAGCCTTCAGGTGTCGAGAGAAGGGCCCTTAAAATGGAGATTCAGCCCAGCCTCAGGAATGAGGGAATGAGTGGGGCCTGGGCCCACTTAAGCTCCTTTGATTTTAAGTCTTTTCATATGAAACCCCTTTCTATTTTAGTATAAATAAACACGCTGCATTTGGGTTGGAATTCCTGTTTCTCCATCAGAGAGCAGAGATTCCACCCAGCCCCAGCTTTTATTTTCTGCTTCTGTGTCATCTATTCTTTCTATTATTTCTCAATCCCCAGCTCCTCTACTCAGTAACTGGACCCACTTTTCTCTCCATGCCAGACGTGGAGAGCAGAGAAAACCCTCCACGCCCCCGCCCCAAACAGGTGGTGGTTATTTTTAATTTTTAAAAAATAAAAGTGAAAAACAATGAAAATCAAACCAAGTGATAGACTATACTGATGTACAGCTGAAATTATTTTTATAAATGCAAATCATTCTTAATGTCACATCTGTCAGGTCATTTAAACAATATCATTGCAGCATCCCATCAATTACGTTTTTGTTTTGTAAATGAGCAAGTTTCAAATATGCACCCACAATAAGCCAGAAGCAGGAATAAACTTACTTGAGAAGGGATTCAGAGTGGCCAGAAGACAGAGTATAGACCAGATCTTCATTTTTAAAAAGTGCCTACATTAGTAAGAGCACCAAATTTCGTAGGTGAAAGTCACCCAGCAGTCATCTAATGTAGGCCATTCATGTCACAGAGGACAAAGACCCAGCCACAGCTGACCAAATCCCAGGGCACTCAGAGAGAAAAGACAACATGAAAGGATTATGAACCACTTAACAGGGCTTTCTATCCCCAGTGGTACAGAGGCAAGTTTTAAATTGATTCAGGGATCTAAGTTATAAAAATCTTTAGATGTACTATCCCTATGTGCATAAAAAATTTACCATAGACTTAAATCATCCAAATCCATCTTCTACATTTTGGAATTTTTACCTATTGGACTACTTTAAAGCAGATAACTATGTGGTTATTTTATATCGAGGGCCTTACAATCATACCAAAAAACTACATAACTTCTGGATATTAACCTGCACTAGGAGAGATTTATATTGCTCGAAGTGACCATAAAAAAGCATACCTAATATGGGCCCACGCAGCAGAGTTCATCCAATTCAAATATGGAACTGAGAATATCTAGCTCCAAGTAATATCAGAAGCTGTTCAGAGCATTTTTGTCTAACACTGCTGTCATATGAGGAGGTTTCAAAGAAATCCAGGAACTCTCCCTGGATTTATTCATTTATGTAACTATTTTATCAGGATTGTTTCAAAAAGTGTTTTTGGCTCAGCTTCAATGGAAATGTCTTCCAATCTCTAGTGCTTAGTGGCTTGTCAATGAGAAAGATAGGAATTTTAAATATCCATGTGCCATGCCTTATACATCTTGCACGGTCAGACTGGTAAGTTGTTAGCTACCCAGTTCAGCAACCTTGGCCAGAAACAAGAAAGTATTTCTTCCAAAGGCAAATGCTGTTACACAAAGTTCATTAATCTTCTGGAAAAGGTGCTTTTGGTGTACTTATTCATATATTACTAACTTCCCCTTCCTTCTCAGTTCCTCCCTCCTCACACATACAAACCTACTTCTAGGTTCTGTTCCTATAGATTGTTCCCATCCTCAAGTTCTTTCTTTCTTCTCTTCAATCTACATCTCCACTATTGAAGAAAGTTTCATTTTCTTGTCCTCATTTTCAGACGTTTTATCTACCCACTCAGCCCTTGCTTATATTCCTCCACTGTCATTTCTCCCCCCCAAAAAACAACTGCTGTTTTTTTATATATTATCACTACAGGCCTGGTGCACAAATGCATGCTCCAGTGGGATCCCTCAGCCTGACCTGCAGGATCAGGCTGAAATCAGCTCTCCGACATCCCCCGAGGGATCCCAGATTGCTAGAGGGCACAGGCAGGCTGAGGGACCTCACTGATGCACGAACGGGGCAGAAAGAGATGTGGGAGGTTGGCCAGCTGGAGAGGGACCATGGGAGTGCTCTAGGGTGTGTCCAGCCCATCTAGCTCAGTCCCAATCAGCTGGACCCCAGCAGCAAGCTAATCTACAGGTTGAAGTGTCTGCCTCTGGTGGTCAGTGAACGTCATAGCAAGTGGTTGAGTGGCCTTAGCATATCATTAGCATATTATGCTTTGATTGTTGAACCAACTGGACAACTGAACATTTGGCATATTAGGCTTTTATTATATAGGATCTTTTACAGAGAGAGAATAATCACTGATAGCTTTCCCACTCCCACCTGAAAAGTAAATTCTTTTCTTTTTGCCTTTGTCAAGTTTCTGTATAAGAACTAGTTTATCTGGAAAATACAGGAGACACAAGAAGACAGTACCAGCACCAACAGCTATCTTCCACTGGTACAACAGTCTTCCATGCCATTCTTTCAACAGCTCTGTTAAGTAAGTGTTATTCTTACCATTTGACAAAATAATCAAATAGATCTTGTAACTTGAAAAAACTCATACACCTACCCATGGACAAAGTTCAAAATTCTGGGAAATTCAAGTACTTCTCAATGAAAACAGGTCCACAGACCCAAGGCCATTAAATTCAAATCACAGCTTTTAAATTATCTATCCTAACTTCCCTTATCTGAGCAATGTATTTTATGCATCAATGTAATTTAAACATATAAATGAGTAAATCAAATAAAACACATTAGCTTAGATGATAGAAATTAAATACCATTTAACTCAGGACCCAAAGGCCAAACCTGCCCATGTCCTGATTTTGTAAATAGAATTTTGTTGGAACCTAGCCATACCCATTTGTTTACATATTGTCTGTGAGGGCTTTTTCACTACAGAGTCAGAGCTGAACAGTTGTCACAGACTGTATGGCCTAAAATACTTATGATCATGTCTTTCACAGAAAAGGTTTGCTGAGCCTTGTTTTAGCTTTATAGTTATCATTTGTGTGTGTGTGTGTGTGTGTGTGTGTGTGTGTGTGTGTGTGCCTGCCTAATGAGAGTGCCTGAAATCTACTTAGTAAATATCCTACATTAATGCAGTATTATCAAGTATAACCCTCTAAAAATTTCTTCCACACTATTAAGCTGATCTTCCTAGTCACAAACATATGTAGTGGATGATGGAGTCTCTAAAAGTTACAATAGTACAAATGTGGATACTAAGTGCTAACACTGGTAGAGAAGGGACAGTGAGACAAATGGTGAGAAGAACTGATACAACAGATGGGCAAAAATTACACTTAGCAGAAATATCCATGTGTATGTGATACAAAGCCAGCCAGTTAGGCACTGTGTATTATACTTGAACACGTTAACTGAACTTTCTGGCCCTTAAGTTTGTCCTGTATAAAATACAGATAGTAATACCTACCTCATAGCATAAGGATTAAACTTGATCCTGTTCTTAATGCATTTAACTTATTGCTCAATTGAGGGACTAAATTTTGTTTTTTTAATATATTTTATTGATTTTTTTTACAGAGAGGAAGGGAGAGGGATAAAAAGTTAGAAACATCGATGAGAGAGAAACATCAATCAGCTGCCTTCTGCACACTCCCTACTGGGTAGTGCCCACAACCAAGGTACATGCCCTTGACCAGAATCGAATCTGGGACCTTTCAGTCCGCAGGCCGATGTTCTATCCACTGAGCCAAACCAGTTTCAGCAAAGACTTTTTAAATTTTACTTAATTTTAATTTAAATTGCTGCATGTGTCTAGGTACTACCATATTAGACAAAGAAGACCTAGACCTTCATATAAGAAAAATGGGAATACTATACCCAAAACAATCAAAACTAATTCCTCAGATTCTATCTACCATAATGAGTAGAACTAGTAAAATAAATAAATGTTGGTGGTCAGAATACATTTTCCAAATGTTTAAAAAGTCTTTCCTTTAGATCTCCCTCGGTCTTATTTGTAAAGGAGAAACAAAGCAGTGAATAGACTCTACTAACCAGGTAATTTCTCTTGAGTGCAATTAGTTTACTTGAAAGGGCCATGGCAGGCAAACATGACCCACATACAGACACAACCATAGAAAAGATCAGGCACACTGTATTAACCTCCAGATACAGTACTTAAAGACAGTTTTTTTACCAAAAAATTTAAAGTTCACTCAGTCAACAACAGCTTACAGATTTTACTTGTAATGATGAGGAAAGAGCCAACTTCCATTAACTTTTATCTGTACTAATAATAGAAGAATATGCAAATTGTCTGGGATGCCACCACAGTAACAGTAATGACCGAGCAGGCTGTGTGGGGCAACCAGGCCAGCAGGGAGGTTAGTGAGGGACAAGCAAACAACTAAACAGCAGGCTGTGTGGAGTACAAGCCAGCGGGGGTGAGGGGGAGTAGTTGGGGGTGACCAGGCCAGTGGGGGGAGGGAGGAGTAAGGGACAATCAGGCTGGTGGGGTGGGGGGCAGTTGGCGGAGACCAGGCTGGCAGGGGGGCAGTTAGGGGTAATCAGACCAGCAGGCAGAGGTGGTTAGGGGTTATCAAGCTGGCATTGGGGGCATTTAGGGGTAAGCAGGCAGGCAGGCAGGCAGGCAGGCAGGAGGCAGATGAGCAGTTAGGAGCCAGCAGTCCTGGATTGTGAGAGAGATGTCCGACTGCCCATCTAAGCCCTGATCCCCAGGATTGGGGGCCTAAACTGGCTGTTGGACATCCCCCGAGGGGGTCCCGGATTGGAGAGTGTGCAGGATGGGTTGAGGGGACACCCCTCCCCATGCACAAGTTTAGTGCACCAGGCCTCTAGTATATATATAAAACCCTAATATGCAAATAGACCGAACAGCAAGACAACTGAACAACGGGTCGCTATGACATACACTGACCACCAGGGGCACATGAAGAACATGATGGGTGTTAGCAGCAGGCAGCAGAGTGTGGAATATGGTGGGTGTCGGCCATGGAGGGATGGTGGAGCAGGTGAGCAGGGGTGCCAGACAAAGGCAGGGCACTGGTTGCTGTCACCACAATGAGCCTCTGGTGGTTACTGAAATTATTTGCTCCCAGTGCTCACACCTGCTGCAGGGACCAGCCCCACTTGCACCCGCTGCCGGCACTCAGCTCTGGCCCCCAAATGCCTGCCTCTCAGGGCTTTTCTACCTTCCCCTGCTCCTAAGGAGCAATCAGGGCCCGCTGCCACCTCTTGCACCCACTGCTGGCGCCAGCCCTGCTCACATCTGCTGCTGGCACTGGCTCCAATCGCTCCATGTCATCAGCATGTGGGAGCGGTGGTGGCAGGAGTGGGGCTGCCAGTATACAGAGGACCAGGGACCATGGCAGGAGGGGCTAGGTGGGGTTGGAGACCCTCCCTGTACCCAATGCAGCCTTGCAGCCCAGTTCTTTTCAAGGTGCACGAATTCATGCAATGGACCCCTAGTTTATTCATAAAAGGGCAAGGTAAGAAACAGTTCCTTATATTACAGATGGGAGTGTTACTTGTGCAACCTTTCTAAAGCAATTCAGCACTATCAAAAGACTTAAAACTGATCATACCTTTTGACAGGGTAATTGCCCTTCTAGGAATTTATCACAAGGAAATTATGTAAAAGAAGAAAGAAGTTAAACCCAGGAAGTTTCATTACAATATGACTTATAATAGGAAAAAAATTCACAAATAACATAAACATTCCTAACAAAGGAATGATTAAGTAAATTATAGAACCATAAAAAAGTAGGCACGCATCAAATATGATTGCAAAGGGTTTTAATGCTATAATTGTCCACTTAGAAAGTGATAAATAGTATATAAAATTAGTATATATAATATGATTTTAATCATGTAAGTATATATATACCTATGAATACATGCATACTATATTTAGAAACCCTGGAAAGAACTATGTAAAATTTAATAGCTATTATCCCTGGTCCCTATTTCCTTTTACACCTTTATATAGATTATCTATTATATTTTAAATTAAACTTTTTTTAAAAATTGAGTTATTGTTATAAAAAAAGTTACTTAAAAAATTATGTGTCCAATTTAGCTGTAGTCAATTTTATGGCCTGTATTAAACACACTTATAATTATATTAAGACTAAGTGCCAATATAAATATACATTGCTGTAGATAGTTTAATTATATTCAGTGACAAACTAAATAATTATCCTATACTAGAGGCCCGTTACACAAAATTTGTGCACTCAGTGGGGGGGGAGGGTGTCCCCCCCGCCTGACCTATGCCCTCTCACAGTGTAGGAGCCCCACAATCGATCGCCCCAAAGAGGTAGGCCCCACCCACCCATCCAGAGCTCCTCAATGGATTGCCCCAAAGAGGTAGACCAGAGCTGGCGGTCCCGTGGTGGGACCCCCAGGCCTGACCATGCGGAGCAGCTGCCAAGCCCCACCTCCGTGCCGCACATGCAACGTCAAGTCCTTGGACACCTGCACGTGCCCACTGCATGCGCAGGCTCCTGGTGATGGATTGTGAAATTGTGATGGCATGAGGGCATCAAGGCATGAGGGCATGACAACCACTAAGACTATTATTAGCATAGATAATAAACCATAATATGCAAATCAACCGAATGGCAGAACGACCAGTCACCAGTCACTAACCACCAGGGGGCAGATACTCAACGCACTGACCAGGGACAGCTCCTGTGTTGAGCATATACCCTCCAAGAGGGAGGTGACTGGCAGCAGCGATCAGGGTGCAGATGCCAGCGGGGTACCCTCATCGCTCCCTCTCCCACCTCTACCGGTCGCCCCACAGATGGCCCTAATCGCCAGCCAGGCCTAAGGACCCTACCCTATATATTGGGAACAGTCCTTAGATTTAAAAATTAATACCTGGCAAGGCTACTCTAACACTGAAAAAACAGGATGATGCAGCAATGACATATATGGATTCTGGCTTGCACATTTTGTGGTCAGCCCTGATTCTAACACTTACAACCGTGTGACAAAGCCAATTACTTAACTTCTCTCTGCTTCAGTTTTTCCATCCATAAGATGGGGGGAATGGTAATATTGCCTCAGAAGGATCATGTTATGTACTACTTTTTATAATCACAGCAAAGAATGTTAACTGCCCATGCAACAGCAATATGCCTTTCACCTGTATGGAAAGTATGGTCACTGGTGCATGCAGCATCCCAGATTGCGAAAGGGATGTCTGACTGCTGGTTTAGGTGCAACATCACCCAAGGGGTCCCAGATTGCAAGAGGACACAGGCTAAGCTGAGGGACCCCCACCCTGGCATGCATGAATTTCGTGTACCTGGCCTCTAGTTTTATATAACAATTCAGGTGAAATGCTTGGCATATAAAAAATACCTTTGCTTTTCCAATTTTATTGCCCCAGCTATAAATCAACTATCTTAATGTCAATCACTCAATGGTATTTTCCCAAGATAGTCACATTATCTAGGAAATTGATAATTATCAGATCCTATACAAATAAATGCTTTTCAATTATACCCATTAAGGCAGTTTTTAATACATGTAAAAGTTAAAATTTCACATTGTATTTTAATTAATTTTTTTCCTATTTCTAAGGAAATAAAACTTAGTTCAAATTAAGTTGAACACAGCTAAAACCTACACTACATATGCAACTCATTGTAGGGGGCTGTCACAGGACCTCAGGAAAGGTAGTATTGCTATACATCATGGTAATCATCAGCTTCACTCTGGACACCTAATGATGGGCCTGAAATGTTTTTCTCAAATCTTGGCAGCACCAATACCTGGCTTGCTCCTGCCTACTGTCTCTTTTACATGGGTTTTTAATCTAAGTATGTTCTCCTCAATTGAGCCACCCCTTGCTTATTGTTATTAGTATACATTCAATGTTCAAGGTTAGGAGTTAACTGTTGACACATTTTTCACCACCATGCTTTTGTTGTCAGTATTCATTGATTAGGCTTATATGCATGCATACAAGTCCTTTGGTTACTCTCTCCCTCTTAACCTACCCTCTCCTACATTCCCTCTGAGGTTAGATGGTCTGTTCGATGCTTCTATGTCTCTAGATCTATTTTGTTCATCAGTTATGTTGTTCATTATTATATTCCACGAGTGAGATCATGTGATATTTATCTTTCTCTGACAAGCTCATGTCATTTACCGTAATGTTCTCCAGTTCCATCCATGCTGTTGCAAATGGTAAGAATTTCTTCTTTTTTACCTCAGCATAGTATTCCACAGTTTTTAATCCACTCATCTGCTGCTAAGCATCCTGTGTTCAGCAAACTGCTGTGAGCCACATGCGGCTCTTTGGTCCCTTGAGTGTGGCTCTTCCACAAAATACCACGGCCTGGGCAAGCCTATTTTGAAGAAGTGGCATTAGAAGAAATTTAAGTTTAAAAAAAAATTGCCTCTCAAAAGAAATTCCAATCGTTGAACTGTTGATATTTGTCTCTGTTGACTAATGAGTTTGCTGACCACTGACTTTGGCTGTTTCCAAACCTTAGCTATGGTAAATTGTGCTGCTATGAACATTTGGTTGCATATATCCTTTATGATTACTGTTTCTAGTTTCTAGGGATATATTCCTAGAAGTGAGATCACTGGGTCAAATAGGAGTTCCATTTTTAGTTTTTTGAGGAAACTCCATACTGTTCTCCACAGTGGCTGCACTAGTCTACAATCCCACCAGCAGTGCACCAGGGTTCCTTTTTCTTCGCATCTTCGCCAACACTTGTCCTTTGTAGATTTGTTGATGATAGCCATTTTCACAGGTGTGAGATGGTACCACATTGTCGTTTTGATTTCCATCTCTGGGATGATTAGTGACTTTGAGCGTGCATTCATATGCCCCTTGGCCTTATGTCTTCTTTCAAAAAGTATTGATTTAGGTCAGTTGCCCATTTGTTGATTGAGTTGTTTTCCTTCCTTTCTTTAAGTTGTATGAGTTCCCTGTAAATGTTGGAGATTAAACCATTATCAGTGATAAATGTTGGAGACCAGACATAAGCTGAGAAAGTCCTTGCATCTGAAGGGCCAAATAAAATCAGCTCCCAACCCACACAGTGTTCCCTGACTTGTTTGGGTGGCAATTTCCAATTAGCAGAATAAGAGTGACCTTGCATAGCTTACCAGAAACTTGTTACTATTTACTAAAATATGCTGTACCAAGGATTTGAATTCGTGCTTTATCTCCCTTAGAGATTAATAGGAACAGAAAGTATATTCCTCTTGACTGACCTTCCAGTCAGTGTTTGTGTATAAAAGGTATCGCACAGTTAATAAAGCTGCTGCAGTCTGTCAATGGCTTGCAGTCCTCCTGATCCCGCTTTCTTGTCTATCTTTTCTTAATTCCCACCTCCCTACCTCAGTCCAGTTCATCTGTCAGACTGGAACTGCAGATAACATTGGCAAAGACATTCTCCCATGCAGTGGACTTTCTTGTTGTTTTGTTGATGATTTCTTTTACTGTGCAAAAGCTTTTCTTGATGTAGTCTGATTTATTTTCTCTTTAGTTTCCATTGCTCTAGGAGCGGTATTGGTGAAGAAATTGCTTTGGCATATGTCTGAGATTTTGCTGCATTTGGATTCCTCTAGTATTTTTATGGTTTCCTATATGATATTTAAGTCCTTTATCCATTTTGAGTTTTTGTGTATAGTGTAAGTTGGTGGTCAAGTTACATTTTGTTACATGTACCTATCCAATTTTCCAAACACCATTTATTGAAAAGATTGTATTTTATCCATATCATATGTTCATGCCTCCTTTGTCTAATATCAATTGACCATGGTGGTTTGGGTCTCTATTCTATTCCATTCATCTATATGTCTGCTCTTGTGCCAGTACCAGGCTGCTTGTTTTTTGTTGTTGTTGTTTGTTTTGTTGCTTGTGTTTTTTTTTTAATATATTTTATTGATTTTTTACAGAGAGGAAGGGAGAGGAAAAGTTAGAAACATTGATGATAGAGAAACATCAATCAGCTGCCTCCTGCATACCCCCTACTGGGAATGTGCCCACAACCAACATGCCCTTGACCAGAATTGAATCTGGGACCTTTCAGTCCACAGGCCAACGCTCTATCCACTGAGCCAAACCAGTTCCGACAGTACCAGCCTGTTTTGAGAACAGTGGCTCTGAAATAAAGCTTGATATCTGGTATTGAGATCCCACCTGCTTTGTTCTTCTTTCTCAGGATTGATACAACTATTTGGGGTATTTTTTTATTCCAGATGAATTTTCTGACAGTTCGTTCTAGGCCTGTGAAATATGCCATTGGTATTTTAATGGGGACTGCACTGAATCTATAGATTGCTTTAAGTATTATGGACATTTTAATGATGTTGATTCTACCAATCCATGAACATGCTATATTCTTCCATCCACTTATGCCTTCCTCTACTTCTTTTTTCAGTGTCCTGTAGTTTTCAGCATATGGGTCTTTTACCTCCTTATTTAAGTTTATTCCTAAGTACCTTAATTTTTTTGGTGTGATGGTAAATGGAATTGCTTTTTAAGTCTTTCTTTCTGTGTTCACTATTGAAGTAGAGAAATGCCACAGATTTCTTGGTGTTAGTTCTGTATCCTGCTACACTGCCGAATTCTTTTATTAAGTCTAATAATTTTTTGATGGAGTCTTAGGACTTTCTATATACAGGATCATGTCATCTGAGATTAAGGAGAGTTTTCTTTGTCCTTTTCAAATTTGGATGCATTTTATTTCTTCTTTTTGTCTGATCACAATGGCTAGCACTTCCAGTTCTATGTCACACACGAGTGGTGAGAGTGGGCATCCCTATCTTATTCCTGTTCTTAGGGGAAATGGTTTTAGTTTTTACCCACTGAGTATGATGTTGGCTGTAGGTTTGTCATATATGGCTTTTATTATGTTGAGGTATGATCCTTCTATTCCCACCTTGCTGAGAGTTTTTAATCAAGAAAGGGTGTTGGATTTTGTCAAATGCTTTTCTGTATCAATTGATATGATTATGTGATTTTTTATCTCTCAATTTGTTTATGTGATGTATCACATTTATTGATTTGTGAATATTGTACTGTCCTTGCATCCTGGGATAAATCCTACTTGGTCATGGTGTATAATCTTTCTGATGTACTGCTGGATCCAATTTGCTAGAATTTTGTTGAGGGTTTTGGCATCTATGTTCATGAGGGATACTGGCCTGTAATTAGCTTTCATTGTATTGTCTTTATCTGGTTTTGGTATTAGAGTGATGCTGACTTCATAGAAGGAGCTTGGAAGTGTTCCTCTTGAATTTTTTGGAATAGTCTCAGGAGGATAGGTTTTAGCTCTTCCTTGAATGCTTGGTAAAACTCCTCTGTGAAGCCGTCTGACCCTGGGCTTTTGTTTGCTGGGAGCTTTTTGATCACTGCTTCAATTTCTTTCATAGTTATTAGCCTACTGAGATTTTTAGATTCTTCCTGATTGAGTTTTGGAAGGTTGTATTTTTCTAGGAATATGACCATTTCCTCCAGGTTGTCTAGTTCGTTGGAGTAGAGTTGTTCATAGTATTTTTTTTAACAATCCTCTGTATTTCTGTGGGGTCTACTGTTATTTCTCCTCTTTTATTTCTGATTTTATTTATTTGGGTCCTCTCTTTTTGCTCTTTTGTGAGTCTGGCTAGAGGTTCATCAATCTTGTTTATCCTTTCAAAGAACCAGCTGTTGGTGTCATTGATCATTTGTATTGGTTTTTTTGTTGTTGTTGTTTTGTTATTGTGTTTTTGTCTTTATGTCATTTATTTCTGCTCTAATCTTTATTATATCCTCCTTTTGCTCACTCTGGGCTTTTCTTGTTGCTCTCTTTCTAAGTCCTTAAGTTGTAGAGCTACATAATTTACTACCATTTTTTCTTATTTTTTGAAGTAGGTCTGTAGACCTATAAATTCCCTCTCAGGACTGCTTTCATTGTGTCCCATAGATTTTGGATTGTTGTTTTTATTGTCATTAGTTTCCAGGATGTTAATTTCTTCTTTGATCTCTTTGGTAAGCCAATCATTGTTTAACAGTATGCTATTCAGCTTCCACGTATTTGAATATTTTGGATTGTTTTTATTGTTGTTTATTTCTAATATTATGCCATTGTGGTCTGAGAAGATGCTTGATATGATTTCAATCTTCTTGAATTTGGGAAGACTTTGCTTGTGACCTAATATGTGGTCTATTTTTGAAAATGTCCCATGTGCACTTGAGAAGAATGTATATTCCGTGACTTTGGGGTGAAATGTTCTGAAGATGTCAATTAAGTCCATTTGATCTACTGAGTCATATAGTAATGCTGTTTCTTTGCTGATATTTTTGTCTAGAGGATTAATCCAGTGATGTCAATGGTGTATTAAAGTCCCCTACTATGATTGTATTGCTGTCAATCTCTCCCTTGATATCTTCCAGGAGGTTTTTTTTTATGTATTTGGGTGCTCCTGAATTGGGTGCATATATGTTTATCAGAGTTATATACTCTTTTTGTATCAATCCATTTAGTATTAAGAAGTAGCCTTCCTTATCTCCTGTAATGGCCATCACTTTGTGGTCTATTTTGTCAGATATAATTATTGCTACCCCAGCTTTTTTTTCATTTCCATTTGCCTGAAAGATATTTTTCCATCCCTTCACTTTCAGTCTGTGTGTGTCCCTTGTTCTGAGGTGGGTCTCTTGTAGATAACATATATATGGGTCATTTTTTTTAATCCATTCAGCTACTCTATGTCATTTAACTGGAGCATTTAGTCCATTATGTTTAAAGATATTATTGATGTTACTTGTTTAGGCTACAGAATATTTGCCTTTCCTAAATCAAAAGAGAGAGAGGAGCCAAGAACACAGTTGAAACTTGGTCAAATAGGGCAAATTTCTTACAAATTAAAATGCACAAGCCCAGCGCCTGGTCCTGGTGACCCCAGCCAGAGTTCTTTCTAATTGCTAGGAAGATTATAATGGAAAAACCCACATGCAAATGAAGTCAGGCCTATGAGAGAAGTCCACACATTACCTAGCTAGCTATGCCTTGGAGAATAATCAGGAGGAAGGATATGCTAAGAGGGGTTTTGTGCAACACAAGAAGAATAAAATTGCGAAGAGTTCAGCTTCCATATGCAGATCAGAAGATACAGTTTCTACATCTGGAACTAGCTGGAAATCTTATTTCCTGCTCTCTTGTTTGAAATCAATTTAAATAAACTAGATATTTAAAATAAAAATATTCACACTTCCATGCCAAATGAACCTCGCAGTAATTATCTATGGACATGCATCTCTCTCCCAATAGAAAATAACTAACATAGAATCAAATGGACACTGTATTATGCAATCATTAACTTCCAGTAACATGAAAGCTTGGGAGAACATTTTAACACAGTTGTACTAAGAGTATCCTATACTCTGCTTGAGTTTTGTCCACTGTGGACGAAAAAAGGCCACATGTTAAGCTGACAAGCTCAGAGAAGCGCATGGCTGCCTTATTAACTTAGAGACCTAAAGTAAACACATAGGATGATCTGAAATTCAAACTTCTTAACTAAAAACAGTTTATAGCAGGTAGTCATGTCAGAATCTTCCCCAACAAAAGTCAATCTTTACCTTAACTAAGCCTAGCTATTGACTTTTACATCTAAGATAACATACCTTTGGACTGTCGGGATACTTCCCTTTTCCAGACCTTTTAGGGCACAACTAATGATGCACTAGAGCAAAGACGACAAATCCTCTCATCCTTATTTTTATGTGTTAATTGTTGACTATTACCTATCCTGTACCCACCTATGCAAAAAATGTAACATTTTACTTTTTGTCCAATCCCAGAGGAACCTTCCCCCAACCCTTATTCTCTCCTTCCACCCCATTTCCACTATTTTGCTTTCTCCTACCTCCCTAATCTATCACCAATGAATTTCATGTAATCAACTTATGTCTTCTCTTTTGATTGTAACGCATAAAATAAGGTGCAAAACTGCCATTCTCCTGGACTTTATCTCAATCCTTTGAGATTTTCCTTCCCAGCAATTGTGGACAGTTTAGCACAAATAAATTCACAAAAATCCTCCATAGGTTTGAATGTTTCTAATGTTGACACCTCTTAAACACAAATTATTATTCTTCACAGCAGCTGTGTACCTAACTCCTAGACTCTGATAACAACCATCTTGTTTTTCTACCTTAAGTACTTTAGCAGAGAATAAAGTGAATAAATTATTTTCTCTAAGGATTCATTAAGATGTGTTTTTCTATTGATTATGGAGCATGTAAGTAACAAAAAGAAACCCCCCATGGCAGGAACCTGCAGTTCCAGCACACAAGAGGGTCTACAGCTCAGAAATACCAGCAGCTCCTGACCACTCACAACATTTCTTTGAATGTAAATAAATTAATGTAAGTAATGTTTATCTCAAATGACTATCCATCATTGATTTCAACAACATAATTTATGGCATGGCTTAAAGTCACCAGGAAGAAATTGGCACTGAGTTTCTGCCTGGGACACATGGATTCCACAAGTTGGCAAAGGCCCAGTTATAATATTAATGATACACCATTTGTCAAGACAATTATGCGAGAACTTGCCAGCTGCACATAGAGGGCAAGCCCAATGAAAGACAGTGCCAGAGTATACAGATAAGAGAGCTGGAGAAATCCCTTAACATGCCAATCTTCTTTTGTAATAGTTACCTTTTGGGTAGACAATATCTTCATTTAAACTAAGTGTAAGGGGGAAAAAGGAGCAGGGAAAACAACTCTACACACAATCATTATTTGAATACAGAATACCATATTCCCATTCAGAACAGATGTCTTTTCATCACTATAATTCAGTTGAGAAATGACTATCATAACTAGTCTTTGCTAAGAAATGCCATATTTTTAAGAATGAAAAATTTCAAAAATTTCCTGTCATATCAGAAGCTTCTTAATTGTCAAGAATAGAGGAGTACTCAAGAGAAATGTATCTTGTGATGGACACAAAAATAAATGGAAAACTACAACTTGAAAAAAAACTTTTTTAAACACACAAGTCATTATACCCAGTTAGTTCTAAGAGAATCAGTTTTGCTGCCAAAAGGTTAAAATCTGTAATTAAACAAATGCATGATGGAATGACTGCAGATCAAAGACCCTCCAAAATTAATTTGAAGATTGATTAATAAGTGTCTAAAGATAGCATCATATTGGAATTATAGGTGGACTGGACTCCCAACCATACTTTCACACTGTCACTTAATATATAATCAGTTAAAATTAAGTTCATGTTACCAAAATCCTTTACTATCAATGAATCTTTCCTAAATATGCCAGGAGGGGAAATTCCTTTAATGCATGTACAAGTAAATCACACACACACACACACACACACAATAAAAATACCAAATTCATTCTTTATACTTTTTACCATCACCTCAAAGTCAAGAGAAACATCAATACTGCTAAACTCAACTTAGGTCAACCTACTAGTCATCATCTATTTTTGTTTTTAATAGAAGGTACTTACTATAGTTCTATATATTTCATATTTGGAGAATGACATAATTAATTATCCCTTACATTTAGCATTTAAATTAATTGTATAATAACCTTATTAATTTTTATGTCATAACAGTTAAATAAAAAATATTCAGCTAATAAAAAAAATAAAGTTTTCACCCAGTAATAATTAAGTAAGCTAGGTGACTATGGCAAGTAAAATTAAAAATTGTTTTAAATCAAATCATTAAGTAGCATATTAAAAACTATTTCAGATAATTAGAAATATTACTTTATATAGAAGAAACAGTCTCCAGGTTATAAATTCTTTTTCTCCTAAATAAACTTATTTTATCTAAGATTCTTCAAATAAAGTTACTCTATATTAAGTCCTAGATTCTCACCTAGAGTGGAGGAAACAGGAAATGACAGCACACAGAGACTTCACCAGTCCTTAGTTTGCACAATTATTAATTAGAGCCTAAAAGCCTTAAAACTGTCCCTACCTACAAATAGTGATGTGACATCACCGCCTCTCTGAAGCCTTTTCTTTATTCTTATTTTTATTGTTTCTTTCATTTAATCCTCATAAAAACACTGTGAAAGACAAACTAATTTGCCCAAAGTCATGCCTACTGCCCAGAAGTACTGAATGACAGCATCAGGATTCAATCAAGCCTGACTCTTGCCTGGTCCCAATCTGCCCCTGCCATTTCCTTGGCTTGCCTGTCCTGATAAATACCAGCCTTTCAATAGGTATAGTCCTAATACATGCCCTGGGAATTTTTCAAAATTGACATGATTCATCATTCTGAGGTATTTTATCCCTATAAAACTATTTCTTATTGCCCATACTCTCTTCAGATAGAACTGACCCATCTCTTTTCTTCCCAGTTGTTTCCTATGCATGCACATTTCACTCATGCCCCCAAAATGCTCACTGCACTCACCACTTAGCATGCTAATCTATTTTCTAGATCTTAAGCTACTGGAAGACAGAAACAGAGATTTTGTCCTTAAAAGGAATGTCATTCCAATTCAAAAGTAGGAAAACCTCATTACAAACATCTATGTTATATATTTCTACATTACTATTTCACTAAGAAAAGATGCCACTAACTAACTCACAGTAACATTTCCACTGCTCAAACCTCTGCCCATAGTAGATCTAATGATAAAGTTGTTAGTATAGCACTGAAGTTCATTTAGCAAGTCACAAGGCTGGAAGTCAAACAATACTCTTTAATTCTCAATTCACAGAAGGTTGGTATGTGCATGCTAAATCATGTTCTTAACATATTGGCCTGATGGCAGAAGAGCAAAATTTAGGCCCACATACAAGGGTTCCATGAACTCCCATCAGCCCCAATCAGTCCCAATTGTATTAAAATTCACCTTCGAATAAAAATAGCTCTGCATTTCTCTATAAGTTTTGTAAATTCTAAGGATTAGTCTGCAAGTGAAAGCATTTCATTGAAAATACATAGAAAATGAAAATAATAACATGGATAGCCAATTCTCATTATTCCTGGTAGTTACTAGAGGCCTGGTGCATGAATTCATGCACTTGTGGGGTCCCTCGTCCTGGCCTGTGGGTTCATGCCAAAACCAGCTCTCTGACATCCTCCAAGAGGACGTGGATTGTGAAAAGGCACAGGCCAGGCCAAGGAACCCTACCGGTGCACGATCAAGGCTATAGAGGGACGCGGGAGGTTGGGCAGCCAGTAGGGACCACGGGAGGGCTCCAGGGCATGTCGGCCCATCTTGCTCAGTCCCAATCAGCTGGACAACAGCAGCAAGCTAACCTACCAGTCGGAGCATCTCCGCTCTGGTGGTCAGTGCATATCATAACAAGCGGTTGAGTGGCCTTAGCACATCATTAGCATATTACACTTTGATTGGTTGAATGGACAACTGGACACTTAGCATGTTAGGCTTTTATTATATAGGATGATTTATAACATCTGAGAACACTGAATTAGTGATACTAAACCACTGCTCCTAGGGGAAATATTGAACTAGTTTTCCTGAGCTAATGGTCCCATTTTTCTTTCCAACTAATCAACACATAACCTTATTTTATGTGTGATTCTATTTAAAGACACCCTATTATTTAATGTATACTGCTGATTCGTTAAAATTGAACTGAGCTCACAGCCAACATCACCATCACCCGTGCCTGAATGAAGTTTATCTAAGCCAGGTATTTTCTCCATGAGGTACATCACAGCTTTCCTGCACTTAGGAACACTAGACAGCACTTCAGCACTACACTTGGGAGCCATTTTAAATAGCAAAATCACCAACAAAAAGCACAAAATGCAGAAAATAAAGCACTAAATAGAAATAAATTCTCTAAAGCACTAAATAGAAGAAAAAAAAAGATACCTGTTTACAGAATGAGAACTGAAACAAGAAGGCAACCTCAGATCAGACCCTCAGGTGTAGAGAGAACCAAAATCTTTGATGCTCTGTGCATGTTCTCAAATGACCTTGAAAGCCCCACAAACATTTATTTTGAAATTACAAATAAATTTTTGCAATTAAGTGAATTCACAAATACAGAGTCCATAAGCATTATATAAAGATTACTTGCAGGTCAAGAAACTGGTAACAGGGATGCCTCCCTGGAAGAAAACTGAATGGCTAGGTGACAGAGATGGCAGAAAAGCTTATTTTTTTCACCACATAAATTTTAAATCTTTTATTGTGGGGTGTGTGTGTGTGTGTGTGTGTGAGAGAGAGAGAGAGAAAGAGAGAGAGAGAGAGAGAGAGAGAGAGAGAGAGAGAGAGAGAGAGAGAGAGAGAGAGAGAGAAAGACTGAAAATGTCAGAACTTTGCTCAGAGAAAATAGCATTATATATATTAACAATCTAAAAAAACTTAATATTAAACTGGGTTAGATTAGTAAAAAGACAAAAGAAATAGAATTAAGACTAAAGAATGAAAGTACAAACAAATACATTCAAACTGAAAAATCACAACTATTTGGAGTTTCTCTACATTGACAAAGCTGAGCACTGACTCATAAAAGGGAACGGCACAGAGAATTATTTAAGAGCAAAAAAATCCCATTGGGACCTTAAGCTCTCAATTCCCACCAAAGTTCTCATTTTGTATCAGGAGCATTAAGCTTTCTATTTTAAACAATACTTAGAATCATTCTATACATTAGTTTTCACTGTGTGGTCTCAGGCCCAGCACATCAACATCAATAGAGTAGCTGTTAGAAATAGATTCTCAAGCCCAACCCTAGACCCAAGAAATAGGGACTCTGGTGGGCCGGGGCAGCACTCTGTGCCAAGGAGCTTTGAAGGGGAGAAGGACAGAGAGACTGCAACATCAATGAAAGAGGAACCACTGGCTGCCTCCTACAGGCCTCACACTGGGTACCAAGCGCCAACCTAGGCATATGCCCTGACTGGGAATCAAAATGATGCCCTCTTGGTTCCTCGGTTAATGCTCAACCACTGAGCCACACCAGCCATGCTGTTTCCATTTCTCTAGAATAAATGCACAAGGATACAATTGCTAGGTTACATGCTAAGTTTTATAAGAAACTGCCAAACTGTTTTCTGGAGTTGCTGTATCTTTTACTTTCCACCAACCATGTATGGGTAACCTAGCTTCTCTACATCCTCACCACCATTTGGAGTTGTCTATTTTATTTTAGCCACTCTGATAATGTGTAGTGGTATCTTATTGTGCTTTAAATTTGCATTTTCCTAATAAGAAATAATGATAAACATCTCTTTATGAGTTTCTTTATCATCATCTTTGACGAAATGACCATTCATGTTTTTTGTCCATTTTATAACTGAACTACATTTTATTTGTTTTACTGTTGAGATTTAGGGTTCTATATACATTCTGATTGCTGGTTCTTAATCAAATATGTACTTTGCAAATATTTTCTCCTCATTTTGTTGCTTATCTTTTTATGCTAACAGTCTTCAGCAGAGCAAAAGTCTATGATTTG
Organism: Antrozous pallidus; assembly: GCA_027563665.1. Taxonomy (NCBI): domain Eukaryota; kingdom Metazoa; phylum Chordata; class Mammalia; order Chiroptera; family Vespertilionidae; genus Antrozous; species Antrozous pallidus. The sequence continues at coordinate 117,010,258 of CM050508.1, read as the reverse complement.
ATGAGGTCCAATTGATCAATTTTTCTCTTATGGATTATGTTTAAAGAGTCAAGTGTAAAAAGAATTACCCAAGCTCTGGATTCCAATTTTTTTAAAAAACTATTTATAGTTTTACATTTACATTTAAATCCATGATCCATTTTCAATTAACTTTTATATACCGTACGAGAGGTCCGGTGCACGAGATTCGTGCCCTGCGGGGAGGCGGGGGGTGATGTCCCTTAGCCCAGCCTGCACCCTCTCCAATCTGGGACCCTTGGCGGGATATCTGACGGCCTGTTTAGGCCCGATCCTGGTAGGGCAGTCAGACATCCCTCTCACAATCTGCTGGCTCCAAACTGCACACCTGCCTGCCTGCCTCCCTCATTGCCCCTAACTGCTTTTGCCTGCCAGCCTGATCACCCGCTAACCACTACCCTGCCAACCTAACTGATGTCTAACTGCTCCCCTGCCAGCCTGTTTGCCCCCAAATTCCCTCCTCTGCTGGCCTAGTCACCCCTAACTGTCCTCCCCTGCAGGCTTGATTGCCCCCAACTGCCCTCCCTTACAGGCCTGGTCCCTCCCAAATGCCCTCCCCTGCTCACCTGATCACCCACAACTGCCTGCCCTTGTAGGGCCTGGAACCTCCCAATGGCCCTCCCCTGCTGGCCATCTTGTGGTGGCCATCTTGTGTTGACATGGGGCAGGATCTTTGACCACATGGGGGCAGCCCGCTTGTGTGTTGCAGTGATGGTCAATCTGCAAATTACTCTTTTATTAGGATAGGATAGAGGATAGAGGCCTGGTGCATGGGTAGGGGCCAGCTGGTTTGCCCTGAAGAGTGTCCCAGATCAGGGTGGGGGTTCCCTTGAGATGAGGGGCAGCCTGGACCAAGGGCCTGTAGAGATTTGCAGGCTGGCCACGCCCCCCCAGCGACCCAAGCAGAGGCCCTGGGATCTGGGATTAATCTATGTCTATAATTGAAACTTTGTAGCCTGGAGCAGAGCCAAGCCTTCTGCTTGCTTCCTCGCAGCAGCCATTTCTTTGAAACTTTGTAGCCTTGAGTGGAGGCCTAGGCCGGCAATGGCAGATGGAAAGCTTGGCTTCCTCTGTTGCCAGGGAAACCCAAGCCTCTGTTCTCTCCAGTTCAGTGGCTCTTGCCATTTCTGTATCTTTTATAATTGAAACTTTGTAACGTTGAGTGGAGGCCTAGGCAGGCAACGGCAGGCGGAAAGCTTGGCTTCCTCTGTTGCCGGGGAAATCTAAGCCTTCCTCCTGCTCTCAGTGGTGGCAGCCATCTTCGTTGGGGTTTATTTGCATAATCTGCTCCTGATTGGCTGGTGGTGTGGCTGTGCGCATGGCTTGTGGGCGTAGCGAAGGTACAGTCAAATTTGCATATTACTCTTTTATTAGATAGGATAAGGATTAGACCCCAAAATTTATTGTTTTGCCAATGAACATCAAATTGCTACAGCACCAATTTTTTAAAAGACGAGCCTTTCTCCACTGAATTTCATTTTCTGGAACCTCTAGTCCATGTCTATACCTCCACCAATACCACACAGCCTTAGTTCATTGTAGCTATAGTAGGCTTTAATATCAGGGAAAGTGATTTCACAGACTTTATTGGTTTTCAAAATTATTTTAAGTCCTAGAGGCTCAGTGAATGAAAATGTATGCACTGAAGGGGGATCCCTCAGCCCAGCCTGGCCCTCTCATAGTCCGGGAGCCCTCAGGGACAGGAGGTGATCTGGTGACCAGGGGAAAGCGATGCCCCATCACACCTCTGCTGCTGCCATGGCTGGCAGCACAAGCCTCAGCTAGCCTGATTACCTGAGCCTCAGGCGACCCTGGGCGGCTGGGAAGCTGCCATCTGAGGTTTGCCTCCAACTCAGCCTAGCCATGGATGGCTGAGGGGCTGAGGGGACTGGGGGAGTCCAGAGGCAGTCACATGCCTGCCACCCCAGCAGGGCACAGGAGACTGGGCACTACCATCTTGTGGCCATAGGCACCACCATCTCTGAGGGCATGGCAATCAATTAGCATATTCTCACCTTATTGGCTCCGTGGTGCCGCCATCTTTAAGGGCAGGGCAGTCAATTAGCATATTCCCTCCTATTGGCTGTGGGCACCGCCATCTTTGGACAGCATGAGAGTCAATTAGCATATTTCTTCTTTATTATATAGGATTCTAGTACATGTGCCTTTTCATACAAATTTTAGAAGAAGCTTGTGTGTGTGTGTGTGTGTGTGTGTGTGTGTGTGTGTGTGTATTAAAAACACAGCCTTGCTTGCCGAGACCAGTTTGGCTCAGTGGATAGAGCGTCGGACTGCGGACTGAAGGGTCCCGGGTTCGATTCCGGCAAGGGCATGTACCTTGGCTGCGGGCACATCCCCAGTAGGAGGCATGCAAGAGGCAGCTGAACGATGTCTCTCTCTCATCGATGTTTCTGACTTTCTATCCCTCTCCCTTCCGCTCTGTGAAAAATCAATAAAATATAAAAAAATAAAAAATAAAAATAAAACACAGCCTTGCTGGTTCCAAAGATTATAGTAGAAAAGAAGGAAAAAAGAAAAGGGAATTACTTTACCATGGAGTAAACCAGAAAACACTACCTCACCCAGGTAATCAAAGTCAACATTTACAGTAATAAGCTATGTTGGTAATATGTACCCACTAGAAACACAGTACATGAAATTTGTGCACAGGTGGAGGGGGGTGTCCCTCAGCCCAGCCTACACCCTCTCTAATCTGGGTCCCAATTCAGGTCTGCTGGCTCCTAACTGCATGCCATCCTGCCTGCCTGATTACCCCTAACCGCTTCTGCCTGCAAAAGTTATCATACTTTAAACACTCCCCTGCCAGCCTGATCAACATCTAACTGCTCCCCTGCCAGCCTGGTTGCCCCTAACTGCCCTCCCCTGCTGGCCTACTCCCCCACCCAACTGCCCTCCTCTGCCAGCCTGGTCACCCCTAACTGCTATCCCCTGCTGGCCTGATTACACACAACTGACCACCCCTGCAGACCATCTTGTGTTCATATGGAGAGGCCATCTTGTGTGTTGGAGTGATGCTCAATTTGCATATTACTCTTGTATAAGATAGGATGACACAACGTGATGAAAATGACCCTTTATCATGGTGGTTGTTCTCCAGAAAAACATATCACCGTAGGCTAACCATAAGAAAAACACTACAAGCAAGAAGCAAGATGGCGGCATAGCTAAACACCTAAATTACTGCCCAAACAAGAATTCCAAAACTGCAACTAAAAGACAAAACATCTATCACCCAGAACCACGGGAAAGCTGGCCGGAGGAAGTTCTGCAACTAGACGGAAAGAGAAAAGAGCACTGAGACGTGCACAAGCGCTGAAAAGCTGAGGTACGGAGGCACACGAACCGGGCTGGTGGCGGGCAACAGGGTGCTGCTGTTTCCAACCCGAAAGGAAACAGACTCCTGATTATTCTGAACACATTTCTGGGGATACAGTAGTAACCCAGACTCCTCTAAGGAGAAGCTGGACAGTCTGTCATCGGGTGGCTCCCTTCAGAGGTGCTCACAGCAATCACTGTTCACTGCACAGGGCGTGGGATGCGGGGGTCTTGGAAATGTGGAAATGCAGAAATGGCTGAGTGTCAGCCATGGCTGTTTGCCACACCCTAGCCTAGAGCCTCCCTGAGACCCCGCCCTGCACAATCTGAAAACCTGCCCTAGCTGTGCGCAGTCATTTGCATATAAATGGCCTGCCTCATCGAAGCTTAATCTAACAAACTGCAGCTCTGGTCAGAACAGGAGAAATCTGCAGACCTCGCTGTATCTCTTGCTGGATCATCTCAGACAGTAGCTGACCTGCACCCCATTGGAGATCCAGAAGCTAGTGTATCTAGAGGTCAGTGTGAGACAACACCAGAATTCAACTACTCACTTCCATCAGTGACACATTCAAGAGGCAGACTCGGTGAGCATCAAAGCCCCACTGAAGAAGTCTGGCCGCCTAGGCAGTATAGCAGTTCTTCCACTCCATCAGCACAGGGAAGCAGCAAAATGCAAAGACAAAGAAACATGTCACAAATGAAAGAAATGGAGGACATAGAGTTCAGGACCACATTTATAAGGTTACTCAAGAATCTTCTAAAAACTGCCGAGAAACTTAATGAGACCTTCAAGGACCTTAATGAGAATGCCAAGAAAATGGAAAAGGACCAGTAAGAAATTAAGCATACACTGTCTGAAATAAAGAATATACAGAAATTCAATGTTAGATCAAATGACTCTAAGAATCAAACCAAAGATCTGAAATATGAGAGGACAAAAAACACCCAACCAGAAAAAAAAAAAAAATTCAAAAATATGAGGATAGTGTAAGAAGCCTCTGGGATAACTTCAAGCATGCCAACATAAGAATTATTGGGGTGCCAGAAGAAGAGAGAGAGCAAAATGTTGGAAACCTATTAGAAGAAATAATGACAGAAAATTTTCCCTACCTGGTGAAAGAAATAGACTTAAAAGTCCAGGAAGTGCACAGAACCCCAAACAAGAGGAATCCAAAGAGGACCACACCAAGGCAAATCAAAATTAAAATGCCAAGGGCAAAAGACAAAGAGAGAATATTGAAAGCAGCAAGAGAAAAACAGTTGGTTACCGATAAGGGAGTACCCATATGACTATCAACTGATTTCTCAACAGAAACGATGCAGGCCAGATGGGAGTGGCAAGAAATATTCAAAGTGATGAATAGCAAGAATCTACAACCAAGAATCCTCTATCCAGCAAAGCTATCATTCACAATTGAAGGTCAGATAAAGTGCCTTGCAGATAAGAAAAAGTTAAAAGAGTTCATCAACACCAAACCAATATTATATGAAATGCTGAAAGATATTCTTTAAGAAGAGGAAGAAGATAAAAATATAAATTGTGAACAACAAATGCACATCTATCAACAAATGAATCTAAAAATCAAGTGAATTAATAATCTGATGAACAGGATAAACTGGTGAATATAACAGAATCATGGACACAGAGAGGGAATAGACAGACAATTCTTGGGGAGAAAAGGGGTGTGGGAAGTGCAGCAAGAGACTGGGCAAAAATCATGCAACTATGGGAGAGAACAGTGGGGGAGAGGTGAGGGCGGAGGGTGGGATGGGTACCGGGTGGAGGGGAGCTATAGGTGGAAAAAAGGGGGGGAACAATGTAATTAATAAACTGAACGATAAAGATTAAAATAAAAATAAAAAAATAAAACATTATGATGAGTGAAAGAAAGCATTCACAAAAGCATATATAATGTATGATTCCCTTAGCCTAAGGTAATATAACAAATAAACTAAGCTATGGTGGGGAGAAAAATTAAAACAATGCCTTTCTCTGGAAGGTGGGAGTGAAGACTGATCTTCAAAAGGGGCATGAAAGACTCCTTGAGATATTAGTAGTGCATCTTGATAGGGAGTTTAAATTACACAGGTGTATACCTTTGTCAAAATTCAATGAACCGTACACTTAAAATTGTGTATTTCACTGTATGCATTTCTGTGCATTTCACTGCATGCAAATTTTACCTATTAATAAGCTTTGTATTAATTATATGCATTTAGGGAAAGTCTGCAACATACTTTGACATTTACCCTTCCAAAAAATTTTAGATCGGGGAAGGAATAGAGGGAAAAGCATAGTAACATGTTAATTATAAGAATCCAGGTGGTAATTATCTGGGAGTTCATTATAAAGTTTTCAAATTGTATTATATATTTGAAAATCTTGATAATTAAAAAAAAGTGGGAGAAAGTAAGAAAGGGATTGGATCAAGAGTACAAGGTACACTAAGGATATGGATGTTATCCAAATTTTTAGTTTTTCAAAACCTTTAGCTCTATGGAAGTGGCTCAGAAAATGCTCAGGAAGTAAAAATTAGTTAAGAAAATGGGGCACAGGTCCTAATAATACCACAGCAGTTCTACTTTTATCAGCTGGCATTGTACACACCAATACAAACAGAAAACTATTGCTGGAGATGATAATAATATTTATCTACACAAGTATCATGAACTCAATGAATAACAAAATACTCATCTTTTTTAGGAATAGTTGCCTAAAATATGCATAGTGGCGCGTCATACATATGTTCAGAAAAAAAGACCACATGAGAGGATACTAAAGATCAATATCTTGACTTTCCAGATGAGAAACTTGGGTCCAGCTAGGAAAGAGATTTTTCAGGTGTCAAGGCAGCCCGGAGACAACATGAGGTGGGCTGGGCCAGGCTTGTCAGGCACCACCAGTACACCGCGCTCTTCCTCCGCCATGATCCCCAGCACCCTTAAGTTATTAATGCAATTTTCTAGTAATTTTGGTGACAATGTTCAGTATTTGAAAAAGGTCTGTATTTCACATGACAAAAAGTTCCAAAAACATAAAGTCCATTTTCTTTATAGCTGACTATGCAAAGAGTATAGACCTATTTCCTGATTTTGACATTTATTTGAAATTCAGATTCTACTGTAGAACCTAATATGAGCTGTGGAGCTAATTAATACAAATGTGAAAATCTCGGGGTGAAGTGGGAGAATGGAGCAAAAGGAACATTCTTAAAGTTCAAGCCACTTGCCTATGCCACATACTGGCACTGAATTGTCTGCTACTGTCAAACACAAAATTCAAATAATAAGCTGAAATAAGTCTCTTCTATAAATTTCTATTCTGAATAAAAAGCAGGTGGACCTCTTCTGCAATCTGTGTCTAAGAAGTTGTGAGTAAGCACTATGTAAAGGAGCCCTGGAGTTAATCTTTTGATATAGTCAAGATGCCTCTCTTAAATGACCTGGGGCAAGGTGACACTGTCAAACATACTCCTGTAGGCTACTAGTTTTACAATCTAGTCCTGGATCTGTCTATTCTCTTCTTCTTTTTTTTTAATCTTTATTGTTCAGTTTATTAATTACATTGTTCCCTTTTTTTTCCCCCTATACTTCCCCTCCACCTGGTACCCATCCCACCCTCCACCCTCACCCCCCTCCACTGTCCTCTCCCATAGTTGCATGATTTTTGTCCAGACTCTTGCTGCACTTCCCACACCCCCTTTCTCCCCAAGAGTTGTCAGTCCATTCCCTCTCTATGTCCGGGATTCTGTTACATTCACCAGTTCATCCTGTTCATCAGATTATTAATTCACTTGATTTTTAGATTCATTTGTTGATAGATGTGTATTTGTTGTTCCTAATTTACACTTTTATCTTTTTCTTCTTCCTCTTCTTAAAGAATATCTTTCAGCATTTCAAATAATATTGGTTTGGTGGTGATGAACTCCTTTAGCTTTTTCTTATCTGCGAAGCACTTTATCTGACCTTCAATTCTAAATGATAGCTTTGCTGGATAGAGTAATCTTGGTTGTAGATTCTTGCTGTTCATCACCTTGAATATTTCTTCCCACTCCCATCTGGCCTGCATCGTTTCTGGTGAGAAATCTGCTGACAATCGTATGGGTGCTCCCTTATAGGTAACCATCTGTTTTTCTCTTGCTGCTTTTAATATTCTCTCTTTGTCTTTTGCTCTTGGCATTTTAATTATGATGTGCCTTGGTGTGGTCCTCTTAGGGTTCCTATATATTGGGGTTCGGTGCGCTTCTTGGACTCCTAAGTCAATTTCTTTCACCAGGTGGGGGAAGTTTTCGGTCACTATTTCTTCAAATAGGTTTTCATTGTCTTGCTCTCTTTTTCTGGCACCCCTATAATTCGGATGTTGGTATACTTGAGGTTGTCCCAGAAGCCCCTTACACTATCTTCAATTTTTTGGATTCTTTTGGATTCTTGCTTTTTCAGCTGAGTGGATTTTACCTCTTTGTATTTCACATCTTTAACTTGGTTCTTGGGGTGCTCCAGAGCACTTTTAGGTCTTTGTATAATATTTTTTTTTCAGTCAGTGTATGCTTAATTTCTGGTTGGTCCTTTTTCATATCCTTGAGAGTCTCCTTTATATCCTTGAGGGTCTCCTTCATTTCCTTGTAGGACTCATTCATTTCGACGGTGGTCTTGATCATTTCCACACTGGTCGTGATAATTTCCTTGCAGGTCTCGTTCATATCCTTGAGGGTCTCGTTCATTTCCTTATAGGACTCATTCATTTCCTTTGCAGTCTTGCTTATTTCCTTATAGGCCTCGACCTTTTGTTGGAGCCTCTTGAAAAACCCTATAACCGTGGTTTTGAATTCCATGTCCAGTCGGTTTTTTCCTCCATTTCTTTCACATCTGATTTCTTTCCATGCCTCTGCATGGTGGCTGCTTCCCTGAGTTGGTCAATTAGCGTTGTGTGGTAGACTTCCCACTAGGGACAGTAGCTCAGCCTCCCCAGTTACCTGAGGTAGATATGGGTTGCACAGTCTTGCTGAAGTTAAGCTCAGGTTAATCGTTGTTAACACTTGGAGGGGTTGACCTCCAGGCCAATTGTCTGTGAAGCTCAGCTGTGCTCAGGTTGGATGGGCGGAGCCTCCGGGCCAAGCAGACAGCGTTAGCTCCGCCCTGTGCGGCCCCACGGATCCTGCGCCGGGGGGCAATAGCTGCCAGCACCTCTGGGAGAGAGCCGCTGCCAAGCTCCACCGGCTGCCGGGGAATTCAGACTCTCCCCAAATGACTCTGCACACCCAATGTTTCACCCAGGGTCATAAAACAAAGCAGAATGACGGTTTTCCGAATGAGAGGCAAGTCACAGAGTGCTCTCTGCGTGGTCACGCAGCTGAGCTTTTCGCGCGAGCTGCCTTCTCCACAAGCCGGTAGACCCGGCAGCACCCGAGTTTCGGCGTGCCCTCCCACTGTCCAGTTTTCACCCCATATGATAGTGGGTTCTCTGGACTTCACCCAAAGCTGGAGAATCAGTCCAGTGGAACGTCTTTGTCTCCCCGTTCGAGAAAACTGGCTGGTTTTCAGCCGCCCGCCCTCTCTGCTGGCGCGCACTCCAAACCTCTCTCCGCGCAAATCTTTCAACACTGTCCGCCGCCGCTCCTCCGAGTCACAGTGTCTTATCTTCACTTTTATTTGTGGAATTTTCACTCGGCCAGCTTTCTGGTGATTCTGGACGGTGTTTGTTCTTTCGTTAAGTTGTAGTATTAAAATTGCTGAGTATGACGGCAATATAGGTGTTTTACCTATGCTGCCATCTTGGTTCTCCTTTCTAATCTCTTCTAAATATCAAATTACCACCTTGCCTTTAAGATCTTTCAACTTTGTAACAGAGCAAAAAGGGAACTTCTCTTAAAGTTGTTTATCTACAAAAGTGCCAGCTTACAAAGAGATATCCAAAAGGATTAATATACCAGGTATCTATGGAGTAACCAAGCAACATAGAAACATTCTTTTTTTAACATAAAAAGACTAATCAAAATTAAAAGGAGCACTTTTGAAAGTGAAAGCCATATTTGATGATAAAATCTCAGATTTCTTAAGATCTGCACTTTTGAGCTACACAGGAAGTACAAGGACCCAGTTGTTTGCCAGTGCTTGCTAACAAACTCCTTCCTGCTGAAAGATGGCATGTCTCTCAACATGACAACCTAAGGAGGTAGGAAAGTGACAAAAGAAATATGTAATCTGTTCTCCATGGAGAGCTTGTTGGGCTCTCCTTCAACTGAACACAGTACTCTTCGTACACATCTTTCTAGAACAGGGATTACATCTCAGGGGCTGCAAGCCAAACCCAGAAAGGCAGAAAGGCTAGATTTCATCATTTCATCAGTGTCAGGCCAAACAACTACAATTTTTCAAACACTGTTTGTATAGAGTTTATACCAGTTGAGGGTCCCTGAATGTGTACTCTTCATATTTTGGTAAATGGAAATTCATTTCACAAAAATAATTCAAATGCTCCTCAGCAACATGTTCAAAACACAAGGAGAAGAACTAAAAAAGAGACGGGAAGACAGTTTACGGGTGGAAGGACCCATAGTTTCACATAATAGCAGAAAAGAGCTGTAACAAACACTTGGGTAAAAAAAAATAAAAAAAATGGCAGTCTCTTCCTTGTAATTATTCCTGAAAAAAATCAGTGATTGGCAGAAAAGGAAAGAAAAAATGGAAACAATTATAAATTAATTGGTGAAGAGAATAAACCCCAGAAGTAAATGCCAACCAGTTTTAAGCAGGAAAAATGTACATGCATTATCCTCACGCTTTTCTGAATAATTTCACAGCCATGTGCAATAGCAGCTGCTGTCACTGCAGAACCAGGCTGAGCAGGGAAAGTCCTTGGTGAGACCAGCTTCCTGCCAGCAATTCCCTAAAGCCCAGCAGTAATGAGACTTTCACCAACCTGGCCACTCTGCTCTGTCCTCCCAGGTGGCTGGCAGGAAACCCTGGTTAAAATTATATATGTCAGCTGCTTTTTATCCTAGATATTCATAACATAACAGACACTCATAATGAAAAGTCTATAAGAAAAGTGTAACTCGCTACTTGTGTAATCTTGGGTGTAAAAAAAGCTATAGGAAATATTTGAACATCTCTTAAATGATGAGAAAAAAATAACCCTGTCTTCATAAGTCCAAGACTTGTCTTTAGTTCAAGGTTAAGTTCAAGATGTCATGAAAGATAGGCTGTATGCAACATTATCCTGTATGTTAGAACTATATCAGTTTAAATGACCCACTGGTCTTTAAAATATACAATCCTATATAATAAAAGACTAATATGCAAATGAAACCCTCAACCAGCAGTTCGACCAGGGAGCCTAGCCTGCAGGCCAACCACCCGCAGTCCCTCCCCCCAGCCAAACCCCACCCATGCATGAATTCATACACCGGACCTCTAGTCCTATCTAATAAAAGGGTAATGTGCAAATTGACCATACCTCCAATACACCCACCAGCCACACCCACCAGCCAATCAGGAGCAAATAAACCCCAAACAAGATGGCTGCAGCCACTGAGAGCAAGAGGGCGGCTTGGGTTTCCCTGGCAATGGAGGAAGCCAAGCTTTCCACCTGCCCTTGCCGGTGGAAAATGCTCCACTCAATGCTCCAAAGTTTCAATTATAGAAGATACACAATCCCAACAGAAATGGCAGCAGCCAGGAAGCTGGAGAAAGCAGAGGTTAGGGTTGCCAGGGTGATGGAGGAAGCCAAGCTTCTGCAGCCCTAGCACCTAGGCCTCCACTCTAGGCTACAAAGTTTCAATTACAGAATTTAAATAAACCTAAACAAAAATGGCCATCACTATGGAGTGAGCAGAAGGCTTGGCTCCATTCCAGGCTACAAAGTTTCAATTGTAGAAGATAAATCAATCCCAGATCCCAGGGCCTCCACATGGGTCTTTGGGGGGCATGGTTGAGCTGCAAACCACCATAGGCCCCTTGCCCAGGATGCCCCATGCCCTAAGGGAACTGCCACCCTGATCCAGGACACCCTTCAGGGCAAACCAGCCAGCCCCACCCATGCACCAGGCCTCTAGCCTATCTAATAAAAGAGTAACACGCAGATTGGCCATCACTCCAACACACAAGAGGGCTGCCCCCATGTGGACACAAGATACCCAGTAGGGGAGGGCCATTGGGAAGTTCCAGGCCCTGCAAAGGAGGCAACTATGTGCAATCAGGCCAGCAGGGGAGGAAAGTTTGAAAGGACCAGGCCTGTAAGGGAGGGCAGTTGGGGGCAATCAAGCCTACAGGGGAGGGCAGTTAGGGATGACCAGGCTGGCAAAGGAGGGAAGTTGGGGGCAAACAGGCTGGCAGGGGAGCAGTGAGACATCAATTAGGCTGGCAGGGTAGTGGTTAGCGGATGATCAGGCAGGCAATCAGGGAGGCAGGCAGGTGTGCAGTTTGGAGCCAGCAGTCCTGAATTGTGAGAAGGATGTCTGACTGCCCATTTAGGCCCGATCCTACTGGGATCAGGCTTAACGGGCAGTTGGACATCCCTCGAAGGATCCCAGATTGGAGAGGGTGCAGGCTAGGCCAAGTGGCACGAGTGCAGGGCCTCAGGGGTGGAGATGAAACGGCGGTGGTGGTGAGCGCCTAACCCCCGGCACTGTGCGGGGAAGCAGCGGCAGCAGCAGCAGTGGTGGGAGCGCCCAGCCCCCAGGCACTGTGAGCGGAAGTGGCGGCGAACACAAGTGGCAGCAATCGCCCAGCCCCCGGGGCCAGGTGGTCACAGGCAGCCAGGGCTGAGCTAAGCAGGACAATGGCTGGGCAGACTGGGGGTGAGCCATCAGTTGGATATCCCCTGAGGGCTCCCAGTATGTGAGAGGGGGCAGGTTGGGTTGAGGGACCACCCATGCCCAGTGCACGAATATTGTGCACCGGGCCCCTAGTAGAACATAAAAAAAAAAAGAAAAACTTTCCCAAGAGGAGAAAAAAAAAAAACAGATTAAACAGAAAACTAAACTTTTCACATTTTATGACAAATTACATGCCGTATTCTATCCTTATGGTTATATCATCAGAATCCCCATAATAAATACTTTTTCCCTTGAAAATGTAAAAGGGCCATTTGGGGCTCTTGAAAATGTACAGGTGCTTTAAATAACAAACAGTGGGGGATAAAAGGGACATATATAATACTTTACAAATAAAATTTTTTTGAAATACAAATTAGTAGGTACATAATAGTCATAGGTAATAGTAAAGTGCAGCATAGGAAATACAGTCAATAATCTACATATATAAAACCTTAATATGCAAATAGATTGAACAGCAGAACAACCGAGTTGAGGTACAATATATGATGTGTGCTGACCACCAGGGGGCACACCCAGAACTTGGTGGTCATCAGCAGGAGGCAGCCAAGTGCGGAACATGGCGAGTAATGGCCGCAGCAGGATGGTGGAGCAGGTGTGTGTGGGCGCCAGACCAAGGCGGGGCACTGGTCTGCCATCGGGGCAACCCTCTGATGGTAACTGAAAATTCTTTGCTCCCATGCGTCATGGACCTGCCCAGTGGTTGCACTTGCAGCTGGCACTGGCCCCGTTCGCACCTACTATTGACACCAGAACCACCATTCACAACCAATCACTTGGTGTCATCAAGGGTGCAAGCGGCAGCTGCTGGCCCCGATCACCCCTCAGGGCTTTTCCACCTCCCCCTTCTCCTGAGGAGGGATCGGGGCAGCAGTCATTGCTTGCACCCACTAACTACACCAGCCCCACTCGCACCTGCCACTGGCATCAGCCACAATCGTTCCATGCAGTCAGTGGGTGTGAGCGGGGCTGGCGTCACCAGCACACGGGAGCAGCGGCAATGGGAGCAGGGCTGCCAGCAGAGAGGGAAATGGAGGCCACAGCGGGAGGGGCTGGGTGGGGCGTGGAGGATGGGCCAAGACCCATTCCTGTGCCCACAGCAGCCTTGTGGCTCACAGTTCCTTTCAAGGTATACAAATTCATGCACTGGGTTCCTAGTCTATATATATAAAAGCCAAGCAACCAGAACAATGGAACAACTGAAATGACTGGTCACTATGACACGCACTGCAGCCTTCCCCCATCAGCCCCCCAAACCTCCTGCAATCTTCCCTGATTTGTCCTCCCCATCAGAGGCAGGACTAGTCGACCTCCCACAGCCCCTTCCCTGCACCCCTCGAGCTGGCCCAGCCCCATCAGGCCCCAATCAGGGGAGGGGCCAGTGACCATCCTCCCTCAACTCTTCCCCTGCCAGCCCAGCCCCAAATGGCCTCCACCCGTGCACGTATTCTTACACGGGGCCTCTAGTAATATAACTATGTATAGTGTTAGATGGTACAAAATTTATTGAGATGATCACTTTGTAAGTTGCACAAATGTCCAATTACTGGGTTAAGGACCTGAAACTATATTGTACCTCAACTCTAACTGAAAAATAAAAAGTGTTATTTTTTAAATTTAATGACACTGTAGTGGCTCCCAAAAGAAAAGTTTAAAGTAAAACAATAAATTTTGGTAGGTTTTAGAGAAGATGGGACGTGGGGGGCACCCCCAGGCAAGACACCTTGAGCATTCTTTAAATCTTTGTCTGGCTGAATCCAAGGCACCTGGCAAAACTGCATCTTGAAAAAACACCAACAAGCCGAGACCGGTTTGGCTCAGTGGATAGAGCATCGGACTCCGGACTGAAGGGTCCTGGGTTCGATTCCGGTCAAGGCCATGTACCTTGGCTGCAGGCACATCCCCAGTAGGGGGCGTGCAAGAGGCAGCTGATCGATGTTTCTCTTTCATCGATGTTTCCCTCTCCCTTCTGCTCTGTAAAAAAATCAATAAAATATATTTTTTAAAAAAACAAAACAAAAAAACAAAACACCAACAAGGCTGAGGTGTTTATCAGCTTGGCCTTAGCTTTGCCTCAGGTGTCTGGAGAGGGCCTTGAAATGTAAATGCAGTCTTGCCCCAGAATGGGGGGATGAAGAGGGCCTGGGCCCACTGAAACTCCTTTGGTCCTAATGTTGGAGAAACCCCTTTGTATTGTGGAATATAAATAAACACAACTTCGTGGTCTCGGGGTCTCTGTCTCTCCATCAGAGAGAACAGACGTCCCACCGGCCCCAGTTTATTACTTCTACTTTCTGCATATTCTCTTCTATTCTTCATTTTTCTTAATCCCCAGCTCCTCTACCCAGAAACTGAACCCAATCTCTCTCCACGCTGGACGTGGAAAAGAGAGAAAACACCTATAATGGGACCCATCACTTATAAAATAATCCACAACAATCCAGATTAATAACACAAAAGCTTAGTTGGATGAAGAGGAATACAGATTTAAAAAAATCAAACTCCCATCATTACCTCTGAAAGCATTTCTAAAACTTTCTTTGGACACAAGTTTTTCTCTTCAAAATATCAGACACAACAAACAACAACAGGAAAATTCTGCTTGGGCAGACACTGAGAGGGGTTCAGGGCCTCCAGCAGCCCCAGGAGATGAGGGCTGTCACCAGGACCACCCTGGTCCCAATCAGCAAGAAGAACACTCAGTGACATTTAGCCTACTTCTTGCTCCATCAAATCCAAAATGAAAAAGAGGAAAAATAAACAATGACCAGAGAAAGAACACATGTTAAGGCTTTAGTTTCTCAATTAAGCACACAGATCATGCACCTAAGTGGTTACATGATGTTATATGACAACAACAAAAAAAACTTTACTTGCCACCTGGCAAAACCAGTGTTATTTAAAAAGAACATACTCTATACTTCACAATCTCACCCCTGGATGTAACTATTGTTCAGTGTGCTATATAATCAATTTTCATACCATAGGCAAACATGCATTTGTTCTTTTAGTTTACATGCTATTCTTTTATAGCCCCATTTTTAAATACCCAAAGTTACTGCAATCATTTTACAAAGCTTTGAAACAATTTTGAAGACTATATTACATTAAATAAAAAGAACACATTATATTTCACCACTTTCCCATTGAACATTTCCATGTAGATTTATATTTTTCTACATGATTATTTGATGATTTGTCTTACCAGATTGCAAACTCTATCTTTGTTTCTGGTTATTCTTCTCATTCCATAGAGGTACCAAAACCATACCAGACAAACTACAGTTTCTGGTGAATGAATGAGGAAACTATCCTTTGATTCTTGGCTCAAATCATCCTCATCCACAGAATATTTGTAACTCCCTTGCAGGCAAAAGAGAAAAAAGTATATTTCTTGAGCACTGGTATATGTCAACCACTGTGCTAGTCATAGTCAAGAAGAAAGTCTATGCCCAAAAGGGTTGCACCTCAACCTAAACTACATGCTAAAAAACTACCATGAAATTTTTAATTAAGGGACCTTCCAGAACTCTCCAGTAACCTCACCAAGCAGTCTGACTCTGAAAAAAGCTCTGCTCCCACTCTAAATGTCATCTGTGTCCCCTATGCCTGCGGATGAGCTGAGAGGACATAAATCTCCAGCACACTGCAGCTCAGGGGATCTGCTGTGGCAAGTGGTACCTGGGCAGGGAGATGTGAGCCAGTAGCTCAGGAGTGGTGTACTAAAGTGAGTTCTAAGTAGCTTTGATTTTATCAAAGAAGGGGGTTAGCAGAAGTCTGTGACATCTGCAAAAACAGGGGAAAATATAAAGGTAAAAAATCCATGCATGTTAAGTCATTAGCCCATTCTCTACCCTAGTAGAAAGTAGGATTTCTCTAGTAGAAAGTAGGATTCTGATACTTTCTTGCTTTGTGAATAAATATATTGTACTATCCTCACAGGTACCTTCCCAAAAAAGGGATCATTGTGCCACTACCACCAACTCAAACTGCAAGCCAGAAACAGAGGCATGGATTATCACTCATTCAAATCAAAAAGGCCATTTTCCCATTGGACATTTAGATAAATTTCCACATAGAATTACATTTTTCTACATGATTATTTGATGATTTATCTTACCAGATTGCAAACCTTGTCTTTGTTTTTGTTTACTATTCTCATTCCATTTCATCAACCTTAAACTACACTTTTAAAACTACTAGGATTTTTATTTCACATAGGAAAAACACAAAAACCACAAGACTTCAATACCAATGGTTATTTAAAAATATTGCCCTGGCCAGTATGGCTCAGTTGGTTGGAGCATCATCTCCTGCACTGAAGGGTCAGGGGTTCGGTTCCCAGTCAAGGGCACAAACCAAGGTTGCAGGTTTGATCTCCGGTCAGGCAACCAATCAATGTTTCTCTCTCATACAAATGCTTCTCTTTTCTCTCCCTTTCCCTTTCCCCTCCCCCTCTTTCTTTCTCCCTCTTTCTCTCTTTCTCTTTTTCTTTCTCTCCCTCACCCTCTCTTTCTCTCTCCCCCCTCCTCTCTCTAAATCCAATAAAAAACATGTCCTTCTCAAGGGAAAATTAAAATAAAGAAATAAATAAACAAACAAAGATACTGTAAGACATTTACTTTCCTCAGATGCCATGAGGAGAACCAAAGTATCCCAGCCAACAGCCAGCACTAAAACAGACAGGTGAGACAAGCCAACTTCTAGCCCAGCTTAGCTGCCATCCGAAATCAGCTACAGGAACAACAGCCTATATGTGTATAACAGGAGGGCTGCCCAATCAAATCACAGAGTGATGGGAAGTAACAAATTAGTTTCTTTCACATCACATATTTTTTGAGTAGCTCTATTTTTTGTACCATAATTCAAATCTTCTTTAAAAAGATGATAACTAGGGTTCTTTCCAGTCTTTTTTAAAAAATATTTTTATTTTTTAACATTTTTATTGACTTTCAGAGAGGAAGGGAGAGGGAAAGTGAAATAGAAACATCAATAATGACAGAGAATCATTGATCAGCTGCCTCCTACATGCCTTCTACTGGGTATTGAGCCTGCAACCTGCTGGGCATGTGCCCTCGACTAATATCGAACCCAGACACCCTCAGTCCCCAGGCCCATGCTCTAAATATATTTTTATTGATGTCAGAGAGAAAGGAAGAAGAAAAAAGAGAAACAACAATGATGAGAAAGAATCATTATTGGCTGCCTCCGGCACACCCCCTTACTGGGGATCAAGGCAGCAACCCCAGCATGTGTACTGACCAGGAATCCCACCATGACCTCCTGGTTCATAGGCCATTGCTCATCACTGAGCCACACCAGTCCAGCCACAATTCACCTCTTTAAACATCAGAGAAAGTGCCTAATTACACTGCATTAAAGATTTCAGGAAAATGCTACAGCACTTCCAATAGCATATCTCTAAGGATTAGTCATTGTGTGTGAAGGATTTATAGGGCAAGACAAAGAGGGAAAGGTGTAGCTGGAGATTCAAACAACAACCAAATTTATTTTAGAGACAGGTTGACTTTCAAAAGTTAAGCTATTTATATGACAGATTCCTATACGAATGAAAAATTATTCTGAAGTATACACTAAACACAGATCACATCTACCTAATGGAGATGCAGTACATATAACAAAGCTTAGTATAAAATTTTGCTCTCTATGCAATGCTCATCAACCTTGCACTGTCCTAACTTTGTCTCCTGCAAAGTTATATGAAGGAACCATAAATACATATAAGAACATGGAACCTCAACACCCAATTTCTACTCACACTGTTTCCTTCCTTCTGCTCATGTCCAAGTCCCACCTTAAAGGTGACTTCTACAAATGTGAAGAACACATCAAGCCTAATGGATAATCCTAATGATCTGTTAAGACCTTTTCTATACAGGATTTTAAAAGTACATAAACACCATGAAAAATACAAATTATATAGCGTACTGAAATTAACACTGTCAGGAGAATAATGGGACAATGGTCATTTTGTACAGGTGACCAAGAGCAAAAGAAACTACCTTCCTCCCTCTGGGACCCAAGAGTGGGTCAGATCCTCTGTGAAAGGCCAGCGGTCACCCATAACTCTGACATTTCCTATACAGAGGAAGTTTCAAGAGACCAAACTCAATTTCCCAATCTCTCCTATCCTCATCAAGAATTTTTACTTTCCCTCAACCAATATTCGATCTACAAAAAAAATGGCCCCTGACTTTACTATCCATGCCTGTCTGTATATTGCCTTAAAAGAGCAGAAGAATTCAAAGACATGCGAGAAGAAAGGAGAAAATGCTTTCTAGCCATAGCATAAAGCTGGCACTTTGGAGAGCTAAGGGCTTACAACACCCAGTACAGAAAAGAGGAGCAGTGGTTTAAACTAAAGGTCAGTCAACTGGTCAACTGCTTTCCCTATCCATTTGTGGATCTTCCCATCATTAATGTACCAGCAGCTGCCTTCCTCCAGCCTACCTCTAGCTATGCTGACTTCTGGGTGAACAGCATGTCGTCAGGGAGAATAATACTCATGAGACCAGCCAGGTAGCCTCCAGGACACTTGGGAGCTGACATGGTATTTCCCAGTGTGTACTCTGAACACTAATTTCTCAAGATGTACAGGTGGAAAGCTCCTCAAACCTTCTGGAAAGCAGTGGACTTTACCCGCTCTAAAGACTCACAATGGATATCTGTATGTTCTGACCCAATTGACTTTGGGGCCTATTTATCACATGGCATTTATTAATATCCAAGCAGCTTGTGTTCTGAAGCAGCTTTATTCTAGAAAGCACTGAGTTTGTACATGTGAAGTTATCTCAATTAGTGCCTATGTTCTAGGCAACCCAGGAAAGTGGGTAAAGCATGCAGGTTCATTTCCCACTTTGGGGTACATACAAAATCAATGAATGCATAAATGAATGGAACAACAAATCTCTCTCTCTCTCTCTCTCTCTCTCTCTCTCTCTCTCTCTCTCTTCCTCCCTTCCTCCTGCAACCCCCCCCAAATCATTCAAGCAATAAAACAATTTTTTTTAAATCAAAAGAAACTCTAAAAAGTGGTACATTACATGGTTGTCTCATCTCTTATATGACTTAATTACCCATTTCAGAGACACAGTGTAACCAATGTCAAAAAGACACCAAAAAAACAGGGTACTAGAGGACACAGTTCAGAGCTAAGGAAGTCGAAGAACACTGGGGTTGAGAGCACAGCTTAGGACACATGCTCCGCCAATCACCAGGTCTGTGAGGTCAACAGGCTACTTAACTTCCCTCAGCATTCATTTCCCAATATGCTAAATAGGCATTTTGACTAAAATAAATTATAATGATAGAGATTGTCTCTAGACAATAATAGATGCTATTACTATTTGTTGGTGTTGATATCATTATACTACTTGCTCACGGAAATAGTAGACCTATATTCTCTAAAACAAATATATATTTGAATTATGTAAATTATTAAGCACCTTCCACAATCCATCATTAAAAGTAACTCAGAAAATGAGATATTAAGTGCTTAACTATTTAAAATGTTTTTATTTATTTGCATTGTGGACGAAAGGAGCCGCATGCTAACCTGGCAAGCTCAGGGGAGGCCTGCGTGGCAGACTTGCAAACTCAGAAACCTAAAATAACCACAAAAGATGGTTTTAAAATTAAATATTTAACTATAAACAGGTTATAGTGGGTACTCATGTCTTAGGCCAATATTTTCCCGGACAAAGATCAACTTATATCTTCTTTACTGAGGCCATTTGTCTTTTTGCCTCTAAGATAACACATCTGTGAGATGTCTAGGTAACTTGTACTTCCCTTTTTTCTGGAGCCCCTGGGCGCCAGGACAGATACCAAAAATTCCTTCATTATCATGTTAACTCTTCCTGCACTCACCTAAGTATGTGTCCTTCATTTTACTTTTTATCCAATCCCAGGGGTTTCCCACCACTTTCCTTATCCCACCTCCTTAATCCATCATCAATGAATTTCATGTAACCCACTTAAGTCCCTACTTTGATTGCAATCCTATCTAATAAAAGAGTAATATGCAAATTGACGTACCTTCGCTACACCCACAAGCCATAAGTCAATCACAGCGAGTATGCAAATTAAACCACCCAAGATGGCAGTTAATTTGCATATCCGTGCACAGAAGAAAGCCAAGCACTGCAGGAGGGAGCAAAGCTGCAGAGAAGCAAGCAAGCAGGGCAGGAGAGAAGGGAGCGAGCAAGGCAGAGGAGACAAGAGGAAAGGAGGCAGCAGAGAAGGAAGCGAGGCAGCAGAGACAGGAGAGAGTGAGATAGTGGAGAAGGGAGCAATGCAGCAGAGAAGGGAGGGAATGTTGCTCGGGCTGCAGGAAGCTCTATCCTTGCAGGGATCTTCCTGCAATGAGTCTCTAGTGTATAAATACAAATGTAACCTGCCATTCTTCGGAGCATTATCTCAATTCATTGAGGTTCTACTTCCCGGCATATGTAGACAGCTTGGCTCAAATAAACTCACAAAAATTCTTTACAGGTTTCAAAGGTTTTTTCCGTTAACAGTATGAAATCATCTCCCCTCCCCATGAACACAGAAGAGTGAGAAGAGTAGTGGAGGCTGAGGGAGAGGGATGGTGGGGAGGGCAAGATGGGGGGAGCCAAGTAGGGGGCTCCAGGAAAACAGTCCAGTCTCTAAAATTTCATCAGGTGCAGGTGAAGCAGTGACCTCTCCTTTTATTTCCCAGGGGCTCCTGACAATCCCATAAACTGAAGCTTCAGTTATTCTGGTCATATGCTTTTAAGTGTGATGAAGGTGCCAGAGAGCTTTTTAATTTAAACTCCTGGAAAGACCTCATAGCAGTTTGTACTCCATCTTCCGCTGAACCAAGTCCTGTGAGTTGGCCAGGCCACGCACATTCAACTGACGGAAGTTAGATCTGCCTGAGGCTTCACCACCTCTGCTTGTGGATACATGAGACCACAGGGCCATGGTAGAGGGCTGTGCTTGGGTGGTAATGTTTGTCTTCAGGCCAGATAAGGGATTTATAATAACTCTGCTGTTCCGCTGGCCTTCCACCCTGACTCCTGGTCCTCATTCCACTGAAAACAAAGTAAAGGTGGAAATGACAATACTCCACAAGTTGGGTTGACAGAGACCTTAGACTGTCTCTCAAGATGGGAAAGGGCTGCAATTGCTGGTGGGATTAGTTGTAGGTAGGGAATTCATGGTGACGGGGTAGCCCTCCAGCTGGGGTGCTTACAACCCTCAAGCCAATAGGCAGCCATTACTCTGTCAAGCATCAGCACATTAATGAGTCTCCATGGCTCTCTTCTCACTTGAAGTCCACGCACAGCACTGACTCAGTTTACTGAGGGTCTTGACAGTCAGGGAGTGGCTATATATCAGGTTTCAGTTTCTTTTCAGGGTCCATGTTTATCCATGGGTCCTTCATGATTTCTTCTAAAATGCACTTCTCACTTGGGTTGAGGATCGGGAATTTCTTAAGCAGGTTTTCACTCTCTATGGATATGAGGAAAGAAACATTGTGTATTCTGAATTTGTCTCCCTCAAAAGGCAGAGACCAGGTAATCATCATAAAAAAAGGAACCCCAAGGCCCCATAAATCCACCAAGAGTCCAAAGTAATTATGGCTCTGAAAGAGTCCCAGGGTATTTTAAGTCGGGTTGTGCAACAGGAGATATTACATTTACTGACAATGGTGAATTCATTTCTGAAGTCAAAATCTGCAACACTGACATTAAGGTCAACATCAAAGAGTTCTCTGGCTTTGGGTCTCTGTGGACAATGCCCTCTGGTGGCAGTACTACACAGCAGATACTATCTGGTGGAATTTGTCACAAGCCTCTTTCTCATTCATAAAGCCCTTGTCCTGGAGTTCTCTCTTCCACTAGGATACACTGTGATCAGAGAGAGTGGTTCCTGGGTCTAAATCACCTCAAATAGTTTCACAATATTAGGATAATTAAAGGTCTACATGCTTTGGACTTCAAGAAATAGTCCCTGGAAGCTGGAAAAGCTATACTGCTCTTGTTAATTACCTTCACAGTAACCTCTGTCCCAGTCATAATGTACCCAGCCATCACTTGGTGAAGCTGCCCTGGTCAATAGTTTTGAGGAGCCAGAAATTGTCAATATGGGTCTCCTCCTCAGTAGACATGGCCATAGGTCCAAGCAGCACAGTGACCTGCTAACTACAAGAATAACACTAATTTCTAAAATTATATAATAAAAAGAAAAAGAAAATTTTTAAAAATAAATAGGAAAAGGGGAAAAAATGGGTCTTAGAATAAAATTGCCAAAAAATTACTCAAAGATAAAAAATGAGAAAAACAAAAAATTAGATGATAGAATAAAAAAATATGAAAAAAGATTGAAAACAAAACAAAGTAAAAGAATAAAATAAAAGAGAAAATTTAAACTAGTAAAAAATAAGAAAAAATAGTAAAGGAAAAAATAACAAAGACAAAAAGCCAATTGTGGTCAAAGTCCCTTAAGTCACCAAAAATCAACCTTCTTCCATAATAGGGCCAAACACTGGGGATTCAGCCAGGGACTCATACTGGTGCTTGGAATTCCCATTCCTTATGAGGTCATAGCAAGAAGTACACCAATCATGGCTGGGGGTTTTTTCACTTTTTTGTTTCAAGAACACTTTATTTTTTTAGGGGAAGGGAAATACTTGGAAAAGCTTTTTATTTATGTGTGTGATAGCAATCTATTTTTACCTTATTAAAACTTAAAGCACAGAGGATGCTTCAGTGGTCTTTTCATTCCTAGTTTGAAAACTATAATTTTTTTGCTTTTAGAGAGCTCATAATGTCTACACAATATAACCAATTCCTTTTTTTTTTTAGCTCTGTCTCAAAATGATGCCAAAGTTAACTTGGTGAGTGATACTGTAATAAAAATGTTCTGTTGTAGAATATATAGTAGGGTGCATTATTAACATCTATGAACTTAAGAAGATGGCTGTCATCAGATTTTCATTTCTTATTTGCTGTTTTGCCCAGTCTTTGAAGGAGATTCCTCTCTTCCCATGGGCCAGAGAACTCACTAGGTTCATTTCAATTATCTTTAAATGTATAGGTTGCAGTTGCAGGTTGAGAAAGCTACTCTTTCTTTTTTGAAACAACAGGCAAGCCATCATACTCCGTGTCTATAATAGGTTGGGGCATGGGTGCTGCATGCTGGGCATGGCACCAATACATCACGGGGAAAAATTCAGAAGTCCATTTATTCTCTAACACTCTTCTTCCCTTTTTTTCCTTATTAGCAGAAAAGTTTTATTCCTTTAAAGAACAATTTAAACTACATCTGAGGCCTTAACTTATAGACACAAACGAAAGTAGCCATTTAAAGAATTAAATATTGAGGTACAAGACATACAATGGGGGAAATGCTTTGCCGTCTGAAGCTTACAATAAACTTTGCTTCATCAACAGCTAGCATGTGGGTATGGTTGAAGTGAGAATAGCTATAGAACGAAAGGAGAACAGCTATTTTCTAAAGTACTGAAGCATTCTAAAATGCATTGGTAGAGAAATATTTTGATGGTGAAGGGAAAATGCGGGGGGTGGGGAGGACTAGTAGAGCATTAGGGCCTCAGCAGAAAAGTGGACTTTTCCTTGCTCATACACAGTGAATTCTCAGTGGACCTTGACTGTGTCCTGCAGCAGCAAGGCCTCTGCACTCGTGCCATGGTTCACCAGAAATGGCATTTGTCCATCAAGTTCTGAGAGTTTCCCATACATGTTGTTATACAGAATAAAAGTTCACTTTGTCATCTATCCAACACTGCAGCAGGCTTAATGGGCTGCCTGAATGGCTTCATTCTTTTCAAAGCATTTTGCTCTGTTTTCAGGAGATAACTTCTCCATTTCTGAAAAAAAAAACTTTCAGGACTGACCCATTCTCAAATTCCAGTTTGTCTTCATTACTGTGTATCTAAGTCTGATGGTGTCATAGGAACTCTCAATGGTCTACTTCATAAAGTAGACTTTATGACTGACTTACTGTCCCTTCAGTTCTTCAGTCTGTTTTTTTCCTTGAAGTTCTCAAGCTGGGCCTCCTCTTCTAGCCCCAGAACATCGACAAAGCACCACTGGCCAGCAGCCCCCAAATGGGCTGGCACTTTGTTTAGCACCTAGGGTTAATTTCTATCAGTTTGAGCTGTATCTTCATGAACCACAGAAGAAACCACAACCCACAGATGAGGAGAAACCTCTTCATTTCTTTATATGGATCCAAGTTTCTAACCTATATTATTTCCCTTCTTCCTGAAGAACTTCTTTTTAAACATTTCTTGCCAGGCTGATCTACTGGTGACAAGTTCCCTCAATTTTTGTTAGTTTGAGAAAGTCTTTATTTCTCCTTCACTTTGGAAAGAAAATTTTGCAAAATACAAAATTCTAGGTTGACTGTTTGTTTTTGTTGCTTTTCCTTGCTTACATGGTTTCTTTAAAAAAAAATCTGATTTTTCTGTTTGTGTGCCTTTAAAAGTGTTTATTTCCTCTGGCTGTCTTCAAGTTGTTCTCTTTCTCTTTGGTTTTCTACAGGTTTAATTCCATATATCTATGTGTAGATGTTTTGGAATTTGCCTACATAGTGTTCTCTGAGCTACCTGGATTTGTGCTTTGATGTTGTCACATCAAACTTCTTAGCCATTATTACTTCAAACATTTCTTCTTTCCCTTTCTCTGTTTCTTCTCCTTTTAATATTCCCATTTACCTCTATATTACATTTTTTGTAATTGTGTTACAGTTCTTATTTTGTTCTAGTTTTGTCTTTATTTTTTCCTTTACTTTTCAGTTTGGGAAGTTTCTAATGACCTATCTGCCAGCTCACAAACAGTTTCGTTGGCCCCCCTCAGATTACTGATAAGCCAAAAAGCATTCTTCACTTCTATTAGTGTTTTGTTTTGTTTTGTTTTTTTGCATTAAACCTTTTATTTTTTCCAGAGTTTTCATCCCTCTACTTGAATCAAACTATTTTTACATTTTGTCCACTTTTGACATTAGAGCCCTTAGCATATTAGCCATATTTATTTTAAATGCCTGGTCTGATCAGTCAAAAATCTCTACCATATCTGACTCTCGTTCGGATGCTTCTTTTGTCACTTCAAATTGTGGGTTTTGCCTTTTAACATGCCTTATAATTTTTGTTGTTGAAAGCCAGACATGATGTATTGTGTAAATAGTGTGAGGTTTTATGTTCATTTGGTTAGGAATTAGGCTGTGTTTGCTATTTGCTGTGGATAGCAGAAGCTAAAACTTCCTCTAGTATCCTTGTTTATGCCTTCCCTGTTGCCTTTATATAGGGTCTGAGCTTTAGTTCTTTCAGCTGTACTCCCTTGTCATTATCCAGGAGCCTGACTGATGTAGTGGTAAGGAATTAGGGAGGGAAAGCCCTCTGCTGTGCTATGATTAGGTCTTGGTGTTTTAGTGAGCCTGGGCCACTGGCCTGTGACTCTCACAAATGTTGGCTTTCTTTTCCCCACTTAGGTGAGACCATAAATCTAAAGGGAGTTGGATTTATGTATTTCTCATCCCAAATCAGTTCGATTCTGATGAACCATAAGTCTGTTAAGCTTTGGTAAATTAGTTTAAGGGCCAGCTTTTATTAAGGAGAACAAAGTTTTGGATACATTTTGAAATGGTTCCTTTCGCCCTCCCACTGCCAGAAAAAGCAGAGGATTTTTCTGAGTCTCTGGTGGGACTCCAAAAAAGTAAGATTCATGAAACATAGAGCCTCTCCATGCCCCTCAATACTGGGCCCTGGAGTTTTTAACTCTCAAGTATGTGCACACCAAGTCTTCAGCAGCTTACCTGTTACAATTAAACTGTTCCTAACAGTCCTGGTGGTATGTGTTGGGGCAGAGAAAGGGGGGTTCTGCTTTTGGACTTTTGCTTCTGATAAACTGTGATTCTTGGAATTACTTCTCTCTCCATTTCAAGGTACAGCAATTTACCTTGTGACCTCAGTCCTTATGCATCTAGGAGGAATTGTTGATTATCAGTTTGTTGAGCTTATTTTCTTATTGTGAAGACAAGAGTGTAAACTTCCAAGCTCTTTACATGATGTCCTGTTAAATTTTTTTAAATTAATGTATTGTTTTGATGGTTTTACAATCTTATTCATAATATTCAAACCTTCAAAAATCTATGTTTAATTAAACTGTTTTGGTTATAACATGCTATCTGAGAGTACTATTTACACACAGGGAAAATACACTCAGCACAGACAAGTGTTTGGAGAAGTAGCTAATCCATCCTATAGTGCCACTCACCCTAGATAAATCTTGAGCTGACTTCTGATATTTAAAAGTCTATCTAGCTGTTCTGATTACAACGGTCTTTTCTTATAAGTAATTTCTAAAATCAGATTTCAGCCAACATGAATATGGCTCCATTAGTCAGGTAAGACTGCCAATTAAATATCTGGATAGCAACTAGCATCCCTCTCCAGAATGAGGCACTAAAAAGAAGACAGAGTGAGCACAACAGTATGTGCTGTTTTTCTTTTTCTCCACAACTCATTTGTTGATGCCATGTAAGGTGGCAGGAGGGAAACTACATCATTTAAATAAAGCAGTCCCCTATGTCGTCTTTTATCATGGTCATTTACCTCTGAACATGCACTTATAACCAGCTTAGCACAAATGTATTAGGTATCCTGATACCCCCTGTTCCCCTCTTCTCCAAAAATCAATCCCTACACTTTAGAAATAAAACAAATTCTTTTCAGAATAATATAATGGCATCAGTAGATATTGATGCTTTGGGAAATACATGTTTTATTGCTGGTATATTATACTTTCTTTGAAAGATAAGGAAGAGATAATACTTCACTGCAAATACTTAATGTTAAGGTCTAACTATTTTTCAGATTATGAGTTGGGGTTTTTTTCAAATTATATTTTAACAATTTCTCTTTGCTCCTTTATCTCACCACCAAATAAACTTCCAATCTACCTCTATGATTTTGGGCTTCAAAACTTACTCATTTACCTAAATAAATTAGAGTGCATTTCATTGCATACTAGAACCATATTCATATCAAGAGACCAAAATATCACTAGGGCTTGATTTCATTTTGCAGGCACAGCATGCAAGGAAATGGATGGGACAACTTTCATAAAACCTACAGTAATGGGGAATGGTCAGAAAGCATGTATGTGTAAGAAGATTCTACTTGTCTTACTAGCATTATCTGAGGGGTCTTAATCATTACTAATGCTTGTCCAAGATTACACAATACCCAGATAGACTGTTTCTTATTCCAAAAATATTATTCCTGGAAGCCAAGTCATTTAAATAAACATAGAAACCTTATATTACAAAACATTCCTAAAGTACACCTTTTCACAGAGTCAAGAATTCATTAGCAAAATCATCATCCAATTACCTCCATCCCAAATTTACCTGCTTTTCATTTAAATTGTTATATATTGAATTTTCTTAAAATAGATCACAACTTAACTTTTATTACATAGATTGTATTTCTTTCTCAAAAAAAAAAAAAACTCCAGATTGCTATATAAAATTTGCCTCACAAAGTCTCTAAAGAAATTTCAGATAAAAGTAATATAATCAATTCAATTATATGAAAAAGTAATAAAAACTATATTCCCCAATTAGCCATCCTTCTTGACAAAAGAGAGCTGAAGCTCTTTACATGCCACCAGGACTTGCATGGAGCACAAGTGTGGGGAGAATCCCCGTTCAGCAGATCTCTTATGCAAATAAAATATATAAGACTAGTGGCCTGGTTCACAAAATTAGTGCACGGGGGTGGGAGAGCAGGGAAGGGGTTCCCTCAGTACAGCCTGCACCCTTTCCAATCAGGGACTGCTGGCTTCTAACCACTCACCTGCCTGTCTGATCACCCCTGACAGCCTCTGCCTGCCTGATCGCCCCTAACTGCCCTCCCCTGCCAGCCTGATCTCACCCACAAATGACTCTGCGTGCCTGATCAGCCTTAACTGCCCTCCACTGCTGACCTGATTTCGCCCACACCAGACCTCTCACGCTGGCCTGATCTCTTCCCAAGTGCCCTCCCCTGCAGGCCTGGATGCCCCCAAATGTCCTCCACTGCTGGCCTGATCTTGCCCGCCAGCCTGATCTTTCCCCTGACTGCCTTCCCCTGCTGTCCTGATTGCCCATAACTGCCTCTGCCTTGGCTTTGTCCGGAAGGAAGCCAGATGTCTGGAAGATGGCCGGTTGACCTGGTATAATTAGCATATTTCCCTTCTATTAGTAAGGATAGATTATATAAAATAGATTGCTTAAATGGGGGAAAAGCCTTTTTCAGCAGGAGGAGATGCTCTTGGCAGAAAAAAAAAATTCCCTAAAACTGGACTGATAGCCAGCCATATGAACTATACTTCCTAACCAGTGATTAATAAATTAAACTGCAAAAGAAACCAAGATGGTGGCATAGGTAAACACCTAAACTGCTGCCTCACACAACAATTCCAAAACTACAACTGAAACACAAAACGGACATCATGCAAACCCACAGGAAAGCTGGCTGAGTGGAAAGTCTACAAATACAAGGAAAGAGAAAAGCACATTAAGACTCAGAGGAATTGTAGGAGGCAGGGGTACTGAGACGTGTGCACGGAGAGGACTGGCAACTGAGTATGTGGCTGGCTTTCTCAAGCAAGTGGGAGAAAAAAAAAAGATCCAGACTGTGCTGAACTCCAGTCCTGGGCAAGATTCTGGGAACACAGACTCATACGGGATAAAACTGGACTGTCAGGAAAGAGAAAAGCATATTGAGAATAAAAAAAAAAAAACTGCAGAAGGTAGAGGTACCAAGGCATGCTTGCGGAAAGGGCAGGCAACTGCGTACACAGCTGGCTTTCTCAAGCGGGAGGGAGACAACAGCTCCCAATTAGTATGAACTCCAGTTGCAGGCGAGAATCTGAGGACCCAGATTCATTCAGGGAGAAACTGGACTATCTGGCAGTGGGTGGAACTTGAGGGCAGTGTTCTCTCAGAGGTACTTGCAGTGATTACCAAGGGACACTGAGACACAGGGGCCTCATAGGGCAGGGCAGATGGGAAGCCAAAGCTGTCTTCTCTGCCCTGAGACTCCACCCCATTCAAGCTGAGCACAGAGGCTTTTGCTAGACTTGTCTCATAAGGGTGTCTCCAGCACAGAAGTTCACCCAGCGTAGACACAGCTGATCCTCATAGCCAATTGGCCTGTAGGTCAATTCCTAGAGTGATACCAACAACAATCAAGGCTTAACTACAACAAGACTACTTTGCACACAGCCCACATAGGGGTACACCAAGACTGTCCACTTCAGATAACTGGGGATGCCGAGCCACTGGGCCATATAGGACACCTAGCACAGAAACCCACTCTATCAACTAAGGGAAGCAGTCGAAAAGCTATCATTCAGAATTTAAGGGCAGAAAAAGAGCTTCACAGATAAGAAAAAAGCTAAAGGGCTTCATCACCACCAAACCAGTATTATATGAAATGCTGAAATGTATTTTTTAAGAAGAGAAAGAAGAAAAAGTAGAGATAAAAATTATGAACAACAAATATATATCTATCAACAACTGAATCTAAAAATCAAGTGAATAAAGAAATCTGATGAACAGAATAAACTGGTGAATGTAATAAAATCAAGGGCATAGAAAGGGAGTGGATACTCAATTCTCAGGGGGAAACGGGTATAGGGGGTACAGGAAGAGACTGGACAAAAATCATACACCTATGGTGAGGACAGAAGGTGGGGGAGGAGGTAAGGGCAGAGAGTGGGGTGGGAACAGGAAGGAGGGGAGCCGAGGGGAAAAAAAAGAGGAACAATTGTAATAATCTGAACAATCAAGATTTTTTAAATTAAAAAAGAAGTTTGAACCACTTTCTTACACCTTACACCAACAGCAAACAGCTATTGCCCTTAAAAACTGCCCCTCAGCCCCGAGGTTGGGTTCTGTCTTCGTAGTTCACCCAGATTAGGTTCTGATTTGTCAGTTTCTATGCCAGTTAGCATTAAAATTTTCCACCTCCCAGTCAGCGATTGGCTCCTCACACTTCACCCAGATTTGCTTATAACTGATTGGTTTCTATGCCAGTCAGCATCAAAAGCTCCACCTCTTAAGCAGCCATTGGCTTCTGGCACTTGACCAATTTGATTCTGATTGGTTGGTTTCTATGCCAGTCAGCATCTCCAGGCCTATCTCTGGGCCTGATCAAAGAGGCAGGACTGATCAGCAACCCCAAGGAGGTAGAAAGAGAAACAGAGGCATGGCTGCTGGTGAAGCCTAGAGAGAAAGAAAGAGGCAACAGCTGATAAACAGCTGCCAATGAGACTGCAGATCAGACCCTGCCTCTCTCTTTGCAGGCAACTCTCTGGACCTAATCTGGAGCACCCTTGGCAGTCAGTGCTGGGCTGCTGTCCAGCACCGACTGTGGTCAGTCCTGGGTTGCCACGACAACCCAGCACTGACTTCTGGTATTAGGTGAAGCCTTTGGTTGTTATGAATCCTGGCTCTTTATACACACACACATACAAACACACACACACACACACACACACACACACACACACACACAAAAAAAAAAAAAAACTAGTGGCCTGGTGCACGAAATTCGTGCACGGGGGAGGCAGGGTGGGGTGTCCTTCAGCCCAGCCTGCACCCTCTCTAATCTGGGACCCCTCTAGGGATGTCCAACTGCCCATTTAGACCCGATCCCGGTAGGATCGGACCTAAAGGGGCAGTCAGACATCCTTCTCACAATCTAGGACTGCTGGCTCCAAACTGCTCACCTGACTGGCTCCCTGATTGCCCCAACTGCTTCTGCCTGCCAGGCTGATCACCACCTAACCACTACCCTGCCAGCCTAATTGATGTCTAACTGCTTCCGTGCCAGCCTGCTTGCCCCCAACTTCCCTCTCCTGCTAGCCTAGTCACCCCTAACTGCCTTCCCCTGCAGGTTTGATAGTCCCCAACTGCCCTTCCTTGCAGGCCTGCTCCCTCCCAACTGCCATCCTCTGCTGGCCTGATCACCCACAACTTCCCTCCCATGCAGGGCTGGAACCTCCCAACTCCCCTCCCTTGTTGGCCATCTTGTGATGGTCATCTTATGTCCACATGGGGACAGAATATTTGACTACATGTGGGCAGCCCTCTCGTGTGTTGTAATGATGGTCAATCTGCGAATTACTTTTATTAGATAGGATTCAAATTTTAGTGGCCATATAGTTTTGTTGGGACACAGCCATCCGTTCCTTTGGGCTCTGCATGCTAGGACTGCAGAAGTTGAGTATTCGAGGCCATGTGTAGCCCACAAAAAGTGAGCCGCACTCTGGCTCCTTACAGCAATGGCATTTGGCCCCTGACCTAGATAAATTCTGCGGTGTTATTATGTGAAATGTGCATACTGTAAAATATAGGCTTATAAAATGAAAACATTTTACTTCAGTGTTCGTAGTCATTTTAAAGGGCACTTTTATTTGTAGTCCCCTTCCTTCCCCGCCCCCCCATCCATCTCCTCGCTTCCTTCAGCCGCCCTCCTTCCTGCTACCTCTGCTGTTCCTCCAGAGGCCCAGCCCACCCACCCTGCCAGCCCCGCAGGGAAGCCGCGAGGCCGGCGGGTCCTGGACCGAGCTCTCGGGGAGTGGGGTCTGGGGGACCCTGTGCCCTCTTCCCCACCTGCACTCAGCACACTGGGATCTGGAGAGACTGGTGCTAATTCTGCAGTGACAGGGAAGGAGGTGGCAGCGGCCACCATGGGGAAGAGGCGTAGGCAGTCCTGGCGGGCCGCAGCACCCGGTGGAAAGGACTGCCACTTGGCTCACAGCCCCGACTCGCACTTGGCTTCCATTACCCAAGGTGCCCCTGGAGCTCATTTGCATGTCCCACTCGACATGTAAACCCCACACCTCAGTCACAGCCTAACAGAGCAACTTACATGTGAGCCTCATGAGGGGATATCATGGCATAAAATTCCCCTAACCGTCCCAAGGTCACCGTGAAAGGTTGTGATTCAGTCAACAATAAGTATAATGAGAGAGGGTTCTTGCCGGCCCCTAAGTACCATGTGGGCAGCTTATAGCAAGGTGCTTGCTTACTCGGCACAGTGGCCATACCCCTGCCTGCTGGCCACGCCCCCTGCCTGCTGGCCACACCCCCTGTCTGCTGGCCATGGCCCCTGCTCCTGATTGGCTAGTAGCGTAGCAGAGGTACAGTCAATTTGCATGTTACTCTTTTATTAGGATATACTAGACGTCCAGTGCACAAAATTTGTGCACGCAGGGCAGGGGGGTGTCCCTCAGCCCAACCTGCAACCATGGGGATTGGGGCTAAATGGGCAGTTGGACATCCCTCTCACAATCCAGAGAGACTGGTGCTGGCTCCCAACCACTCGCCTGCCTCTACCTCATTACCCCTAACCACTTCTGCCTGCAAGCCTGATCATCCCCTAACCACACCACTGCCAGCCTGATCGATGCCTAACTGCTCCCCAGTTGCCCCTAATTGCCCTCCCCTGCTGGCCAGGTCTCCCCTAACTGCCCTCCTCTGCAGGCCTGGGTCCTGCCCCAACTGCCCTCCCCTGCAGGCCTGGTCCCCCCAAATGCCCTCCCCGGCAGGCCTGCATCCCCTCCCAACTGTCCTCCCCTGCAGGCCTGGTCCCCAACTGCCCTCCCCTGCTGACCCGGTCTCAACCAACTGCCAGCCTCTGCAGGCCTGCTCCCCGCAACTGCCCTTCCCTGCAGGCCTGGGTCCTCCCCAATCTGTTCTCCCCTGCTGGCCTGAGTCCTCCCAACTGCCCTTCTTTGCTAGCCTGCACTTCCCCAACTGCCCTCCTCTGCTGCCCTGGTCACCCACAACTGCCCTCCTCTGCTGGCCTAGTTACCCACAACGGCCCTCCCCTGATGGCCATCTTATATCCACATGGGGACAGCCATCTTTGACCACATGGGCGCAATCATCTTGTGTGTTGGAGTGATGGTCAATCTGCAAATTACTCTTTTATTATATAGTATTAGAGGCCCAGTGCACGAAATTCGTGGATGGGGGGCGAAGGTGTCCCTCAGCCCAGCCTGCATTCCCTCCAATCTGGGACCCCTTGAGCAAAGTCCAAGTGCCCGTTTAGGCCCGATCCTCCGCTGCCAGCCTGGTCATCCCTAACTGCCCTCCCCTGCAGACTTGATCGCCCGCAACTGCCCTCCCTTGCAGGCCTGGTCCCTCCCAACTGCCTTCCCCTGCTGGACTGATCGCCCACAACTGCCCTCCCTTGCAGGCCTGGAACCTCCCAACGGCCCTCCCCTGCTGGCCATCTTGTGGTGGCCATCTTGTGTCCACATGGGGACAGGATCTTTGACCACATGGGGGCAGCCCTCTTGTGTGTTGGAGTGATGATCAATCTGCATATTACTCTTTTATTAGATAGGATAGAGACCTGGTGCATGGGTGGGGCCTGGCTGGTTTGCCCTGAAATGTGTCCTGGATCAGGGTGGGGGTTCCCTTTGGGTGTGGGACAGCCTGGGCGAGGGGCCTATGGTGGTTTGCAGGTCGGCCATGCCCCCCAGAGACCCAAGTGGAGGCCCTGGATCTGGGATTAATTTATGTTCTACAATTGAAACTTTGTAGCCTGCAGCAGAGCCAAGCCTTCTGCTCGCCCCACGGTGACAGCCATTTCTGTTTGGGTTTATTTAAATTCTATAATTGAAACTTTGTAGCCTAGAGTGGAGGCCGTGGTGCCAGGGCTGCAGAAGCTTGGCTTCCTCCATCGCCCTGGCAACACTAGCCTTTGCTCTCTCTAGCTCTGTGGCTGCCGCCATTTCTGTTGGGGTTATGTATCTTCTATAATTGAAACTTTGTAGCATTGAGTGAAGGCCTAGGCCGGCAAGGGCAGGTGGAAAGCTTGGCTTCCTCCATTGCCAGGGAAACCCAAGCCTCCCTCCTGCTCTCAGTGGCCTCAGCCATCTTGGTTGGGGTTTATTTGCTCCTGATTGGCTGGTGGGCGTGGCTGATGGGTGTATCAGAGGTATGCTCAATTTGCATATTACTCCTTTATTAGATAGGATAGATTATTAATCCTTAGAGAAAAAACAGCCCATCAAACTGAGGAAAAACAAGATACAAACTCTACCTGAGGAGAAATAAGACTATAGCCAGTTCATCAAATGAGATCAGTTGGACTTCCCCAACTAGTTTTTGGAAGGAGAAACCATCAGAGCTGGTGATCCCTGCTGAAAAACAGAAACAATCCACCTTTCCCCCATGTCATCCCTGCTCTCCCTTCTCCTAATCATCCACGCCAACTTGTCACTCTCCTCCACCTCGCGGTATCCTTTACAAGTTCTTGTAAATCCATCACGTCAAAATCACAACATCCATACATTGTAGGTGGCAGGAACTGCACCAGGTTATCTGACCGGTGGGGTCTGACCACACCTGGATCTTGCAACCTTAGTACTTGAGCTCTGGCTAAGAAAAATATTCAGAGTCAAGACTCAAACTCACTAGAGAAGATTTATCAAGCAAGGAAAAAGAAAGCATACTTGAAGGGAGTACACTGAAGAGAGATTTGGAGCTGGTGGCTCAAAGAGCTTCCCTCGAGAATGGTCTAGGGCTCCTTTTAACACCTGAAGAAGGCAGAAGGTGTAACTACTTTCTTCTTCAAACTGACCTATTGGTATCTTCCAGTTGTCTTCTGTACTTGTATGAATATAAGATGGTGCTTTCCTCCAGCCCCTTGGTCTCCTCTAAGGGGTTGGGCAGAGAGAGGAGGAGGCCCTAATACATGGTTTAACCACATGCCAGCGGAGAAATGGTCTGAAGAAAAAAAAAAAAGAATCTGACATGTGACTGGAGGCATTCTAGGATGCAGAAGGGGGTCTTGCAAGTGAAGTTCTGATTAAAAATACTTATCTTTAATACTTGCTCTACCAGTTTTTTCCATTGCTAGGTTTCTGGACATTCTGCATTGGTGACCTCTATAACTGGCCTATAGTCCTTGCCCTGCTCATGTCTAACTGCCTACCAAACATCTACCTCTTTTCATTACCAACTCCTTCCTTCCATCAGGCTACCTTTATCTATGGAGGCCCCTTAACTGGTTTTACTGTCTCCAATCTTAGCCTCCCAATCCACTTTCTCCAAAACAGCCAGTAATATATTTAAAATGTACAAGTCAAATAAAGTCACTCTACTGTTAAAAATCCTTCAGTGGCTCCCCAATACCAAAAATGTTTCTATGGTTAAAATCCATATGCCTCAGCATAATTATAAGGTCTTCATAAATTTATTGGAGGTTCCCAAATTTTGTTACACCTTGAAATCTGAAAAGCTTTATAATTCCCAATGCCCTGGCACACTCGTATTAGTCAGTCACAAAAAGCAAAGTATACTACCAATAATTAAGGAAGTAACTGGGTAACCAGAACTAGCTGATGGCAGTCTCTTTTCAGCACAGCTAAAAATCTCAAATCCTACTCACACTGCTCAGCAAACAGGCAACCTGAGACCTGGAAGAAAGATTTGTCTAGCATTATAGTTCCCAGAGAAGAAGAGGATGAACTCCCAATATGGGATTTAGGTGACTCTTTAATAAATCATTATTTTAATATATAAAAACCCTGGGTAGTAACAACCCATAATGACTGAGGCTTGACCAACTGGAAGTCAGTCCTGCAGTTAGTGCTGGGTTGCCATGACTACTGAGGTGGCTGTGAATCAGGGCCAGAGATGGGCCTGAAGAGAGAAGCAAGGACTGATCCATTGCCTCTGTGGCAGCTTTTGACCAGCACCTGGCTCTCTCTCTCCCAGTATGGCCAAGAACCACACCTCCATTTCTCTCCAGGCCTCCACCAAGGCTGCTAATCTGCCCAGCCTTTCTGATCAGGTCCCATTGACAGGCTCAGAGATGCTGACTAGCATAGAAACTGACCAATCAGAACCAAATGTGGGTGAAGTGTGAGGAGCCAATGGCTCCCTAGAAGGCAGAGCTTTTGATGCTGACTAGCATAGAATCCGACCAATCAGAACCATATCTGGGTGAAGTGGAGGAGCCAATGGTTCCCTAGGAGGTGGAGCTTTTGATGCTGATTGGCATAGAAACAGACCAATCAGAACCAGATTGGCCGGCAGAGGAGGGTAGTTCGGGGCAAAATCAGGCTGGCAGAGGAGGGTTGTTGGGGGTGAGATCAGGCCAGCAAGGGAGGGTAGTTGGGGGAAAGATCAGTCCAGCAGGGGAGGGCCATTGGGGGCAAGATCAGGCCAGAAGAGAAAGGCATGTGGGGGCAACCAGGCCAGGAAGGGGAGAGCAGTTAGGGATGAGATAAGGCCAGCAGGGGAGGGCCATTGGGGGTGAGATCAGGCCACCAGAGGAGGTCAGTTGAGGGCAAGATCAGGCAAGTAGAGGCATTTGGGGGTGAGATCAGGCCAGCAGGGGAGAGCAATTGGGAGAGAGATAAGGCTGGCAGGGGAGGGCAGTTAGGGGTGATCAGGCAGGCAGAGAGGTTAGGGGCAATCAGGCAGGCAGGCAGGCAGGTAAGTGGTTAGGAGTGAGTGATCCCAGATTGTGAGAGGGATGTCAAACTGCCGGTTTAAGCCAGATCCCTGTGGACATCCCCAAGGAGTCCCCAATTGGAGAGGGTGCAGGCTGGGCTGAGTGAACCCCCCCCTCCTTCCGTGCACGAATTTTGTGCACAAGGCCACTAGTCTATATAAATAATGTTAAGGATTGCTTTAGGAGTTGTTAGTTTGTATTTTGCTGATAAATCTGCATTGCACTCTCAATACCTTACACACACACACACACACACACACACACACACACACACAAACACACACTCACACAAAACTTTACCACCCAGAAACCCCAAATCTGGGTTAAAAGCCATGCCTATGGCACTCTCTGGTAACTTGTACTTCCCCTAATATGCCAATGAATACAAGGTCTGCCTACTGACCTGATGGTAGCGCCCTTTAAACACTAAGTTCTCTGGCAGCAGGGACATGTCCTCCTTGGTGACCACTCATCCCCAACAGGAAGCAACAGGCAGAAGCTCCTTAAAAAGGGCTGTGTCTTTGTTTTTCAACACTGGTCTCCAACACTTACAGCACTTGCTCATGTTAAGCACTCAAATTTTTATTTGAGTGCAAGTTGGACCCTTTAAAACTGACAAATCAATAATTGGCACTGTGGTATAAGAGACGGTTCTTTAAGAAATAACAGCCTAGAAGAAAAAGCCTCACACTTTATATAGCACATCTTGGGAATAACCCTACTTTTCAAAACCCTCTTCATTGAGCATATTCCAACAGCTACAGAAATGAGCTAAATTTTTTAAGTTTTGATATTCCCTTGTTTCTTCCTGCTGTCTTACTCAAATATTCTGTATCACTGTTAATGCATTTCTAGGCTAACAATATTGTCCTCAAATGTCAAGCAGTAAGTCCTCAGATAATATAGACAATTCCCAGTCTATTTCTTCTGAAACACACACAAAAACTACACAAAAGTAAGCTGTGAAACTTATTATAGATTAATAGTAAGCAAAGCCCAGAAGAAATTCTTACTGAAATTTTTATACTTTAATTTCTGGGGGAAAATGAGTGCTATGAATGAAACTGCCATCCTTTTGAATTAAAGGAGCATTCAGAAGGATTAGAGCTTCATTCATAATCTAAATTGCTTCCAAAAGATGGTCCCAAGTTATTTGCTTGTTTATAATTATCCACAAGTTTCAGACATTGCACACATCTAAAAAGCTCATTAAAAGTCAAAGAGCTTTATGTACCTAAAATGGGGGTTGTGAATAAATATATGTGTACAAATATTCAGAAGATCCTATGATGTATGGAAAGTTATTTTAACTAACTTTTACCTCAAAACAAATCTACAGTCGGTAAATTCATGAGGAGGAGCAGAGTTTGCCACCACAAAATATTCCTCTTTAGGATAATGATTACTTAAAGCTGATTATTTTTAAGAAACAAAAATCAGGAAGAACCATTAATCTTCCTCTAACTACTTAAAAGAATTTAGAGGACCTGCTCCAGAAATGGAGCTATCATAGATAACTAAATTTTAATGTGAACTAAGTGTGGCAGACAGAGTAGCAAGAAGTCTACCTGCAAAATCTCTACTCTGTACATATGGTTCATAATGAGAGTTTTATTAGGATCATGATTATGGCAAATACACACTCAAATCATATCATAGCTAACATTCTTCCTTTGAAGTTAAAAAACAAACACACACATGTTTGTATTCAAACTTGGAGATAACACAAAGCTGTAACTTTGTATGGAATTGAATCTTGATCCTGCACTATCTCTTTGCACTCAGTACAAATGTCTAGGCTTTCATTGTGCTGGACTCTGATCTGACCACTGCATCAAGGTCACAATCTCTAAACATTTCTATGTATCTACAAGAGAGGGAAAATGTGGGCATATATTAAAAAAAAAACAACACTCCAAATACACATCTGTTGAGGGCATGGGGGATGGGAGCAGCAAAATAAATGCCCCAAATTCTCCCAACAAAGTGTAATGGAAGCACACTAGGTCAGTAACCTAGAGACCCAGATCTGAGTTCCTAATCATCAGCCACTACCTGTGTAACCTTAGGAAAGACACTCTTCAGGGGTTCAGTTCCTTCATTTGTCAAAAAAGAATATCCCATTAGATGATCTGAGAGGCAACATATACGAGTCAAGGGTCTTTTCTGGCATTATCTCTTCTAGATTTCCTCTTTTTTACCCATGTGAAGCCTGCTTCAGGTTTTATACATGAGCATAAGAATCATGGAATCCTATTATTTACCCACATGGG
The DNA here is from genome assembly GCA_027563665.1 of Antrozous pallidus. Classification (NCBI taxonomy): domain Eukaryota; kingdom Metazoa; phylum Chordata; class Mammalia; order Chiroptera; family Vespertilionidae; genus Antrozous; species Antrozous pallidus. The sequence continues at coordinate 116,971,256 of CM050508.1, read as the reverse complement.
TTTGACAGAACTCCTGAGACTAGGAGTTCATTCATTCATTCTCCAGAAAACACAAACCCACCATTAACGTAACATACAAAACAATGTGCCAAACGCTTTAGGAGACAGGTATAAAAATCATTTTAAAATAAGTAATTAATAAATTAAATAATAAAAGATACAGTCCCTATTTTAAAGTACTTGATATATTTATAATCCAATGGGTTATATAAAGAATTGATGAAAACTGCAATGGCAAAGATCTAGAATTGCTAGTTAACCAGTACTGTTCCCCTTCTCAACACAAGCACTCCATTCATCAGGTAAGATTATTTTTGCTGCAGAGATTAGACATACTCCTGAACAGATGCCCATGTTTTTTCCAGTGCCTCCACCCTGCCTGTGCTTATCAACCTCCTTCATCATTCTTCTCCAGAACATTAGGTATTCCTGAGAAGTAGACAGTCACTAAGAACGTGGTCACAATGGCTGAATGCGCTCATAAATTCACCTTTGCCACTTTTTTAAAATTATTTTTTTTGCAGTATAACTTAGATTTAATAGTACATATGTTTTCCTTTTTTTCCCCATTATCCTCCCCCCAGCCTCCCCTACCCCCCAGCACATGTCCCCACCTGCCTCCCTACCGCCCCAGTGTCTTTCATTCATTGGTTATGCTCATATGCATGCATACAAGTCCTTCGGTTGATCTCCCCCAACATCCGCCCCCCATCCACCCCAGCCTTCCCCCTGTAGCTTGACAGCCTGTTCAATGCCTCCCTGCCTCTATATCAATCCTGTTTCCACTCTTGAAAAATTTCAAATTCCAGGGAAATAGAACTTATTTTTTTCCATTTCTATCACACTGCTATATGAAACACTGAAATAGGATGATTATTATATTGGCCTTAGATACCTAATATATTCCTATTAGCAAGAATAATACAGAGTATCACTGAGATTTAAATCAATACACATATGAACAAGCCAATTTTGCAAACACACAGACACCCTTTCTTAACCCCTCTTACTGTGTAAATACGAGCATTATAAATTGGTTTCACTCCTCTAGAAAGCAATCTGGCAAATATGTTTAGAAGCCATACTCTTTGACCTAGTAATGCCACACTTGGGACTCTATCATAAGAAACTAATTCAATATCTGGAAATAGCTACATGCACAAAGATATGCCTCCCAATATTATTTATAACTGTGAAAAATTTGTGGCAATGTATATATCAACAACAGGTAAATATTAGTTTAGCATCACAACAGAATGTTACGCAACTATTAAAATGGTAATGATGGGGAGTCTGGGGGGTGGATTCACTTGCATACTATGTGTCCCTCCGCGCATGCGGGGGGGGGGGGGGGGGGGGGGGGACTTTTCGGTGGGGATTTAGGGTGCCCTGTGCAGCTGAAGCGCCGTGTAGAGGGGCAGTGTCAGCTCTGCCAGAACGTTGTGCTCGGGTCCGTACCCCTCCCGCAGCTCCCCAGCCGCTTCCAAAGCTTTTCCAGATGTCACTGGTAGATTTGGCAAAGAAGCTTTTAAAGGGGGCACGAGCAGGTCAAGATGATGACTAGCTGGGAACTTCTCCACTTCACCTGGCAGCACAGTGCGGGCATTATTCCACCACAGAAGTACACCGTCCAGCTGGTGTAAGTAGGGATGCCAGAACCAGTGGCCGAACGCTCTTACATATAGCAGCTTTTGAGGGCCATGCAGCATAGTAGAGGTTTTGATTCAGCATGGTGCTGATGTCAATGCAAAGGACGTGTTAAAGATGACAGCTCTACATTGGGCCACAGAACACAACCACCAAGATGTGGTGGAGCTTTTAATCAAATGCGGTGCTGATGTACACAGGCAGAATCAATTTTGTAAAACTGCATTTGATATCTCAGTAGACAATGGGAATGAAGATTTAGCGGAGATATTACAGATTGCTATGCAGAATCAAATCAACACAAACCCAGAGAGTCCCGACACTGTGACTATACATGCTGCAAAACCACAAGGTATCATAGGATTGGAGGGGTGGTGAACCTAACAGATGAAACAGGTGTGTTTGCTGTTCGGTTTGGAAACTCCTCCCCACATCAGTATTAGCTACATTAGCTGCCTTAACTGAAGCATCTGCTCCCTTGTCCAATTCTTCAGAAACTCCAGTAGTGGCTACGGAGGAAGTAGTTACTGCAGAATCAGTGGATGGTGCAATTCAGCAAGTAGTTAGTTCAGGGGGGAGAACAGGTCATCACAATAGTAAGGGATGGAATCCAGCTTGGAAATTTGTACTCCACTCCAACAAATGGAACAGGCCAGCCCATCATTGTGACCATGCCAGATGGACAGCAAGTATTAACAGTACCAGCAACAGACATTGCTGAAGAAACGGTTACAAGTGAAGAACCACCAGCTAAGAGACAATGTATCAAAATAACTGAATACGGGTGGAATCTGCCGAAATAGTAATAAAGAGTCTTTCACCCAGTGTGTTTTGCTGCAGTCATCCAAAATAAATTCAATTTGCTTTTTTTTTGGTCTTTTATACTTATTACTCAAAGTGTTGTTTTGATACAGAAAGCATATAGTATTTTGTTTAATTTCTGCTTTATTCATATAGCAAGCCCTCAATAAATAAATATTGAATGAATAAATAAAATAAAATAGTAATGATAGAGATTATGTAGCAATAAGGGAAAATACAAATGTAAAACAACAGGTACAACTATGTAAAAATCACTGGCGAAAAGTTTAAAACCTGATAATCTTTGTTTTAGGATAATGAATTTTTTCTCTTCCCACTTATCTTTTTGTAATAAAGTTTTGATACTTCTATCATTAAAAAAATAACTTTTTAAAAAATGGAATGCAAGCCTTTGATCATAAGGATCAAGAGGACAGCACAGCCTGTCGCCAGACCCAGGGAGGATTGCATGGGGGTGCTGGGACCTTGTGCTCAGAACAGCTTCACGAAGAGCCCCCTGGAGGTCCCGCATACTTGTCAATGTCAATGATTGCCAAAAAATCAGCAGTGCCCATCTGCTAAGCCCAGTCAATTACTCCTTTATGAGCATCCTGAGGCAGAGAATTCTCCAGGCTCACCACACATGCTGTCAGCTTAGTTATCTGTTTAAGAGATTTATATAGGGTCACATGGGGCTATAAGATAACTTATTTAAAATAAATGAGCTCAGATTGTCTCAATGTAGCAAAGAGAAATGTCTGTGGCAAGAAATGCAATACTCATAAAGATCTGAGGAAGAAAGCAGAAACCACCTTTCACTTCTGGTGAAGAGAGAAGTGTGTCTGGTGTTGCTACACACGTTTGTCTAAGAAACAGGAGGCAGAGTTAGAGCAGGGCTGGCCTCTTCTGGGCTGACTCTGGGCGAATGAAGGAAGTGTTCAATCCTAACAAACATAAATCATCAGATGGAAACCGATTTAAACTTAGGGCTACTTAAAACTACATGCTGTAACTGCTCTGTGGCCAACCTGGAAAATACTCAAAACTTTTCCACATAAATTAATGGTAGTTGCTTCTTTCCTTTACACCATTTTGGCGTATGAAAGGTGTCGTGGAACATCCTACTTTCAGATAACAGGATCATGGTGGAAACCTGTACAACAAACAAGGACAAAGTTTTTAAATTTTTATACCTAAAGACTCATTTTAAAAACAAAATCAAAGCAAGAATATTTGTTTCCCTAAACTCCAAATCTCATCTCTAAACTATAATGAACTTTATACCAAATAATCTTAAAGCCACAGGACAACACAGGGAGGACAATGCCAGACCCATCACTGTCTTTTTATCAAATTCCCAGGGCCCAGGAGAGACTAAGACAAATAATTCCTCTAAACCAAAGAATCCTCACATTGACTATGGTTTACTCAAAGATACAGCCAGATTTCCTAAAGTAATAATATAGCCAAGTGTTTAAATGCATAAGATGGCAAGTGCTAGAGGTGGTGAGGGTATAAACAAGAAGCCTTTAGGAACTATAGAAATGGCAGCTCAAACATATTCAGTCTCTAGTCTATTCAATGAAACTACCATTAGAAATCAGAGAATGATCTGGAGTTTTCATAGACACTGAGGGGGAAAAAGCTGTCTTCTCTCTATATCTCTAAATTCAAGGCTCTAAAAGTAAATAAGCTCTGTCCTCTATAGCAACCAGCACTAAATTACATGAGTATTTAGGCATACTCCTTAAGGATATGAAAATAATTTTATACCACAAATAAAATAGGAGAGGTTCCCTTGGTATTTGAGGAATATATTCCAGCAATCCCACTAACAACGACATGCTGAGAATAGATTTTTCTGTATCTTTGTAATGGCAAAAATTTCAAGAGCCCAAAGAACAAGGTACTCAAGAGAATTTGGAGCAATGATCCTATACCTTGGATGTACACTGAAATCTACCTGGGGAACTTGAAAAAATATACTTTGCAGATCAGAGTTCATCTTAGCATAATTGTGGGTCCTTGATAAGCTAGGATCAGGAGTCTTTGTCTACAACTAACATCCAGCTATGATAGTGTGCTGCATAAGCCATTCACCTCAACAATGGGAAAGGAGCTAAGGCACACGGACACCAGGAACCCGCTCTTAAAATGCAGCTTAGAAGAGGTCACTGACCCACACGGCCTGCTCAGAGGAGTGGGTTCAAGGAGGCCCCTCAATCTGTATTTTCAGTGGTACCTCCCTGAAAAAATTAAGAAGCGCTAGAGACAAGTTGCAACATGAACTGACACATGGAACCAGCCGAACCAGCATTGCCCAGAGATAGCACTATTTTCAGAATGTCACAAAGCCACCTGATGCCCACTCTTTGAGAGAGAATACATACACTTTTAGCAAAATACAAACAGAGATTAAAGGAATAGGTACATTTCCTAGCAATTGCTCCTCTGTTGATAAAGCTGGTAAATTTACTTTATTGATTTTTTTTTTAAAGCCCTCAATGTTTACCACTGAAAACCCTCCATTTAAATCCAGCTATAGATAGTTTTGCTTGCTTTTATTTGAAACTCCGGCAGGTGTAGGTAGCAAATGTATTATAAACTCCACGAGAATCAATTTGGATTTACTCAAAATATTTAAAAGCAAAAATTTATCCAAGAAATTTAAATTTCAAAAAAAATCAAATAAATTGCATGCATTTTAAATACATTTTAAGCAAAGGAAGAGTTTAAAACAAATTTAGAAAAGCAAGAAAAACAAAATTAATATATTTCTATAAAATACAGCATTTTTCCCCCAAGAGCACTTTTAACAAACAACAACAACAACAAAACATAAAGGAAGACCAACCATTAAATCTAAGAGTGCTTGACTACATGAACTCTGAAGGCAGGCTGCCTGGACTTGAAGCCAAGTTCCAACACTATATTAAGCATAGTGCTCTTAATTGTATCCATGTGCCTAATCTTAACACCTGTATATCAAAGGTTCTAGAGTCAAACTGTAGGGTTCAAATTCATATCTGCACATGTTAGTTATGTGAGCTCATTTAACTACTCTGTACTTCTTTTCCTTTTCTGTAACATTGAAATAAGAGTAGTAACTACCTTCTACCTGGAGAAATTGGAATCCTGGTACACTGCTGATAGAAATGTAAAATGGTGCAGCCACTACAGAAAACAGTATGGCAGTTGCGAAAAATATTAAACATAGAATTACCATATAATTTAGCATTTCCACTTCTTGGTATATACCCAAAAGAATTGAAATCAGGAACTCAAGCATATTTATACAACATACATGAAAGTGCATAGGAACATATGTATTCCTAATTGCAAAAAGAGAAACACAACCAGTGTCCATTGACATATAAATGAATGAAATGTAGTATATGCATACATATTCCGTTCTTAAAAAGGACGGAAATTCTGACACATACTACAACATGGATGAATCTTAAGGACATTATTGCAGTGAAATAAGCCAGGATAAGGATAAACACTGCATGACTCCACTCATATGAGGTAGTTAAATTCATACAGACACAAAGTAGAATGCTGTTTGCAAGGGCTGGAGGAGGAAGGAATAGGGAGTTAGTATTTAATGAACACAGATATTTAGTGGGGGAAATTAAAAAATTTTTTTAATGAATGGCAGTGATACTTTACACAACAAAGTGAATATACTTAATGCCACTGAATTACAAACATAAATATGGTTAGGAAAGTAACTTTTATGTCTTGTACACTTTACAATAAAATAAAAATAAGGGTAGTCCCTACCTCCTAGAGTTGTTGTAAGGATTAAATAGCTCTTATGTGTTTAGAGAGTACTCAGCACAGAGTAACCTCCCCAAAACATTAGCTAGTATCTTATTTTCCTGCCTTTGTAGTTCCTTCTAGTCCTGGGCTTTCTTCCAATATAAATTCTCCTTCATTGGGACAAAAATTCCACTGCAATTGTGTAAAGATGAAGAAACTAGCTAATTTTTGCAGAGTCTTCACACATTAAGCTGAAATTACCACATTCTTGACACTGATTTTATTGCCTTTATTTACTAAATGGTTTCTTAATAATTTTTACTCAAAAATGTGTTCACAGGCTAATCTATCATATAGGCCTGAAGGAAGTCCCACTGCTCATTCATAAATACTCTTTCACTTTTTATCACAACTAAGACTATTTTACTCCTTTGCTTGATCATTTTTTAAAAACCTTTTATAAAAATTTCTAAGCATACCCAAAAGAACGGAGCTCAACTAACTTGGACGCACCCAACTTGATAACCAACTGGAAGCTTTCTGACTCTACCTAGTACTGTACCTTCCACCCAGAAAAAAAAAAAAATTAGAAAAACACCATAAGAGCGACCACTAAAGTAATAATGTCCATCTCTACAATCATCACCATCATCATTAATTTTCTTTTACTTTCAGAAGTTCTTTTTTAACATCTTCTTAATTTCCTTTCAATTTTTCCTTTGAAGGTACAAATAATTTCTGTATCTATCATGCCAACATTGTTGTAAGGATATAATATACTGTTACATGAAAGTGCATGTCTGACATGTACTAGGTTCCTGAGAAATATGAATTCTCCAGAGACTACCATCTCCAAGACAACACACACCCCGCCCACCTACATACACACACATAACCTTCTTCATCTTTGTCCCTTACCATCCTAAACACTGGTCCTTATTTCTTTCCTGTCCCTTCTGTCTCCTAACAGGGGATCCCAAACACAAATGCCTGATCATAAATCCAATCACCTAGAAGACCCCACATAAAAGAACAAATATAAAAAGTAGATTAATTAAATTGATAACTGTTTTCAATTCTTAAGGTCCTTATATTAAAAATCAAATATATACTCTATCTACTGCCTGCATATTATGTTAACAGAAAAATCAGGCTAGATACTACATTGCAAAATGTCACAAATTCCTATGCGGGTCATTCCTATGTGCGCACGTGCACTTTTACATGTTAAATATTAAGCACTTTTTGATAATATGAGAAGTTTTATATGCTGATGAGATTCACTTCTTTGCAATACTTTGCGCCACTGGCAAACCTACCACCTCTAATTTGTTTTAAAAGGAATTCTAATCACCCAATCAATCATACTCTTGACCTTCAGCTTTCACAGTAACTTCACTGTGGCAATTGTTCTTTTGTCCTCAAAGCTCCAAAATGCCAATGGCAAGAATATAATTTGCGCAAACCCTCTAATAGAAGGAAAAAATAACACAGTAAGTTTCTAATTCATCTTCTACCAAGAGTCTTTTAAAAAAGTAAGGTGAGGTGGTAGTCTCTGGGGAATTAATATTTCTCAGGAACCTAATACATGTCAGACATGCACTTTTATGGTATTATTAAGTAACAGATTCTCCTCCACTAAGGTTTAAAGACTTAAAAATCATCAAACTTTTGCCCTGCTGGTATGGATCAGTGGTTGGCATTCACCTATAAACCAGGAGATCGTGGTTCAATTCCTGGCACATGCCTGTGGTTGCAGGCTTGATCCCCAGAAGGAGGCATGCAAGAGGCAGTGGATGGATGAGTCTCTCTAATCACTGATGTTTCTATCGCTCTTTCCCTTCCCCTTCTTCTCTGAAATCAATACAAATTATATATATATATATATCATCAAAGTTTCTCTTCGCCATAAAATGACATGGTTCACTTTCACTTTAAATAACTTGTCATTCTTTATGTAGTAATATAGAATGATCAAATAATAACCCTTCCAATTCATACCTCAACCCCTCCTAGCACACACTTAATCTTAACTGCACTGGCATTCTACTTTAATGTAAAAGAGAGCTGTCTTCTTCCCTAAACCAAGGATTTATGACTCATTCCCTTCAGAATACAAAACTGCTCAAATTTATCCTACTAAAACAAAAAGCACCCCCCCTCTTGAGGACCCCATGCAGCCACAGTGCCCTCTGCATTGCCTCATCTCTACATTTCTCAAGAAGTCACTGAGACTTAAACATTAAACACTTCTTTTCTTCATTTTCTTATCCTTTCACTACTCTAACCAATGAATTCTAGGTTCTGCTATACCACTCCCCTGGAACTATTTTCAATGGTGTTCACCAAAGGCCTCCCATTTACTCAATCCACTGGTCACTTTTCAGCACTAATCTTACTTAAACTCTGTGTAGCATTGGATACTATTGGTCACATTCTCTTCGAAATGTCTTCCCTCCATTTTTGTGTCCTCTCGTCTGGCCTTCCCCAGGCCGCTCTGAATAGTCCCACTTAGCCCGCTTCAGGACCCACACCCTCCAATATCCCTGATGGGCCAGTGGCCCCTGAGTCCCATCCTTAGCTCTGTACTCTTGGCCTTTTACTATATACCTTTGCTTGGTCCCATATACTTGTGAATATAATTGACTTCAGTTACCAATTACATGCCATGGTCTCTCTAATCTCTGTATTTCCGATTACAGACTCTGCTCGGGTGAACCCCAGGCACACTGAACTCAACATACCTAAAATCTAATAGTATCTCACACACTGACTACACAGGTGGATGCCACCACTACGTAATCACTCAATCCAGAAAACTGGAAGACATCCTTTCCTACTCTCTTAGTCTTCAAATTCAATCAGTTTCCATACCCTATTGCTTCTAAATCCCAAATCTCTAGGATTTTGCCTCCCTTCCCATCTCCTCCACTGCTGCTACTTCAAGCTTGATCGTTTCTCACCTAGATTTCCACAAAACAACATGAATGCAGTTCTCTTTCTCCAATGAACACATCTGGCTCTGACTAGCTCTCTAGGCTACTGTCAAAATGACCTAAAATTAAAGTTTTATAAGGTCTTTTTCTGCTTAAAACTCATCTAAACTCTTGTATCTTTATAACTTATTTCCTGAATATCTAACCTACCTCATGATTCCCCGTCAGCACCTCCCTAAAAACATGAGCATGCAGAGGCATGTCCATGCAAAATCAGCTCCCTCAGTCAAAAAAAAAAAAAATGCTCTCACTCTCTTTGCTTGGTTAACTCCTACTCATCCTGACAATCCCTCTAAGAAAACCTCTCTGGCTCAACTTATCCAAGTTACAAAGCTCTCCATCTGTTCCCACAGCACTGTGTTTTATCAAAGCACTGATCACAGCACCTGTTTACTTATCTAGCACTAATCACCTAAGTTAGTTTGTTGTTACATTTGTTGACTTAAGGATCTCTCCCACTAGAATAACACTATTTGGAAGAAAGAAATGTATCTTATTAGACTTTAATGTACAATAACCACATATTTGCAAAACTGACAAATGATATTCATAAGAAAGGCTTGTTAAAAAATATATTCAATATGTAATTCTAAGCATAAAAATGATAAACCAATCATTAAATATCAGTACCAGAGATAAGAAATGTTATGTTTCAAACTGGAGACCTCATTTTTTCTTACAAATTATAAAAATCAAAGGGTCAACAGTGTAGAACCTTCCTTTTAAACAGCCAAATCTTGATCTGTTTGGACCTGATAAACTCCATTGGCCTTTCCCTAGTAACTCCCTGAGACCCCGCCCCACCACAAAGGTGTGCAAGCACCCAATGGGTGGCAGCTGATTTGGTATACCCTGGGACATTTGCTGAATGGCCTCGGACCCAGCACTGGCACTGAGTTTGAACCTGTATTGATCTACTGAACATCACTGGCCCCTAACTAGTGACTCAACTTAGAGTCTATATCATGCAAATGCAGTATTGCCTGGGGGCTCTTTCAATGGCAGCCTAACAGCCAGGCAAAGGCAAATGGAGTAAGATTTTGGTATTCATTAGGACTTTTGCTGACCTGCCCCCTGACCCAGTGCTGGTAAAAGCAAACCTTGGTGCACAGTTTGATCCTTCTTGGGCATATCCAGGACCAGAAGAGGCCGCCCAAACTGTGGATCGCTTTGTAGCTCTAAACAGGTTGCCCAGGGCCAGTCACAGGCAGCGTGTGACATTGGCCTGCACCAGAGTACCTCCCAAGAGGGCTCAGAACCAACACCCAATGACATGTTTATTAATTTGAGAGAGAAAAATATCAGTGTGAGAGAGGAACATTGATTGGTTGCCTCCCGTCTGCATCCCAACCAAGGATTGAACCCACAACCTGGGTATGTGCCTTGATCAAAATCGAATCCATAACCTTATGTGTACAGGTCAACACTCCAACCAATTGAGACTCCCAGCCAGGTCTGTCCTTGTACATTTAAATGTAAGTAGAATACCTATATCTATTAGTAAAAGTTATTATAATGTAAGGGAAAAGCAATATTATTACATATGGATCTCATTTAGATAATTTTAAAGTAGACAACTTTAAAATATTAGTTTCAGTTTCTGTGGAAGAGATCAAACATACTAGAGACTTGTTTAAATCTGTAATAACAGTCCATGAATCCATCTGAACTTCTCCTACAGGTAGCTCAAAGAATTATAAGAGTGTGTGTGTGCGCGCGTATGAGTTATCACAGCCCCACGACTACATCGCACAGACCTAATGAACAGAAATGTTCCTAAGGACTAGAACTACAGCTGTGTTTTTTTTTAAGGGCAGGGGGAGACTCTACCAATAAGCTTAAACTCTGGTGATCTCCTCCATCAGTTTTATCCCACTTCCTTTGTTTCCCTTCCCCACATACACCAGCTAAAGTGGTTTGAGGCCTTCGGCACCCACTGTTTCACAAACATATCTCAGGAAATTTTCCCTAATGTCCATTGAGGATCTGATTGCAAAATTATGTGTTCCTTCTAGAGAAGCCCTCATATGCCCATTCTGTGGCTGCCTTCTAAGCATCTGTGCCAAAGGCAGGACTCTCACAGGGCTGCATCTCCTGTTCCATTCCTTAGCCTTCTGAATACAGCGATGCATCCACAGCAACAGCAACAAACAGCAAGTCATTCCCTTCAAATTCCCAAAATTCCGAATACTCATTAAATGACTAAAAAGCCATTTTGAAATCATAAGTTTAGTGTGATTATTTTTGCATAGTTTGCCCGGTGTTAACAATGATATTATGCTGATAAGTTAGGAGGTATTAAAAATCTATACTAATAGAAGGGTAATATGCTAACTAGACTGAACATCTTCTGAATGACCTTCGGGATGACCTTCCAGACAAAGCCATGGTGTCGGGGTGTTGGAAGCTGCCCATTGCCTTCACTAGCAGAAAGGGGGACAAGGAACCAGAAGGCTGGCCAAACTTGAGGCTCTGGCAAAAGTCAGAGCCCAGCACCCATTGTCTAGTTGAAACAATGGCAGCTGAAGCAACTTCCACCTTTTAGTCTTATGTAAATCCTTGCTGATGGGCTTTCATCTAGCTGTTACTAGAACTGCCTGCCTATGGGCTATGGGTATATCCCAGACCTGAATAAAAAGGATGGCAAAGCCAGATCAAAGCATAGTCCTCTCTTGGGCTTCCACCTGGACCCCAATTCCCAAGTTAATATGTTCTTGTCTAATCTCTTTCATTTGTGTGCAGCCTCCTCCAGAGCCAGAACCCTGTACCTGAACCTGAACCATGCAGGATGTGCGGGATCATAGTCGCAGCAGGGCTAAGGCAGAGGCAGTTAGAGGCAATCAGGCAGGCAGGGGAGCGCAGTTAGGGGAATCAGATAGGCAGGCAGGTGAGTGGTTAGGAGCCAGCAGTCCCGAGAGGTCCCAAATTAGAGAGGGTGCAGGCCAGGCTGAGGGACATCTCCCCCCACCAAACAAATTCTGTGGACCAAGCCTCTAGTCCTCCTAATAAAAGAGTAGCATGCAAATGTGACCGTACCTTGGCTCCTGATTGGCTCTGCTAACAGCCAATTAAGATCAGGGGGCGGGGCCCAGGGGCGGGACCGAGCGGTGCAAGGGCTGGGCCCCGGGAAGGGGAGGAAGCAGTAGTGGCAGCAGCACCATGGTGCCCTGGCCAGGCCAAGCTTGGGGGGGGGGGGGGGGGGGGAGAGAGCAGGGCACGGCAAGCACAGGAGCAGCGCAGTGCCCAGGCTGCCCGAGTTTGGAGGGGGATACGACGAGCACGCCCGGCCTGCCTGAGCTTGGAGGGGGACGCCATGAGCGAAAGAGCAGCCGGGGCACGAGGCGGGGCGAGGTGAGCATAGGAGCACCACCGCCCCAGCTTGGAGGCGCCTGAAAGGGGGGGGGCGCGTGGTGAGCAAGGGAGGCAGCCAGGGGGCGGGGCAAGCGGCCACAATGCAGGAGCAGAGGTGAGCACGCAGCCCCTGGGGCGGAGCACGGCAGGCGGGGGAAGAGAGGCAAAGGGGATGAAGCCCAGCATCTGCGCCCCGCCCCTGGCCAGCCCAGCACAATGTCCACGCCCCGCCCCCAGCCGGCCAAGAGCAGCATTTGCACCATGCCCAGGCCCAGCAGGCCCAGCCACACAGGTGAGGAGAGAAGCAAAGGGGCCGAAGCTCAGCGTCCATGCAACTACCCCCAGCCGGCCAAGCACAGAGTCTGCGCCACGCCCTGGGACAGCGGGCCCTGGGACAGCGGGCCCAGCCACGGGGGTGAGAAGAGAGGCAAAGAGGCTGGAGCTCAGTGTCTGCCCCTGGCCCCAGCAGGCCAAGCACAGCATCTGCACCACGCCCCTGGCCAGCCAAGCACAGGGTCTGTGCCACACCCCAGGACAGCGGGCCCAGCCGGTACGCAAGGAGAGAGGCAAAGGGGCCTACAGCTCAGCGTCTGCGTCACACCGCCGGCCAGCAGGCTCAGCCGCGTGGGCACAGAGAGGCAAAGGGGCTAGCTGGGTGGGGGGAGGGCGGGTTCCCACAGGCACACTACAAGCATCAAATCACTGCTGCTGAAGCCACACACACACACACACACACACACTTCCAAGTAGTATGGTCCAAAAGGTCGACTCCTGAGGCACTGTTCCCATGGCAGCAAACGGGAATCATGCCAGGCGGGGAAGCCAGACCTGAAAGCCCAAGCCCCCGAGTATTTGACATCGTGTGCCGGGGCCCTGAGGAGGCCCCAGGACAAGCATCTCCCCAGAGGCTGTGCGGAAGGAGGAGAGGAACCTCTCTCTAGAGGCCAGAGTGAAGGATGCTGGCGTCTTTGCAGGCCAGGCTGAGGGACACCACCCCTCCTCTGCACCCCCCCCCCACCATGCATGAATTTCGTGCATTGGGCCACTAGTATTAAATAACTGTTCCTGATTTGTTTTGCCTTTGTCAGTGGAGACTGCTAAGAAGTTTTGGAATACCAAGCACATGACACCACATATTCAAGAAATCAATCCTGTCACTTAAAGTAATTTCCTAGAGTTACTGGTTTCTTTTAATGAGAGAGATGATCTTTCTCAGGGTGAGCATGTAAGGTTAGTGATGGCCAGGAGCAGTGACGAAACTGGATGGTTTCAAATCCTTAACAAGAAGTGCCTACCACTTCCCAATATAAGGCAATCATGCATTTAGTTACATCAAGGTCCTTCTAAAAGAGGTGATGATCCCTGTAGACACATAGAAATTGGTATTATATATTGGTTTGAACAATGACTATGGAATTTCAAGGAATGAAAACATTCATCATCAAACTCATATAAATAGAAAGGAGAATAGTGGTTATCAGGGCCAGAAGGAGTGAAGAATGAAGAGTTATTGCTCAGTGGGTTCTGAGTTTGAGATAACAAAAAAGTCTGAGAATGGAGAGTGATGATGGTAGTACAACAACGTAAATGTACTAATACCACTAAACTATACACTTAAAAATGGTTAAAATGGTAAATTTTATAAATATATTTTACCAAAATTTTAAAAATCCATCATGAAACATAACTTTTAAACATTTTCTAGACAATGTTCTAGAAACAGATTTTGATGAATTTTGCAGCTGTCTCATTAAACCTGAAATACTAAGCAAAGCATTTAACTGACACACAAATCTATTCCAACTAGTGGCCTGGTGCACAAAATTCATGCACAGGGGTAAGGGGGAGGGGAAGATTCCCTCAGCCCAGCCTTCACTCTCTCCAATTGGGGACCCCGTGGGGGATGTCCGACTGCCAGTTGGACATCCACTCTCAATCTGGGACCACAGGCTCCTAACAGCTCACCTGCCTGCCTGCCTGATCACCCCTAACTGCCTCTGCCTGATCACCCCAACCTCTCTGCCTGCCTGCCTGATCACCCTAACTGCCTCTGCCTCACCCCCCACCACCATGGCTTTGTCCAGAAAAAAGCCAGATGTCCAGAAGATGGCCAGTTGACCTGGTCTAATTAGAATATTACCCTTTTATTAGTATAGAAAGATTATATGGGATAGGATTGCTTAAATGGGGGCGGGGGGAAGCCTTTTTCAGCAGGAGATGCTCTTGGCAGACAAAAATACATAACCCCTATATCTGGACTGATAGCCAGCCAAATGCACTATACAGCCAAACTGGCCATTAAAAAATTGAACTGCTTTCTTACACCTTACAGCAAACAGTTGTTGCCCTTAAACCCCCTCCTCAGCCCCCATCTTAGGTTCTGCCTCCGCAGTTTACCCAAATTAGGTTCTGACTGGTCGGTTTCCATGTCAGTCAGCATCAAAAGCTCTGCCTCCTAGGGAGCCATTGGCTCCTCACACTTCACCCAGATTTGGTTCTGACTTGTTGGCTTCTATGCCAGTCAGCATCTCTGTGCCTATTCCCGGGCCTGATCAGAGAGGCAGGGCTGCCCCAGGCTGCTGGTGAACAGGCTGAACTGATGACCTCGCAGAGAAAGAGAGGCTCTGCTGGCAAGACCAGCCTCTCTCTCTTTCTCTGAGAAGTCAGCAGTTCAGCCTGCTCGCCAGTCCGACTATCCAAGCCTGCTAGGCACGCAGCCTGGTGTTAGGTCATCCCTTCACTCATTTTGGATGTTCCAGGCCCTGGCTCTTTATACGGGAATTTAGGCAACAATCTATATATTTTTATAGGCAGTTCTTCTCCCTCTAAGTTACCTGCCTTTTTGTCATTTCATTTCTTGAATCACCAGTTTCTGTGTGGGCAGGTACAGAAAGAGCAATTTAATTTTGTGATTACTTAGCAGAGGAAAATGGGCTTACATGAGGTTCTGAATTGCTGTAAATTATACTTAGCTGTGTTTTTCCATGCCGCTATTAACATGGATAATGGACACATTTTCATCACACGTCAAGCAGTTTCCATTTGAAGGCAGGCTGTCATTATTCCTGCCCAAGACAAGTCACACAGACTTCCAGGTCTGGCAGCAACTGGACAGATAATCCTTTTCCCAGAACATGCAGTGGGCACCACTTCCCCAGCTGCCCCAGACAGGTTACAGGTGAGGGACTGAAAACATCCCAGCCTTCAAAAGACAGGACGAGGGGAATCTCCAAACACAGCAACTCCCTCCATTCTTCTGTACTCAGGAACTCTGAACACCTTTGCCCAGCAACGTATCCCATTTATATATACCTTGGTATTTTACTGTCTTTTCATCTTCTTCACATAGCCTTTTCCATACCAGCTGCTTTCTAATAGCAGATTTCCGGCTGTGTTCATTGCAGTTCAGTTTCCCCTTTCTAGTAGCTACCAAAGCAACTGAAGGATGCACCCCAAAACCCCTAAACAGAGCAGAGACTTGAGGGCTGTGAGCTAGTGTTGGGCCAGTTGTCCTCTGGTGTACACACGGCCTCCTAAGGGTGGCTGGAAGACATCATCTATCTTCCTCTCCTTAGTGGGAGCCAAACCATGTAATTTCCATTCTGCTCCATATCTTTCAAAGAGAGAAAAATAGAATCTCTGTTGCTGGAAAGAGCTGAAATATTTGGTAATAAAAAAAGGCTGCATTCCCATACCAAGTTAATTAAGAGTCAAATGTGAAAATTATGCTTCTCACATCAAATTTTGGTTGTTTTGTCTTAATAAAAAAAATAAATAAATAAAAGCCCAGTGAGGTTGAGTAGTTGTGGAAGATAATGTTAAGAAATGTATTTCAAATCCACATGTCATCGCAACCAATGGATAGAGACATTTGTACTCAAACATATTTCGATAATTAAATTAAACTTCTTTCAAATCAAGTATGCCATTAACACTATCACTTTTAGTATATGAGCTTATAAAAATGCTTCATTTCACTATGTTTTGAAGAAAGCATAAGCCACTGGTATTAGAATACTATGTGAATTTAACAAAACAAAAATTAAAAAAGGAGAAAAAAACTAAAGCCTATATTCATTCAGACCTAGTTCATTGAAGGCAATAATACCAAGCCTTCACTGCACACCTTCTTTTTTTCCAGAAAATGAACAGAGTATTTTAGCTCAAGCACCTATAAGAAAAATACCATAGAGTTGGTGGCTTATAAATAACTAGAGGCCCAGTGCTTTCGAAATTCGTGCAAAGGGAGGACGGGGGTGTCCCTCAGCCCAACCTGCACCCTCTCCAATCTGGGACCCCTCAAGGGATGTCTGACTGCCCATTTAGGCCCGATCCTAGTAGGATCGGGAGTAAACACAGTCGGACATCCTTCTCACAATCCAGGACTGCTGGCTCCAAACTGCTCACCTCCCTGCCTCCCTGATTGCCCCTAACCGCCTCTGCCTGCCAGGCTGATCACCCTCTAACCACCTCCCTACCAGCCTGATGTCCAACTGCTCCTCTGTCTGCCTGTTTGCCCCCAACTTCCTTCCTATGCTGGCTTGGTCACCCCTAACTGCCCTCCCCGGCAGGCTTGTTCATCCCCAACTGCCCTCCCTTGCGGGCCTGGAACCTCCCAGTGGCCTTCCCCTGCTAGCCATCTTGTGGTGACCATCTTGTGTCCACATGGAGGCAGCCCTCTTGTGTGTTGGAGTGATGGTCAATCTGCATATTACTCTATTGGATAGGATAGAGGCCTGGTGCATGGGTGGGGACCAGCTGGTTTGCTGTGAAGGGTGTCCAGGATCAGGGTGGGGGTAACCTTGGTGCGTGGGATGGCCTGGGCGAGGGGCCTATGGTGGTTTGTGGGCCAGCCACGCCCCCCAGGGACCAAAGTGGAGGCCCTAGGATCTGAGATTAATTTATGTTCTACAATTAAAACTTGGTAGCCTGGAGCAGAGCCAAGCCTTATGCTTGCTCTGTGGAAACAGCCATTTCTGTTTGGGTTTATTTAAATTCTATAATTGAAACTTTGTAGCCTAGAGTGGAGGACTAAGTAGTAGGGCTGCAGAAGCTTGGCTTTCTCCATCGCCTGGGCAACCCTAGCCTCTACTCTCTCCAGCTCCGTAACTGCCGCCATTTCTGTTGGGATTATGTATCTTCTATAATTGAAATTTTGAAGCATTGAGTGGAGACCTAGGCCAGCAAGGGCAGGCGGAAAGCTTGGCTTCTTCCACTACTAGGGAAACTCAATCCTCCTTCCTGCTCTCATTGGCTGCAGCCATCTTGGTTGGAGTTTATCTGCTCCTGATTGTCTGGTGGGCGTGGCTTGTAGGCATGGCTTGTGGGTGTATCTGAGGTATGGTTAATTTGCATATAACTCTTTTATTAGAGAGAATATTTATCTTCCACATTCTGGAGGCTGGAGAGTCCAAAATCAAACTGCTGTCAGATTCAGTGCCCGGTGAGAACCCACTTCCTGCTTCACAGACAGCGTCTTCACAAGGTGTCCTCACAGGGTGAAGGGGGAGGAGAAAGCTTCCTGATTCACAGATGGCAGTTTTCAAACTATTTCCTCACAAGGTGAAAGGGAGGAGAAAGCTCTTGGTGTCCCTTTTATGAGCACACTAATCCCATTCATGAGGGCCCCATCCTCATAACCTAATCACTTCCTATCCCATCACACTGGCGGTTAGGATCTAAACATGTGAATTTCCCAGGGAGGGAGATTGGGCCACAAACATTCAATTTATGACACAGAGTGATGAGAATATGTTCTTAATCCTCACACTGTCCCTAGGAGTAAAGGGATCATTGATTATTTAGGTTCTGTTTTGCTGAAGAGTATTAAGTAGAAAAGGTAATCTGATCACAGATCACAGAGACTGGGGTGGAGCCCTGATGAACTCTGACCTTCTGGTGCTGTATTCAGGACTTCACTTGTTTCAGGATCATACTGTAAGAGTTGAAAAATATCAATAATCAATGGCTTTATTTGAAATTATAATTTAGATTAATTATTGATAAAGTATAACTTTAAGAAGAAAATATTTTAAAAGAATAAGGTTTAAGCCAAATAGAGTAGGTTATAAGATACAAACTCACAAGTACCCACTCTATTCAATACTTTCCTCATTTATTATGTGGAGATATCCACAATGAGCTAAGCAGATGAATATATCTTAAAATGAGAGGTCTAAGAGTGAAAACTGACAATGTAATGTTGAATAATGATACGCAAGGAAAAACACCAATATTCTTCCACATTTTGAATAAATTACAATACACAAAGAGTCAATAAAAACAGAAGTCCATAAATATTTTGTTGTTATAAATAAAAAATAGTATTTACAACACACACACACATACAATTTGGAATCAGTTATCCATTTTCTTTTCCTCAAAAAAGTAATTGAAAAGTATAGTCATTCTAAAACCGAGGGCAGTGGTCAGCAAAAAATGGCTCATGAGCCACACGCGGCTCTTTGGCCCCTTGAGTGTGGCTCTTCCACAAAATACCACGGCCTGGGCAAGTCTATTTGGAAGAAGTCTATTTAGAAGAAGTTTTAAAAATTTGTCTCTCAAAAGAAATTTCAGTCGTTGTACTGTTGATATTTGTCTCTGTTGACTAATGAGTTTGCCGACCACTGGTCTAGGACAAGTCATTCTTAAAAGCTAATTGTTTTGCAATCCTAAACTGCCACTTTATTTAATGTTTTAGTTTAAGCCTTTCAAAGAGTTAAATCCCTGCATGTGATAGATAACATTTAATGTGACAAAGATATTGGGAACCAGCCCCTGCCTACAAATGCAAAAAGCTTTAAGTAACATTGAACTAAACACCGTACCTGTGCATTTATCCTTTTCTGCCATCACCATTTCAACAATGAATATGGAAAAGTAAAGTTAATTACAGAGTATATTCTGTATGAATTAGGCTTAAATTTCTCATCACACGTATTGAGGTTGACTCAGGAGTGTACTGCGCCTGTATTTGGACAGCACAGGCAGATTTTATTTGAAGGTATAAGAATAATGTGTATTTGTTCCTATATTGCCTGATTTATAGAGACGGGATAGACAGGTAGAGATCTTCTGGGTTGGCCCATTCCCATGGGGAGTGCCTGGACAAACAAACACCTTCTGCTCCAGATTTAAGTCTTTTCTACTCCACTGGCCATCACTCCATTTGCATTTGACCTGCGTGCCCCACTTCAAATCTTCTAAAACAGCCTGTTCAGTTTTTTGTGTCTTTGTTTTAAAATTTGTACACATGGGCCTGTGCTTATTTGGGGGAATAAAGTCACTCTGATCTACAGAGCAACTTGAATTTTGAAATATTGCTTTAAAAGAAATGAAAGTGATTTGCAAATACTTGTTGTGCATTTAGAAGAGTGCCGAAAACATAAAAGAGTAAGAGAAGTCTTTGCCCTCAAAAGATTTCAAAAGGCCAGCCTTGCAAGATCCCAGAATTACTTAAAGGCAATTACTGTGCCTTTATCAGTAACATATCTATTTTTTTAATATATTTTTATTTATTTCAGAGAGGAAGGAAGAGGAAGAGAGAGATAGAACCATTGATGATGAGTGAGGATCACTCGTCTGGCTGCCTCCTGCATGCCCCACAACTCAGGCATGTGCCCTGACCATTAATCGAACCGAGTCAGTCACAGATCTTGGAGGCAGCAATAGTGCCAGTGATTCTCAATTATGAATATCAGAATTACCTGAGATGCTATTAAAAACATTTGTGTCAAGGTACCACCATCAGAAATTGTATTTGATTGCTGGGAAAGAGCCCTGGCATCAGTAGTTGCATAAGCTCCCAGTGATTTTAATGTGCAGCTAGCCATAATCAAAAGCTACTGCTCTGGACAGTGCAGGAATTCCTACCAATGCTAAGGTTAAGAGTTCTCAAACTGGTTCTAAAACTGTGAAGGTCTGTTCATAAAATAGCTGCCATCCTACCCACACTTTTTTTTTTCCTTATGTTCCAAAAAAATAAATATTATTTATATCATCTGGACTTCAACTAACATGTAACCCTGAGGAGGCTATACGAACCTTTAGATAACCATTTTTTAAATTATTTAGATTGCCCCATAAAATCACTTTTACTACAAATAATTCTTCACATGAAAATCTCATTTGTACTTAATAACTGAATTATTCAAAATGTTACTTAATAAAAACATGATTTTGCAAAAAATAGAAAAATTAAATACTGACCATTTTCAAGACTCCTGAAATTATCCTCATACCTTTCATGAAAGTTTTGCGAATACAAGCTCTGATAAGATAAATTCAGGCCTTTGTATATGCAAAACTAGGTTTTGTTTTATAGATTTGCTATTAGGGTTTGAAATAGTAAGGCACATATGTCACAAAAGACTGGTTAGATGGGTTAGCAAGATGTCTTGGTGTAATGTTAAATGTCACATATTTCACAATTATAGGTGGGATCAACTAAAAATCTGCTTAAGGGAGGAAAAGTGCAAGTACAGGACTTATTTTCACTTAAGGGAAGATTCTCCCTCGTAAAAGGGGCCTATCAAGGGAAACTATGAACACATCTAGCACACAATCATCTGAGTTGTTCCTGGAGGATCTAGATATTCGGATATGAGGTGACAATTATTCCTCCTCATGGTATTTACATCATACTGAAGTCAGGGCCTCCCCACAGCAATGCTGATAGCAGCACACACCTGAATCGATACCTTCTGCTCTTCAGTCAGCTATCTGATTTGTGCCTGATGACAATTGTCCTCTATCCTGGTGGCACATTTGAAACTGGCAGAGTAGGCAGTTAGGCATGAGCAGAGCAGGAACAATAGGCCCGGTATGAAATGTCACCAGGACAGAAAGGCCTGGGTGCCTAGCAAGAGCCAAAACTAGAGAAAGCAACTATCCTTAGCCTAGGGCAGTGGTCAGCAAACCGTGGCTCACAAGCCACATATGGCTCTTTGGCCCTTGAGTGTGGCTTTGCCACAAAATATCACGGCCTGGGCTAAGAAATTTCACTCTCAAAAGAAATTTCATTCGTTGTACTGTTGATATTTGCCTCTGTTGACTAATGAGTTTGCCAAACATTGCCCACCCAGGAAACTCATTCGTCAACAGAGGCATATATCAATAGTACAACAATTGAAATTTCTTTTGAGAGCCAAATTTGTTAAACTTAAACTTCTTCTAATGCTACTTCTTCCAAAGAGACTCGCCCAGGCCATGGTATTTTGTGGAAGAGCCACACTCAAAGGGCCAAAGAGCCACATGTGGCTCGAGCCGCAGTTTGCTGACCACAGCCCTAGGGTAACCTTCCCTCCCTTAGCATGAAGCCAGTAATTTAAACCTCCTTAGAGGAGGAACAAAGGGAGCCTCATATGACTACCACATAAACCTGAACACCCTCTCTTAGCATAAAGCACTAAGGATAATGAAGTTCTGACCCCATCAAATAATCTTAGGAACAAAGCCTAGGGTCTGTTGACCAAAGAAATAAAGTTTTGGTCACACCAGATATAACATCTAAGCCTCAGTTGTGTTTTTCGGTTTCAGATCCAGAAAAGCAGGAAATGCAGGCAAAATGATATCAGGAACGGATGCAATGACTAATGACCCCCTAGCCCAGTGCCAAACAATTAATAGGGACGTTACCCTAAAGGACACACCTGGAAAGCTGATGAATGTTCTATTGAGATCCTCACCTGAGGCAATGGACCCAGTGTGCACGCTTTCTCTCTCCCACCCTCTCGAGGGCAAACCCACACCTTCCTTCTCAAGCACATACCTTAGTTTTCTTTCTCCTAAAATCCAAGGGCCCTTCTTTTGCTTCCGTAACTTGTTTCCTGAGTGCAGGCAGCCCAGCTGGTTCACTTCTTCTATGATTTTCTAAATAAACTTCTTGTATTAGGGTCTCTGGCTCTGAATTCTTTTCTAGGTGAATTGAAGAATCGAGGTGTACCACCACCACTAACAAAACCCTTGAGCATTTTTAATGATGTTATTGCTGGGCCCCATGCCCAGAGTTTATGACTGACTTGAGATGAGTGAAACTAGAATATTGGGGGGGGGGGGGGGGGGTGTTTTTAAGGTTCTTAGGCATGTCCTAGCTGGTGTGACTCAGTTGATTGGTGCATCATCCTGTACACCAACAGGCCATGGGTTCAATTTCTGGTCAGGGCCCAAACCCAGGTTTTTGATCCCCAGTTAGGGTACACATGAGAGGCAACTGATCAGTGTTTCTCTCTCACATCCACGTTTCTCTCTCTCTAAAAAAAAAAAATATATATATATATATATATATATATATATATGTGTGTGTGTGATATATATATATATATATATATATATATGTGATATATATATATATATATGTGTGTGTGTGTGTGTGTGTGTGTGTGTGTGTGTGTGTGTGTAGCCCGGCCAGCATGGCTCAGTGGTTGAATATTGACCTATGAACAAGGAGGTCACGGTTCAATTCCCAGTCAAGGCATATGTCCGGGTTGCAGGCTTGATCCCTAGTGTGGGGCATGCAGGAAGCAG
Source organism: Antrozous pallidus (assembly GCA_027563665.1). Taxonomy (NCBI): domain Eukaryota; kingdom Metazoa; phylum Chordata; class Mammalia; order Chiroptera; family Vespertilionidae; genus Antrozous; species Antrozous pallidus. Next base: position 116,948,172 of record CM050508.1, on the reverse strand, counting down.
CTGATCAATTATTCTCTCTCATCACTGATATTTCTACCTCTCTCTCCCTATCCCCTCCTCTCTGAAATCATTAAAAAATACATAAATGTGTATGAGTATATATAAAATAAAGGTTCTTTGTTGTGATGAAGAGACCTGTTCCTGAATAAGATGAAGGTAATGCTGTTAGGAAGGAGCCTAGGAAGTACTGGAGATGGCTGCTCACAAAACAAGCCCACCATAGGGACTTCAGAACATTTTTGTTTGTTTTGTTTCAATAAAAATGTTCCTAAAGCCAACAGAAACACTGGGTCCAAGTCCGCTTTATGACCTCAGCTGGCTCTGCCTCCTCCACCCAATCACCATGGACACTTGACTAGCTCCTGTGCTGACCTGGCTCAGGAGCCCACCGAGAAGCCCACCCAAGATGGTGATGGGGATCTGGCAGTGTGAGCAGACGTGCCAATGGCCAAGAGGATGAGCTCAGGGTAATGGAAATGGACCTGGGAAGCCTGGTGACCTGAGAGCCCTGTAGCTGGGCTCCTGCAGCCGGAAAAGGCCATGCAGTTCACTTTCAACACCCACAAAGAGGAAACCAAAGCCACCAGGACTGCCAGTGCTGTACCATCCAGGATTGCAGTGCTACTGAGGCCCAGGACGCCATCCAGGACTGAAATGACACTTAAATGACACCTGGCCAGCACACAGGTGATCTGGGACTCAGAGGGGTTCTGGTGTTGGAGACCTGGGCTGATCACAGACTCCAGGAACCAGGAATACTTGCCACAAAGGAAGACTCCAGTATTCCCCCCGAATTGTATTTTCATTTTATAAGTAATTTTTTGAAGCCAGAGAAGCCAACAAAGGCAGCAATGGGGCTTATAGAAAAGACAGCGGAAATGATGAAGCTGAACCAGCAAATAAGCTCAAATCCAGTAAAAAGTGGCAGAAAACCGGGCTGTTATTTAGTGAAGTCCTGTCCAGGTTGAGACTAACTTTATGCTGGCAAACCTGACCAATAAAACTAACTAGAATAGAAGGTAAATGGAAAACCAGTGAAACAACTATGTACAAAAAGGAGTGAGATCCTATAATCGGGGCAAGAATTAGTCTCCCAATACGTGAAACAAACTTCAGAACTAAAAGCAGCACAGCTCTTGGCAAAGGAAAAGCTACAATCTGACTTGAAGCAGCAGTTGGAGGGAGTGAGGGGACATTTTACTAGTAAAGGAGAAACAGTACAGGTAATTGCACTTTACATCATGCTAAACAAAGCCCAAGTTGAGACAGCTGCAAAGGCCTATGCTTGATACCTACAGAAAAAAAAAAGCATTACAGGACAAGCAACTGAATAAGCCAGCCAGGAGCATGTCCGGAAAGAGGGGAGCTAAAAAGAAAGGCCCAGGCCTTGTAGGTGGCAGCAGAGAGGGACATTTCTGAGCTACACCTCCTCCAGAGAACCAGGAGTTACATAAAAAGCTAGTTTCAACAATCTTAGCAGTGCCAGGAGGAAAAGACCCCCGCCCAAAGCTAGTTAAAAATCCAGAAGCAGCAGCTGCAGCAGGAACAGTCGTCTACAGAGTGCTTACTCCCAGAGAGGCAAGGACTTCACCAGGGTGCTCCAAAGAACAGAAGAACGTCTTCCCTAGCACCTGAATCAATCCACAGTAATCTCTAAACTATCACTGATTCAATAAGGACTGGAGCAAGTCGTCTTAGGTGATGCATAAACCTGGTTCAGAAGGCTTTGGGATCTCATTGCTACTGTAAAGTATCCATCATGACATCTTACTGTGAAGGATAAGGTACTTTTTTTCCAGACAAACTACAACATACATGTGTAATTAGCTTCCCCTAATTAGGTTTTCTTTTTAATTTGCTCGTTAGTAAACAAGGTGTCCCTCAATCCTCCAGATAAGCTAACACCATTTGCCAAACACTCATAGTGAAACTAGGTTTAGAAAACCACCTTGGGGAAGAGAGAGGAAAACAGCTGTATGATTTATTTCATCTAGCTGAGTCAGATTTCTTATAGAAAAAGCATCCTTAAGGATAGCATCTCAGATTGACTTTATATAGCAGTAATGGCTTTCTGGTCTATAAATGACCAGTATCAGTTTATCCTCATTTCTTGCGTCCATCTCAAAACACAGAGGCAAACTGTTTTTCTTTTTCTTTTTTTTTTTTTTTGAAAGTTTGTGCCAATGGCCAAGTAGCTTCTTTTATAGATTGCTCATGAGTAAGAAGGTACTCCAATAACAAGATCAATAAACAATGCTAGGTAGAATGACCTTCTGTCTGATGTAGTCCTCACAATTACAGCTTTCAGTAAACTGTGAAGGGAAGACAGCGGGGACATATACTATGTCAAGTCTTTTGAAAATGTTTTCTATGAAATAATACCTCTAGAATCAATGAGGTGGCTAAATGCCTCTGCATGTTTTAGAAAAATGTATCAAAAGAAAGTTTTTAAATATTTGGACAGCTTTTTAAAGAATCTTGTGCCATCTATTTCCTTAGCAACATCCTAAATTCTAAGATGTCAAGATTACTTAAATATAGTATTTTATTTTTAGGTCCCGTATTATATTTTTGAACTATATGTGCACTTAATAGTAAATGAAATGCCCTTTGTAATTAATATGTGCCATATATTTATGCTTATTGAATAGAACTGGGAATAGTATCTTAAATTAGTATAGGCTTTTAGAGTAGATTGTTTTTTTATGTGTGTTTTGTTTTGTTTTGCTTTTATGACATATTTTGATGGTTAGACTCATGATTTATTTGAATGCTGACTTCTATTACAGGAATATAACCCAATATCTTTACACTGCTTTTCTATGAAAAAATATAATGAATTTCATTTTATTGATATGTAAAGTAAATTCCTTTAAATTGCATTATGAAAAGGACTCTCCCTCAATGTGCTTTTAACTTGTAGCTTTAAACTTGTTTTCTGTTAAATATGTAGTTTCTTTAGTAAACTAGCATTTTGTTATTAAAAATTAAAGCCTATATGGATTAAAAAGTAAACATATAAGTAAATAAAAAGGTTCTCAGGTGTGATTCAAGGTCAGACTAAAGAACCAGTGGGCTAATGTGATCCTAGAACAAATAAAGGAAAACAAGTTCAGACAAAGACAGGTATGATCTTTGAGCTTGCTTACACAACTCAAATCCTGGTCTCTCCCCTAGACATGAAGGGAAGATGAGGTGTGAAAGAGGGAGGAGCTTGAGCTAACAATCAGACAAAGAGTTCTAATCTCAGCTCCATTAACTAGCTGTGTATCCTTGGCCCATTTGTGAAAGTTCTTTCAGCCTGTTTCCCCAGATTAAAAATGTCACTAATTATATCTCATCGGGATTTTACCAAGACGAATATGAATGAGATGTAAAACAACTAGTACAGTTTTGGTTTCATCCCATTTACCAGCAGAGTCCGGGCTTATTGGACACCTACACTGGGGGTTCCAGATACCAGCCACAAGACGAGCAGTTTGGGATTTTGAAAGGTGAAGCGATCAGCTACCCAAGACACAAGGCTAATTAAGTAGCAGAGCTTGGATTAGAACTCAAATTCACCACCTCCGAAATTTCTGATAGTCTTATTAAAATGAGTGTGCGGAAGCAGAACCCAAGTGACTTTTGAAAGCACATCACTGGATGGTCAGCTGTGGTAAAACTAAATTCTGAGAATGGATTATCAAAAGGTTCTGGCTTGCCTTCACGGCTACGTGAATACAGCCGTGGAGCTTATGAAAAAATTTATCAATGGACAACTGAAGAATACATAAGTGGGCATATTTACCTGAGAAAAATGCAACGTGTTGTATGTACACAAGTACACAGAAAAGAAGGATATGAAGACATAAAGACTGTAATACTTTTTACACTTGGTTATATTTTTATAAAATTTTTTGGTTCTTTTGTGCTATAATTTGTCCTGTTTCAAAATTGTTGGTGATTTTTCACTGACACATAAAGTAAATTAATGTGTGAATTGTTAATTTAATGATAAAGAATTCTTTCACATGTAAGTTTGTCATTTTCATGTACTTTTATGTCAGTATGCAGAATGCAAAAATAATTTCTTTAAAAAAGAAAATATAATTCTCTCCACACTTTTTAACTTAACTTTCAAGCAAAGCCATTTGATTTGATTTACTTAATCAACTGACTAAAATGATGCATGTGATGATCATTAAAACATTTTAGAGATGTTGTTCTTTTATTTATATAAAACAAGTAATATAGCAGGTATTAAAAAATGATAGTTGGGTCAACTTCTGAGCAATCCGAATGAGCCACAATAAAGAACAGAAGTACACTTTAGCTCATCTTTTCACACGAGACACATCCAGTAAGTTAGTTTTCAAACTTTCACAACTATAAATACAATCTCCATATTTTTCTTAAGTCAATACAAAAGGTCTCTCTTGGCCAACTGGTGAAGATGATCATAACTTATTTGTTGAATAAAACTGCCAGTTAAAATCTAATTCTAAAAAAGTTAGAATCAGTGAGTCTGAATGTCAGGACAAAGAATAGTTCAAAAGCCTCAACCCTACCTCTAGAGAATGAAATACTGAGCCCAGAGACAAAGAAGGAACCCAAATCCTAGAACAAACAATTCCCTATGGCTTTAGAGTCCGATGGCCTAAAGTTTAAATTCTATCTTCAACATTTCAATAAATCACACACGCTTTATGCTTTAATTTATTCATCCGTTAGATGAGAATAGTGCCATCTTTCTCAAAGTTCTCATAAAAACTGAAAATGAGAATATAGGTAATGTACATAGCACAAAATAATTTTAATTTCTTAATATATTTTATTGATTTTTTTTACAGAGAGGAAGGGAAAGGGATAGGAAGTCAGAAACATTGACCAGCTGCCTCTTGCACGCCCCCTACTGGGGATGTGCCCACAGCCAAGGTACATGCCCTTGACAGGAATCAAACCTGGGACCTTTCAGTCTGCAGTCGATGCTCTATCCACTGAGCCAAACCGGTCTCAGCCACAAATTAATTTTATTTCCCTTGCTCTCTATATATATTTTTATTTCTGGTCATGAAGTTTCTAATCAATTATGCCTCTGAAATATTTCCTCTTTATAAATCAAATAACTCTCAAACTCAGAAAACATAAATTCACAGACAACCCACCCAATGAAAAGACACTAAAGAGAGTGACATCAGCGTCATTGGCCATGTAAGCTGACCTCCAGGTCTCTCCCTTGTGCAATTACAAATTGGACATCTGTAATTCAACAAAGAAAATCCCAGTTTAACACACAAACACATCCGAGAGATCCACACATTGAGACACCTAAATGTGGACACATCAGAGCAAGTGGGGTAGGCAGGATGGAGTCAAGACAGAGACAAAGGCCACACACAGTCCATCTCTTGCCTAGGTCCCAGCAGATGCAACAGCAGTGAAGGGCTCCAGGGAAACTCCACTGAACAAACTTAAAGGGCAGAAACAGCACCTGAACCTTGTGGCTGGCATATATTGAGGCTGGGCCCAGGGTTAGAGATAAGAGACAGAGAAACACTGGAAAGGGTCATAGTATTCAACATCCCACCAGCATCAGCCAAATGATTCTGATGTGGGAACCTGCCCACCCTACCCCTCCTGTGGCCAGTCAGCAGTAAAAATCATCACACTGCCAATAGTAAAAGAACTGAAAAAACAAAAACAAACAAACAAAAAACACCAAAATAACTTTCCAGCCTAAATGGCCTGTACCCATTATGGCTAACTCCACAGGAAAGAACGGAACCCCAAACACATGAGCCCACTTCCCCTACTCCAAGCCCAACCCCCCTCCCCCGCCCCGACCTATCATAGAGGAGCCTGGTAAAGGAAGCTGGGTCAACTCCAACAGAGCGGCTCTGCTGACAGCTTCGAGGTACTGGACACTGGTATAAAAAACACAGTGCCACAAAAACCATACCCTGCAACAATCTAAAGGAGTAGTGCCCCAAGACAAAGACCAGCAGGTGATAAAGGGGACACCCGCCTCCTCAGGGACTATAGGATGCTTTCCATGGCCAAGAGTACATGCCCCACAGAGATCCCAGAATCCCCAGTAGTATATATAGGTAGGGAAAAAATAAGAACTTGCACTTTAGCACCACCTACTGGAAAACAAAAGAAAGACCTCTCTATTATCAATCTGACAAACAGTGATGAGTCAAATACTTTATTACCACAAATACCCAGGCAGAAAAATAATTCATCAAGCACAACACGTAACTAAAGTAACAAGGGAATTCAAAAAGAAAATTGAAAAATCTCCAGAGAATAAATTTAAAGACATGGATGACTGTGATTTAAATGACAGAGAATTTAAGATTGCAGTTCTTAAAACAAACAAAATACTAAACAAGTAAACCAAGATGGTGGCATAGGTAAACACCTAAATTGCTGCCTCGCACAACAATTTCAAAACTACAACTAAAAGACAAAACAAACGTCATCCAGAACCACAGGAAGGCTGGCTGAGTAAAAATTCTACAACTAGAAGGAAAGAGAAAAGCACACCGAGATTCAGGGGAGCTGTGGAAGGCAGAGGTAAGAGGCTCGCAACTGAGTCTGCGGCTGCCTTTCTCAATCTGAAGACAGACAAAACCTCCCAACTACTGTGAACTCCAGTTCCAGGTGAGACTCTGGAGACCCAGACTCAAACAGAAAGAAACTGGACTTTCTGCCAGCGGGCCAAACTCAAGGCTGGCTTTCTCTCAGAGGTGTTTACAGCAATTAGTGCGGGATACTGAGACCCAGGGGCCACTTAGAGCAAGGCTCATGGGAAGCAATTGCTGTCTGCTCCGCCTGAGACTCCACGCCATCCAACATGAGCACAGCAGCTTTTGCAAGTTTTGTGTCATAGCGTATCTCCAGCATAGAAGTTTTCCCAGCGTAGATACAGCTGATCCTACAGCCAATTGGCCTGGAGGTCAATTCTTCCCAGTGATACCAACAACAATCAAGGCTTAACTACAAAAAGACTGTACACACAGCCCACATAGGGACGCACCAAGAGTATCCACCTCAGATAACGGGAGGCTGAGCCACTGGACCCTACGGGACACCTATCACATAAACCCACTCTATCAACTCAGGCATGCAGCCAAAATGCAGAGACAAAGAAACAGGTAATAAATGAAAGAAATGGAGAAAAGCAAACGACTGGATATAGAGTTAAAAACCATAGTTATAAGATTTTTCAAGAATTTTCTAGAAAAGATCGATAAATTTAGCAAGACCCTCGAGTATATGAAAAAGGACCAACTAGAAATTAAGCATAACCTGACTGAAATAAAAAATAATATACAGAGACCCAACAGCAGATTAGATGATCACAAGAATCAAGTCAAAGATTTGAAATACAAAGAAGCAAAAAACACTCAACCGGAAAAGCAAAAAGGAAAAGAATCCAAAATTATGAAGATAGTGTAAGGAGTCTCTGGGACAACTTCAAGCGTACCAATATCAGAATTACTGAGGTGCCAGAAGGAGAGAGAGAGCAAGATACTGAAAATCTGCTTGAAGAAATAATGACTGAAAACTTCCCCCACCTGGTGAAAGAAATAGACTTAAAAGTCCAGGAATCGCACAGAACCCCAACAGAAAGAATCCAAAGAGGACCACAGACACATTATTATTAAAATGCCAAGAGCAAAGGACAAAGAGAGAATATTAAAAGCAGCACAAGAAAAAGTTACCTACAAGGGAGCACCCATATGATTGTCAGGTAATTTCTCAACAAAAGCTATGCAGGCCAGACGGGAGTGGCAAGAAATGTTCAAAGTGATAAACAGCAATAACTTACAACCAAGATTACTCTATCCAGCAAAGCTATCATTCAGAATTGAAGGTCAGATAAAGAGCTTCACAGATACAAAAAAGCTAAAGGAGTTCATCATCCCCAAATCAGTATTACATGAAATGCTGAAATGTATTCTTTAAGAAGAGGAAGAAGAAAAAGTTAAAGATAAAAACTATGAACAACAAATACAAATATATCTATCAACAAGTGAATCTAAAAATCAAGTAAATAAAAAATCTGATGAACAGGAAAAAAAACTAAACATGATACAAGAAAACTCAGAAAAGCAATTCAATGAGCTCAAAAATAAAATCAACAAATAAATATTTCCAAAAAATATTAAAACTTTTAACAAGAACCAAACAGAAATTTTAGAGCTAGAGATTCAGTAAATGAGATGAAGAACCAACTACAGAACTTAGGAAACAGAGCTGACCAGATGGCAGAAAAATTTAATGATATCAAAGACAGAAATTCACAAAAGACTTGGGTAGAAGAACACAGAGAATTGAAAGTGTGATAAAAAAGAAAAAGGTAAGAACTATCTGACTACTTTGGAAACAGCAATATAAAAATAATGGGTATCACAGAAAGAAGAGCAAGAGAAGAAAACAGAGCACCTACTCAAACAAATTTTAAATAATAAAAGGCTAATATGCAAATCAACCGAATGAAGCAATGACTGGTTGCTGTGACGCGAACTGACCACCAAGGGGTAAATTCTCAACACAGGAGCCAGCCTAATTGCTGGGAAGAGCAGTGGCGATGAAGAAAGTCTCCCATCTGTGGCAGCATGAAGGATGTCTGGGGAGTGGGCCTAAGCCATCAGTCAGCCATCCCCCAAGAGCCCCCAGACTGTGAGAAGGTACAGGCCAGGTGGAGGGACTCCAGCCCCACCCTGATACATAAATCTTGTGCACCAGGATTCTAGTAATAAATGAGAAATTACTAAAGCTATGGAAAAATCTAAATCTTCAAATCCAATCCTATCTAATAAAAGAGTAATATGCAAATTGACCCTACCACCAATACATCCACAAGCCACACCCACCAGCCAATCAGAAGAAATAAACCCCAACCAAGATGGCTGCAGCCACTGAGATCAGGAGGGAGGCTTGGGTTTCCCCAGTAATGGAGGAAGCCAAGCTTTCCTCCTGCCCTTGCCATCCTAGGCCTCCACTCAATGCTACAAAGTTTCAATTATAGAAGATACATAATCCCAACAGAAATGGCGGCAGCCACAAAGCTGGAGGGAGCAGAGGCTAGGATTTTCCAGGCGATGGAGGAAGCCAAGCTTCTGAAGCCCTAGTGCCTAGGCCTCCATTTCAGGCTACAAAGTTTCAATTATAGAATTTAAATAAACCCAAACAGAAATGACTGTTGCCACACAGCGAGCAGAAGACTTGGCTCTGCTGCAGGCTACAAAGTTTAAATTGTAGAACATAAATTAATCCCAAATCCCAGGGCCTCCCCTTGGGTCGCTGGGGGGCATGGCCTGCCTGCAAACAACCATAGGCCCAATATTTACAGGGAACTCACGCAGCTTAACAAAAAGAAGATAACCCAATCAAAACATGGGCAACTGATCTAAATAGACACTTTTTGAAAGAAGATAGAAGGAAAGCCAAGAGACGTAAGAAAACCTGCTCAAAGTCACTAATCATCAGAGAGATGCAAATCAAAACAACGAGGTACCATCTCACACCTGTCAGTATAGCTATCATCAACAAGTCAAGAAACAAGTGCTGGTGAGGATGCGGAGAAAAAGAAACCCTCGTGCACTGCTGGTGGGAATGCAGGCTGGTGCAGCCACTGTGGAGAACAGTATGGAGTTTCCTCAAAAAACAAAAAATGGTACTCCCATTTGACCCAGTAATCCCACTTCTAGGAATATATCCCAAGAAACTAGAATCACGAATCAGAAAGGATATATGCACCCCTATGTTCATAGCAGCACAATTCACCATAGCTAAGATTTGGAAACACCTAAATAGCCATCAGCAAATGAGTGGATTAAAAAACTGTGGTACATCTACACAACGGAATACTATGCTGCAGTAAAAAAAGGAGTTCTTACCATTTGCAACAACATGGATAGAGATGGAGAGCATTATGCTAAGTGAAATAAGCCAGACAGAGAAAGATAAATATCACATGATCTCACTCATTTGTGGAATATAATGAACAACATAAACTGATGAACAAAATTAGATCCAGAGACAGAGAAACATCAATCAGAGCATCAAACCTCAGGGAAGAGAAGGATATTGGGGATAAGGGGAGAGATGAACCAAAGGACTTATATCCATGCATATAAGCCTAATCAATGGACACAGACAACAGGGGGTGGGGGCATGAATGGGAGGTGGGAGGTAATGGGGGAATAAGGACACATACGTAATACCTTAATAAAGAAAAAAAGTAGGAAAAAAATAAAACCATAGTTATAAAAATAAAATAATATTGGATGTCACCGGTAACTGAAAAAATAAAAAACGATTAAAGAAAAAAAAATCATATGATCATAGCAATACTTTCAAAAAAAAGCATTTGACAAGATACAATATCCATTTATTGTTACAACATTCAATACCATGGGGTTTAGAAGGAAACTACTTCAACATAAAAGTCTTAAATGATGTAGTTCTCAGCTAATATAACACTCAGTTGTGAAAAACTGAAAGCTTTCTTCTAAGATGAGGAAGAAGACAAGGCTGCCCATTCTCACCACTGTTTTCAACATAGTACTGAAGTTCTAATCAGAGCAATCTGGCAAGAAAACAATAGGCTTCCAAATTGGAAAGAAAAGCAAAACTGTCACTTTTTACAGAAGTCAGGATTGTTTACATAGATAACCCTAAAAACTGTACAATAAGTCTACAATGTTTCCTTATACTGTAAATTGATTCTACTAATGAAATCACATCAACAAAGCCAAAAAAGAAAATAATTAGAACTAAGAACAATACTAGTCTGAAGCAGACCAATTAGAATAACACAAAATCTAGGCTGAGTAAGAAAGAAAGTAAAGATATAATGAGAAGGATATAGCACAATTAAAAGGTGAACAGCTCAGTGGATTCTAAGTCTTGGTAGGGTCCCAAAGAACTGTGGAGTAGCAGTATCAAAGGGAAAGCTGGAAGGTAGGTATAGCAAAGTAAGAGAAGTGCTGAAAATTGACAGCATGGAGGAGGTTTTTTTCAGTTAACAAAATGTATTTAACTCCAAGTCTCAGCTGACCATGTACTATTTCTTTATGTTTCTTCATTCTATACAAACTATTCGATTGTTTTAAGTGTTAAATAAGGAAACACATAAAGCTACTCGCCCTAAATCTAGCACAAAATAAGTACTCAAAGAATAGTCCCTTCAGTGCACATAGGAGCTAATGAGCTTAGAACCAGGATCGAAGGAAACAACTGAGCTATCAGAACAGAGCCACACACATTTTAAAATTCACATCACTTGGCCTCAGATAAAAGAATCCTGCAGCATGAAATAAATACAATTTTTAGGGGAAAGAAAGAAACTCAAGGGACATTAGTAAATCATGAAACTACAACACTTGTAGGATATTCCATCCAATTGTTGACCAGTCACTTGGCAAACATTTATTGAATTCTGTGTAGAGCACAATCAATCTAATAATTACGTCAGCATCTATCTGCTAATAATTTACTGATCATTACATAGACAAAATTAAAGGTAAACTGACAGTAAAACAGATGGACTTGACTGATTGTATTTACAAAGAGGGTGGAGCCAAGGATGACCTGATCCCTGAGAAAGAATGTCTACTGAGTGCTGAGAGCACGTGCTTCTGCTGCGTGCAGGGGGTACTCGTACCGCATGTGTTCTGCAGCCACAGAAGACATGGAAACAAAATGGATAAAAAGGCCAAAATATCATGGCACTATTATGACCAAACCAGGAGTTCCCAGCCTATCTTAGTAGGAGAATAAATTCTAACTTTGAAAAACTACCAAATCTCTACAAAATATTTAGTTTTAATGTCTGTTGTATAATTAAAAATTACTTAAAAGCATTAGTGACTCATAGCAGCTTTTTACCACTGCACATTTTTCCAATTCTACCTGCATATGTTTGAAAAATAGGACAAGCTTGTGACAGAAACATAGGAATTCATAAAACTTTTCTTTCTGTTGCTCCTACAGTTGTGTAGCACAGACTGGAGACCACTGTTCTAATTAACTGATTGTGCTGACAGGACCATGAATTTTTGAAAATTTTTATTCCTTTTCCTTAAACTGCACTACAGCAGTTCTGGGAGGGCGGGAGGTGGGGGCGTAGAAGGGAGGGAAACGGATAGTGCAGTTGAAAAAGGTTTGAAGAGATTCTAGCAAAATATAAAGCCAAAGTACAAGTTTTATCAAATTATTGATTAAGTAGTAAATATTCATTGAATACATTTTCATGCATAGTTATGTTCATTCATTCTAATCATATTTATTTAAGCACTTACACACTAATTATACTTTTTCAAACACAGAATAAAACAGAGTGCAAAGTAAACTACTAACCCTTGGACAATTTAGGGCTTGAAAATGAATGCTTACCCAGGGGTAAAACAGAGTACATTGTAGGGCAATGCTAATTATTGAAAATAAGAATTCAATGTAAATTATTTAATTTCTCAAGGCTACCTTCAGGTTTCATATCACCAAATCAAAGGTGGCATCATATAACCTGGAAAATACAAACATTTGGAAACAAACAATCCTCACTACAAGTATCTAATCTGCCACATGAACTGGGGTCACTTATTTAAATTTTCTAATCCTCAAGATTTTGTTTTGGTTTTTTTGTAAAATTTAGGTAACGATGCCTACTTCATTCAATTAATATGAGAACTAAGTAAACAAGTATATTAGATGTCTTTGCAATGCCTAATAATAGATTAGGAAATATTTGAAAGGGAAGAGAACTCTGCATTTTCTGTGACCTTAAGAAAATCTAGACCACATAACACTGATATGTGATAATTTTTTTTCCTTCTCATAGGGGCAGTCTGTCTTAACCAGGTAAGCAGGGCTACAGCCCCTTTCCAAGGACAGGCTGCAGAGCTGCAACAAGGAAGACTAACCAAAAAGTCTGCAAATCTCCTCTCTGAAAGGCCTGAATGCTTTATGTTCCTGTTAGTTTTTAGAAGCTCAAATAATACAAAATAAGATTGTGATTCAATATAACCATGAGTCCACAGTTTCTCTATTAAGTGAAAGTAAAAAGAACCGTTCCCTTCCTCCCACGCCTTAAAAACAGCCAACTAGTAATACACAAAGATTCAACCATAAAGTACAAAAACCCTTTTGTTGTTCCTTAACCCTAACCCACACCCACACCCCCAATCTGCTATTGCAGATGAATCCATAGCAGATTGGGAATTCTGACTATTAAAGAACCCAACCTCTGGATGGAGGGCTGCAAGGATACAAGGATCCTTCAGGGAATAAAAGGAAGTCGAGTCTGATGAGCCCCAGACTCTTGGTTCTTACAATATCTATCACTTTATGAACAAAACAATCTGTGGCCTTGTCATGAGAGGAAGGCCTTCCTAATTTCTGAAGATCTTAAAACACAAGGGTATACAGATTAACATTGCCATCTCAAAGTACTGTACCAAAGAGGATGACCATACGTTTTGATTTCCCCAAGACAGTTCAGGTATGCCTACTGTCCCAGAAATTTTTTTAACAATACTCACACTGAACTCAAAGCCATGAGTTAGAAGTAAATTATATGATCACCCAAATGTTAAATGACTTACTTAAAATGATATCCAAAAACTATGAGACAGCTGTGAAATGTAACCAAATTGACAAGAGCCAAGTAAGTAAACTTTTCTCCCTTACTATCCCATCTAATCCTATCTAATAAAGAAGGATTATGCTAATTGACCATCACTCTGTCACAAAGATGGCTGTACCCACAGCTGAGGCCAGATTCCCATAAGGAGCCTTAACAAGCAACCAGCAGGGACCTGAGGCTACACCCTTGCCTGCCCTGTGGGGCTTGACAGAGGACCTCAAGTTGCACTTCCCATCCTGGTGCTGAGCTAGGAGACCTCAGGCCACACCCGCTTCCCCAGCACCAGGCCAGGGGACCTGAGGCTGCATCCCCCTGCCTGGCAGGGCTTGACAAGGGACCTCAAGGTGAACCCCTAGTGCTGGGTTGGGGGAATTCAGGCCACACACACACACACACACACACACACACACACCCAGCGGGACTTACAGGAGACTTGAAGCTGCATACCCCCGCAGGTGGGGCTTGAAGGAGGACCTGAGGCTATACCCCTCCCTGACTGGTGGGGCTTGACTGGGAACCTCAGGCAATGCTCCCCACCCAGCTGGGCTTGACAGGGGATCTCAGGCCGTGTCCCCCACCTGGTGAGGCTTGACAGGGGACCTCAAGGCATGCCCCCTGCTCCAGTCTGGCCATGCACCCTGTCCTGGCACCAGGCCAGGGGACCTGAGGCTATGTCCCCTGCCTGGTAGGGCTTGACAAAGGTGGGACTGGCTGGATCTGCACTTAGGCCAATGAAGGGTGGAGAGGGAGGACGGGTCTGGGTCTCACATGATTTTGAGATGCATGTGGGTGGTCGGGGACTTGACTCTGCATCCCAGACTCTGACAGGAGGAAGGTTTTCATATACATTTTACCAATTTTCTTTCATCTCTGACACTTCTATTATAGAGAAAGGGCAAATAGCAATATTAATTTGTCCTCTAATTAATACCCTATTAATGTGCACAAATTTCATGCACCAGGCCATTAGTCACATATACACAGCATTTACAGTCACCTCAAAGATGCACAATAAATCTCCTTAAAAACAGTAAAACTATTATCTAGGATTATAAACTGTTGAAAGTAAAAGAATGTATTTAAGAGCATCCCCACTATAAGTCAATAACTTGTGTTAATAATTCATATAGACTCTCCTGAGATTGCTCTTCTAGAAAGAAAACAAAGATTCTAAATGCAATTTTAAATAACATGCCTGGTAGCCAAGGATAACCATCTGCTAAAAAGAGAATCATTTCCATGCTTCCAGGGTCATCCAAAACATAAAATAAAATGTTCATTACCAGAGGCTCTACATGTCAAATTAGAAAAAGAGCACCAATAAAGCTTATTTTAATGTAATGCAAAATTCTAGAATAAATCCTAACAAAAGAGAAAATGTATCCAAAATACTTATCATTTCTCTGAAGAAATCGCCAAGATGCTTGCTCACTCAGTATGCTAAGGACTACTAAAATCTAGTGACCTGGTGCATGAAATTCGTGCACATTAAAAGGGGATGAATTACAGGAAATAATTTAATACTGCTATTTGCCATTTCTCTATAATACAAGTGATAGAGATGAAAGAAAATTAGTAAAATATATATAAAAACCTTCCTCCTATCAGAATCTGGGGCACACCACAGGACACAGAGTCAAGTCCCCACACTCCCACATGCACCTGAAAACCACATGAGACCCAAACCCAGCCGCCCTACCCACCCCTCATTGGTCTAGGTCCAGACCTAGCCAGTCCCACCCTTGTAAAGACCCACCGGGCAGGGGACATAGCCTCAGGTCCCCTGGCCCGGCTCCAGGTCAGGGACATGGCTGGACTGGGCCAGTGGGCGTGCCCTGAGGTCCCCCATCAAGCTTCACCAGGTGGGGGACATGGCCTGAGATACCCTGTTAAGCCCTGCTGGGTGGGGGAATATGGCCTGAGGTCCTTCATCAAGCCCCACCAGGTGGGGGAGGAGGGGTGGCACAGCCACAGGTCACCCGGCTGGGCACCAAGAGGGGGGCACAGACTCAGGTCCGCCTTCAAGTCCCACTGGCAGGGGGTGCAGCCTCAGGTCTAGCCCCGCTGGGGGGAGGCGTGGCCTGAGTTCCCCAAACCAGCACTGGCGGTGGACCTTGAGGTCCCGTCAAGCCCCGCCAGGCACGGGAGAGCAGCCTCAGGTTCCCTGGCCTGGTGCTGAGGCAAGGGGTGCGGCCTGATGTTCCCCAGCATGGTGCAAGGGTGGGGGGTGCAGCCTGAAGTTGCCTGTCAAGCCCCACCCAGTAGGGGATGTGGTCTGTCGTCCCCCAGCCTGGCTCTGGGACAAAGGGAGCAGCCTGAGGTCCCCTAGCCCAGCACCAGGATCAGAGGTGCACCTTGAGGTCCCCCATCAAGCCCTGCAAGGTGGGGGGACATGGCTAGAGGTCCCCTGTCAAGCCCAATGAGGCAGGAAAGGTGTAGTCTCAGGTCCCTGCTGACTGCTTGTTAAGGCTCCTTACGGAAACTTGGCCTCAGCTGTGGGTGCAGCCATCTTTGTAATGGAGTGACAGAAAATTAGCATATTCCCTTTTTATTAGATGGTACACCTAAACCATGAATAGCGGGGAACAATATCATCTAAACAAAAGAAACAAAATCTGATGAGGCTGAACACCTCATGTTATCAAAAACTGGTACGCATGGTGGACAAGAATATGAAAGATGCAGAATACTAAGACTTCACTTTTACTTCTTTCACTCAGTTATCCAAGAAATGTTTACTGAGCATCTAGTACCTTAATGGCGAACCTATGACATACATGGAAGCACTGACACGCGTAGCCATTTTCGATGACACACAGCCGCATGCGGTCACATACAGAGAAGTATGGGGCCGCATGCCTAGAAAGACTATTCATCCTCAGCTACTGCACAGCCAGGTGCAGTAGCTGAGGATGAAACATTTGCTGTAGTGTGGTGTAGACACTCTGTGCTGGAGGTCTGTAAGCCAAAACAACAGAACTCTGGCACAGAGCGGCTAGTTCTAAGACTTCTGGTTAGCCCATCAGGGGATCTTTGACCTCACTTCTGGCCGGCTTAGCACGGAGCAGCGGAATGCTGCGGGGGACGAATCTCTGGGGGCCCTGTGATCACCATTACCAGTAACCACATAACCACAGCAACCATCATCCCATCTACTGTTCTGGGGTGTGGTGGATTTCTAATTGACCATCATTACTGAGATAACTGAGGGGAAGGCTGGGAGAGATAAAGGCCTGTGCTATGGGAGCCATTTCCTACCATTAGAAATAGCTGCAGCCATCTTAATTTATATAAGGAATGCCATTTTGCAGCATAGTGCAGACTCCATTTCACCACTATTACTGTTGTGCATCCATATTAACCCTTATTTCTGCTTATTAACCCTGCCCTTTCCAATAAGACAGTTACATGTGCCATCTTATGGTCAGTTAGGCTAGTTAACCCCTAAATGCCTGTAGGGTTAACAGGCTATCTAGAATTCTATCTTCTGTCACTGCCACCATGATGGAGAACCCAAAAAATAAAAAAAAACAAGGTTAAGTAAAGGAAGTGTTAGTAGCAGTAGCCGACCCTTTCAAGAGACATGGACTGAGATGTATGGCATTATAGATGTATGGCAGATCATTTTGCGTTCTATGTACTGAAATGGTAGTAAGCAGAACATGGAATATAAACAGACATTTAGAAACTAATCATTCCCAGCTCTTGAAAAAAAAGTGAGGATGAAAGGAAGGAATGCATTTCCAGGCAGCTACACCTTTACAAGAGGCAATCTAATTCCATCCTTAAGTTTATAAACAGCTCTACAAATTTAACATCTGCAAGTTTGACCATTGCTCACTCCATAGCTCAGCATGGAAAAGCACTCAGTGAGGATGAATTTATTAAAGAAGCTCTCCTAAGATGTGCACCAGTTCTATTTCATGACATGTAGAATAAAGATGCAATTAGTAAGAGAATATCTGAGTTACCACACAGTAGAAATATCATAAAAGACCGAATAATGAAACTGAACATAAACGTACATCAATTAAAGAGAGACATAAGGAATTGTAAATATTTTTCGATCTCTCTTGATGAAACTACTGATGTAACAACACATGCTCAGTTGGCCATTACTGGTCGATATTCTGATGGTCTCACAATGAGAGAAGTGTTGATAAAGTTAGTATCAGTGCCAACAAGTACATCAAGAAGTGAAATATGTAAGGTTGTTATAGAAACATTCCGTGACCTAAGCATTGATATCTCTAAAGTTGTGTCACTGAGGACAGTTTGGGCACCAAACATGGTGGGGGGAAAAGTCAGGTTTGTCAAATTGTTTACAGAAGCTACTGGACATCCGACTGTGCCTTTTCATTGTATTATCCATCAGGAGGTTTTATGTGCCAAGGCAGGATTCACCAACTTAAATGACTTAATGTCAGTTGTTACAAAAATAGTTAATAGCTGCTCACTCCCTTCACAAGGGAGAATTTTCTGCAATTTTACTGGAGGTTGATTCCACCTGCAGTGGACTGCTGATGTACAATAATGTAAGATGGCTGAGCCGAGGCAAAGTTCTTGAGCTCTTTGTGGAGTGCTTTGAAGAAATTAAGGTATTTCTTGAGGATAAGGATCTGGGGAACTTTTCTCAGCTCAATGATGATAAGTGGGTCAACACCCTGATATTTTTTACAGATCTCTCTGTTCATATTAATGAACTAAAGTTAAAGTTACAAGGTTTTGGCAAAAGTATTGACATTATGTTTGGATAAATAAAAGATTTTGAAAGTAAACTTAAAATTTTCAAGTGAGATGTAGAAACTAAAACTTATAAGTATTTTCCTCGAGTAACAAAGTATTTTGAGAAGGCCAGTGCAGCTGTACAAAATGAAATGGAACCCTTGCATATAAAGTACCAGCATGTTTTAGACTAGTCCAGTGATAGATTTAATCAATTTAGAAGCCTAGAACAGACCATAAAAATAATTAAAGTATCCTGATGTAATAGTCTACAGTAGTTTGGAATTAAATGGTTTTAAATGGTTTCCAATGGACGCAAATTGATGATTTGGAGATGAAACTTGCAGAATTTCAAGACAGCATCTGGGCTCAGGTGTTTGTCAACTTGAGGTCAAAGCTTGAGAATCTGGAAAGGTGCCACTTGGAGAATCAAGAGGAGTGCCACTACGAACAGGAAATTTGGAGTGCCTGGAACGGATTACCAGACACTTTTAGCACCCTGAAAAATATAGCAATGGCTTTACTCACAATTTTTCCCTCTACGTACTTTTGTGACACCTTATTCTCAGTGTTAAAGAATATCAAAACCAACAAAAGACACAGGTTGATCGATGAAGTTAGCTGCTTGGGCTTGAAGTGTACAAAATACCAATCTTCAATTGAAGGTTTAGCCAATGAAATTCAGCCAAAAAAAGTCACTAATAGGCAGGTTAATTAAAGCATTCCTCCTCCCCCTCACTTCTTAGTTCATGGCACCCCACACAAGTTAAATAATATCAAGACCAACAAAAGAAACTGACTGACAGATGAACAAAGAAGTCATTAAGAAGGCAAGTTAAATAATTACTTTTTGGTTTATTTAATACAGTTATATTACAATTATACATTTTTGTTATTTAAACTATAAATATCGCGAAATTATGGTGTTTTTTCCTCAAAGTGACACACCACCTGAGTTATGGTCGGATTTTTGGCGAATTCTGACATACCAAGCTCAAAAGGTTGACCATCACTGACCTAGTAGATACTATATCTACACTGATCAACAAAACAGATATGGTCCCTGGCCTTTACTGCTGAAATAAATCAATATGAAAACAATAATTACAATTGCACAGATATATAAATTTAAATTATAAAAAGTTAAGGTGAATAAAATGCTATCAGAAAAAATATAACAGAATAAGTAAGGTGCAATTTAAACTGCAGCTATGAAACAACTTGCTTAGGGATAGGATATGACAGCTGAATAGTGACTAGAGAAATGAAGAGTACAGGAGATTGCTTATACCAGAGAGACTCTCATGTGCAAAAGTCGTAAAGTTGAAAAAGGATTACCTGTGTTTATACATAACATATTTCTATAAAGAAAATACATGAAAATACCCCTATACCACATTATAAAAGAACTGCCATGCTGGTGAGGGTTTGTACTAAGAAAAGATGATTTCTCTAACTTAAAAGACAAAGAATTAAACAAATACGTAAAAATGAACCTCCAGCCCAGCCTGTGTGCCTCAGTTGGTTTAGCATCAACCCGTGCACCACAAGGTTGCCAGTTCGATTCTGCTCAGGGGCCATACCTGGGTTCATTCTCCAGTCAGAGCACGTACAGCAGGCAACCGATCTCTCTCCTCTCTCTCTCTCTCTCGCCCTCTCTCTCTCCCTCCTTCCCTCCCTCCCTCCCTCTCAACTTCAGGTAACAAAAAAAATTATGCAAAAGTAAATGACATTGGATACACTTTACAAAAAAATCAATTGTCAATCTTATTGTTGTTGCCCACAAGTAAGGGAACTATTAGTCTCCAACATATAAAGCTTTCTAACCTTCTCGGAGAACAGATTTTCTTAAATAAATTTGAAAAGACCTTCCATAGAAATGTGAGCAAATCTGCCCAGAGGATTCTCTCACACACACATTCAGACAACCTTAAAAAAGGTACTAAGTCAATTCACTCAGATTGACCAACTGAGGTCCAGCTGAGGAGGAGGACTTTGAACAGGAGGGGATAGGAGGAAAGAGGGGCTGGCAGAGTACCTCTCCCCACTCCCCGACACAGGCAGCGGGCCAAGAGAGAAGAGGAATCTCTCAGCTGTGGGGAGAGAGAAATTTACTCTATGAGAAGATGGAGGCCCACACCCCAGTCTGGGCTCCCCAAGCTGAAGCACCAGAGCCAAGAACAGCAGCCCATGTAACATCCAGCTGTGAAAGGCAGCAGCACTTCTGCATGGCAATCAAAGATAAAGCCACAGAGTAAATGGATGCTGTACAGACATGTTCCCCAAAAAACTAAAATACAGAAAAACTTCCTGAATAATCAACAGAAAACTCATAGGAGAGAACCTGATACCTGAGGACTGAAAGTAGAGACTATGTAGAGACTGGTAGGAGGGGTGGAAGTGCAAAAGGGCTAGCTGGGATACACAGACAGCAACTGAAGTCCTGAAGCAATATCTCAGCAGTGGGGGGTTGCCACTGAGAATTCTGGGGGTATAAACCCCAAGCCAAGGCTTCCAGCAGAAAGAAAGCACCAAAACTGAGAAGGGTACCCACATAACATCTGGTAATGAAAAGCAGAGGAGTGCCAACTGCCAGAGAGTGACAGCTGTAAATTCAGGTACCCTCTTAGAGGGCAAACGCACAAAATTCCCTGTGGAGCCACCCACTTTGAGCTCCGGCAGAAGTAGGATGAAGTGAACTGCAGCTGTGAGAGAAGACAGGTCTGGGTACTCAGGGAATAGAGCTCAGAAGGCAGACACCTCAAGTTTCCTAGACTGAGTCATTCTCTTACCCACAGAAGACATCGTTCCCACATACACATTTGCCTTACCTGAGAAGATAATCAACACACCCTATTAAAAAACATCTTGCCATAAGGCCACTCAAGCATTTAAAAATAACAATCAGCCTCCAGGCAGAAGCAACTACATCCTTTTGAAAAAAACTTTCACCACACCTGACGAAGATTGCCTGGATATGATTAAAGTCTGAACCTTATCAGTCTGAAGACAGAGGTATTCTCTGGAGGCTTGCAGTCTTTGCCTGATCTAATTAGTCAGAAACAGCCTTTAACACTGTCCTGCACTAGAGATTGAGAGGTGTAGAGCAGTGGTCAGCAAACTGCACCTGGGGCTCTTAGGCCCCACGAGTGTGGCTCTTCCACAAAATACCATGACCTGGGCAAGTCTATTTTGAAGAAGTGGCTTTAGAAGAAGTTTAAGTTTAAAAAATTTGGCTGTCCAAAGAAATGTCAATCCTCATACTGTTGAGCCAACCACTGGTGTATAGGATCTATCTAATAGAGAGTCACAAAACCACACGGACAGCCAAAATGAGAAGACAAAGAAACAACCCCAAATGATAGAGAAATCTCCAAAAAAAAAAAAGAGAGATAAATGATCTAATAATAAACTTACTTTGTGTATTGTAAAAAGTAAAAAAAAAAAAAAAAAAAGCCCAAGAAATAAAGGCTGAAAACAGGAAAATAAATAGTGCTGGGAAATTTTAATAAGTACATAAATATACAATATTTTAACTGAAAATGCAATCACAGATTCTAGTGATAGCTTTACTATTGTAGATCGAAGGTCTCTTTCATCTGAACATCAATATAGGTAGCTTGCAAAATCATGTATGTTTCTAATTTAATTCAAGTCACACTATTTTGTGCTGAACAAGGCCTGCTACTGAGAAACATAATGACATATATGCTATGTTATGCTATCTACGATGTTATGTTACTATCTGGCCATGTAAAATAAGCAACACAGGTAACCAAAGCTCAGACATTTCATATAGCGATATTTTCTAGAATACATTGCCTAGGGCAAGAGAAACAAAGGGAAAAAATAAACAAATGGGAATATATCAAACTAAAATGCTTTCCACAGCAAAAGAAAACATCAAGAACATAAAAAAGGAACCTACTGTATGGGAAAACATATTCTCCAATGATACATCTGATAAAGGCTTAATTTCCAATAAAAAGAAAGCACTCATACAACTCAAGACCAAGAAAATAAGCAATCCAATTTTAAAAATGGGCAAAGGGCCTGAATAGACATTCCTCCCAAGAGGACATACAGATGGCCAAAAGACATGTGAAAAAATGCTCAATGTCACCAGTCATCAGAGAAATGCAAATTAAAACCACAATGAGGTACCACCTCACACCTGCCAGAATGGCTACCATCAATAAAACAACAAACAAGTACTACTGAGGATGTGGAGAAAAAGGAGCCCTAGTATACTATTGGTAGGAATGCAGACTGGTACAGCCAAAATGTAAAATAATGTGAAGTTTCCTCAAAAAAACTAAAAATGGAACTTCTGTTTGACCCAGTGAACCCACTTCTGGAACTATATCCTAAGAATCCAAAAAACAACAATCAGAAAGAATATATAGACACCCTATGTTCACAGCAGCATTATTAACAACAGGTAAGATGTAGAAACAGTTCAAGTGTCCATCAGAAGTTAAGTGGATAAAAAAGCTGGGGTACATTTACACAATGGAAGACTTTGCAGCAGTCACAAAGAAAGAAATCTTGCCCGGCCAGCGTGACCCATTGGGTGAGAGTCGACCTATAAATCAGGAGATCACAGTTCGATCCCCAGTCAGAGTACTTGCCCAGTTTCAAGGCTCAATCCCCAGTGGGGGATGTGCAGGAGGCAGCAGATTTTATTTTCTCTCATGATGTTTCTTATCTCTCCCTCCCTCTTCCTTTCTCTGAAATCAATAAAAAAAATTTTTTTTAATAAAGAAGGAAATCTTGTTTTTTGCGACAGCATGGATGGACCTGGAGACTATTATGCTAAGCAAAATAAGTCTGTTAGAGAAAGGCAAATATCACAGGGTCTCACTTATACGTGGAATCTAATGAACAAAATAAACTGATGAACAAAATAGGTCCAGAGATATGAATGCATGGAAAAGACTGAAAGACCTAAAAGGTTTGGGGGGTTTGGAGGGGGGGAGAGGGAAGGACAGGAAGACATTAACCAAAGAACATATATGCATATATGCATAACCCATGGACACAGACAATACTATGGGGAAGGCTGGGGAGGGGTGGAGGTTGGATAGAGGAGGACAAAAATGGAGAAAATGGGGGACATCTATAATACTGTCAATTTTTTAAAAGACACTGAGTCTTTTCAAAGAGATGTTAATAGGAAGAAATGTAAATTTATCTTAAAAGACTAAGAAGCTAGCATAAAAATCAACATTTGAGATTCTCTGAATATTTATAATAGTTCCTATACAAACCAGTTAGCTTTAAATAAATGATAACCGCGGAGAAACAAAGTGTGCTGCTGGCGTTATCTGGCAGGAGAAAGGAGCCCTGGCAATATAGGTAAACACCTAGGCTGCTGCCTCGCACAGCAATTTCAAGAATACAACTAAAAGACAAAACGGACATCATCCAGAACCACAGGAAAGCTGGCTGATTGAAAATTCTACCACTAGAAGGAAATAGAAATGCACAGGGATAATCAGAGCAGCTGCAAAGCCTAAGGTACCTCAAAGACTCGCGCATGCGCGAGGACGGGCAGGAAACAAAAGCTCCCGGCTGCACTGAACCCAGTTCAGATTGCACAGAACCCGGGTTCTGGGCAAGACCTGGGGGACCAAGGCTCTTATGGGGGGAATATGGAATGTGAGGCAGAATCACAGGGGAACAGCCAAAGGCAGAGCTCCAGAGGCACGCATGAGTGAGCGCAGAGGGCAGACTGTTGACTGTGCCACTGGCATGGTCTGGCAGAAGGGAGAAAGGAGCCCTGGGCAGCACTGAAACCCAGTTCTGACTGCACACAACCCCGGTGGCAGACGAAAACCTGGGAATCCAGATTCATTGGGGGAAAGACTGGACGGTTTGGCAGCAGGTGAAACTCAAGGGCACCTTTCTCACAGAGGTGCTTTCAGCGATTGCCTGCGGATGCTAAGACGCAGTGACCTTGTGGGATGGGGCTGACTGGAAGCCAAGGATGTCGGCTCCACCCTGAAATTCCGCTCCACCCAGAAACTCTGCCCCACCCAGGCTGAGCACAGAGGCTTTGGCAAATTTGCAAGTCTTGTCACATAAGGCTGTCTCCCAGCACAGACACAGCTGATCCTCACAGCCAGTTGGCCTGGAGGTCAATTCCTCCCAGTGATACCAACAACAATCAAGACTTATCTGCAACAAGGCTGTACACACAGTCCACAAAGGGGTGCACCAAGAGTGTCCACCTCAGGTAACAGGGAAGACTGAGATACCTAGCACACAAAGCTACCCTGCCAACTCAGGGAAGCAGGGAAAATGCAGAGAGAAAAAAAAAGATCACAAACAAACAAAAATGGAGGAAAACAAACGACAGGATATAGAGTTCAAAACCACGGTTATAAGGTTTTTCAAGAGGTTCCTAGAAAAGGCCGATAAGTTTAGCAAGACCCTCGAGGATATGAGAGAGACCCTTGAGGATATGTAAAAGGACCAACTAGAAGCATACACTGACTGAAATAAAAAATACTATACAGAAACCCAACAGCAAACTAGAAGAACACAATAATCAAGTCAAAGATTTGAAATACCAAGAGGCCAAAAACACTCACCGGAAAAGCAAAAAGCAAAAAGAATACAAAAATTTGAGGTTAGTGTAAGAAGCCTCTGGGACAACTTCAAGCACACCAACATCAGAATTATGGAGGTTCCAGAAGAAAAGAGAGAGCAAGATACTGAAAACATATTTGAAGAACTAATGACTGAAAACTTCCCCCACTTGTTGAAAGAAATAGACTTACATGTCCAGAAAATGCACAGAACCCCAAACAAAAGGAATCCAAAGAGGACCACACCACGACACATCATAATTAAAATGTCAAGAACAAAAGACAAAGAGAGAATATTGAAAGCAGCAAGAGAAAAACAGTTACCTACAAGGGAGCACCCATACGATTGTCAGCTGATTTCTCAACAGAAACTATGCAGGCCAGACAGGAACGGCAAGAAATTTTCAAAGTGATGAATAGCAAATATCTACCACCAAGATTACTCTACCCAGCAAAGCTATCATTCAGAATTGAAAGTCAGATAAAGAGCTTCTCTGATAAGAAGCTCAAGGAGTTCATCAACACCAAACTAGTATTATATGAAATGCTGAAAGGTATTCTTTAAGAAGAGGAAGAAGAAGAAAAAGGAGTAAAAGGTGGGTCCTTCAAACTACAGCATGGATGGAACTGTAGAGCATCATGCTAAGTGAACTAAGCCAGTCAAAGAAAGATAAGTATCACATGATCTCACTCATTTATGGAGTACTAGAGGCCCGATGCACAAAATTTGTGCACTCTGGGGTGGGGGAGGGGTCCCTCAGCCCCAGCTGCACCCTCTCACAGTCTGCGAGTCCTCGGGAGATGTCCAACTGATGGCTTAAGGCAAGGCCTAAGCCATCAGTCAAGACATCTTTAGCCCTGCCACCGCTGCTGCACTAGCCAGCTGTGAGCCTGGCTTCTGGCTGAGCAGCACTACCCTGTGGGAGCACACTGACCACCAGGGGGCAGCTCTTGCATTGAGCATCTACCTCCTGGTGGTCAGTGTGCGTCACAGCGACTGGTAATTTCACTGTCTGGTCCATTTGTATATTAGCCTTTTATCATATAGGATAATGAACAACATAAACTGATGAACAAAAACAGATCCACAGACAGAGAAACATTGACTGTCAAACCTCAGAGGGAATGTAGGGGAGGGTGGAAGTAAGGGGAAGAGATCAACCAAAGGACTTGTATGCATGGACATGGACACCAGGGGGGTAAGGGCATAAGTGGTGACAGGGGGAAGGGGGGATTAGAAGGGGTAATGGGTGATAAGGACACATATATAATACCTTAAACAATAAAGAAATTTTTTTAAAATAAAAATAAATAATAAATAGTAAATAAATAAATGATAACCCAACTAAAATTGAAATGTGACTAAAATTTACCTGCTGATCAATAAAAATTAATAAACTAGATTCCTGAAGCTAGCACTGTAGACCTTCTGTGTAAGTGTAGCATAGCTAAACAGATCACTTTCTGGGCCAGTATCTACCCCCACTGCTTCCTAGCTGTATAACTCTGGCTAAGTAACATAATCTCTCAGTTTCCTTTCCCTTAAATGAAGATAACAGCTTTCCCATCAGGTATCCAAAGGATTAGCTGAGACCATATAAGGACTCAGCTGGTTGTCTACCACTTGTATCTCCCAAATTCACCCTCATGTACTCTCCTGCTCTAGCTAAGGTCCTCCCTGTTCCCTAAGGCAAGATTATTTTTTCCCTAGATCTCACTTAGGCCCTCTCTCCTTTACCCTTTCCTAGGGTAAACCTTCCTGCAGCAGCCATCTTACCAACACACCCCCACATCCGAATCCTACAATTTCCTTTAAGGATCAGCTCAACCTAATCTCAAGGCCACTATCAACAATACCTTTTCCATAAAGCTCCGGAATTCCCACAGATCAACGTTACTCTATCCTGGCTTTATTTAATCCCGTGGAGCAGTGGCTCTCAACCTTTCTCATGCCTCATTCCTCATGTTGTGGTGCCCCCCAACCATAAAATTATTTTTGTTGCTACTTCATAACTGTAATTTTGCTACTGTTATGAATTGTAAAGATCTGTGTTTTCCGATGGTCTTAGGTGACGCTAGAACCACTGGAAAACACAGATCTTTACGATTCATAACAGTTAGCAATATTACAGTTAATTACATACAACTTGTATTTAAACTATAAACCCTTGGAAAACAGGAGGAGTATCTGATTTAAATCCTAAGAATCCACAAGAACAGTAACTTGAACCACCAGGCTGGTCAACGATGGGCTGAATGCGGAGATAAACAGAATTTCAGTGCTCCTTGAATATATGAATCAAAAACATGGTTTGAAACAAAAGCCTACCAAGACCTAAAAAACTAATCTATATTTCAGCATTAAATTCTACTTGGCTTATGTGAACTAGCCAATGTATAAGAAATAACACATCCCCAAAACAGAGGAAATACACACACACACACACTAAGCCAAGCGACCAGACCAGAACAATCAGAGATGGGAACCAGAATGACCGGTCCAATGATGCACACCGCAGGCGGTCCACTGACCTGATCAGGAGCCGGGCCAGCTGGCCAACCTCCCTTGTCCCCTCCCCAAGACATGCATGAATTAGTTCAGCCAGCCTCTAGTTATTAAAATAAAACATGTGCAGGACCAATCATATCTGCGGTTTCTCCCCAAGTCCAACTGCTTAAAGTTCCCTGAATAGATCATGCTCCCTGATACCCCCATGTTTTGAATACATACTATAATCTTTAATGTACATTATTCATGGGAGTCTTAATACTCATTGTGAAAATACATTCTATGATGAAAATCCTCCCCTTAAATCAAAGTCCTATTTTAATGTCCCTTTTTTTTTTATACTTCCCTAACATTTGACAATATCAAGAACCCCATTATTGTAACTCCATCATCTTGTATAATGTATGGCACTTCGGAAATGTTTAAGAAATACTGAATTAATAAATAAATGAATAAGGAAAGAACTTCAATTTTTTCATCTGTAAAAAATGTATGAGTTTCCCTGACCAGTTTGGCTCAGTGGATAGAGCATCAGCCTGTGGAATGAAGGGTCCTAGATTCAATTCTGCTCAAGGGCATGTACCTTGGTTGCAGGTACATCCCCTGTAGGTGTGCAGGAGGCAGCTAATGGATATTTCTGTCTCATCAATGTTTCTAAGTCTCTATCCCTCTTCCTTCCTCCTTGTAAAAAAAAAATATTTTTTAAATGAGTGAGTGGATGTCCAAGGTCTCTTCCAACTTCTATTCTAATAGAATGAAAAATCTAATAAAATAAAATGGCGATTATGTATAATAAAGACTTGGGTCCATGTTTGGAGTGGATCATTTCTAAATCATAATATCACAAGTTGCTGATTTATACAAGATTTTCTTTACATATAATTTTAATATTTAAGACTAAAGACAGTAAATTGCTGTTAAATTTACATTGCTTATTATGTTTATAGAAATTTCTCTTCAAAAAGCATGAGAACTGAAAGGTCCTGTGTTTGATTCCACTCAAGGGCATATGCCCAGATTGCAGGCTCAATCCCCAGTAGGGATCATGCAAAAGGCAGCTGATCAATGATTCTCTCATCATTGATTCTTCTCTCTCTCACCCCCCGCCAACCCCTTTCCCATCCTCTCTGAAATCAATAAAAAAATATTTAAAAAAATAAAACCATTAAATGCTCATTAGTAATCTTAATTTTAACACAAGGTAATATATCGTTTTACATAGGTAGGTAAAGAACTACAGATATTTCATAACTAAGGATAGGTGAATATTAAGGAAGTATTTAGATTTTGGGGGCCTAAATGGTAGTAAATGGATAACTATCCAAAAGAATACTTAGCTCAGAATAAATGCATATTAAACGACATATGTAAGTTTCATGCAGCTTCTGGCCCAATTCCACATACAATCTCAAAAAAGAGTTATTATTGAAAATAATCACCTCCGCAATCTTATTTAATAAAAGGGTAATATGCAAATTGACCATTCCTCCAACAAACAAGACGGCTGTTCCCATGTGGTCAAAGATCCTGCTCCCTGGTAGACACAAGATGGCAGTTAGGAGGGACCAGGCCTGTGGGCAATCAGGCCAGGAGGGGAAAGCAGTTGAGGGGAACCAGGCCTGAAAGGGAGGGCAGTTAGGGGTGACCAGGCTGGCAGAGGAAAGAAGTTGGAAGCAACCGGGCCTGCAGGGAAAGGCAGTTGAGGGGGACCCAGGCATGCAGGGGAGAGCAGTTGGGGGGGGGGGGGTGGAAACCAGGCCTGCAAGGGAGGGCAGTTAGGGGTGACCAGGCTGGCAGCGGAGCAGTTAGGCATCAATCAGGCTGGCAGGGGAGTGGTTAAGGGGTGATCAGGTTGGCAGGCAGAAGTGGTTAGGGGCAATCAGGAAGGCAGGCAGGCAAGCAGTTGGGAGCCAGCAGTCCTTGATTGTGAGAGTGAGGTCCAACTGCCCATTTAGGCCTGTTCCTATTGGGATCCAGCCTAAAAGGGGCTGAGAGATACCCTCCCAACCTCCCAAAACAAATTTTGTGCACCAGGCCTCTAGTGAAGATGTATGAAAGGAGAGATTTGGCTTTGGAATGTGGTTATTTTTATCAGTCTTTCAAGGCAATGGTATATAACATCTGGTAAATTATTTCAAATAAAATAAAAATACTTTTGTGAGGACTTAGTTTACAATTAACTGGGAAGCTATCACATTCCTAACCTTGTACCAAGAGGTGATCAGGCTATCCAAACACAGTAAACTCTATGTATTTTTTTGGAAAGTTGTATTTGAATACAACAAAACTAAACTCATTTATACACATTAATTTTGCATGCTAAAAATTAAATTACTTGATAATTACACATAAAAATTGTATATAATAATAATTATTTCAACATCATTTTCTAGGTAAAAGCAAAATATAATAAAACTAGAAGCCCGGTGCATGAAAATTCGTGCACTCAGGAGGGGGAGTAGGGAGGGGGGTCTCTCAGCCCACCTGTGCCCTCTCACAGTCCAGGAGCCCTCGGGTCCTTACTGGCTACCTGGCTCACTGCTCCTTAGCAGTGCCTCTGTGACGGGAGAGGTTCCTGTCATCACCACTGCGCTCCCTTGTGGGAGCATACTGACGACCAAGGGGCAGCTCCTGCATTGAGCATCTGCCCCGATGATCAGTGCACATCATAGCAACCAGTCATTCAGTGGTTCAGTCGATTTGCATATTACCCTTTTATTATATAGGATTATTATATAGGATGATGCAACCCACTGTTTTCAAACAAGGCAAAATAATTTTCAAGTTTTTTCTTCAAACTTTGATAGCTTTCTATTTTTAACTTGCAATGACATTGCAGTTTTCCCAGGTGTTGCATGGTATTTGATATCATCTGCATTCAACACTGTATCATATTAAGAGAACGCTGCTCTGGATCTTCCTATCTAATAAAAGAGTAATATGCAAATATGACCATACCTTCGCTACACCCACCAGCCATGCCCACCAGCCAATCAGGAGCGTGGGGGCGTGGCTGAGGCAGTCAGGCCTGGAGGGACCTGAGGGGCATGTCTGAGGCAGCCCAGGCAAAAGGGGGGGCGTGGTCAAGGTGGCCCAGGCCTGGGAGGGTCTGGGAGGGAGGGGCATGTCCAAGGTGGCCCGGGCCTGGGTGGGCAGGGCCGAGGCCCATGCTAGCCAGGGGTGAGCTGGCTGGGACTAAGGCCCTGGCTGGAGGGGTGGGGGGCGGAGCTGGGATGGAGCCAGCAATCTGCCCCATTGCAGGGCGATGGCTGGGTGCCCAAGGCCTAAAGCCTCGGCCAGAGGGCTCCCAGTATGTGTGAGGGGGCAGGCTGGGCTGAGGGATCACCCATCCCCAGTGCACGAATTTCGTGCACATTAAAAGGGTATTAGAGGAAATAATTTAATATTGCTATTTACCCTTTCTCTATAACAGAAGTGTAAGAAATGAATGAAAATTAGTAAAACGTATATGAAAACCTTCCTCCTGTCAGAGTCTGGCGCTCACCACAGGACCCAGAGTCAAGTCCCCGCTCACCCCCATGCATCTCAAAATCGCATGAGACCCAGACATGGCCCGCCACCTTTTCCTGGGCTAGATCCAGACCCGGCCAATCCCCCCCTTATCAAGCCCTGCAGGCAGGGGACGCAGCCCCAAATCCCCTGGCCTGGTGCCAAAACAGGGGGCATGGCCTGAGGTCCCCAGCCCAGACCGGGGTGGGGGGCATGCTTTGAGATCCTCCATTAAACCCCACTAGGTGGGGGGCACAGCCTCAGGTTCCCCCATCAAGCCTCGCTGGGTGGGGGGCACAGCCTGAAGTGTTGGGGAAAGCAGCCTGAGGTCCCCAGCACCAGGATGGAAAGCGCACTTTTGAGGTCCCCTGACAAACCCTGCCGGGTGGGAGTTTCAGACTAAGGTCCCCTGTCAAGCCCTATGAAGGCAGGGGAAGGTGTAGCCTCAGGACCATGCTGATTGCTCATTGAGGCTCCTTATGGGAACTTGGCTCAGCTGTGGGTGCAGCCATCTTTGTGATGGAGAGATGGTCAATTAGCACATTCCCTCTTTATTTGATAGGAGGATATGTGGTAATGTGGTAAGGTCAGAGAAGTGTCTCTTGCCCTTAAAGTTTCTGAAAATACAAGGATATATTTACATAAGTTAAGTGTCATTTTGTTACAGGATTCCAGGGCAGGAGTAACAGGGAAATAGACAGGAAAGTTAAACCAAGGCCAAGAGTGGAGGCAATTTCCAGACAGCTTGTAACTAACAAGCCATTATTTTCTCCAATTAAGGACACAAGAGCAAATAGTTAAAAAAAAAAAAAAAAAAAAACAAACAACAACAAAAAAACCCCTAAGGAGAAAATGCAGAAAGGAAAGGCCAGGGATTGGGGGTGGGGGTGGGGAGGAGGCAGTTTTACTCCCTGAAAAGACAAGACAGTAGTCTCAAGGTTTAGCAAAATAAAGTTGCCAGGTGCTTCTCGTGAATTCTGGGAAGGCCACAATAAAGTAAAAAGGGACCTCGAGAATTAATATGTACCAAGATATTCTGCAGAGGAATTTTTGAGACCTATAGACAGGAAGGTATATACTAGGTGTACCAGTTAATGCAGATTTTTCTCAATAGATGGAGTTACACATATGTCGATATATATGCGACTGGATATGTATGCAATTTTGTTGTATTGACAGCAAGCTTCAAAATTTCATGTCAAATTTTCTGAAAGTGTTAACATCATAGTTTCATGCTTAAAAATGTCGAATTTCGTGCCCCCAAAAAAAGAGCATTTGCAGGAAGTTTTAATTCATTACTTTATTTTGAAGAAAAAGTTATCATATACTTGGGGTAGCTTATGCTGAACATGTTCCATTTCAAGATACTTGTAAACACTAGTTTCAGCTCTTTAAAAGTGATGATTTTGATGTGAAAGACAAAGAACATCCAGATCAACCGAAAAAGCTTGAAGACCAATAATTACAAACATTATTGAAGATGCGTTGTCAAACTCAAAAACAACTTGCAGAAAGATTAAACATTGCTCAGCAAACAATTTCCAATTGCTCACAAGCAATGGGAAAGATTTTAAAGGAAGGAAAATGGGTGCCACATCAACTGAACGAAAGACAAATGGAAAGTCGTCAGTAAAATGTTGCTTCAACAGCACGAAAGAAAGTCTCTTTTGCATCAAATTGTGATTGGCAATAAAAAGTGGATTTATTCTGAGAATCCCAACGCACAAAATCATGGATTGATCCAGGTCAACCATCAACATCGACTGCAAGTCTGAATCGCTTGGGAAAGAAGACAATGCCCTGCATTTGGTGGGATCAGGAAGGTGTGGTGTATTACTAGCTTCTAAAAGCAGGTGAAACCGTTAATACTGATCGCTACCAACAATCAATTTGAACCACACTTTGATCGTGAAAGGACCAGAATGGGCCAGAAGACTTGGCAAAATAATTTTGCTTCATGATGACGCACCATCACACACTTCAAAACCAGTTAAAGACATGTGTTTTTTTGTTGTTGTTGTTTTTTTAAAAAGCCTTGCCTGGGAAGTATCAACCCACCCACCGGCTGTATTCACCAGACCTTGCTTCTTCAGATTACCACCTGTTCCGATAAATAGCACATGTACTCTCTAAGCAGCACTTCAAAACATGTGAAGAAGTGGAAAATTGGGTCTCTGAATGGTTTGGCTCAAAACAAGAAAAGTTCTATTGGGACGGTATCCACAAATTACCTGAAAGATGGGGGAAATGGGTAGCTAGCGATAGCCATTACTTTGAATAAAGCACTTTTTATATTTCTCTTGAAGTTATCGTGTTTTCTTTGATTACAAAATCTGCCATTATTAACCGGTACACCTAGTGTAACACCTCTGACCCCTATCCAACTGGGTCTTCAGATTAGCTGAGAACCCCTCTGCGCTCCATAAGCCAGATGTATAGATTTGCTTGCTTTGCTTTTTTAATAAAGGTGAATGCTTTAATTGCTTTAATAAATTGGCTTTTCAGAATGCAGTCCAGGTCTCTGTATAAGTTATTTATATAAGAAGACAAGGATCGAGGGTGGGACCAGCCCTCTCCCACTAACTCGGGACTGCCCAGTGACACCTTTCTGGTGTCAGTGAGAGGTGCCGCTAATAATTTCAAAACCAGATAAACTTAAAAAGATGAAACAAAACCGTAATTCAGTGTTTGGATTAGATGGATGTTAATGCAAACTTTTTTTTTTTTCGTATACAGGGGTAATCCTTGTTGTATTTGGGACCACAACACTGTGCTTCTTCTTTAACGTTTATTACATAACGGAAGATTCCAAAGACAAGTGCTTTGCAAAATCAGTGACAAGAACTAGATCACGCTTCCCTGCGCCAAGTCCACCTTCAAGGACCAGAACGACCAACTTCACCAACCACTGTACACGGTAGTCCAGAAAAGTTGGCGTCTTCAGTAAAAGAGGAACTTGCTCAGCAATAGAGTGCTCGGGTCACTCAAGATCCTTACCAAATTAATCACCCACCCTACAGCCCAACCAACCCAACCTTTGTACACATTTATTAGATGACAAACCTCTACAGGACTCACGACTCAAAAGCAAAACCCGAAGAGTTCAACACATACCCCAAAGGGGGGAAATCAATGGTCAGGAACTCCCTGCCACAGCGTAGCACCCACGCTGCAGCCAGACCGCACTCACCCTCCGCTCGCCGAGAGACGCCGACCTGGGTGCTCAAAATCTGTAACGCCGTGGACCCGCTTACTCTCCTGGGGAAGCCTCTCACACCTACCTCAGAGCTCCGGCGGGAGGACGCTGGGCGCTGCCATTTTGACAAAAAGGCGGGCCTTGCCCGGGAGGCCCTTTCGTAGGTAGCCCTGAGCGGAGCCGGAGCGCCAGGGAATCCCTGACCAGTCGACTCCGCACCCGCCGCGCCATCGTTCCGGCCTGCAGCGAGTTTCCCATACTCGGGGCCCGCGGAGAGAGCGCGACAGGATCAAAGGCCCTGGAATCCCCGCACGGCCGTTCAGGCAGGTGCTGAGGGCAGCCCCAGAGGGGCGGGGGGGGGGGAGCCGGAGGCGGGGCGTCCGCGCCGGAGGCGGAGCGTCCGCAGGGCTCGCGCTCGGTTACCCAGGCAACGCGGCCTGATGTCAGGTGTAGGTGTAGGTGCAACTGGGCACTTCGCAGCGAAACTCTGTATCCCCTTCGTGACCCCGAAGTCAGTGTCCTTTCCATGACCTCCCGCAGTTCGGGAAGGCTTTCTTTGGCCCTCTGCTCGCCCTCAGTACTCGAGTCCCGACCTCCGTCCCGAGGAGCGTGGCTTGATGAACAAACGGCCCCCAGGTTCCACCCCAAGCCCTCGCTCTGTCGCCCCCGCGGCCCCTTCCTCTCCCTGGGCCCTCTCAGTGTTGCTACGAGCCGGAGCCTTAGGGTGGAGGGGCCGCGCGGGGAGAGGAGCCGAGCAGGAACGCCTTCCCCGAGGGCGCCTCCCCCTTAGCTGCCCGAAGCCCGCCTGCGCCCGCCTCCGAAGTCCCGAGCGACGCCGGGCTGGGTCCGCTGCTGCCCGAGGCGGCGGCCCTGCTCCCCCAGGCTGAGGCCCGGCCCGCTGGCCTAACTAAACCACACTACATTTGAGATCGTGCGTGATTTTCCACAGGCTGAAATTTTGTGATTCGGTTAAACTCGGGACCTCCGCGAAGAGGACCACTTATTTTTTTCTTTCCAAAATGGCAGCCTCCAGCCGAGCACGAGTGTTAGATCTGTACCGAGCGATGCTGAGAGAGAGCAAGCAATTCAGCGCCTACAATTACAGGTGACCCGACGGGCGGCGGGGCCGAGAAGTCCGGGTGGGCTGCGCGGGGAGCCTCGGTCCCGCGCCGGCATCTCGGAACCGAGCCGGCCAGGGTACCCCTGCTGTGAGCGGGCCCTCTGGAACCTCGCGGGGACTAGCCCTTCATTGTGTCTGGGAAGAGAGAGAGAGGTGTGTTTCTGCAGTGGCAGGGATGGATGTGAAAGCTGCAAGTGCTTACTTTAGTTAGGACCAGTTTGTTGTATACATAGAACTTTGCACAGAATTGGAAGAGTTGACAGAGTGACCTGTCAGGAGTACATGTGCACAAGCTGTAGGCTCACCCTCCCCATTTCCTATGTCTTAATTAGCTCTTTTAATTGCAAAAATCAAAACCGTTCTTTTAGGCCTAATTGGTGGCAATAGTGGTGGGAGGAGACAGAAGTAATAATCTACCTATCTACTATATATATATATATATAGATATATATATATATGCGCTAAGTGTCCCTCCACCTGTCCCACTGGTGGCTGTGATGCGCACTGACCACCCGGGGCAGACGCTCAACACAGGAGCTGATGTGAGGTGCCCTGGCCATTTACAGAGACATGGCACCATGGACCTGGAGCTGACAAAGCAACACTCAGCCTCCCCCAGGTGGGACACAGGCCCCACCACCACCCCAGAGCAACAGCCCACCAAATCGCAGCCCACTCTGCCGAGACTCCATGGCACAAAATGCGGCCCACAGCCCAGCCCTGAAACACAAACCATGGCTGGGGGTGCCAGGTGATGATGTCACATAGCAGTGCCTGGCCTCTTCTCCGTAGTGATTAGTCTCCTTGCAGTTTCTTCAGCCCAGGACCACAGTTTGCTTTATAGCCAGGTGGAAACATTTTACACTGTAAACAAATGTCTGTGAAGCATTTTCCCATGCCTCATCTCATTTGGTCCTCACAGAAGTCCTGGAGTAGTTTGATAGGAGACTCAGTGGAATCCTATTTTCTTTTCATTAGCCAGAAAATGGACATTTAAAAAGCTTAGAACCTTGACCTGACTGAAAAGAAGTAAGAAATGGTGGACCCCGCTGAAACCAGTTTGGCTCAGTGGATAGAGCGTTGGCCTGCCAACTGAAAGGTCCCGGGTTCGATTCCAGTCAAGGGCATGTACCTTGGCTGCAGGCACATCCCCAGTAGGGGGGTGTGCAAGAGGCAGTTCATCGATGTTTCTCTCTCATCAATGTTTCTGACTTTCTATCCCTCTCCCTTCCTCTCTATGAGAAATCAATTAAAAATATATATATTTTTTAAAAAAAGAAATAGTGGACCTTGAAAATGACTTCAGGTTTTTTTCACTGCACAGAATATAGTCAAGCACTGCTACAGTTAAATATTTTACCCTTTCTCCCTGCATGATCTACAATAATAATCTGCTTCCTGATGATATTTACTGCTGTATTGCTGACAACTACCTGAAAGAGAAGTTGGGTTGCTTCACTGGACTAGAAAAAGTTTAGTTAAGTCAGAAAGCAGGTCTAATAAAGCAAGCTTGTTTATATATAAAGCTCTTGCACCAATCACACACGTGTGTTTCCATCTGTCATTGTCTATCATGAATTTGGTTGACACTTCTATTAAAATATTTCTTCTAATTAATTTCCTTTCCATGTGCACAAATTGATGGACTGGGCCACACTAGTAAAGGAATAAAAGTCTCACAAAAACTTTAGGAGCTGAAATGTTTATCATGGCCTCTCCTGATGGAAATCCAGCTTTTAGGATATTAGCAGAAACAGGAGAGTGAGACTTTAAACTTTTACATCCTTAATGTAGTGCACAACTTTTTCCTTGTCTGCCCTATTCTCCTATTTGCTCTTGAGTCCCTTATCCTCACTCTTCATTTTCTATATGTTTTGTGAACTCTAATCTGCTTTCTTGTAACTTCTGACCCACCACTGCTATGTGTATTTTACAGATTTTTTTCTCTCGATGCTATTAGATTTGGTCTCTTCTAGTAACTACCAGATCCTCTTTACATTTGAAATTATTCCCAAAGCAAGAATCTGATAAGACCAGTTCATATAATTATACCATGTCTTATTCTTTGTGATTGGCCAGCCTGTGGATTGGGTTCCTAAGAGCAAAGCCTAGCCCAAGAGCAAACCTGGTTAGGTAGTCCACACACACACACACACACACACACACACACACCCCTTCTGTTTGAGCTGGCAGGCCCTATGATTGGTAGATCAGAACAACTTGGACTAGCCAAAGGAACGCTAAACCTCTCTCAAGCAGTAACTAATTTTTAGATACCTGCATGGAAAGGAAACTCAGCTATAATTTGCGAACAGTATCTAAGTCACACTGGTGGGTTATATCTACCTGGTCAAGTAGTTAAAAAGAAGCATTTTGGCCCTGGCTGGTGTGCTCAGTGATCAGAGTGAAGGGTCTCAGTTTCACTTACCAGTCAAGGGAAAGTACTTGGATTGCCTGTTCGATGCCCAGTCCCATGCATGCAGGAGGCAACCAATTGATATGTCTCTCTCTCTCACCTCTCTCTCTCTCTCTCTCTCTCTCTCTATATATATATATATATATATATATATATATATATATATATTGCCCCCTCTCTCTTTTCCACTCATTCCTTCTCCCCCCACCCCCTCCAGCCTTTGCACTATTTCTAAAAATCATTGGAAAAAAGATCCCGGGGTAAGGATTAACAAAACAAAAAAAAGAACAAAACCATAAGACGACATTGATCAAAGGCATGATCAAAGGCATTGATCAAAAGTATGCTCAGATCATAACAAAGAGCAGAATACTGCTAAAGAGTAAAGTGTGATTCAGGGGTGACAGAAGATGAGATTCTGGTTGGAAAGGGTCATGTATTTAACGGCCAAAGGGCCATGCTAAGGAACCTGCACTTTATTCTTAGTTAACAACAGTCAATAAAAAGCTTTAAGCCATAAAGTGGCATGTACTTTTGGGAAATTACTTTGGCAGCAATAGAGAAGATAATTTTGAGGGCTAGATACAAGGATACCAAATGAGAATTGGTTATGATAGTACTGAGGAAAGATTAGGGCCTTAATGAGGGCAGAAATAGTGAAAGAGGAAAAAAAAAGACATATTTGATTAATTAGAAAGTAAAATTCTTAGGATGCTAATGATTAGAATGAGGAATAAAGAAGAGAATCCAGCAGAATCTAGAATGACGTCCAGGCAACCAGTTACACTGAGGCACAGAGAGCTTAATTGTAAAAGTTATGCCATTGCCCCAGCCGGTTTGGCTCAGTGGATAGAGCATCCACCTACAGACCACAGGGTCCCAGGTTCAATTCCAGTCAAGGGCATGTACCTTGGTTGAGGTTCCTCCCTGCCCACGCTCTGGTCAGAGCTCGTGCAAGAGGCAACCAATCGATGTGTTTCTCTCTGTCTTTTCCTCTCTCTTCCATTCTTTCTAAAAATCAATGGGAAATATCCTCTGG
This sequence comes from Antrozous pallidus, assembly GCA_027563665.1. NCBI lineage: Eukaryota > Metazoa > Chordata > Mammalia > Chiroptera > Vespertilionidae > Antrozous > Antrozous pallidus. The sequence goes on along the minus strand of CM050508.1, from coordinate 116,909,422 downwards.
TGAAGATTAACAAAACAAAAAAAAAGTTGTGCCAGTAACTGACTTAAGAAATACAGAAATATCTGCCCTTGTGGAGGGCATCTTGAGTGAATGTTACCTGGAATGCCCAGCAGAGGTAGTTATTCACAGGAGTCTGAAACTCAGGGTAGCAATCAGGACTGGAGTTGTCATCACACCTGACTTGCTGTGACCCTGGATGAATCACTCCACATCTCTGTTTTGCAGATTCTTAATCTATAAAATGGAGGTATTAATTTGTTTGTCTCATAAAGTGATAAGACTTTAATGATTTAACTCATGTCATATGCTTAGAATTGTGCCTGGCACATAAGTGGAATTTTATAGCATAAGTAGAAATAAATCTTATTATTAAGTGTTATTTCCAGGAAGAGTATTTAGGACAGTGGTTCTCAACCAGAGAAATTTTATTTGACAGTGTCTAGAGACATCTTTGGTTATTACAACTTGGGTAAGAGGATACTTCTGTCATCTAGTGGTTAGGGATGCTCCTTAGCACAGAATAATCCTCATAACACAGAATTATCTGATCCAAAATGTTTATTATACCAAGATTGAGAAATCCTATTTTATGGTGAGAAGATTAGTGGGCTTAGAATGCTTTTCTAGAGAACATCGGATTGTAAGGTATTGTCAAAAGAAGAACCTCTAAGGGAGACCAAGAAGACATAGTCTAAGAAAATGGTCTTCAAACTTATTGGTCTCTGATGTCAGCCCTCAGTTCTTGAGTTCAGCAAAGAATCCAGAGCCAATAACTCTAGCACTAGATGAAGTTTAGTTAGCATGCAAAATGAAAGTATGCTCGAAAAATGTGTTCCAGGAAGTGCAAAGCCATTTTAGTATTTCAAGCAGACAGCAAGTATACCTTTTAGCTAGATCAGCCCCAAAGTAAAAGAAACTAAAGACTGGAGGCCATTTGGCCTCAGGTAATAGCATTAGTTTAGCTGAGTCAAAAGATGGTGAGAGCCTGATTGGAGCAATGGTGATAGTAATGTGGACATATACTGAAAAGCAGAATTGCTGGTCTTAGTGATTGATTGAATGTGTTGGATAAGAGAGAATGACTCAAACTGCAGTTAGGAAAATATAATTGGAAGGAAAAAAATTGTTCCTAATGAAACATCACATATCATACAGAACCAGCTTGGTAATAAAGAAGACATTTTCTGTGAGTACTTTGTGTGCAGTGATGTAGCTTCAGTAGAACACCTGAACATTTCAGGTAAGATTTTGCGCACTCTTGCTTTAGGTGTTAAGTTACTCTGCAGCTCTCTTTATGTGCTTATCTCACTTTTCTGCACTCTGATTTTAGGCATTGAGTTAATCTGCAGCACTCTTTATAAGCTTCAATTTTCTTACTCCAGTTATGTATCTTTAATATATCAATGTTATTAATTTGCTAGTTAATGTTCATCAGGGTTCATTGATTGTATCTGTTCTCGAAGTAATTATTTGTTTTATTTAATAGACTAGATGCCCGGTGCATGAAAATTCATGTACTGGAGGGAGGTCCCTCAGCCTAGCCTGCCCCCTCTCACAGTCCAGGAGCCCTCAGGGGCAGGAAGCAACCTTGCAAGCAGGGGAAGACAACGCCCCATCACACCTCTGCTACTGCCACTGCCGGCAGCACAAGCCTCAGCCAGCCCTGATTACCTGAGTCTCGGGCGGCTCTGGGCAGCTGGGCAGCCACCGTCTGAGGCTTGCCTATGCCTCAGGCCAGCCCTACACAACTGGGCAGCCACCATCTGAGGGTTGCCTGCACCTCAGGCCGGCCCTGTGTGGCTGAGGGTCTGAGGGGACTGGTGGACTCCAGAAGCAGGCACACGAGCAGCTCGGCCCACCTGGGAGCAGGCCCAACCTTGCTACATGCCTGCCAACCTGGCGGGGCTGAGGGGACTGGCCATCACCATCTTGTGACTGTGGGTGCCGCCATCTTTTGTGATGGTGTGAGGGTCAGTTAGCATATTACCTCCTTACTGGCTGTGGGTGCTGCCATCTTTATGGGCAGGGCAGTCAATTAACATATTCCCTCCATATTGGCTGTGAGCACTGCCATATTTATGTGATTGCGTGAAGGTCAATTAGCATATTCCCTCTTTATTAGCTAGGATGCCTAGTACCCTCATTAGTTGTCATTAATACATCTGTTAGCCTTATCTTTATTTGCCTAGGGTAATTTTTTTTAATTTAATAAATCTTTACTGTTCAGATTATTACAGTGTTGCTCTTTTTTCCCTCCCATAGTTTCCCTCCCCCCAGTATCCATCCCATCCTCTGCCCTCACCTCTCCCCGCACTGTCCTCATACATAGGTGTACGCTTTTTGTCCAGTCTCTTCCTGCACCTCCCACACCCTTTTCCCCCGAGAATCGTCAGTTCATTCCCTTTCTATGCTATATTCACCAGTTTATTCTGTTCATCAGATATTTAATTCACTTGATTTTTAGATTCACTTGTTGATAGATGTGTGTTTGTTGTTCATAATTTTTATCTTTACCTTTTTCTTCTTCTTCCTCTTCTTAAAGAATACCTTTCAGCATTTCATATAATACTGGTTTGGTGTTGATGAACTCCTTTAGCTTTTTCTTATCTGCAAAGCATTTTATCTGACCTTCAAATCTGAATGATAGCTTTGCTAGATAGAGTAATCTTGGTTGTAGGTTCTTGTTATTCATCACTTTGAATATTTCTTGCCACTCCCATCTGGCCTGCATAGTTTCTGTTGAGAAATCCGCTGACAATCGTATGGGTGCTCCCTTGTAGGTAACTGTTTTTCTCTTGCTGCTTTTAATATTATCTCTTTATCTTTTGCTCTTGGCATTTTAATTACGATGTGTCTTGGTGTGGTCCTCTTTGGATTCCTTTTGTTTGGGGTTCGGTGCACTTCCTGGACTTGTAAGTCTGTTTTTCTCACCAGGTGTGGGAAGTTTTCGGTCACTATTGCTTCAAATAGGTTTTCAGTATTTTTCTCTCTCTCTTTTTCTGGTACCCCCATAATTCGGATGTTGGTATGCTTGAGGTTGTCCCAGAGACTCTTTACACTATCTTCAATTTTTTGGAATTTCTGCTTCTTTTCAGGCTGAGTGATTTTTGCTTCTTTGTTTTTCAGATCTTTGACTTGATTCTTGCGGTCCTCTAGTCTGCTTTTGGATCTCTGTATAATATTTTTTATTTCAGTCAGTGTATGCTTAATCTCTAGTTGGTTCTTTTTCATATCCTCCATAGTCTCGCTCATATCCTTGAGGGTCTTGCTCATATCCTCAAGGGTCTCATTAAATTTATCGGCCTTTTCTAGGAGCCTCTTGAAAAACCTTATAACTGTGGTTTTGAACTCTATGCCCAGTCATTTTTTCTCCTCCATTTCTTTCACATTTAATTTGTTACCTTGTTTTTGCATTGTGGCTTGCTTCCCTGAGTTGGTTGATTAGCTTTGTGTGGTAGATGTCCTATAAGAGACAGTGGCTCAGCCTCCCCAGTTACCTGAGGTGGATACTTTTGGTGCACCTCTTTATGGGTTGCACAGTCTTGTAGTTAAGCCTAGATTGTTGCTGGTATCACTGGGAAGGGTTGACCTCCAGGCCAATTGGCTGTGAGAATGAGCTGTGTTCAGCCTGGATGGGGTGGAGTCTCCGGGCTGGGCAGGCAGCCCTGGTTTCCGGTCAGCTCCACCCTAAAGGGCTCCCGGGTCTCCGTGCCCTGCAACAACGGCTGCACGCACCTTTCAGAGAAAGCTGCCCAGAGCTCTGCCCGCTGCCGGGCAGTCTAGTTTCTCCCCAAATGAGTCTGCACACCCAAAGACTAACTGGAACGGGAAAACAAAGCAGTCTGGCATTTTTGTTTTGTTTTGTTTTGTTTTTTCTCCCAATGTTAAAGCGAGCCAGGAGCCCTCTCCTATAGCTCATGCACCTTTGCAGCGCCCAAGTTTCAGCATGCTTCCTCCTTACTGTCCAGTTTTATCCCGTATTAGTCTGGGTTCCCCGAGACTCGCCCAGATCCGGGGCTCAGTGTAGTGGGATGCCTTTGTTTCCCTCCCAGTTCAAGAAAACCAGCCGGGTTTTCAGCCCCCTGCCCTTACCGTTGGCACGCAGCTCCAAACCTCTGACTCCGCGCGTATCCGCAACTCTGTCCTCTTCAGCTCCCCGGAGTCTCAATGTCCTTTTATTTTTCCTTCTCTTTGTGGAATGTCCGCTCAGCCAGCCCTCTGGTGGTTCTGAATGATGTCCGTTTTATCCTTAGTTGTAGTTTTGAATTTGTTGTACGGAGCCATCTTGGTTCCTCTCCTAGGGTAATTTTCTTTTTCCTTTATTGATTTTAGAGAAAAAAATATATCGATGTGAGAGAGAAACATCAATTGGTTGCTCTCCATAAATGCCCCATCCGAGGATAGGACCCACAATCCATGAGTGTGCCCTGACCAGGAATGGAACCCAAAACCATTTGGTGTGCAGGACAACACTGCAACCAACTAAGCCACACCACCCAGGGGTTCTGGGATAATTTTCAAAGTGTTTTTAGTACTCCTTTGGTGTAGCTTATTTAAAATTACTCATTTGATCAGTTACTTATAATTATGAATATTACTCTTTAGCATGATTATTTATACTTAATGCCTTCACACATTTCTTTTTGCCTATCTGCATTTTGATTATAAATACAATATTTTTCCATATATAAATATCCCTCCCCTGATCTGATCCCTAAGAGTGATGTTTTAACCAGAATCATTTCCGTAGGCAGAGCATCTCTTATCTGAAACCCCCTTGCCCTGGCCAGGTGACTCATTTGGAGCTCTGTCCTATACACCAAAAGATTGCAGGTTCGAATACCATTCACAGCACATACCTAGGTTTCGAGTTTGGTCTCCTTTGGGGGAGCATACAGGAATCAACTGAACAATGTTTCTCTCTCACATTGATGTTTCTCTTTCTCTAAAATCAATTTAAAATAAAAATATATATCCTTGGGTGAGGATTAAAAAATAATAATCCTATCTAATAAAAGAGTAACATGCAAATGTGACTGTACCTTGGCTCCTGATTGGCTATGCTACCAGCCAATCAGAGCAAGGGGTGGGGTCAAGAGGCGTGAGCACCAGGCCCCAGGAGCTGAGACGAAGTGGTGAAGGCATCAAGTGCCTGGCTCCGGATGCGGAGACCAAGTGGTGGCAGCGCTGGCAACTAGAATTCACCACAACTGAGTCTAACTGAGGCCCCCAGGCACAGAGAACGAGGCAGCGGGGGCGGTGGCGGCAAGAACTCACCGCAGCTGCGTCTTAACTGAAAGAAGGCGACGCCTGCGACAGAATGTCTGAAGAGCAGCTATTGGAAAAACGTCGCTCTGAAGCTGAAAAACACTGGCATCTTCAACAGGAAATGTCTAAAGAACAAGGAGCCTTTGAAGTGGAAAGAAGGCAGTGGCAAAGACAGAATATGTCTAAAGAACAGTCATCAACAAGTACTAGCAATAGTGGTAGGAACTGCCTTCTCGGCAAAAATGGAGTATGTGAGGATGCAATTCTCAAACATAGTTGTGGTGAAATGACTGTTATATGTGAATTTTGCCTGTCACTAAATTTCTCTGATGAAAAACCATCTGATGGGAAATTTACTCGATATTGTAGCAAAGGGAAAGTCTATCCAAATGATATACATTTTCCAGATTACTTGCCATATTTAAAAAGATTAATGACAAACGAAGATTCTGACAGTAAAAATTTCATGGAAAACATTCGATCTATAAATAGTTCTTTTGCTTTTGCTTCCATGGGTGCAAATGTTGCATCGCCATCAGGGTATGGGCCATACTGTTTTAGAATACATGGACAAGTTTATCATTGTACTGGAACTTTATATCCTTCTGATGGTGTTTCTCGGAAGTTTGCTCAACTCTATATTTTGGATACAGCCGAAGCTACATGTAAAAGATTAGCAATCCCAGCCTGCTCAGAAAGACTCATGATCAACATCAACAACCTCATGCATGAAATAAATGAGTTAACAAAATCGTACAAGATGCTACATGAGGTAGAAAAGGAAGCCAAATCTGAAGCAGCAGCAAAAGGTATAGCTCCCACGGAAGTAACTATGGCAATTAAATGTGATCGTAATAGTGACCCAAGTAGATATAATTCTCCCCGTGTAACCAACGTTGCTGTCATATTCAGAAACGAAGATGGAGAACCTTCTTTTGAAAGGGACTTGCTCATTCATTGTAAACCAGATCCCAATAATCCAAATGCCACTAAAGTGAAACGAATCAGTATCCTGTTTGCTACAATAGATGCAATGACATATCCTATTCTTTTTCCACATGGTGAAAAAGGTTGGGGAACAGATATTGCATTAAGACTCAAGAGACAATAGTGTACTCAACAATAGTACTAGACAAAATATAAGAACACGAGTCACCCAAATGCAGTATTAGGGATTTCATCTCTCTGTGAGGGAAACGTTCAATCCTATTTTAAATGCAGGAAAATTAACTTAACAGTTTATTGTGGATTCGTATTGTTGTTATATCATTTTGTTATTTATTTATTAATGAAATTATGTATTATTTTCATATACATTGTACTCATTACCTTTTATCTCTCACACTTTTATTGTAGACAAAGGGCAAATAGCACTATTAAAATATTTCCTCTAATTAATACCCTTTAAATGTGCATGAATTTAGTAATAAAATAAAACCCCTTTTACCCTTTAGTAAAAGGGTAAATTAATTAATTGAGAAAATTATTCCTTGTAGCCAGCCTGGAGTCAGAAAAAGCCATTGGTCCTCTTCCCTGATTCAAATCTCTCTTATTCATTCATTCGACAAATCTTTATTGAGTACTCACAATGTACTAAACATTACCCTTCTGCTTCTTTTCATTCCAGACTAAGGAGAAAAGATTTCAGTACCATGGTAGACTACTAAACTTGCGGAGACATTGAAATAAGCATAGCTTTAGTTGTCTGTTTTAGCCTGAAACTTGAAACTCTAAAGAAAGGAATTCCATGATGAGCATGTAACTAAATTAGAGCAGACTCAGAATAGGAAGCATTCTGGAAGAGACATTGCTCACAGGCTCTGCCCACTCCGGCCCCTAGGATCCTGACTCCGATATTCAGTCTTAGCACCTGGTTTAGGCAGCTTTCCTTCCTGATGTCTGAAAGACTTTTCACGTGAGGCTGTAGTAGTACACCTAAAGTATATCATATTTCCCAGATTTCTGTGGTTGGTCCTTTTTTTTCTCTTCATACTTCCCTGTAATTTTATTACAATCCATAGTTTCAATTGCTCACCTCTCTGGGGACTCTGAAGCCTGTTTTCAGTCCAAGCCCCTGATCCAAGCACCAGCTACATTACTCAATTGCTCCTGCAAGTCCACCTCAGAGAACGAATAGGCAGCTCACACCACATCTAAACCTGACACACCTAATCTGGCAACTGGGCTTTTGTTCTAGATGCCTTTCTCCCTTTACCTCACTCCCTGTTCTTTCACACACTCTGCCTGGATACTTCTCAGTCCCCTCCACACTGCTTCATCCCCTCTGCGTTAGCCTAGCCCAGCGGTCGGCAAACTCATTATTCAACAGAGCCAAATATCAATAGTACAACGATTGAAATTTCTTTTGAGAGCCTAATTTTTTAAACTTAAGCTTCTTCTAACACCACTTCTTCAAATAGACTCGCCCAGGACGTGGTATTTTGCGGAAGAGCCACATGTGGCTCGTGAGCCACAGTTTGCCAACTACTGGCCTGGCCATTGTTACCCCTCAGCCAGATGGCTATTTCCCTGTCCTGCTCTCAGTCCCCTCTGTACTGTATTGTCCTCATCATGAGGTTTCTAAAATGCAGGTAGCTGACTTACCGAATTGGGCACTGTGCTAAATGTAATGTAGAAAGGAACTATAATTTAAAGACCTTGTATGGAGCAGAGCCAAGATTTAAACCCAAAACTTTGACTTCAAAATGTGTGTGCTCTCACCCACCCTCTCTACTCCCCTTGCTTAAAATGCATCACAGGCTCTATATGGGTTTTAGAATTAAATTCCTTCTTAGCTTTTATGTAACTCTCATGTTCTGCTTCCTCGCTTCTGACCTACTTTTCATTTTGGCCAAATCAAACTTCTCCCATTTTCCCATGGCACTACATGGTTTTAGGCCTTTAGGTAATCACATGTTGATTCCTATGTGTAAAACACACTTTCCTCTCTTTATACAGCAAATTTCTAATCCCTCAAATCTCAGCTAATAGACCAACTCTTGATAAATTCTCTGAAACCTCCCAACCCCATGCTACTCCTTTATTTAAAAAATAAATTTAAGAAAGATAAAGGAAAAATCTTTAATTGCTTCTCATCGCTCCCAAGATAAAGTCCAAAATCCTTCCCTTGGCCTGCATTTCCCTGTAGGGTCAGTTTTCCTGCCTCTATCCTTAAATAATTTGCTCACATATACCCATGTTGTCCCTCAATTTTGAAGTTCTTCCTTCTCCATTCCTATAGGTCACTCCTGCTTGCTCCCTCAACTAGAGCCCACAAAGGCACTCCGCAGCCCGTGAGTCCTCACAGCCCTGTGGACTGCTCCATCATGTCACTGTACCAGCTGTAACTTCACATGTGCTTTGTGGTTACCTGAGTAATCTCTCCCACTAGTCTGACCGCAGGCTCCAAGAGGTCAAGAATGGTGTGTGTTTTTGCACACCATGATCACACCAGCATCCAGACAGGCACTAATGATGGGCAACCTTTTGAGCTTGGTATGTCAAAATTCGCCAAAAAAATAATCATAACTCGGGTGATGTGTCACTTCGAGAAAAAAACCCATAATTTTGCGATATTTATAGTTTAAATAACAAAAATGTATAATTGTAATATATAACTGTATTTCATAAACCGAAAACTAATTATTTAAGTTACCTGCTTAGTGACTTCTCTGTTCATTTGTCAGTCAGTTTCTTTTGTTGGTCTTGATACTATTTAATTTGTGTGGGGTGCCGTGAACTAAGATAAGTGAGGGGGAGGAGGAATTCTTTAATCTGCCCATTAGAGACTTTTTGTGGCTGAATTTTATTGGCTAACCCTTCAATTGAAGGTTGGTATTTTGTACACTTCAAGCCCAAGCAAGCGCTACTAACTTCATCTGTCAATTGTGTCTTTTGTTGGTTTTTATTTAACGCTGAGAATAAGGTCTCACAAAAGTACGTGGAGGGAAAAATTGTGAGTAAAGCCATTGCTATATTTTTCAGGGTGCTAAACGTGTCTGGTAATCAGTTCCAGGCACTCCAAATTTCCTGTTCCTAGCGGCACTCCTCTTGATTCTACAAGCGGCACCTTTCCAGATTCTCAAGCTTTGACCTCAAGTCAACAAACACCTGAGCCCAGATGCTGTCTTGAAATTCTGCAAGTTGCATCTCCAAATCATCAATTTGCATCCATTGGAAACCATTTAATTCTAAACTACTACATCAGAATACTTAATTATTTTTATGGTCTGTTCTAGGCTTTTAAATTGGTTAAATCTATCACTAAACTGGTCAAGTAAGGAGTCTAAAACATGCTGGTACTTTATATACAAGGCTTCCATTTCATTTTGTACAGCTGCACTGGCCCTCTCAAAATACTTTGTTACTCGAGAAAAATACTTACAAGTTTTAGTTTCTACATCTCACTTGAAAATTTTAAGTTTACTTTCAAAATTATTTATGTATCCAAACATAACATCAGTACTTTTGCCAAAACCTTGTAACTTTAACTTCAGTTCATTAATATGAACAGAGAGATCTGTAAAAAATACCAGGGTGTTCACCAACTTATAATCCTTGAGCTGAGAAAAGTTTCCAGATCCTTATCCTCAAGAAATACCTTAATTTCTTCAAAGCACTCAAGAACTTTGCCTCGGTTCAGCCATCTTACATCATTGTACATCAGCAGTCCACAGTAGGTGCATTCAACCTCCAGTAAAAGTGCAAAAAAAGCTCGCTTGTGAAGGGGGCAAGCACCTATTAAATTAACTATTTTTGTATCACCTGACATTAAGTCATTTAAGTCAGTGAATCCTCCTTTGGCACATAAAGCCTTCTAATGGATAATGCAATGAAAAGGCACATTCAGATGTCCAACAGCTTCCATAAACAATTTGACAAATCTGACTTTTTTCCCCACCCATGTTTGGTGCCCCATCTGTCATCACTGACACAACTTTAGAGATATCAATGCTTAGGTCACGGAATGTTTCTATAACAACCTTACATATTTCGCTTCCTGATGTACTTGTTGGCACTGATACTAACTTTATCAACTCTTCTCTCATTGTGAGACCATGAGAATATCGACCAGTAATGGCCAACTGAGCATGTGATGTGACATCAGTAGTTTCATCAAGAGAGATCGAAAAATATTTACAATTGCTTATGTCTCTCTTTAATTGATGTTGTACGTTTGTGTTCAGTTTCATTATTCGGTCTTTTATGATATTTCTACTGAGTGGTAACTCAGATATTCTCTTACTAATTGCATCTTTATTCTGCATATCGTGAAATAGAACTGGTACACATCTTAGGAGAGTTTCTTTAATAAATTCTTCCTCACTGAGTGCTTTTCCATGCTGAGCTATGGAGTGAGCAATGCTCAAACTTGCAGATGTTAAATTTGTAGAGACTTTTATAAACTTCAGGATGGAATTAGATTGGCTCTTGTAAAGGTGTAGCTGTCTGAAAATGCATTCCTTCCTTTCATCCTCACTTTTTTTCAAGACCTGGGAATGATTAGTTTCCAAATATCTGTTTATATTCCATGTTCTGTTTACTAGCGTTTCAGTACATAGAACGCAAAATGATCTGCCATTTTTTTCTATAATGCCGTACATCTTGATCTATGTCTCTTGAAAGGGTCGGCTACTGCTACTACCACTTCCTTTACTTAACCTTGTCTTTTGGGGGGGTTTTTTGGGTTCTCCATCAGGGGGGCAGTGACAGAAGATAGAATTCTAGATAGCCGGTTAGTCCTACAGGCATTTAGGGGTTAACTAGCCTAACTGACCACAAGATGGCACATGTAACTGTCTTTTAGGAAAGGGCAGGGTTAATAAGTAGAAAAGGGATTAATAAGGATGCACAACAGTAATAGTGGTGAAATTGAGTCTGCACTATGCTGCACAATAGCGTTCCTTATATAAATTAAGATGGCTGCCGCTATTTCTAATGGTAGGAAATGGCACCCATAGCACAGGCCCTCACCTCTCCCAGCCTCCCCCTCACTTATCTCAGTAATGATGGTCAATTAGAAATCCACCACACCCCAGAAAAGTAGATTGAATGATGGTTCCTGTGGTTATGTGGTTGCTGGTAATGGCGATCACAGGGCCCCCAGCGATGCGTCCCCCAGGGCATTCCGCTGCTCCCTGCTCTGCTGGCTGGAAGTGAGGTCAAAGATCCCCTAACCCGAAGTCCCAGAAGTAGATGCTCTGTGCTGGAGTTCTGTTGTTTTGGCCGACAGACCTCCAGCACAGAGTGTCTACACTACACTGCCGCAAATGTTTCATCCTCAGCATGTGGCCCCATACTTCTCTATATGCAACGGCATTTGGCCGTGTGTCATCGAAAATGGCTAAGCGTGTCAGTGCTGACACGCATGTCATAGGTTCACTATCACAGCCCCTCCCTTGTTTTCCAGAAGCCTTGCGTAACATGCTGTCATTTAAATTCTCCCATCACCATTGCCCCTTTTTCAGTAGACTGTCATCCCCAGTCAGTAGGCACCATATTTGAATCAACTTTGTTTCCTCGGTGATAGCACTGTAAAAGCATAAGAAATGTTACAAGAGTGAATGCTGTATGTCTGGGTAACTGCTTATTAACAAACATAAGTGAAAAGGTTTTGGTGGACCACCAGGGATGACCGTGTTTAGGGCCCACAGAGTCACATAATTTTCCTTTCTTCCTCTTCACATATCTTTTACTGAGAATTTTCAAGGGTCCAAAGAACCAGTGTATAAGGTAATATAGAGGAAAGTAAACCTTCTTTTCATTAATTAAAAATAACCAAAATGCAAAAACTACTTGAGTCATAACTGGTGCTAGTAACATGTACAGTCATGTATTGGAAATAATGTCATTTCCTTAGTAATTAACTTTAATCTACAATCACTTGAAAAGCTTCACAATTTCAGGCATATAATTACCACAGGGGATTGTTTCCTTGCATCTTTCTAACCCTAGGGAATAAGAGAGAATGTAGTGTTTATTTTTACTATATCCTCCATTTTTTCTTCTCTAAGAACGGATATAAGAGTTACTACCTTTCAATGCAGCCTGCTTTCATTTTGCAGTTCCTTGGTATTTTCATCTGCCAGCCTGAAGCCAAAATATTTTTTGTTTTGTTCATCCTCACCTGAGGATATTTTCCCACTGATTTTTGAGAGAGAGACAGAGACAGACAGGAATATCAGTTGGTTGTCTCCTACACACACCTGGACAGGGGTCAGGGATTGATCCTGCGTCCTAGGTTCTCTGCTTATGTTCACTCATTCTTGTTAATGTGCTGGGAACCAAACCCACAACCCTCAAGTGTGGGAGCCAATGCTCTAACCAGTTAGTAGCACCATCCAGGGCCTGAAGAAAAATTTGTTTAGATAATGAAACCTAAGAAAAGAGAAGCTGATTGATTTCTGTTTCTTTTACATTGAATCTTTTCTTCATCTAGATTCAGTGAAGACATCATTACCCTGACTCTACACACCAGTATGACTTGTGTTGTTTGGGATGTGGCTGGTGCCCTGACAGCCTCGTGGTAGGGTAGGAGTGGCCTACACACCCTCTCCACTGTCAGCTTCTATTTCTCAGTCCACTGTAGTCTGGCTTGCCAAAATCTTTGTTACTTTTTTGTGTTTGTCATTTGCCATGTATTCAGCTTTTGGCAAATCATCTTTCCTTCCTCCCCGACAAGTAGGACACCACTGTCTCCTGTTCTCCCCTCTTGCTGACACTCCTCTGCCTCTTCCTGCAGTCTTTGACATGTAAAAAGAACGGGAACTGTGGACAGCAGGATTAGAAACCAGCATTCTGTGCAGCCACACACATCTCTGGTCCTGAATAGCTGCCTCATTGATGGAGCAATGTGGATGAAAGCAAGCTTAAGGGAAAGGTGGGACACCTGGTCCAGTGTGGAGAGAGCAGATAGACAAACTTAGCAGAATTTTCCCTTGAAGGATTTGCTGTTCCCCACCAAGAACTTTCGAGTAGAAATCGTAACATATTCATATATTGGTTTTTTTTATATTCCCTGCCCTGTGGCTTTCAAGTGCAGGTCAGAATTTGACTCAGTAATTTGAACTCCCAGGTCATTAATTTTATTTTCCTGTAAGTCCTTCCTTTCCCTTGCCTGCTTATGTTCAGTACCACTACTGAGGATATAAAGAATTGGCTATGGAGAAGTGGAAGCCCCTGAATTCTTCCTCCAGGATATCTTGGCTCCCAGCTAATATCTTCTTTTCTGTTTCATAAGTAAATATTTTGTATATGTTTTTCCTAAGGCTATCTTATCACAAAGGGTGCAATTTTATAAATTATCTTGGGTACATGCCATACAAAATATTAGCAGAGGGGTGGGAGTATACCTGCAAATTAATAGTAAGGGGAGAGAAAGTAAAGATGAGGAGAAGGATTTTATTCGAGGGAAAGAAAATAAACAATCAAAAAGATGAACAGAAAGCCTGGGAAATGTCATATGTCCTTTGGAGAGGTTTTCAGCATTAAAATTCAGATCAGGCTAGCTTTGGCAGAGCTGAGTTGCCTACCTAAAGGTGATCTTTCCAAGGAAGGTGTGTGGTGGTGTGATCATTTGGCCCAAGGCTGCTTTATGGCCCCATTTACTCTCATGGAAGGAAACATCCCTGGACCACAGGCCCCAGATTCTTTCTGATCAGTCAGAATTTGAGCTACAGGCATGTGACCTCCCCACTGTGGTCACTGCTGCCCTCCTGTGCTCTCTGCTCATTCTCTTCTTCTGCCCCACGTCTGCATGCTCTTCCTTACGGTGTTACTAGAATGACAGCTGAGGGCCTGTGCAAAAGGAACACCATAAGACAGGAAACTAGATTCAGTGAAGACATCATTACCCTGACTCTACACACCAGTATGACTTGTGTTGTTTGGGATGTGGCTGGTGCCCTGACAGACTCGTGGTAGGGTAGGAGTGGCCTACTCACCCTCTCCACTGTCAGCTTCTATTTCTCAGTCCACTGTAGTCTGGCTTGCCAAAATCTTTGTTACTTTTTTGTGTTTGTCATTTGCCATGTATTCAGCTTTTGGCAAATCATCTTTCCTTCCTCCCCGACAAGTAGGACACCACTGTCTCCTGTTCTCCTCTCTTGCTGACACTCCTCTGCCTCTTCCTGCGTCTGAGAGGCCCCGTATTTTACATCTTCACGTGCTCTTCCTATTTGCCCTCATCTACAGTGGCTTCAACCCTGTGTGCCCTGATGTTTCTCCTCTCGGTCTGTCCTTTCCCCTAGGCTGCAAACCCTTCTTTCCAAGGTTCTTCATTTTCTGGGTATGCTACCAAATTGAGTGTGTCTGACCTAAAACTCTGCATCCCTCCCTAACCAGTTCCAGCAAACATGACCCTCTTGCATTTCCTTTTTCTCTTTTCTCCACAATCGTTGTTTATTCTTCCCAGCTGATTCTCACGTATTTCTCTGACCAAGAGAAACTGTGTGTCTCCACAGTAATGGCCTTCGTTAGCTATCACCAATTTTTGACTAGGTTTTGTAACAGCCTTCTACTGACCTCTCTGCCTCTAAGTCTTAGTTCTGCCAAACATCAGTCTTGTTTTTCCTAAATCTGATTGTGCCACTCTCTGAAGTCAGGCATTTAAAAGTAGCACAAAGGGTTAACAGAAGCAGAATTTTTCCTTTAGAAGCTAAAAGTTGTAGAGAAAATTTGACTAGGTAGAATTGAAAAGAATAAATGCCGAATAAGACCCTAGTAGATATAAGCTATACTGTATAAATATAAAATTTGTTAAATTTGCTTGTATTTGGGGGTATTCAAATTGATTAGTTTTCTGCTGGTAGAAATATTGAGAATTGACCTTGAGTCAAAATTTGCATTTGCTTCCTATCTTGTAGATAGGAAAGTAAACAGGATCATAAAATTAACATTTTATTTTTCTTCAAAGATCTGTATTCACTTTGCTACTCTAACTGAATTAAATTACTCTTAGTTATTTGTTTATATAAGGAGAAGGAAAAATAGCAAGTCAACTTGACTGAGTAAAATATGGAGTATTTACAAGGCTCTTGAATTTTCTCTTATTCAAATGCCTATGAATTTAGTAAGTATCTGATGCTTATATGAGTTTGGGTCAATAATGTCTTTTTACACACAAATCCTATAATGAGAAAAAAAATGCCTTTTAACATAATATAGAATTACCCTTCAGAACTTGTATTGAATGACAGTAACTTCTCTTTAAACACTATTATTTATTGAGCTGGACTGGGAACCTTACCATCTTGTTACAAATTTTTAATTACTGATTAAGAAATTTTGGAACTCCATGCTTTCTCAAATAGACTGAAAACAAGGATTTATTTTTATTCGTAACTTATTTTAGTATATTTTTATCCAGTGAATCATGATTTATATGAGAAAAATCAGGAAAATAAGGATAGGAAAACCAAAATGAGACCTGAAATGAAGCAAACTGAGTGCTTAGAAGACAGGACATTTGGCAACCAGACAGCCTTAGATCTGGCTCTCAGCTTCCCAGTAGCCTATGCAAAAAGAGGACATGACTAGTTATATGGTCACAGTTTGCATAATATAAAAACAGGCAGTTGCTTGAAAGGGCAACACCTCAGCATAAATACAACCACTTTCAAAGTGCAGTTTCTTCTGGTATCTCACAATCTTTTTAAATAAAATAAAATAATATATATATATATATATAATTGATTTTTTACAGAGAGGAAGGAAGAGAGATAGAGATAAAAACATCAATAAGAGAGAAACATTGATCAGCTGCCTCCTGCACACCTCCTCCTGAGGATGTGCCTGCAACCATTGTACATGCCTGAACCGAACCTGGTACCCTTCAGTCCGCAGGCTGATGCTCTATCTATTAGGCCAAACTGGTTAGGGCACACAATCTTGTCTACTTAGGATAATAACAAGCCGAGAGGGAATAAAGCAGTTCTGTAAGAGACTTGTATTATCTCATTTCGGGTCCCTGGTGCAACACAGACAGGGTTTAGAGTATGCAGAGGAATGGATAGAAGGCTTGCCTTATAGTCAATCTTCCATAAATAATACCTATTTCACTCAGAGTTTTGATACATTTTCAACAGTAGAGGATGTAAAGTTATATTCCCAGACAAGATCTACACTGGGTAGAAAGCGAAAGCTTTACCTTTACCTAGTGGGGTTTACAGTGGAATGAACTAGCACCCTCCAGTTCTGTCTCAGAGTTTAAGGGGCTGTTATGACATACCATCTATTCTAAACAAAATAACTTTAAGATGAGACATTAAAATAAATTGCTTTAGAAATGAACAGCTATGAAACTAAATTAATTTATTCTATAGGGTTAGTTTGAACTATGAGCCACTTGTATGCCAAAAATTAAGGCTTTAGTTTCAGAAAAATTTATCCTAAAATAATATTTAAAATAATATTTTGAGCTCAAAGCCATTATCTATGAAGACTTCTTGTTTGTTAAAACATCAATATCTGCATACAGGAAAAATGGCTTTCCCTCTATGCTCAGGGGGAGAGAGAAAATTTGACCATACTTTTGTTCTGTTCAAGTAGTCATAGTTTTGTTGACATAGTTGCTGCAGAAAGGTAAAATTTAGCATTTACAGAGTGATAACATTTTTTCTTTTCGAGGCCTATATATTACACGTACTAGTAATCTCAAAAGTAGTTAGAACATTTTATATTATCAGTATTTTTCAGTGGCAGGCAGTCAGTAAACACATTTTTTTTTCTGATGAAACTACTGTATAAATACTAATACAGCAGATTATTTTTCTGTAAAATATTCAAAATAACTTACCTCTACATACTTAATATTTGTTGTAGGAGTAGAATTGTGATGATCAGTTGTGTGTTCAAATATCTTAAATGCTTAACATAGCAAACATCCTATCTAATAAAAGAGAAACATACAAAATGACCGTACCTTTG
This sequence comes from Antrozous pallidus, assembly GCA_027563665.1. Lineage (NCBI taxonomy): Eukaryota > Metazoa > Chordata > Mammalia > Chiroptera > Vespertilionidae > Antrozous > Antrozous pallidus. The sequence continues at coordinate 116,892,229 of CM050508.1, read as the reverse complement.
CTACGCTACCAGCCAATAGAAGCAATATGCAAATTAACCCCCAGGCAAGATGGCGGGCAGGCCCTTTCTGCCACTAGCTGGCCATGGCAGCGCTGCGGGCAGCTCAGGGTCCCGATCGCAGCCCCAGCCACAGAAGGGGCTCTGGCCCAGCCCCCCACCTACCGCAGCAAGGCCCCGGCCATGGCCAGGCACCTTGCCTCAGGCTTCGCAGGTCTCAATCACAGCCCCAGCCACAGGAGGGGCTCCAGCCAGGCCCCTCGTCGCGGGCGGTGTGGGTTCTGATCGTAGTTCCAGCCATAGAAGGGGCTCTGGCCTGGCCCCTGCCTCCTGCAGCAGGGTCCCAATCGCAACCCCAGCTGCAGCTGAGGCAGAGGCAGTTAGGGGTGATCAGGCCAGGAGCGGAGGGCAGTTGGGGGTGATCAGGCCAGAAGGGGAGGGTATTTGAGGGTGATCAGGCCATTGGGGCCGAGCAGGCCAGCAGAGGAGACCAGTTGGGGCAATCAAGCCAGCGGGCAGAGTGTTTAGGGATGATCAAGCAGTCAGGCAGGTGAGCAGTTAGGAGCCAGCAGTCCCAGATTGTGAGGGGGTTGTCTGACTGCCAGTTTAGGCCCGATCCCACAGGGGTCTCAGATTGGAGAGGATGCAGGCCAGGCTGAGAGACAACCACTACCCCCTAACCCCCCACCCCCGCGCGTGCACGAATTTCGTGCACTGGGCCACTAGTTGAAATATAATATGCTAAATACTGTGAAAAACAAAAATATAAACATGTGGTTAGTATACAGTTATTAGCATATGTATAAATTAGTTCCAGAACTATCTAATAATTTGCTATAATGATTATTAAATGAATAGTAAAGAAATGATATAAACATATAGTTAGTAAATGAAAGATCAAAATAATATCTGAAATTTCTTGTAAGGTTAAAAAAATAATTTCTGATAGTAGACCTATCAGGGGATAACTTTATAAATTATATAAATGTCTAATCACTATGCTGTCTACCTGAAATTAGTATAGCATTGATTGACATCTCTAATTGAAAAAAATAATAAGTTAATGACTATCATTTTAGTCTGTTGATGTATATAATTCTTCTGGCTAAATGTAATTGAATTTTTATTTCTGTTGGAATAGAAATCTTACAGTTACCATTGGGTCATAGGTTTTATGGGAGTTGTTTACTTGTTTCCTAATTTAATAAAAATTTTCAATTCACCAGTAGTCACAGAGCACAAAATGTAGTATGGCCTGTGGGGAAGTAAAAATAAACAGGTTTCAGCTTCCTGTCTTGGAAAGATGAAGAACCTAGAAGGCCTGTGTAAAGGGGGAATGCAGAAACAGTGCCGGGGAGCCTGACGCTCAAAGACGGCTTGGGACGGGGCCATTGTGAATTGGTGGGGGCCAGGAGTTTTATATGTTCATCAGTGGGAAATAAATTTTACTTGTGAGATATAATACTGAAAGCACAACTTTACTGTACTGTAAAGGGTATAATTGGGAGTGGGCAGAGATTCAGAATGAACTGTTCTCACATTTCAGGGTGCCTTCACTGCAAATACTCTTTGTAAATCTTCCCACGAGAATGCTAGCATTTTCATATAACACATATGGTAAATGCTGGTCCACATGTCAAATCAGATTTCCAACTGCTTTAGGCTCTGAAAGCACAGCTAGGCATTCGGAAGGCCCCTCCCACATCTGCCACGTTGTCCATTTTCTGCAAGCCATTGTTGATCATATACATGAGACCTTATTTCTAGGAAACACGTTTACAGAAGAATACAGTAGGAGAGCTCCCTGACTATACCTCAGTATATGGAACATAGGCTGAGAGAATAGGGCTTCTCTTTCTGTATTAAGTCATTTTGGTAAATACAGTTTATCTCACTTGTGTGCCTTTCAAAGCAAAGTGGACAATTTAATATTTCAGTAGGCTGTTAAAGAAGACGGGAGCCTTTTAACTTAGTCTGCCCTGCATTACAGTGATTACTAAATGCCCACTGTGAACGTGCCATTTGTTCATTCTGTACAGGGCTTATTGGGTCACGGAATTGCAAACAGTGCTGAGGCCCAATACCTTCTTGTTCTGAGCATATATGTATATTGAAAAGCTGCCTTGGATTTAGGCCAAGTAATAAAGTCTCAGGAAACTCAAGGTGAAAGGGTGTTGCAGATTTCTGGTCCCTGAAGTTTTTTGTGCTAAAATATAAGTGATGGTGGTGAGTAAAGTCCTTGGTAATTTACCAGTTAGCCCTGGTAGCTATACAGTTATTGTCACTGTCCAAAGAGCAACAGTTGCTAGGACCTTGGACCTAAGCAATTAGAATATCAAATTTCAAAAGAAAAAATGTACTGAGATATAGTGAAGAGTTTTATGAGCAAGACAGTACATTCCACTTCTGTACCCTGGTTCCTGCCAATTAAATGGCACTACATTGCCTGTCTTTTCCATGTCTTCTAACCAAGGCATGCTCTTAAGTATGCAGAAATGTCCCCACCTTTGAGAAATACCTATATCCCAAGAGAATTTCCTGGAGCTGTGCTGCCCAGTGAAGTGGACAGTTTTGGCACTGGAGCCCAGGTAGTGACCACAGACATGGAAGGTTACAGGGACAGCCCATGGCCAGGTTCCTTCAGCTATAGTGTGGGAGAAGTGTAGTGTGCCCACAGGTGAAGATTCCCGCTGCTAGTCCTATGCAGAATGAGGAGAGTTACATTTTATTTTAAGATTTCATTTTTTATTGATCCTACGAAATATATTTTGTTGTTGTTTTGTCAGATATGTGCAAAGTGTTGTTCTAACATTACTCAGTCAGGATTAGTATGGAAAAGTGTATGATAAACAGTAACAGAATATGTAATTCAAAAGTATGCTCAGCCCTAGCTGGTTTGGCTCACTGGTTAGAGCGTTGGCCGGTGGACTGAAGGGTCCCAGGTTCGATTCTGATCAAGGGCACATGCCTGGGTTGTGGGCTCTTTTCCCAGTAGGGATGTGAAGGAGGCAGCCAATCAATTATACTTTCTCATCATTGATGTTTCTATCTCGCTCCCTTCCTCTCTGAAATCAATTAAAATAATTTTTAAAAAAAGTTTGCTCAATTTTCTTCAGCCTTGAAGTCTTCAAATTCTTTAATATAAAATCTTAACTCCCAAACAACTAGATGATTCATAGAGATGTTATGGGAATAAAATTTTGTAATGCATGGAAATATTTTTACCTACTTGGAAGAATGATACAATAACAAGTTATGTGTATTATAAATGGCCAAGCAAGTAAACATTGTTTTAAGACAATACAGCACTGAGATCAAAATAACTATCTATTTATTATAGTGCCTAATATTCTTTGCCTCTTGCTGTTTATGACAGCCCAGGAGATTCAGAGGTTAATTGCGTTTTTAAATTCATAGAATTTTAGACTTGACAAGACTTTAGAGAGGCCTTTCTGTATGAAAGGCAAAATTAAAGCTCTTCAAAGGGCTAAAGGGCTACCAGATTTTGTCAGTAAATCCAGGGATATAATTAATGTGTTCATTTGCATAAATTTACATATAGAGTTCAGAATCCAGTAACTCCAAGTTGGTAAAATAAAGTTAGTTTATGGGCTTCCTTGTTTTGGGTTCAATCCAGTTATTCAGGGATTGAGGAACAAAGATCCTGTTTGTCCTTTGCTGTCCTTTCAATGTCAGGACTCTGGAGGTTCAGCAAGATTTTGAGTAGATTTTGCAAGCACCAATTCCAGGTCCTTTGGCCTTTTTTATTTAACTCCTCTGTTTCCCGGTCTTTTTATGGATGAGTGAGGTTACTGTATACATGAAACATTTTCATGTAGATTTTTCCCCCTCTTGAATAACCTAGCAGATATTCTGCTATTCACACATTTGGATAAGGTGAGGGGAAAAATTGCTCTTTTTGGGGGGGGGGCGACAGGGGAATTTTGTGAATTATCCTTTAAAAAATCTTGTTCACAAGCTAAGTGACTTATTTCTGTCCCCTGTCCTCTTTCCTGAGTTGTTCATTTATTCTTACTGGTTACCAGTGGCACGAAGAAGTGATAAAACAAAAGGCATTTTATTAGACTCCTTCTTAGCAGCACTAATATAAAATTTTAATGAAGAAATTTGAGTTTAATGACCAAGAGGAATTTCCATTGTTTGTGCTTTGTTTTCTCCCATAAAGTGGAAAATGCAGAATTAATTGAATGTCCTACCATAGATAACTCTACATAAATTTTGATACATTTAAACTTCATGTTATACATTGGCTAGTTCACACTATAATTTTAAAATACAATTTAAAAAATTATATTCTCTAACTGAACTTTTAACCCTTATTACATGATAAAAGCTTGAACTTGCTTTTTTGATACTAAGTCAAGCTCATTTCTGGTAGCTTGGCAGGGGAAAGAAGTCAGAAAATTCCAACCCTGCACACAGAGAGGGACTTTATGTCACGGTGATACTTTTTTTTTTTTTTTTTTACGTTTTTGGTGTGTTTTTTAAATATATTTTTATTGATTTCAGAGGAAAAAAGAGAAGGAGAGAGAGAAACATCAATGATGAGACTGAATCACTGATCTACTGCCTTCTGTATGCTCCCCACTGGGGATCAAGTTCGTAACCCAGTAAAGTACCCTTGACTGAAATCAAACCTGGGACCCTTAAGTTCGCAGGCCAACGCTTTATCTACTGAGCCAACCCAGCTAGGGCTGCATAGTGATATTTGTAATAGAAATAAACCAATCCATAAGAAAAAGCTATATAAATGTAAGGACAATAATACTTTAGTATGATTTTGTTTTCTTCCTCATAAGAATAGTTTGCAAGACTGCAAATGAAGGATATGTTGATCTTTTAGTCCAGGAATATATGAGGAGAGGAAGGTGGATCTTAGCCACGGCCACGAACTCTGAGGCTACAGCTTGTACTGTGCTGCACTGTCTAAAGAGGCATGTCTAAAACCAGACAAAAGAGCAGCCAGGATCTCACCATTGCTTGATCGGTATGCCTCACTTCAGAAGAGCTAGACGATTTATACGTGCCCTTTCTTTGATAAATTGGAATACACTTTGAAAAATCTTTTGTGCAACAAAATGTCTACGGCTATGATAGATCCAAGTGGTAATTAGAAGTTTAATTTTGTTGAATTACAAGTTAAGGATCTTAAATGTTTTTAAGCCCATAAAGGAATCCTGGACAGAAATGCTCCTGAATTTTTCCCCTAGGGCCTAAGGAGAGCATCCACTACAGGATACTTGTGCCTTGCTTTCTGTTATTTTATTAGTAGTGTTTTTCTTTTTATGAGACTATTACTTTTTTTAAATCCCTTTACCAAAAATCTGTACTTACATAAAAGTAGAGGCCCAGTACACAAAATTCATGCATGGGGGGGGGGGCAGGCAGGAGGAGGGAAGGGGACGGGTGACAGTGTCCCTCAGCTCAGCCTGCACCCTCTCCAATCTGGGACCCTTCAAAGGATGTCTGACTGCACGTTTGGGATTGGGCCTAAATATGCAGTGGACATCCCTCTCACAATCCAGGACTGCTGGCTCCCAACTGCTGGACTGCCTGCCTTCCTGATTGCCCCTAACTGCTTCTCATAGCCAGCCTAATAGCCTGATTGATGCCTAACTGCTCCCCTGCCAGCCTGATTGCCCATAACTGCCCTCCCTGCTGGCCTGGTCATCCCTAACTGCCATCCTGGTCACCACTAACTGCCTTCTCCTGCCAACCTGGTCACCCCAACTGCCCTGTCCTGCAGCCCTGGTCCTTCCTAGCTGCCCTCCCCTACCAACCAGCTCACCCCTAACTGCCCTCCCCTACCAGCCTCATCACTCCTAACTGCTCTCCTCTGCTGGTTTGGTCCCCCCCACCAACTGCCTTCCCTTGCAGGCCTGGTCACCCCTAACTGCTCTCCCCTGTAGGCCTGGGTCCCCCTATAACTGCGCTCCCCTGCAGACCTCGGTCGCCCGCAACTGCCCTCCCTTGCAGACCTGGCCCCCCGCCCCAACTTCCCTCCCCTGCAGGCCTGGTCACCCCCAACTTCCCTCCCTGCAGGCCTCGTCACTCCCAACTTCCCTCCCCTGCAAGCCTACCCCCCCCAACTGCCCTGTCCTGCAGGCCCGGTCGCCCCCAACTTCCCTCCTCTGCCAGCCTGGTCACCCCTAATTGCCCTCCCCTGCAGGCTTGATTGCCCCCAGCTGCCCTCCCTTGCAGGCCTGGTCTCTTCCAACTGCCCTCCCCTGCTGGCCATCTTGTGGTGGCCATCTTATGTCCACATGGGGGCAGCCATTTTGTATGTTGGAGTGACATCAATTTGCATATTATTATTTTATTAGGTAGGATAGAGGCCTGGTGCACAGGTGGGGGCTGGTTGGTTTGCCCTGAAGGGTGTCTCGGATCAGGGTGGGGATTCCCTTGTGGCATAGAACAGCCTGGGTGAGAGGCCTGTGGTGGTTTGCAGGCCGGCCACAACTCCTAGCAACCCAAGCGGAAGCCCTGAGATTTGGGATTTATTTATCTTCTATAATTGAAACTTTGTAGCCTGGAGCAGAGGCCAGGGCAGGCGGGAAGCTTGGCTTCCTCGATTGCTGGGGGCACCCCCAGCCTCCAGCTGGCTCCAGCTCCATGGCAGCTGCCATCTTAGTTGAGTTAATTTGCATACTCACTCTGATTGGCTGGTCGGTGTAGCAGAGGGAGCAGAAGGCTTGGCTCCACTCCTGGCATGTTTCTCTTATTAGTGTAGATTATTTTTTAGGTACTAGTGTTTTAAATACACTTTTTCTTGTTTGTACATAACTTTCATATGTATTATTTTAATAGACATAGTCCATTAATTTACCATCATTTCTTTGACTGCTCATTATTAGACAGTTAGATTAGGATTTGAATCCCACAAAAGGGGCTGAGTGGAGGAATAGCCTGAATTCTCAGAACTGGGACTTTCAGAAGTTCTTTACATGGGGGGAGAAATTGCTAGCACCACCTCCTTTGAACCCTGGAAAGTTTTTTCTCTTTGCCCTTATGTTATACTCATCTGTCAAAACTATAAGTGTGGATTTACTCAGACATCTGCTTTCCCATAATTACATCTAATCAAACACCTGGAGAAAAATCAGCCAGTTTGGCAAATTGGCATTACCATCCTGATGTTATCACACTCAACTTGCTCTTTTCATTGCTAGGCAAGTTCTGGAGTCTACTCATACGCTCAGTTTCTTAAATGCTTCCTTTAAAACTCCTCTTCCAGTCCAAACATCCAATCCTCCTCACTCTTTGTTTGCTTCATAATTTTATTTTCTGGGATATCTTATCTAGTAAAAGAATAATATGTAAATTAACCATCGCTCTGCTATCCCCACAAGCCACGCCCACTAGCCCATCAGGAGCGAGTTTGCAAATTAATCCAACCAAGATTGGCTGCAGCCATAGAGAGAGCAGGAGGGAGGCTTGGGTTTCCCCGGCAATGGAGGAAGCCAAGCTTTCCGCACACCCTGGCCAGCCGAGTCCACTGCTTAAGGCTACAAAGTTTCAATTATAAAAGATAAATAAATTCCCAAAGAAATGGCTGCTGCCATGGAGGGATCAGAAGGCTTGGCTCCGCTCCTGGCTACAAAGTTTCAATTGTAGAAGATAAATAAATCCCAGATACCAGGTCCTCCGCTTGGATTGCCGGGGGGCGTGGCCATCCTGCAAACCACCACCACCCAGGCCACCCCGTGCCCCAAGGGAACCCCCAACCCAGATCCAGACAACCTTCAGGGCAAACCAGCTGGGACCCACCCATGCACCAGGACTCTGTCCAATCTAATAAAAGAGTAATATGCAGATTGACCATCACTCCAACACACAAGATGGCTGCCCCATGTGGTCAAAGATCCTGCCCCCATGTGAACACAAGATGGCCAATACAAGATAGGCAGTAGGGAGGGACCAGGCCTGCAAGAGAGGGCAATTGGGGGTGATCAAGCCTGCAGGGGAGGGCAGTTAGGGGTGACCAGGCCAGCAGAGGAGGGAAGTTGGGGGTTAATAGACTGGCAGGGGAGCAGTTAGACATCAGTCACGCTGGCAGGGGAGTGGTTAGGGGTGATCAGGCTGGCAGGCAGAAGTGGTTAGGGACAATCAGAAAGGCAGACAGGTAAGCATTTGGGAGCCAGCAGTCCTAGATTGTGAGAGGGATGTCCCACTGCCCATTGCTAGGATCGGGCCTAAACGGGCAATCGGACATCCCTCGGGGGTTCTCAGATTGGAGAGGGTGCAGGCTGGGCCAAGGGACACCTCCCCCCACCTGTGTATGAATATCGTGCACTGGGCCTCTAGTATGGATAATAAAGAACATTATAACCCAATAAACAGAAAGATATATACAGAGGCAGAGAAGCCTCGAACTGACTGTCAAATTACAGCAGGAAGACAGGGGGGTAGCGGGGTGGAGGGAGTTAAGAGATCAACCGAAGGACTTGTATGCATGTATATAAGCATAACCAATGGATTCCAGACACTGGGGGGGGTGGGGGTGGGGGGCATATGCCAGGTGGTAGGGGAGGCCGGGGGAAGGTCAATGGGGAAAAAAAGGAAACATGTAATACTATTTGTAATACTTTCAACAATAATAAAAATAAATAAACAAAAAAAATGTTAAATGACATACCATTTTTCACTTGTTAGATTAGCAAAGATCAGAAAGTTTGATGACACATTGTATTGGAAAAAGTGTTGGGAAACACCTATATTCTACCAATTCCATTTTCAAGAATCAATCCCACAGACACACTTGCGTTGATAGTTCAACAAACAAGGATATTGATTATAGCATTGTTTGCAATAGGAGGCTTGGAAATAAACTAAATATTAATGAAGCACTGGCATGATTTACCCTTCATCCAACAATGGAATACTATATAACCATTTATGAGTCAATTGCATTTATATTGATATAATAACTAAGGTACATTTTAATTGAAAAATTAAATGTAAACAGTATGTTTAGAATGCTACTAAAATATACATATAGAAGTTTTAATATAAATCTAATATCCACATGGGAAACTGTTAACTGTTTGTATCTAGAGAAAAGAATTAAATAACAGGAATGAGTTGTCTGAGGGACAGGAATGGGAGGGAGACTGCTGTTTCTCCTTACACTGTACCTTTGGCTTTTGAACCTGTGACTTTAATTGTTTTCAAATATCTATTTTGTAAGGTACATAGTGTTATAATTTACATAATAGCTTCTCCATTATTGAACATTTATATTGTTTCTATTGTTAATACGGTAATTCTAAAATTACTATCTTCTGTATGCATTTCTGTACGTATTTGAGATTATTTCTGTAGGATTGCCAAAAGTAGAATTGCTAGATAAAAGATTATGATTGTTATTTCCCATTATTATGCCATTTTCCCAAAATAAGTACCAGTTCATACTCCCACCAACAGGATGTACATGCCCTTTGCTTTTAAAAGAAAATTCTAATTTGATGGACAGAAAAATTATACTTCATTTAAACTTGCATTTCTTTGATTATGACAAAGGCTAAACATTCATATATCCATCTATTTCCGTAATTTAGTTGCATTTTTAAATAACTTTATGTTCACTTGTGAGTTATTGCTTCATGCCTCTTACCCATATTTTGACTCTGGTATTAAGGTCTTTTTACTAGATTTATATATGCTATTTATATGCTAAGGATATAATCTTTTGCCATATTTGCTTCTAACTGGGTTAGGTGTTTTTGTGTGTGTGTGTGTGTTTTTTTAAGAAGTACCCTTTTTAAATATGTTTTTCTTGATTTTTAGGAATAGAGGAAGGGAGAGGGATAGATAACTAGAAACATCGATGACAGAGAAACATGGATCAGGTGCCTCCTGCACGTGTCCTCTATTGGGGATGGAGCCTGCAGCCTGGGCACATGCCCCGACCAGGAATTGAACCAGTGATTTCTTGGTTGATAGGTCAGTGCTCAATTACTGAGCCACACTGGCTGGGTTGGATTGGTCTTTAAAGATGAATATGAATTAGTCAAGAAATCAAGCTGGAGAAGGACACTCTGTTATGGAGAGGGAGGTCTAAAGAAAAGAGGACTGGGAAAATTATTAGTCTCCCATTTGACTGAAGTTGGTGGTTCATGTATTAGTGGTAGCTGATGGAGTGGGATTGATAAAGAGAAGTATACTGTCCATGCTAATGCATTTGACACTTATCCTGAAGATAGTGGAAAACCATTAGGGCATTTTAAACAGAAAAGATGTAATAGGTTTTATTTACAGCTGTCCAAAAATTGAGAAGCTTTGGTTTCTGATAGTAACTTTACCTCCTAACTACACAACCCTTCTCACTAGTCACTGTCCTCCTTTTTAAAATGATTAAACTCAATTATTTCCCTCCTTTTTAAAACAATTAAACTCAATTATTTCACTTACTCTTACTGCTTATATCAATAGCACTCTCTCTCATAAAGCTCTCAGCCACATCTTTTCTTAAGATATACTATGCTTGGCTCTTGAACTATTTGTAGAAATACTTGAAGCAATGTTGAGAGATAAGATTATCTTTTTTAGGCTTTATGGTGCCAGAGACAATTTTTAAAATGCCTTTTTAAATACCTAACAACTTGGCTTATACCAAGTGCTTATCAAAGATTGGATAGAGTATCAACTTCTGAAGGAAGCAAAGCTTGGAGTTGAAAATCACAGCATCTGTAGTCACCTGGGTTCAGAACCTAGCTCTATATTTATAGAATCTTGACCTAAATATCCTATCAAATAAAGGAAAAATATGCTAATTTACCCTCATGCCATCGCAAAGATGGCAGCACCCACACCCAATAAGGAGAGAATATGCTAACTGACTGTCCCATCTTCAAAGATGGTGGCACCCACAGCCACAAGATGGCAGCGCCCAGTCCCCTCAGCCTTGCCAGGGTGGCAGGCATGCAGCAAGGCCGGGCCCGCCCCCAAGTGGGCCTGGCTGCTTAGTGCACCTGCCTCTGGAGTACCCCATCCCTCAGCCACCCAGGGCCAGCCAAGGCTTAGGCTGCTGGCAGTGGCAGCAGCAGAGGTATGATGGTGGTGTCAACTTCACCTGATTGCCAGGTCCCCTTCTGCTGGGAGGTCTCCTGGACTGTAAGAGGAGGCAGGCTGGGCTGATGAACCCCCCCTCCAGTGCATGAATTTTCATGCTCTGGGTCTCTAATTTTAAATATCTCTGGATGATAGTTTGTGAGGATTAAATGGTATATATCCAGTACTTAGCACAATACCTGTGCATGCTACCTTTGCCCTAAGTCATAGTATTATTTTGTTATCTCTCTAACATAAAAGGCTTTTTTATTTATTTATTTTATTTCTTTATTGATTAAGGTATTATATATGTGTCCTCATCACCCATTACCCCTTCCAATCTCCCCTCTCCCCGTCACCACTTGTGCCCTCACCCCCCTGGTGTCTGTGTCCATTGATTAGGCTTATATGCGTGCATACCAGTCCTTTGGTAGATCTCTTCCCCTTACCCCCACCCTCCCCTACCATCCCTCTGAGGTTTGACAGTCAGTGCTTCTCTGTCTCTGGATCTGTTTTTGTTCATCAGTTTATGTTGTTCATTATATTCCATAAATGAGTGAGATCGTGTGATACGTATCTTTCTTTGACTGGCTTATTTCACTTAGCATAATATTATCTCAAAACAGCACCTCAAATGACTGTGGAAAGCACTCCTTTGCTTTGTGGATTTTGAAATCAAATCTGAGGATATACTTATAAATATCATCTGGTTAATGTCTTTCCTTATTCTTTCTTAAAATTCTTTTTATCTGACCCTGCAGTTCATATAACCAAAATGCAGTTCAGCTCCTGACACAATGAAAGTCAAACTCATGAGACAAGTGCTGGCTCAAAAGGAAAGAGGTTTATTAAAGAGTAGCAACCTGAGAGAATGCTGGACTGCCATCTCAAACATTATGTCCCTTTCCTGCTCAAGCTCCCAGTTCTTTAGAGATAGGAAAGGAAGAGATATTTTTCCTATCCATTGATCTTTCTAGCTTTTGGTGTGTGAGGGCCCTGTCCATTCATCTTCCTAGCTTTTAGCACCTTAGTGTAAGAACCCCCTCCTAGGCCAACTTGGCCAATGGGGGAGACTTCCTGGTATTCCCTTACTATCTGTGGCAGGGGTGGGGAACTTTTTTCTGCCAAAGGCGATTTGGATATTTATAATATCATTCACAGCCCATACAAAGTTATCAACTTAAAAATTAACCTGCTATGATAGACAGGAGGAACCAAGATGGCGGCATAGATAAACACCTATCTTGCTGCTCCACACAACAATTTCAAAACTACAACTTAACAACAGAACAAACATCATCCAGAATCACCAGAAAGCTGGCTGAGTGGAAATTCCACAAATAAAAGTAAAGATAGGACACTGTGACTCAGAGGAGAGGCAGAGAGCAGAGTTGAGGATACGCGCGGAGTCAAAGGTTCGGAGCCTTGCGCATGTGAGCAGATAGGGCAGGTGACTGGGTGCCTGGCTGGTTTTCTCGAACGGGGAGGGAGACAAAGGCATCCCACTACACTGACTCCCCAGTTCCAGGTGAGGTCCGGGGAACCCACACTCATATGGGGTGAAACTGAAGGAAGCACGCTGGAACTCGAACGCTACATAGATCTGCAAGCTTGCAGAGAGGGCACGTAAACTTGGTAACTGCAAAAGTGCGCAAGCGCACAAGGAGGAGTTGTGACTTGCTCTCTCATTTAAGAAGGAAAAAAAGAAAAATGGGAAACTACTAGACTGCATTGTTTTACAAACCTGGGTGAGACTTTGGGTGTGCAAACTCATTTGGGAAGAGGCTGAATTGTCTGGCAGCGGGTAGAGCTCGGCAGCAGCTTTCTCTCAGAGGTGCATGCAGCCATTACTACCCAGCACAGAGACCCACATAGGGCAGACCTGACCGGAAATCAAGGCTGCCTGCTCAGCCTGGAGACTCCACCCATCCAACCTGAGCACAACTGATCCTCACAACCAATTGGCCTGGAGGTCAAACCCTCCTAGTGCTAACAACAATAATCTAGGCTTAACTTCAACAAGACTGTGCAACCCATAAAGGGCTGCACCAAGAGTATCCACCTCAGGTAACTGGAGAGGCTGAGCCACTGTCCCTTAGAGGACATCTACCACACAAAGCTAATCGACCAACTCAGGAAAGCAGCCAAAATGCAGAGATATGGAAAGAAATCACATGCGAAAGAAATGAAGGGGGAAAAAATGACTGGACATAGAGTTCAAAACCACGTTTATAAGGTTTTTCAAGAGGCTCCTAGAAAAGGCCAATGAACTTAAGGAGACCTTCGAGGATATGAATGAGACCTTCAAGGATATGAGGCCCTTGAGGATATGAAAAAGTACCAACTAGAAATTAAGCATACACTGACTGAAATTAAAAATAATATACAGACACCTAAAAGCAGACTAGAGGACCGCAAGAACCAAGTCAAAGATTTGAAATACAAAGAAGCTAAATCCACTCAGCCAGAAAAGCAAAAGGCAAAAAGAATCCAAAAAATTGAAGATAGTGTAAGGAGCTTCTGGGACAACCTCAAGCATACCAACATCTGAATTATAGGTGTGCCAGAAAAAGAGAGCAAGATAAAGAAAACCTATTTGAAGAAATAGTGACTGAAAACTTCCCCCACCTGGTGAAAGAAATTGACTTAAAAATGCAAAAAGTGCACAGAACCCCAAACTATAGAAATCCAAAGAGGACCACACCAAGACACATCATAATTAAAATGCCAAGAACAAAAGACAAAGAGAGAATATTAAAAGCAGCAAGAGAAAAACAGTTACCTATAAGGGAACACCCATATGATTGTCAGCTGATTTCTCAACAGAAACGATGCAGGCCAGATGGGAGTGGCAAGAAATATTCAAAGTGTTGAATAGGATTACTCTACCAGTCAAAGCTATCATTCAGAATTGAAGGTCAGATAAAGTGCTTCGCAGATAAGAAAAAGCTAAAGCAGTTCATCATTGCCAAACCAATATTATATGAAATGCTGAAAGGTATTCTTTAAGAAGAGGAAGAAGAAAAAGGTAAATATAAAAATTATGAACAACAAATACACATCTATCAAAAAATGAATCTAAAAGTCAAGTGAATTAAAAATCTGATGAACAGGATAAACTGGTGAATATAACAGAATCATGGACATAGAGATGGAATGGACTGACAATTCTGGGGGAGAAACTGGGTGTGGGAGGTGCAGCAAGAGATTGGATAAAAATCATACACCTATGGGAGAGGACAGTTGGAGGGGAGCTATAGAGGGAAGAAGGGGGGAACAATGTAATTAATAAACTGAACAATAAAGATTAAAATTTAAAAAATTATGTGAAAAAATAGCCTGCTATATTTGGTCAAATATTTAATTAACTCACCCCATATGCCTTGGCATGACCAGACCAAATGATTTTGCAGGCCTTATTTGACCTGTGAGCCCGAGGTGACCCATTGGCCTGATATTTCCTATCCCTGGTCTATGGTAATATTCAGGGTTTTATAAGTAAATATATTGGGATTATCCTGTGGCTATTAAATCTCAATATTTTATAATCACTTCTAGGATATTTTCTTTCTTTATAACTTTAATTACCTACTCAGTTCAGTTTGTTCAAATTTATAAATCATATGTTATATACCTTTGGTTGTTCTGACGGTTAATTTTTTAATATATTTCTCATAAACTGATTTAATTTTTTTTAGATTTAATTTTCTCTTTTATACTCTATTCTGGTTTCTATAAAACAGTGTTAATTTTTACTTCCTTTAGTTAGGTATATCATTATTCTCTAGGATTGCCATTTTTGTTTTGTTTTCTTTTTTGTTCTCCTCTTTTGCTTTCCTTAAGTGAACAAATATAACTCCTATACTATTCATTTTTTTCTTTGAAAGTCAACCTATTGAGTAATTTACATGCCCCATTTTAAGTGTACAGTTTCAATGTTTTGACAAACATAAAGGCCTGTGAAAACACTATCCTAATCAAGATAGGAACTGATGCTCTGGCTGAGTGGCTCAGTTGGTTGGAGCTTTATCCCTTACACTGAAAGGTTGTGGGTTCAATTTCTGGTCAGGGCACATACCTAGGTTACAGGTTTGATCCCCATTCAGGGTGTATATAGGTCAGTGTTTTTCTCTCTCACATCCATGTTTCCCTCTCTCTTTCTCCTCTACCCTTTATCTCTCCCTCCTTCCCTCATCCTTTCTGTCTAAAATCAGTAAGTTCATCAGCTTTTTCTAGGAGCCTCTTGAAAAACCTTATAACTGTGGTTTTGAACTCTTATGTCCAGGGTTTGACCTCCAGGCCAATTGGCTGTGAGGGTCAGTTGTGCTCAGGTTGGATGGGTGGAGTCTCTGGGCTGAGCAGGCAGCCTTGATTTCCCGTCAGCTCCGCCCTATGCGGCACCTGGGTCTCTGTGCCTGGTGGTAATGCTGCAGGCACCTCTGAGAGAAAGCTGCCGCCGAGCTCTACCCGCTGCCGGACAATTCAGCCTCTCCCCAAATGAGTTTGCATACCCAAAGTCTCACCCAGGTTTGTAAAACAATGCAGTCCGGTGGCACATACATAGTTATTACAATATTGACTGTATTCCCTATGCTATACTCTACATCCCCATGACTATTTTAGAATTGCCAGTTTGTACTTCTTAATCCCTTCTCCCTTTTACCCAGTCCCCTCATGCCCCTCCCATCTGGCATCCATCGCTCTATTCTCTGTGTAAGTTTGTTTTGATCATTCATTTATTTTGTTTTTTACAGGACACGTATAAGTGATATCATGTGGTATTTGTCTTTCTCTGTCTGACTTATTTCACATAGTATAATACCCATCTTTGTTGTTGCAAATGGTAAGGTTCCATTCTTTTTCTAGCTGAGCTATATTCCATTGTCTATATGTACCACATCTTTATCAAATCATCTATTGATGGACACTTAGTTGCATCCATATCTTAGCTATTATATATGAAACTGCAGGCCCGGTGCAGGCCTGGTCACCCCTAACTGCCCTCTCCTGCAGGCTTGATTGCCCCCAACTGCCCTCCCTTGCAGGTCTGGTCCCTCCTAACTGCCCTCCCCTGCTGGCCTGATCACCCACAACTGCCCTCCCTTGCAGGGCCTGGAACCTCCCAACGGCCCTCCCCTACTGGCCATCTTGTGGTGGCCATCTTGTGTTCACATGGGGCCAGGATCTTTGACCACATAGGGGCAGCCCTCTTGTGTGTTGGAGTGATGGTCAATCTACAAATTAGTCTTTTATTAGATAGGATAGAGGCCTGGTGCATGGAATCGGGGCCAACTGGTTTGCCCTGAAGAGTGTCCCAGATCAGGTTCGGGGTTCACTTGGGGTGAGGGGCGGCCTGGGTGAGGGGCCTGGGAGGTTTGCAGGCCGGCCATGCCCCCCAGAGATCCAAGCGGAGGCCCTGGGATCTGGGATTAATTTATGTCTACAATTGAAACTTTGTAGCCTGGAGTGGAGCCAAGTCTTTTGCTCACTCCATGGCGGCAGCCATTTCTGTTTGAAACTTTGTAGCCTAGAGTGGAGGCCTAGGCTGGCAAAAGCAGGTGGAAAGCTTGGCTTCCTCCGTTGCCAGGGAAACCCAAGCCTCTGTTCTCTCCAGCTCAGTGGCTTCTGCCATTTCTGTATCTTTTATAATTGAAACTTTGTAGCATTAAATGGAGGCCTAGGCCGGCAACGGCAGGTGGAAAGCTTGGCTTCCTCTGTTGCCAGAGAAACCCAAGCCTTCCTCCTGCTCTCAGTGGCGGCAGCCATCTTGATTGGCATTTATTTGCATAATCTCCTGATTGGCCTGTGGGCATGGCTTGTGGGTATAGTGAAGGTATGGTCAAATTTGCATATTACTCTTTTATTAGGTAGGATGTCCTTTATCTCTCACTATAGCCTTAATTTTAAAGTCCATTTTTTCTGATATAAGTATTGCTACCCCAGCTTTTTGTTTGGTTTCATTTGCATAAAATATCTTTTCCAACATTTACTTTCAGTCTGTGTGTGTCTGTGCATCTAAAGTGGGTCACTTATAAACAGCATGTGGGTCTTGTTTGTTTTTTTTGTTTTTGTTTTTTTTTCCTGCATTCAGCCATCCTCTGTCTTCTGATTAGAGCATTTAATCCAGTTCCATTTAAAGTAATTATTGATAGATATGAACTTACTGCCATTTTGTTATTCATATTTTTATCTGTTTTTCTTCTTCTTAAAGAGATCCCTGTAACATTTTTTTTGCAATATTGGTTTGGTGGTGATAAACTCTATATCTTAAGCTATTTCCTAATTTCTTAAATTTTGCAAGAATTTTATACTTAAAATTGGCTTACACTATACTTAAGCCATACTTACACTTATGTCTTTATAGTGTAAGCCATACTGCCTTTTTTTTCTAGCTATTCTTGGCTAATCACTAGTTTTTAGAAAAAAATGACGTTAGTAGTGACCACTATTGTCCATTTTATTTTTCCAAATCGCCCATGAAGCATCCTGAATGAAGAATCAAAACAATAGATTATTCCCTGCGGTTAATCTTAATTATAAAATCCACCTGCATATTAAACGGAATATTAGGATTAAATTCTTTTGTCCCCTCTCTGCTCCCGTCACCACCAAAAAAGAAATTATTCTGTAGGAGGTGTGTGTGGGTGTGAGGAGGAATTATATTATATCATATAAATAACCATTATGCTGTGTAAGAAAGTACACAAGAAATTGGTTCTAGCTTACCTACCTACTATCTAAAATCTTATTAGATTAAAAGCTATATATGACAAAAATTAATATGTAATATAAGTCTATTAATAAAGTCCTCCCATATAAGTGAATGTTATAAAGTGTCTGCTAGTACTGGGATCCCATTTCCAGTCATTGTCACTTTCAGAGTGAGAAAAAAAAACTCCTCTATGAATCTTCCAGTTTGTTCATATAGGATTAAGATGAAAGTCTTTGACAGTGGCTTATGTCCTAAAATTACGAGTTCCTGAACTGTCTTCCTTTCTTCTTTATGGCTCTTAATATTGCAAGATTTTAGTTTACTCTTGCTTTTAAATGCAAATATACCTTATATGTGAATTATTAATTAAAATCTTCTTTTTAATTTAGAAAGTTTTATCTGAAAGAAATTAGTCCTCTTTAAAATAAGGTCCCCCAGTAAATTGTATCCATCTCTCAACATCCTAGCTCCCAAGGAAATTATATTTTCCTTCTCTCATGATTTTTCCTCTATTTCCATCTTTCTGTTTCTAAATGTTACTAATAGTTTCCCATGGATTCTTTTATAAAATATATTTGTATTGATTTCAGAGAGGAAGGGAGAGGGAGAGAGAAATAACAACATCAATGATGAGAGAGCATCATTGTTACGCTGCCTCCTGCCACACTGGGGACTGAACCTGCAGCCTGTGCCCTGATAGGGAACTCCTGGTTCAGAGGTCAACACTCACCCACTGAGCCATGCCAGCTGGACTTCGCATGGATTCTTTAGCTGATGTTCAAAGTTAAGAACCATCTTAGATGCTACAAAAACTACAGAAAATTGTGTCTGATATGTTTGACATGGGCTGCTTCTCCTTAACCTTGTCTTTAATCTGGCACCGATGGGTGGGTCTGGGGGTGATGGGCAGGGCCCTCTCAGTGTGAGAGTATACTAATAAAGAAAGAATCCATGGGAAACTATTAGTAACATTTAGAAACATAAGAATGGAAATAGAGGCAAAAAAAAGGAAGGAAGGAAGGAAGGAAGGAAGGAAGGAAGGAAGGAAGGAAGGAAGGAAGGAAGGAAGGAAGGAAGGAAGATCCTGTAGAAAGAAGTCTTTTTCTTTACCAGATTCTCTTTCAGATTGAGACACTCATTATAAAGCTTACTCTCTCCTCCAGCACTTATTTGAGGTAGGCAGGATTGCACCTGTCTGACAGATAGAAAATATCGGTTATGTTAAGAGGGTTGGCCAGTTTCCACAAGCAGGGAGCAGAGCAAGAATTTAAACCTAAACCTGACTGATTTGAAAGCCTTTTTCTTGAACTGTTGTCCCATATTGCATGTAATTTATATGAGGGGATGAGAGTGTTAGGCATGTGGATGTATGTACATATGTGTGCAATCTGCACTCTGGACTGAGGTAAGATCCTGATGTGGATGTTAAGTTACACAAGAGTAAGAAACAGCCAAAACATGGGACAGTATTGGAGAACTGCCCCAAATCTGACTTAGATCACTGCCTTGGTGCATTCATATGTGGTGCACTATTTCCCCGTGATAGTTCTTGCTTTGTCTCGGTACTTTAAAGGCTCAATTAGGCATATATGTATATGGCGGGTAAGCACATGCGAATAACTCTATAAGGAATCAGCATTCTAAGGAGCATTTCAGTAGCAATTTGCCATTTATATGTGACTTGTTTGGGCTAGATTTATATCCCTAAATATGTTTGCTTAGTCATCCCAGAATAGTAATGGGTAGGCCTGACCCCAGAGAGAACAATGAAATGAATTATCCATAGAAGAATATCAGACAGTTAATTCCCAAGGAAGAGCTTTTAAAGTCATTTAAAAGCATAGCTTCAGAGATACTGACATCTTTCTTCCCTTCCCCACCCTCAAATTTATTTAGAACTTATGCAATCAGGAAGATAAGAGATGCCTTCAGAGAAAATAAGAATGTGAAAGATCCTGTAGAAATTCAGACTCTAGTGAATAAAGCCAAGAGAGACCTGGAAATTATTCATCGACAGGTGAGAAAGTTCAATGATGTACTATTTTTCATTAAGAGTTGAAAGCTTTGACCATCCCCTTGAATGCATGTCACTATTTTTGGTGTTTATGATTTATACAGAATCATGAGACTGTTCCTTTTACTCATATAAACATAGAAAGATGACCTATTATATTATTGAATTCAAGGAGAACATTAAGGAAAATATTAGCTTTCCAGAGTTTCCAGGGAATGTGTCCTTTGGGAAGCTGAGTTCTCACATTTAATTGAAGGTTGATGCTTTAATTATGGGAAACTTCCAAAAAATGTTCTTTTTGTAATATATATTACACATTTATACATGGACATATGTCAAAGAGTATAAATGTATTTTACTTTTCTTAGTATTTTAAAATCATAGTTCAAGATATGATTATCTTAAAGACATTGTCATTGGTGAGGAAACGAATTTTGTTGCCACATGGAAGGTGTATCTGCAGGTGGAAATGGTGTGAACAGCTGCTTTGGGATTGACCCCATAAAGGACCCTGGAAGGTGCTTTTGTTTTCATCAGTAGAAGTGCCAGGGATCACCTTGATTTGTGCTTGCCTTTCTCTTTCTCTTTAGGTAGACTGGAGCAGCTGCTACTTACTACATGGTCTCTGGGTAGTGCGATATATTCATCTTTGTGCAAAATTAATTGGATAGCTAAAGACTAAAGTAGCCTACTATCAGTTGGCTTTCTCACTCTCTAAAACAAGTATACTTTTCACTGTTTTCCTTGAATTTAGCAGTAATCACACCAAAAGCTTCATTTCAGTTTCTATTTGTTTTACTCTCTTACTTGCAGTAAATTTGTTTGTAAAGTGTGGAAGGGAAGCCCTTTGCCATTTTCCTAATATCTGTGTTTTTGAAAGAATTTCTTTAGCAACATGAGGAGATGCCAGCTTGACTGACGTTATATCATAATATACTAACATATATTCTTCATGCTTGACTCTAAACAGAATTCAAAAAAAAAGAAGCAGTATTAAAAACTGTAGTTTTCATTTTATATCAAAACTAGAGGCCTGGTGTACAAATTTGCACTCCAGTGGGGTCCCTCAGCCTGGCCTGTGGGATCGGCTGAAGCCAGCTCTCCAACATCCCTTGAGGGGTCCCAGATTGCGAGAGGGTGCAGGCCAGGAGGGGAGACCCCACCGGTCCACGATCGGGGCGGGGGAGGGATGCAGGAGGTTGGCCAGCTGGGGAGGGTCGGCTCCAGGGCATGTCTGGCCCATCTTGCTCAGTCACAATCAACCAGACCCCAGCAGCAAGCTAATCTACCTGTCGGAGCATCTGCCCCCCTGGTGGTCAGTGCACATCATAATGAGGGGTTGAGCAGCCTTAGCATATCATTAGCATATTACCCTTTGATTGGTTGAATGGACTACTGGACTCTTAGCATATTAGGCTTTTATTATATAGGATTAGAAGTCTTTTTTTTTTAATTATTTTTTATTGATTTTTTGCAGTATAATAGTAGTACATGTTTTCCTTTCCCCCTCCCCCTTATCCTCCCCCCAGCCTCCCCCACCCCCCAGCACATATCCCCAGCTTCCCCCCTCCCCGCCCCAGTGTCTTCCATTCATTGGTTATGTTCATATGCATGCATACAAGTCCTTCCGTTGATCTCCCCCCGCATCTGCCTCCCATCCACCCAAGCCTCCCCCTGTAGCTTGACAGCCTGTTCAAGGCCATCCTGCCTCTATATCAATCACTCTCCCCTGTTTCTTTTCTTCAAAAATATCTTGCCTCTGCATACTAGAAATAAATGTATAAGAACAAAAAGTGTTTCAGTCTCGGTTTCAATGTCCAACTTTTCTGAGTCCCAGTTTCAGTGTCAAATAATTCATTATGTGTATAAGTCAGCAATGGTATCCAGATGGTGGACATATCGTGTCAATGCATGATCCATCCTCTCTGGTTTGGTCCTGGGCTGCCTGCAGACATGCACAGCTGCTGACTGCTAGCATGGCAAGGTGTCGTCAGTGTCCCACATCTCTGGACCGTCCTCGTGACTGGAACAGATCCATCAGTTCCTCATCGTCGCAGGAACCCACATGGTCTTGGAGTTGTTCTGTGAAAACACACAAACACATTCTCGACCAAAAGTTAACAAAGGGATCCTCTATGCAAAATAGACTTGGGATTCTTTTTAATTTTTGCCTAAATGATTTTCCTTTGGCTTATTTTGACACCATGTGTGTTTTTTCATGGGTGTCCTGCTATTGTTTTTACAAATGGAATTTACTTTACTGGAGTAAGAATTTTCTAGATGTATTTTACTTACTCAATATTTGTTTTTAGTCCCTTACATGATATTACCCCGCTGTCCCCTCCCCTTTTTTGATTAATGGGGACTTTTGGAAATTTTCTATTGCAGTCTTGATAATTTTAAATTTTAATTTTTGCACACAAAGTGACTGCTTTAGGTTCTTTGGATGTTAGGCAAATTTACAGTGAGATGAACTACTAATAGATTTTTCAGTTAATGTTTTAGGAAAAGCTTTTTGTCCAGTACACTATAATTTTCTTGAGTATTCTCGTATTTCACTTGGTCAATTTAAATTAATCTGAAAACTTGATTACTATTTTCCTGTCAATTTTAATACTCAAGCAGAAATCTTAGTTTACCCTGTGAATAATAGTGGAAAGGAATATTTGCAATTTTGAGTACGTCCCGAGCATTCCTGGTAATAGACTGAATTTAGATATACAGCAGCTGTTGCTGGCCGAGTCTCTGTCTGCCGCCTGGGTCCCCATATGAGTTGTGTGTGGGAGGCGAAGCAGCCGTGGGGGTAGGAGACCTCCCTTAGGAGGGTTGAGAATTCAAACCCCTGCAAGGTTTGTGGATGAGGGTCTGTGCCCCACCTCTGTTGACCTTTTAGTTCTCTCCTGTTGG
The DNA here is from genome assembly GCA_027563665.1 of Antrozous pallidus. NCBI lineage: Eukaryota > Metazoa > Chordata > Mammalia > Chiroptera > Vespertilionidae > Antrozous > Antrozous pallidus. Next base: position 116,869,529 of record CM050508.1, on the reverse strand, counting down.
CCCCTCTGCGACTGTGCCTGTCTTAGGTTGTTCCTTCCCTGAGGAATCTTACCCATCTCTGGCTAACCAGCCATCCTCTGGGGCCAAACAGGGTGATGTGAGGTTCAGTTCTGTCTCCTTTGTAGTCTATGCCCCCCTGTGGCCTCCACGTCCAGTACCTGCCTTGGGGTCCCCTTGCCTGCTGGCGGGGTCCCGGTACTGATCACATATCTCGGGGGACCCAGGTTTCTTCTCCAGAGAGGGCCCAGCTCACACCATTGGTCGAGATACAGATCCATGGTGCCAGCTGCCCAAAGGCTTCAGCCACAGCTCGAACTGAAAACTCTGGCATCAGCTGTGTGTATTTGGATAGTAACAAGAAGGTCCCTCTTGGCAGAAAGGGCAAGAAGGGCCAATATAGAATGCTCGGATGCCTTCCCAGTGCCTTAATTCCTTCTGAAAGGGATTAATTTCTTTCCTATTCTTTTTTAAGTTGCTGCCCAACATTCAAAGAATTAGTTTGTAAGTTTATTTGGGATAATTGTATAATATGCTGTTGTCAAATATCAAATATTATAATGACATTGTAGAATAATATCATGTAAGGGTATTATGGTGTCATGGGAGGTTAAGCAAGGCCTAGCCTAAGGACTGGTCTCCATAGGATATGACAAGCTCTAGGCCATGTCAATTCAATGTCAGACTAGCTGCCATTTTTTTATAATTTTATATAAACTTTGTCAGGGATGTAAAAACACAAATCACTTACCTCAGTTCAAGAGTTCAAGTATATTGACTTTTCCACTTACTCTCACCACCTGCCACTTACCCTGAGGTTTGACATTCTGATGGACTTTTCTCAGTCTCTGGATCTATTCTTGTTCATCAGTCTATGTCATTGATTGTATTCCTCAAATGAGTGAGATCATGTGATATTTGTCTTTCTCTGCCTGGCTAATTTCACTTAGCATAATGCTCTCCAAATCCATCCATGTTGTTACAAATGGTAGGAGCTCCTTCTTTTTTTCTGCGGCGTAGTATTCCATTGTGTAAATGTACCATAGTTTTTTGATCCACTCATCTGCTGATGGGCACTTCGGCTGTTTCCAAATCTTAGCTATGGTAAATTGTGCTGCTATGAACATAGGGGTACATATATCCTTTCTAATTCGCCTTTCTAATTTCTTGGGGTATATTCCTAGAAGTGGGATCACTGGGTCGAATGGGAGCTCCATTTTTAGTTTTTTGAGGAATCTCCATACTGTTCTCCACAGTGGCTGTACTAGTCTACAATCCCACCAGCAGTGCACAAGAGTTCCTTTTTCTCCGCATCCTCGCCAGCACTTGTCGTTTGTTGATTTGTTGATGTGAGCCATTCTGATAGGTGTGAGATGGTACCGCATAGTCGTTTTGATTTGCATCTCTCGGATAATTAGTGACTTTGAGCAAGTTTTCATGTGTCTCTGGGCCTTCCTTTTGTCTTCTTTCGTGAAGATTCTATTTAGGTCTGTTGCCCATTTTTTTATTGGATCATTTGTCCTCCTTTTATTGAGTTGGGTGAGTTGCCTGTAGATGCTTGAGATTAAACCTTTATCACTAATAACATTTGCAAATATGTTCTCCCATACAGTGGGTTTTCTTGTTGTTTTGTTGATGGTTTCTTTAGCTGTGCAAAAGCTTTTGATTTTGATGTAGTCCCATTTGTTTATTTTCTCTTTAGCTTCCATTGCCCTCGGAGCAGTATCATCAAAGAAGTTCTTTTGGCATATGTCTGAGATTTTTCTTCCTGTAGATTCCTCTAATATTTTTATGGTTTCCTGTCTTACGTTTAAGTCCTGTATCCATTTTGAGTTTATTTTTGTGTATGGTGTAAGTTGGTGCTCTAGTTTCATTTTTTTACATGTGTCTGTCCAATTTTCCCAACACCATTTATTGAAGAGACTGTCTTGACTCCATTTTATGTTCATGCCTCCTTTGTCAAATATTAATTGACCATAGTGGATTGGGTTGATATCCGGATTCTCTATTCTATTCCATTGATCTATATGTCTGTTCTTGTGCCAGTACCAGGCTGTTTTAAGAACAGTAGCCTTGTAATACAGCTTGAAATCTGGTATGGAAATCCCACCGACTTTGTGCTTCTTTCTCAGGATTGCTGTGGCTATTCGGGGCCTTTTTTTGTTCCAGATGAATTTTTGAAGAGTTCTTTCTAGGTCTGTGAAATATGCCATTGGTATTTTAATGGGGAGTGCATTAAATTTATAGATTGCTTTGGGTAGTATGGACATTTTAATTATGTTGATTCTCCCAATCCATGAACATGGAATGTTCTTCCATCTGTTTACATCTTCCTCTATCTCTTTTTTCAGTGTCCTGTAGTTTTCAACAAATAGATCTTTTACCTCCTTAGTTAAGTTTATTCCTAGGTATCTTAATTTTTTTGGTGTGATGGTAAATGGGATTGCTTTTTTAGTCTCTCTTTCTGTAAGTTCACTATTAGTGTATAGAAATGCCATAGATTTCTTGGCATTAATTTTGTAGCCTGCTACATTGCTGAACTCATTTATTAAGTCTACTAACTTTTTTATGGAGTCTTTCGGGTTTTTTATGTACAATATCATGTCATCTGCAAATAAGGATAGCTTAACTTCCTCTTTTCCAATTTGGATGCCTTTTATTTCTTCTTCTTGTCTAATTGCAATGGCTAATACTTCCAGTACTATGTTGAACAGGAGTGGTGAAAGTGGGCAACCCTGTCTTGTTCCTGTTCTTAGGGGAAATGGTTGTAGTTTTTGCCCATTGAGTATGATGTATGCTGTGGGTTTATCATATATGGCTTTTATTATGTTGAGGTATGATCCTTCTATTCCTACCTTATTGAGAGTTTTTATTAAGAAAGGATGTTGGATTTTGTCAAATGCTTTTTCTGCATCAATTGATATGACTATGTGATTTTTATCTCTCAATTTGTTTATGTGATGTATCACATTTATTGATTTGCGGATATTGTACCATCCTTGCATTCCTGGGATAAATCCTACTTGGTCGTGGTGTATGATCTTTCTGATGTACTGCTGGATCCGATTTGCTAGAATTTTATTGAGGATTTTGGCATCTATATTCATGAGGGATATTGGCCTGTAATTCTCTTTCATTGTGTCGTCTTTATCTGGTTTTGGTATTAGGGTGATGCTAGCTTCATAGAAGGAGTTTGGAAGTTTTCCATCCTCTTGAATTTTCTGGAATAGTCTGAGGAGTATAGGTTTTAGTTCTTCCTTGAATGTTCGGTAAAACTCCCCTGTGAAGCCGTCTGGCCCTGGGCTTTTGTTTGCTGGAAGCTTTATGATGACTGCTTCAATTTCTTCCACAGTTATTGGTCTATTGAGTTGTTTAGATTCTTCTTGATTGAGTTTTGGGAGGTTATATTTTTCTAGAAACATATCCATTTCCTCCAGGTTGTCCAGTTTGTTGGAGTAGAGTTGTTCATAGTATTTTTTAACAATCCTTTGTATTTCAATGGGGTCTGTTGTTATTTCACCTCTTTCATTTCTGATTTTATTTATTAGGGTCCTCTCTCTTTGCTTCTTCGTGAGTCTGGCTAGAGGTTCATCAATCTTGTTTATCCTTTCAAAGAACCAGCTCTTGGTTTCATTGATCTTCTGTATTGTTTCTTTGGTCTCTATGTCATTTATTTCTGCTCTGATCTTTACTATTTCCTTCCTTCTGCTTACACTGGGCTTTTCTTGTTGCTTTCTTTCTAACTCTTTGAGTTGTTGGGTTAGATAATTTATTGCCGCTGTTCCTAGTTTTTTGCAGTAGGATTGTAGAGCTATGAACTTCCCTCTCAGAACTGCTTTCACTGTGTCCCATAGATTTTGGATTGTTGTGCTATCATTGTCATTTGTTTCCATGATGTTTTCTATCTCTTCCTTAATCTCTCTAGTAACCCAGTCATAGTTTAATAGCATGCTGTTTAGTCTCCATGTGTTCGATTTCTTTGGATTGTTTCTATTGTAGTTGATTTCCAGCTTTATGCCACTGTGATCTGAGAATATACTTGATATGATTTCTATCTTCTTGAATTTGGAGAGACTTTGCCTATGACCTAATACATGGTCTATCTTTGAGAATGACCCATGGGCACTTGAAAAGAATGTATATTCTGTGGCTTTGGGGTGAAATGATCTGAAGATGTCAATTAATTCCATCTGGTCCAGTGAGTCGTTGAGAATTGATGTTTCTTTACTGATTTTTTGTTTAGAGGATCTGTCCAATGGTGATAATGGGGTATTAAAGTCTCCTACTATGATTGTATTGCTGTCTATCTCTCCCTTGATGTCCTCTAGGAGTTTTTGTATATATTTGGGTGCTCCTGTATTGGGTGCGTATATGTTTACAAGAGTTATTTCTTCTTGTTGAATTGATCCCTTTAGTATTATGAAGTGGCCTTCTTTATCTTTTGTTATGTCCTTCACTTTGAGATCTAATTTGTCAGATATAAGTATGGCTACCCCAGCTTTTTTTTCATTTCCATTCGCCTGAATAACTTTTTTCCAACCTTTCATCCTCAGTCTGTGTGCGTCTTTTTTTCGGAGGTGGGTTTCTTGTAGACAGCAGATACATGGGTTGTGTTTTCTTATCCAGTCTATTACCCTATGTCTTTTGATTGGAGCATTTAATCCATTTACATTTAAAGTTATTATTGATAGGTGCTTATAAGTTGCCATTTTTGTTCTTTGCCCCTGTGATCCTTCTTCGCTTCCTATTTCTTTTTACAGCAGATCCTTTAGCATTTCTTGCATTGCTGGTTTGGTGGTGACGAATTCCCTTAGTCCTTTTTTATCTGTGAAGCTCCTGATTTGACCTTCAATTTTGATTGAGAGCCTTGCTGGGTACAGTATTCTAGGATTCAGACCCTTCCTTTGCATGACTTTGTAGATTTCATTCCACTGCCTTCTGGCCTGATAGGTTTCTGTTGAGAGATCACTTGATAGTCTGATGGGTGTTCCTTTGTAGGTGACTTTTTGTCTCTCTCTGGCAGCTTTTAAGATTCTTACTTTGTCATTGGTGTTTGCCAATTTAATTATAATGTGCCTTGGCGTAGGTCTTTTGGGGTTTATTTTGCTTGGGACTCTGTGAGCTTCTTGGATTTGTGTGGGTTTTTCCTTTCCTATACCAGGAAAGTTTTCTGTCATTATTTCTTCCAACAGGTTTTCTATTCCTTGCTCAGTTTCCTGTCCTTCTGGAAGCCCAATTATACGGATGTTGTTTTGTTTCATGTTGTCCCAAAGTTCTCTTAGGCTCTCCTCCTGCTTTTTAATTTTTTTTTCTAGTAGCTGCTCTACTTGGTTATTTTTTCCTACCTGGTCTTCTAGCTCACTGATGCGATCCTCTGCTTCTTCTAGTCTACTCTTAATACTTTCTATTGAGTTCTTTACTTCAGCAATGTCACTTTTCATTTCTTCTTGGCTCTTCATCATTTCTTCCTGGGTCTTCCTCATTTCCTCTTGGTTCTTACTCATATTATCAAATTTGTCTTCCATTCTTTTCAGCCACCTTATGACCATTTCTCTGAATTCTTTCTCTGACAGGTTGTTAACTTCCATTTCGTTTACCTCCTTTTCTGGTGAGCCTTGCTTTTCTTTCATATGTGGGCTATTTCTTTGTCTTCCCATGGTCTCTCTTCTCTGTGTATGTGGTTATGTAGTTCTCACTCTCCTGCGTTGATTTAAAGGCACAAAATACAACACAACCAGGTGCAACGCACCAGGCACTGAACCGGAATGTAGTCAAAGTAATTGTAATTCCAAATAAAGGTGACCGCCAGAGAAAGGCAAATTCGGTGATAGGTGGGAAAAAAGAAAGAGAACCTCCCCCAGACCCACACAGACACACACCCACACTCACACAAAAAAGAAAGAGATCCCCCCACACACATACACTCACAAAAAAGAAAGACAGGAATGCCAAAATGATAATGGGAAAAGGGGGAGAAGAAAAAAAAGAAATAAAAGGAGTAAATTATAAATGTGGGGTGAAAACTCCTATAGGACAGCCCTTAATCCGAACCAAACCTGCAACAAGTACTTGGAGATTGATACAAATTACACACAACTACTAATATCAAGAGAGGTGAGGGAACACAGAAGCAAAAATCTATCTCAAAAACAATGCAGATGAGGACAACAAAACAAGAAACAACACCAAAAATAAAAATAACCCCCCCTACAAGACAAACCAAAATAACAGAATAAGCAAATCAATCTCATAAACCTGCTTAAAAAATCAATATAATCAACAGTCAAGTAAACAACAACAACAGGACAGGGCTAAAAACACTTTAAGATAGTGAAGTCAGAGAAGCTAGAGGTATATATGCACTTGGATTAGGTGGTTAGAGATTAGATATGTCAGTGGGGTGAAATTTTAACAGGGGGTAAGGCTAAAGAATTAGGTAAATCTAAAGCGGGAAAAGTGTAAGGGAAACAAGGCACTAAATAGGGAAAGGTTAGCCAGAGAGTGGTGGTATAAAGGTGAAGTTGAGGTAGAGTAAAAGATACTAAAGTGTAGATGAGAATAGACTGTATTCCCAAGGTCGAAGAGAAAATATAATCAATTCCCTGTCACATAAGAGTCAATTTGTGATTTGGCCCCTGGGTGGCAGTGTTTCTAGATTGACTTCTGGGTCTATTGGTCCTCTTTATCCTGAACTAAACAATACTGCCTCTCTAATGGTGACTGCTGTTTTAGCAGCCAGAACCCTCCCAAAATCTTCCGGGCTTCCCCCCTCTGTCAGGTCCAAACCGATTGCGCTCCAGGGATCAACTCTGCCACCAGCTCCAAGGGCCCTCTCCCACGTTCACCAGCTTCAATAGCCACAGATTCTATTTCAGGTGCAGATCTCCAGGTTTTGAGTTCCAAGGTGCAGATCTCCCAGACTGCCAGCCCCCTCAGTTTCGCGCCCAAAGTACCCCCAGGGAAATCTGACCTTTCCGAGCTGGAGTTTAGCGCTCCCTGGGCTCTGCGCGCCTCCGCACCTGGGCGCCGGTGCTCGGGGAGCCCCAGCGGTGTAGCCGGTACCTTGTACGGCAGCTGTATGTTTTCCGGCTCCTCTCGTTCAAGATGTCCTGGTCCGCCTCCGCGCGCCTCCTGGTGCAGTTGGCTCAGGGAGAGAACCCAGCAGCACTGGGGCCACTCAGGCTAGGGAGGCCAGCCCAGCAGTCCTCTATCTTCTCCTGGAGCACAGCTGTCCCCCTAGTCGCCGACAAATGCTCCCTCAGGATTAGAAGTCTTGTTCTATTGCCTATATAATGAAACAGTGTTCCGGAATAACATTTCAGGTTCTGGTGGCCCTTTTTGAATTCTTAGTCATTTAGCAAAGAATAACTTTGCCACATTCAGACAAGCCTAGGAAATGATCTTTGACTAAGGTAAATGGGTGGAAAAAACAAGACTTGTGGAGGTAAATAACTCATATGCTTAGGATAGTTATACAAAGAAAATGATCTGCACATTTGCATATACTTTGAGAATAGCAGATTTATGAGTTGCATTTTGGTAAAATTAGAACAGTGGTACTGTCCAGGAATCAGTGGTTGAAATTTATGGAACCTTTAACATTGGAACTAGTCCTTATTTTGCATAAATTCAGAAAGATTTAATTCTTTGGCACTTTCCCATATAAAAGTTGGCAAGCATCATCAAAACTGTAACTTTGCTCAGAGTAGAAAATGCTTAGAAAAAGTTACCTGTAAGTAATCTGTTCCACCATTTCAGCTGTGTCTTCATTTTGAAATGCTAAAACTACCCTCTAAAAAAAAGAGAGAAACTAGATTAGCTGTCATCAGACATCCCCAGTGAATCCACTTAGAGGCCGAGTGCCCAGCCCAGCACTGCCAGTGCTCAGAGCTTCCATAGTAACTAGTAGATCGGCTAGTAACTAGGTGATTAATCATGTGATCCCTGAAGACCGTGCTCAGAGAGCCCTGACAAGTGAAAGCATTCTCATCCTGTCAGAGAACTAGTTTGCCAATTATACATCAACAACTGGGAGATTTCTGCTCACTGCCCTTTCACATCAAGACTGTTCCTGAATTCAAGAATAACATTTACCATAAGTTGGCTTATGAGCTGTAGTGTCCTCCTGGAGCCACCTCACTCTAAGCTGGTAAACTTGACCTTGGTGAAAATGCCTAAAATAAAGTAGCATCTGTTTTTCCTTCTCATGGGCCACTGTAATAGCCTTCTAACTTGCTCCAATTGCCCTTGTCCCCAAATGTTCTATTCTTCCCACGCTGCCAGAATGATCCTTATAAGGAAAATCAGAGTAGGTTACACATTGGTCACAATGCTCCAGGGGCTTCGTTGCACCCTGACAATGAAATATGACATTCTTATGAAGTCCTCAAAGGCCCTCCATTGCTCTTGTCTCCTCACACTATGTCAGTACCTTCTTCATATCTCTTGTACAACTCCAATTTGTTCATCTCAGAATGTTTGCACCTACTGCCTGGACTAGTCTCTCCCCATTCCTTCCAATACCTTGATTCCCCTTTTCCGTCAGACTTTTGCCCAGACTCCACTTATCACAGAATCTAAAATAGCCTCCTTCTCTTCGTTACTCTATCACCTTACCCTGCTTTAGTTTTCATTACAGCATGTATTAAACCAAAAATAACATTACTGTTGTCTTGTTTGTTTTCTCCTTTCCTGTGCAGACAGGAATCTCACCTATCATGGTCACTGCTATCTGTACATAAGAGCATGGGCTCTGGAGCCAGCCTGACTGTTCAAATCCTTACTCAACCTACTATGACCTTGAACCAGACATCTAACTTCTCTGCACCTTATGTAAAGTACAGATGACAACAGGCCCAACTGCATGGGTTATAGTGAGGATCAAATAAGATAACATATGTGAAACCCTTAGAAAGATGCTAGCACATAGTAAATACTATTATTATCCAAAATATCTAGAATAGCCCCCCATAAAGTTGGCTCCTACTATTTATTTGTGGACTAAATGAATATATGAAGAGTTTGGTCCCTGAGATTATACTGTGCAGTCAAGGAGTCTGTGCCACCAAATCGTGATACCTTGCTGGCTGCCCCATACCTCTCTTCAGAGAGAATGAACCTTGAAAGGAATGCAGAAACCTAATGAGGATCTTGATACATTACCCTCATAAGCTGTACTGTCTTCATATCAAGTCCCTCTCTCACTTGAGTACTTAACTTGGGCCCAGAGACCATCAGGATGCACATCAACCTCAGCATCATTTTTCCACAGATGAGAAAGCTTACTGCTGCCTTTCCAGCTGCCAGATGTGCACATCTATAAGGCAATACTCAAACTGAAATACTTCATCAGACTGTCTCCTCTCTCAACATTGCACCCTACTTCCTTACTTTCTACTCAATCTTTCAAGTGGATCTTTTTTCTAACTTCAGTCATTCACCTGTGATGCTGATGATACAGCTGTAAGCATGGTTAGAGTTTGCAGTTCTTAAAAACGTCTCTGTGCATAGATTTCCTTCTTTCTGGAGGGTAGAAAAACCAAGGTGCAATAAAGCTAGATGCCTTGTCCCTGGCTAATGACCAGATCTGTGTTCAGGTCTTCTAGTTCCTTAGAGCAAACTCAGATGTTCAAGGACATGAGCACCGGAGTCAGTAGAAACCAATGGACAAAGATAATCTTAAGTCATCCCCCAATTTTGTTTCTAAGATATTTAAGGACCACATCAACCTAGCTCCATCTCTCATCAGAGTCATTCTTTTTTTATATCCTTAATGCACAAAGATAGTTAATCTTCATTGTGGCAACCCTGAAGGATTCGGGAGAGTATCCATAGTTCTTATTAGCCTTTCACACTGCACCTAAAGATTACTGTCATTTGATGAAGTACTAGTAAAATGGCAGAATGCTTTTCCTCCATTATTAGTAAGGCAGGCACCTTTTGCTCCTTCTTTATCACTATTGTCTGCTAAATGGAAGTCTGACATACACATGTTCCTTCTTTGACACTTTTGAACCAACTCCCTAAAAATTATAATTCAGTCTGGCAATCTCTAATTTCTTTCCAGCTATCTGCATTATCTTACATCTTATAACTAGTAAAGACATTCTTTCGATAAACTCCCATTATTTTCATATAAAATCATTCTATAAAGACAGATTGACCCTGACAGCTTGTATGAGTTCTTCCTCTCTCCTGAAAACAAGTTCTGGACTAGACTCCACTAAGCTTTCCTGTCTGCTCCCAAATCTCAGAGAGAATACATAAATCTCTCTTGCTTCTGCCTGCCTTATTATTTTTTAAATATGTAGATTGATGCTTTGATCTAATTTTGGTTTATCTATATACCTGTAGGGGAAAGTACGACTGGGATATACTTTTAAACTATATGTATCTGCCCTATTAAATGAGTGAATACTAGATCGGATCTCAGAAGAAGACAAGGAGTTTTTCTCCAAAGAGTCAGGGTAAGAAAGAACTTCTACAAGGTTCATAATCCCAGCCCAACTTTTCCTCCAAAAACTCAAAAGGTCAATTGATAATTATATGGAGTAAAGTGGGTGCTCAGTAAATATATAGGAAAAGAAATTGTGGGCACAGAATTTCAGTGTATACATTATATTTGATTTATTGAGCAGATTGTGTTTAATGTAAAAAAGAAGCCAGTCAGGGGGCAGGAAGAAGTCAAATTAGGAAGAAAGTAGTATTGAAATAAGGGCTTGAGGAAAGCATTTTAAAAAATATATTTTATTAATTTTTTTTACAGAAAGGAAGGGAAAGGGATAGAGAGTTAGAAAACATCAATGAGGGAAAAACATCAATGAGCTGCCTTCTTCACACCCCCTACTGGGGATGTGCCTGCAACCAAGGTATCTGCCCTTGACCGGAATTGAACCTGGGACCTTTCAGTCCACAGGCCAACACTCTATCCACTGAGCCAAACCAATTAGGGTTTGAGGAAAGCATTTTATTCTGTCTTTTTCCTATTACTTAAGACATTATTGCTTTTCAACTACTATTTAATTTTCTTTGAAAGAAGATGTTCTGCTTAGAGATAGGTGCTAGTACTGGGGATATGTCACCTACTGGAAAAGTTGGGGCCAAGAGAAGTTTTCAGAATTCATGATGGTAAAAATATAGGGTGGAGCAAAAGTAGAAGCACCTAGTTTATCCTCCTCTCACTATACAATTACATATTATAGCAACAATACATTTTTCCATCCAAATACTTAAGTGACAAATAAGGCTACTTCCAGTTCTAA